>CAKMXT010000025.1:0-600000 GCA_928856705.1 Ustilago xerochloae
AACTTCTGAAGTTCAACTTCACAACTTCAACCTCAGAACCTCAACTTCATGAACTTCAACTTCAACTTCAGCAACTTCATAACTTCAACTTCACAAACTTCAAAGTTGAACTTCACAACCTCAACCTCAACTTCACCTTCTGAAGTTCAACCTCAGAACCTCAACTTCAACTTCAATAACTTCAGCAACTTCAAGATCTCAGACACCTGTGAATATAAATCTCTGCAACTTTGCATACACGCTTTTGGGACTATATTAATGGTAGTTACATAATAGCATTTGGTCAGAAAATTGATTTCTGGAATGACCGGTTTTCACTCTCAGCCAAAGTCCGACACGTGATTTCTCCCTAGCCTACTGATAAACTTGATTGGGGTTCACCAAGCTTTTTGTTCCTAAGGGTTTATAGAACAACTTTACTTAAGACACCAAGGTGGAAAAAATCCTAACCCCAATGGGGATCACCTTGGAACCCTGTAACCTACTGATAAACTTGATTGGAGTTCACCAAGCTTTTTGTTCCCAAGGGTGTATAGAACAACTTTACTTAAGGCGCCAAGGTGGAAAAAATCCTAACCCCAACGGGGATCACCTTGGAACCCAACTTCAACTTCAGAACCTCAACTTCATGACCCTCTGAACTTCAACTTCATGAACGTCAACTTCAGCAACTTCATAACTTCAACTTCACAACCTCAACCTCAACTTCAACTTCAACTTCAACTTCTGAAGTCCAGCCTCATAACCTCAACTTCAACTTCAAGAACTTCAGCAACTTCAAGATCTCAGACACCTGTGAATGTAAATCTCTGCAACTTTGCATACACTCTTTTGGGACTATATTAATGGTAGTTACATAATAGCATTAGGTCAGAAAATTGATTTTTGCAATGACCGGTTTTTGCTCCCAGCCAAAGTCCGACACGTGATATCTCTGTAACCTACTGATAAACTTGATTGGAGTTCACCAAGCTTTTTGTTCCCAAGGGTGTATAGAACAACTTTACTTAAGGCGCCAAGGTGGAAAAAATCCTAACCCCAACGGGGATCACCTTGGAACCCTAACCTAACCCAAAGTGGCATGTTTTTTTGTCTTCAAAGAATAACCCCTTATAACCCTAAGAACAACTTTACTTAATACATCAACATGTGTTTATACCTCAACCCTACTGGGAATCACCTTGGAAGGTTGAAATCCAAGGTTGCCAAGGTTCAGGAGGTTCCCAACCTTGGATGATGGCGTACAGGCTCAACTGCCAAATACTAACCTCTTTCACTATTCATTACAGTGTATATAGACCCCAATGCATGCCCTCACACCATCTGCAGATACATCAATTAGTGACCTCCACCTTGGACACCAAAACTTTGACGGCTTGGAAAGTTACATTAATTATCAAACTTTAATGATTTTTGTAGCTACTATACATCTCAATACACCAACTGAGGTTCTCGAAATATTAAAGTGGCATGTTTTTTTTGTCTTCAAAGAATAACCCTTATAACCCTAAGAACAACTTTACTTAATACATCAACATGTGTTTATACCTCAACCCTACTGGGAATCACCTTGGAAGGTTGAAATCCAAGGTTGCCAAGGTTCAGGAGGTTCCCAACCTTGGATGATGGCGTACAGGCTCAACTGCCAAATACTAACCTCTTTCACTATTCATTACAGTGTATATAGACCCCAATGCATGCCCTCACACCATCTGCAGATACATCAATTAGTGACCTCCACCTTGGACACCAAAACTTTGACGGCTTGGAAAGTTACATTAATTATCAAACTTTAATGATTTTTGTAGCTACTATACATCTCAATACACCAACTGAGGTTCTCGAAATATTAAAGTGGCATGTTTTTTTTGTCTTCAAAGAATAACCCCTTATAACCCTAAGAACAACTTTACTTAATACATCAACATGTGTTTATACCTCAACCCTACTGGGAATCACCTTGGAAGGTTGAAATCCAAGGTTGCCAAGGTTCAGGAGGTTCCCAACCTTGGATGATGGCGTACAGGCTCAACTGCCAAATACTAACCTCTTTCACTATTCATTACAGTGTATATAGACCCCAATGCATGCCCTCACACCATCTGCAGATACATCAATTAGTGACCTCCACCTTGGACACCAAAACTTTGACGGCTTGGAAAGTTACATTAATTATCAAACTTTAATGATTTTTGTAGCTACTATACATCTCAATACACCAACTGAGGTTCTCGAAATATTAAAGTGGCATGTTTTTTTTGTCTTCAAAGAATAACCCCTTATAACCCTAAGAACAACTTTTACTTAATACATCAACATGTGTTTATACCTCAACCCTACTGGGAATCACCTTGGAAGGTTGAAATCCAAGGTTGCCAAGGTTCAGGAGGTTCCCAACCTTGGATGATGGCGTACAGGCTCAACTGCCAAATACTAACCTCTTTCACTATTCATTACAGTGTATATAGACCCCAATGCATGCCCTCACACCATCTGCAGATACATCAATTAGTGACCTCCACCTTGGACACCAAAACTTTGACGGCTTGGAAAGTTACATTAATTATCAAACTTTAATGATTTTTGTAGCTACTATACATCTCAATACACCAACTGAGGTTCTCGAAATATTAAAGTGGCATGTTTTTTTTGTCTTCAAAGAATAACCCCTTATAACCCTAACCTAACCCTAATCCAATGTCCTGAAGCGCTTCCACCATGATGCCAACATCCACACGCAAGTCACCATAAGTGAGAGCGCTAGCGTGATCTGCTGGTAGCAGGATTGCCTTTTGCGGAGGCTGCTGGAGGCGTGCAATGAGCAGCAGCTTGAATTGCGGCTCAAAGCGGAAATTTACCTTGAATTCTGCAAAGTAAACCCAATTTTCAAACAAATTGAGGTCTTGAAAATCAGGCGCGTGGCTGGCAAGGGAGAGATAGCACCCGGCCGGATAGATGCGTAGTAGATCTGCTGGTGAAATTGTCACCGCAAATGAATCTACATCGTAATCCACCTCCCCGCTCCAATTGGTGATTGGTGCCAAGGGTGGAACGCCAGGCAGAGCACGCTGCTGGATGCCGCTGTCCAGCAACCGGTCAGGAGGAGGACCAGCTGGTAGCAGCACCACAATGCCATCCGCTGGCATGTCTTCCTCTGCAATGTCTAGCTCCATTGGCATGTCCCCTTCCTGCTGCTGCTGAGCTGCCTCCGCTTCCGTCTGTTCCTGTTCCAGTGGCAACTGCGGCAATGTCTCTCCTTCATCTTCCGGATCCGAGTCTTCTGCTGCAAAATTTTGCGTTCCTTGAATTTCCTCCTCCTCCATCTCTGCTGCCGGCAAGTCCACGGTTGGAATTGGAAAAAAATCAGACACGTCATCAGAGAACGCGTCTCCCTGAAAATTTTCCTGAAATTCTGCCTCCACATACACATCCATTTCTGCCTCCAGCACTTGGCCTGTCTCCAGCTCCGTCTCCAACTCTGACCCTGAACTGAGCTCCGACTCTGATTCTGACTCCGCCTGTGCAAATAGAAACTCCAATTGATCCTTGACAAAGACGGAAGGAGTGTTGCTGATGCTTGCTGGAGAAAAGAGAGTGCGCATTGGCTGCTCAACACCAGGAGAAACCGGTGGCATGTCCTCGTCATCGGTGGGAGTGCTGTTGCGCACATCCTCTGCCTCCAATGCAGCAGGCGCTGACTCCGACACTTGAGCCAAGTGAGCTTGCACTGCCTGCAGTGCCGCTGCTGCTGCCTGTGCCACCGCATCTTGAGTAATGGCAGGCTGAACCTGCTCTTCTGCTGTTGCTGCTGCTGCTGTTGCCGCTGTTGCTGCTGCTTGAGGAATGGCGGCTGGTGCTGTTGCCGGTGGCGCTGCAGACTGAGATGCTGCACCCTGACACTTACGTATGCCTTGATGCTTCCTGAGCGCTGCAGCATTCATGACCACCTGTCCGCATGTGCATGCCACAAGACCCACAGCAGCAGCTGCCGCCTGGCTTACCTGCACACCGCCATGAGCCTTGCGGATGTGGTTGGTGATGTTTGTTGCCGCATAGGCAAAGCCACACACAGGACAAGTGATCGTTGACATCTTGAATAGCGCTGATGAGTACGATGAGTATGGTGTAACATTGAGAGTAGCAAACCGTCTTCCTGCTTGATATCAGACCGTCTTCTGACTTGAAGCAGACTGTCTCTCCCGTTTCAAGTTGACCGTCTCTCATTTTCAAGTAGACCGTCTCACTTTCTAATTGACTGTGTTCAAAGTCAGTGATCAGACCGTCTCCTGTTGCGGCTTACAAGTTTGAATTGGTCTGTCTTTGACCGGCTTGCGGTTTTGAATTGGTCCGTCTTTGCTTGTAATTGACTGTCTTGCCTTTGAAGCTGACCGCCTTGAGATTGTATTGGACTGTCTTTCAGTTTTAAAGCAGACCGTCTTGGACAAATGTGGCTCAGCGTGCTCAACTTTGAATCTGACCACCTCTCAATTTTCAAATCAACCGCCTCCAAAATTGAATTGAACCGCCTTGGAATTTTGTATTTGACTGTCTTCCGGAAATTCAGATGCGCTCACAGTTTGAATTTGACTGTCTTGCAAATTTGAAATAGACTGTCTTGGAAATTTGAATTAGACTGCCTTCGCGTGAAATACAAGAGCGGTCGGTTTTGAAATGGACTGTCTTGAAATTTCAAGTGCGCTGGCAGCCATGGCTGGTCTCAAGCACGCTCAGATGGTCGAACCTCCGCTGGCACGGAGCTAGAACCCTAACCCAGAGCCGCTTCAGGGTGCAAATTCAGGGCTGATGCGTGCCCAATCACAGAAGCACAGGATTTGGGCACGCCTGGCATAGCCACACCAACGCTTGGCCAAGCTGTCTGCGGCCAACAAGTTGCTGCTTGAGGGCCTGGACATCCGTGTATCAGCCTAAATGTAATCTGGACAAGTCACAAATTGTGGCAACATTTTCGGTCCATCTTTTTAGCAAGCTTTTGTGCAACCAATTCTCAGTGCTCACAATAATCACTGCATCATCTCTCCTGAATCTGTCTAGCACGGCAATGATGGTAGCACTTGCGCATGCTCCAAGCTTGCTCATCTACTTCTTTTTGCTTGCATCTTGTACGGCATAGTAGCAACATAACATGTCAAGCAAGCAACCGCTACCCCAAGAGTACACTGTTCCCTTAGTATGAGAGAGTAGTTATGGGGCCTTGTACTCAAACCTGTACGTTGATGGATAACCACGGTGCGCACTCCCTGCTGTGCTTTGTGTGGTGTGTGCTGGTGCGCTGACCTTAGTGGGTTGTGCGCTGCGCGGCGCACTATGGTGAGCTGTGCATTGTGCGCTGCCCTAGATGAAAAGTGGAGATGAGTGTGCGCTGTGCGCTGCAGGCACTAGAGCAGTCTGGCTGGATGCGTCCAATTTCTGTGAATATTGTGCGCTGCCTTAGAAGTGCGCCGCTCCCCTGTGCGCCGCCCTGCCAGGGAAAATTTGTGTGCACCGCTGCACTTGAGCAGTGTGTTTTGCGCATGCGCTGGGGGTTGGCGCACACAGGGTCCAGTTGCAATTTGGCGCAGCGCACAGGTGCTCCCTGCGCCACCGGCGGACGTCGCCTAGGGCTAGGCGAGACCATCCCATCGAAACTCCGTCTCTTGCACCTTGCCCCTTCTCCCTGTCTGTCATCATGAAGCGTCCTTTGGATCCGTCAAAACTGCCAAGTCATCTGCCGTCAAAGGGATGCAGGCACGCTACTCCTGCACCCAAAAGCAAGGTGTCGTTGCGTTCAAGATGAAATGCCAACTTTGTCCACCCCAAACAAACTTCCAGAGACACACCCATGTCCTGGTTGCAGACAAGGATGCGCATTGCTTCAATCATTTGTTCAGCAAGCGGAAGTTTGGCAATCTTGGCAAGACAGGCCATCTCCATGGCGTCAAAAAAATGTTTCAAATTGCCACAAAAGGGGCAGCCATGAACAGGTGTGCCAGGGGGCAAAGGCGGCACCCATCTAGGTCCAGCAGGGCGGCAGGGTCTTGTCTAATCTGAGTCATGATATTTTGATCAGTCTATTGGTGAAGACCGTTTATGGAAGATCAAAAGACCAAAGACAGAGTTGTGGAAGAGGAAGAGGAAGGAGAGGGGGGGAAATGGAAGAAGAAGAAGACAAGGAACATTGAGGCTTGGGTGCGGTTCCATGCATGGAAGCGCATGCGCAGGAAAGAGAAAAAACCCCCAAGACAGGACTCTGCGCCACAATTTCTCGACACATGGCCATTTTGACTCTTTTCTTGCGCAAATCAGAAATTGAGAATGTCATTATCAAGATGATTGACAATCTGTTTTGTCAATCCGTTATGATTGGGAGATTCTGCTCGGGGGAAAGGTGCCTATTCTTCCTGGAAGCGTATCTGATATCAGTGATAGGCTGTGTGTGCTTGTGTGGAGTGAGTGTTGAAGGCATATTGAATAAGTGGAAAGATGGCCCTTTCCAAGTCGTTACTTATAGACAACAAGATGAAAGGATGGTCGATTAGCAAAGGATATGGTAGCACGATGTCAAAACGATGGTGAGCGACTTGATCCGTTCAAATTTCAGCTAAGGGGCAATCAACATTTCTTGATGTGAGGCTTGCTACCAGCAACGTCCGTACCGGACTTTGAAAATGAGCTCCTTTCTGTCTTTTGGTGAAACCACCAAAAGTACTGAAAGCTGAGTTCATATATCTTTCATCGCATGAAACGGTGCCTCTGCATTGGTGAAGTTGCATGAGTTAAAAGTTGATATTGCGTGACACAAAGTACATTGGGCCATCGAAAGACAGACCGCAGCCTGACTATCATCGCACCCAAGAGCTGGTCTCACTGTACAGAAGGCCACATTCATACACAGACACCTAGAACGTTGAATAGCCGTTTTCATTCTGTACAACATTTATGTACATTCAACACAACTTGGATGAATCGAGAGCTTGTCTTTACCGGCTAGCTGAGGTTGTGTTTCTTCGCACTGCAGGACTCGTTGTTGCTACAAGCGCCGCCGCAACAAGAGAGATGGCAGCCGCCAACGCAAATACGATCTCACGCATCCCTCTTGCCAGACCTAAGCGATAAATATTAGCATTGGCAACAGGTCCAATTGTACTCATAATGTTGGCAAGCGAAGAGAGCGTAGCCACGAGACTGTCCGTGTTGACCTGCTTTGGAAGCAAGATCGATGCAAGCGCATACAAGATCAACCCAAGCAAATAGGTTGGGTAGTTCAGTGTTCTTCCGCCTACAATGACCACAGCCCATGCCAGAACGTCGATTGACATCGAAAGAACCGCAAGCAAGCGATCGGCTGCAGCAGCTGCACTGAGAAGCTCTAACATACCACCATCGGCTGGAGCTGCTTCCGAAAGATATTGCTGACGAACTGTATCTGCAATGCGAGGAAAGACAATCACTAGATACAGCCATTTGTTCGACCCCACCATACCCAAGAGCTGACTGAGTTCCCAAGCATGCAATATTCAAGCAAGTCTGAATGTAAATCACTTGAACATTGGTGGTCACGGCGATCTGGTCACGACGTTCCATTTGTGCTTCTTGTTGCGGCTGTAGCATACCGTCAACTCCGTTGGAGGCAGCGTCGATATGCTTTCTTGCGGGATTCGGCTTTCGGAACGGTTATCAGAACGAGTTTTTCGACATGATTCATGCGATGACATGTGCAATCCGCCAAGAATTCATGCGTGCTCGACGCTACCTATGGTCCGCGGACGTCGTAGCACAGCTTGTTGATCCATCCGCTTATGCCAACGATTGCTATACTCATCTTCCTGGTTCCGTGATCCGACAAAAGAGCACTGCTTACCGAAACAATGCGTGCTGCTCTTGTCATATCAGCCTCGAAGGCCACCTTCGTATTGCTATATTGAAAGAATCCTGTTCCGTCTCCCGTCTTCCGCTCATCCCGACCCCTCGCACTGATGCATCATCGTCACCGCAGCTTGTTATCTTGATCGTCATGTTGCACTCTGCAAAAGAAGCACTGCGACCCAATCGGAATGGTGTGATGTCCACGTGGTCCGAGTTCCGACTGTCACAGCTTATCTCAGTTCCCAGACGACGTCGGCGGCTGACATCAAGTTGCGCCGACAAGCAGCCTCCTTGACCATTCTCATCTTTGCGGCGGAAAAGTGTCATTCTTCGAGATCGCCGCACAAACATGTTCTGCTCCCACTTTACAAAAGTTTGCTTGGCATGCGTGCGAGATGTCGATGTATAAGAAGCGTTGAGATTCAAGAGCTTCGGTAGCAATGTCAACCGTTCTCATCATCTGCCTCCCAAAACAAACAATCCTTGTCGCAACAATCCCGTCCCGGAGCAATGCCTTCTACCCTTCTGGAGCCTCGCTCGTGGTCTCAAGCCAGACTCCTACGATCCCCTTATGGCTATCAACCTGTCCTTTCGGCACCGTGGATCTTTGTTATTCTCTTCCTCGTTTCAACTGTCTGGCATCTTGCACAAAACTTACACTACCGGCAGTGGTGGCTTCTCGTCATCACGTTTGGCTGCTTTTTGGAAGTAGTCGGAAATGCACTTCGCATCTATGGCCACTACAATCCTTTCCAAGCCGATGTCTACACCGCCATGCAATGCATTCTCGTTCTGACGCCGGCATTTTTTGCAGCCATCCACTTCACAATCCTCGGCAAGATCACACTTCGCTTTCCGAAGCAATACAGCTTAGTCAACCCAAGGTGGATATTGCCGTTCTTTGTAACACTGGATGCGATCTCGCTTAGTGTACAAGGTGCTGGTGCAGGTCTGGCTGCTTCCGCTCAAGCGTCCGGCGAAGATGTGACACCGGGTGGGAACATCACGGTTGGCGGGCTTGCAATTCAGCTTTTTGGCTATGTCCTTTTCAACACTTTGTTATACGACTTTGTTCGGAGATGCAGACGCAATCCACCTAGCCAGAAGCTTTGGAATCACAACATCAAGACATTCATTGTGGCGATTGCGGTGTCAAGCGCATTCATCTTCGTCAGAAGCTTGTTCCGAGTAATCGAGATGGGTGCTGGCTGGCTGGGAGTTATCGCCAAATCGGAATGGTGTTTCTACACATTTGATGCGGCCATGGTTCTGTTGGCCGTGGTTATGATGAATGTTTGGAATCCGGCTCGTTACTTACCAAATCAGTCGCTTGCCGAGTCAACGAGCATCCAAGAGGAGACGGGCTGGGGGGCTGAAGAGAAGCACTCAGCGGATTCGCGCACAGCTCCATCAGAATTGTCGACGACATTAGCATGAAGCGGGCGAAGCATTCAGTGTAAAGGGCTGCTTTGACCAAACTGTCTTTGTATGATATCCGGCGCGAACATTGCAATCGAATAGACACTTTCAGGACGAGCAGCTGTTGCAGCCTCTCTTTGCCGCTCTTGAAGTCTTGCAGTGAGCATTTGACTGGTTCTTGCGAGGTACACGTTTCGCACTAGCAAGCAAGTTTTGAAACTGCTATGGAATTAATGCTCACACACATTTGCAAGCACAAGCTAAAATCTCGATTGCCAACGCGTTGGAAGTGAAAGCTCACCTCGGTTGCAGACTAGACACGCAATTTGATAGAAACAATGAAATCGCATTCGATCGAAACAAGGAGACGGGACAAGAAGACGGAACGAAGACGGAACAATTTGAACGGAACAATTTGAAGCGGATTGAAGGGGCAGAGTTGAATCTGTAGTGTTACTGCAAGATCGAAAAGTGTTCGAGGCTTGAGTTTGTGTGGAAAGGATCAGAAACTAATCACATTGACGCTGCTGACCGCAACTGATGCCGTCGCAAGCGTTTGCCGGCACATCGAGGTTCGGAGAACACTCGCCATCGATGTCAAGACATCCACCGTTGGCGTTCAAGCATGCCTCCTTGGGTCCACCAACGATTGTGCAGACTTCTTGACAGATGATGTCCGATTTGGGGACGGATTCGCGTTTGCGAAAACCATGACCGTTGCAAGCGTCAGTATTGAGATTGTGATAATCACCGTTCGTGGCTGGCTGCAGACGCACTACGGCAACGTTTTCACTGTTGTCCGGATCCACCATACCCATGCAAATGGAGTCGGCATCCACCTGGACGAGCTGGTCAAGGGTAAGCTGAGCCCATTCGTTGGTGTCGCCGCGTGAATGAGCCACATTGGCGTATGTACCGGTGTCGTCATCATGGATTGCACCAGCGTAGCCATCGTTTCCACCAACTACCTCACGGCGCGCCAGATCCGAAGTATATGTGAGAGGTGAGGTGAGACCCATGTCACCGAACACATGATGCATTCTTGTCTCTGCATCAAAATGATACAGCCCATCGATCTTTGAACCATCTTGACGATGGAAAATGAAACGAAGAGGATTCGATACATTGTGCTGTTGCAGCTCGAGACGTAACTCCATTCCACTCTTAAAATTCCGTCACGAGTATTGAGGCTTCTCATAGATATGATAGACCATATTGCCGTCAAGATCTCGCTTGAAAAGGCTCCAAGCAACGCCGAATCCACTTGCGACCGAACCAATAAAGCCCATGACAGCCTGAAAGGCGCCGAGTGCACAGGATTTTGGATTTCGCCTGTCTGGGCAGCCTGAGAAAGCAAGGTCAATACCTCCAATCGTAGTACCTAGAGAGAACCACAGCAATTGGGCTGCCCACAGCGCGTAAGCAGCGCTCACTGCCCCAAGGAGTACCGCCGCGATGAAAAGGCGCTTCATTCTTCAAAGGAGTTGAAAGACGATGATGAACGAAAGAGTACCGCCTGTGAGCATTCCAAGGAAGAACCAGAACACTCGAGTTGCAGCTTTGTTGTGCTCGATGCGATCAAGAAGAGGCAATGAACCTTGATGACCTAGTCGTGTGTAGCCTTCGTCCATGAACTTTCCAAAGGGACTTGCAAGTTCGGTTCGTGGCGTACTGGTATGGTGTTTGCTTGGAAGAGAAGAGCTTACTGCTGCTGGGTTGAACATCGTTGCTTTTGCTGGCAGATCCTCTGTATGGTCAATATATATATCCGTGACTGTCGTCGTCTGATTGAGTCTATGTTCCAAGCAATGTGTGATGTGGGTGCAAGCAACGTCAGCACCTTGTTCAACTGTTCTGTCCGCTGTAGTTTCCCGGTCAAACGACCCTTCAAGTCTGCATTGGTACTTTACTCGAAGCACCTGTCCACTCAAGCTCCCGTCTCCAAGATAAGGTATACAGACCGCACTGCTCTTCCAGTTGGCCGCTAAAGATGCATAAACTCTGCTAAATCACGGAACACACTGCCTTCCGCAAGTCGGTGAGTTCGTGAGTTTGGGCCGTCAAGATTGGCATGAGTAGCTCTTGCCGGCAGCTTTGAACTGTCCAATTTATTAGAGAATCGCAAGTCGAGCTCGGCATACTTACAGCGAGAGATGTTGTGGGAGGGATGGTGATGGAGGAGACGAAGGAGAGTCCAAAGGAGTTACACCCGGCGGTACGGCATCAACGGTAACTGAAGGACGGTGCCGCCGGTTATCTCTCGCGATCATCAGCTCCACCTCGCTTCTTTTCTCTTTCCCGCACTAAGAATTTTAGCCGAAAAGAACACAATTGCAGAACAAGAGGAGCCAAAGCGGAACTCCATGCTTCGGCAATTGGATTGTTCATGCACAGAACCCTGTCACATGAGGCAACGGCGTCTTGGAGATTTTGTGGGGTCAGGAACTCGCAGACTATGACGTTGCTTAGCATTACGTTGATTGTGGCGCTTCGACTTGGATGCCTCAACTGAGCTGGCCGTTGGACCCGCATTGAGAACAAGTACAAGGCACAATAAGCGCAACTTGCTATCATTTCGCAAGAACGACAGGGATACTTCTCGCATCGACTGCGCTGTATCTCGGTCGAGCAAAGAGCTGGCCGACGACGCATGCATTTTCGATCGTAGATGATTTGTTCTCAGTAGGATAGCATCGTCAACAAGGAATGTTGAAAGCGACTTGATGCATCTGCCAACTGTGAAGAAGCAAAGACTGAGAAGGGACTTTCGACAGCATTACGGATCACTCTTCCCGATGTGTCCGCCACCAACTGCTAACTCTTGCTGCTAAGACACTCCCACACTAGCGCAAGCCACCTTTCCCTGCTCTTCATAGTCCGTATTCATGCCAATGCCCCAAGCGCAACCCTGAGCCTGACGATGATTTGCAATCAACCGTATTATCTTGAAAAGCTTGGGCCTTTTGCCAAGGTCTATCTCTGTGCGGCAGCGCATGGCTTGCTGCGCTATCAAGCTGATCTTTGTTGGGAAAACAAAGGCCGCTATACGTCTGCTAGCCTGGACGATGAGGAAGTTGTGTTCTCAAGGTCTGTCTCGGATTTCATATGTGCGTGATCGACAAGGATATCAACTGTACTTTGCAACGAAGTCCATGATTTCCTTCAGTCAATTGGTCAACAGCCTTTCACATTCGCTTGTTTCGCACTCCTTCAATTACAGTTCACGTTTGAATTAGTTAGAGCGGAAGGGAAGCACATGATGCGGCTCGTGAGGTAAGACTCCTCTTCAAGACAGGCTCAGCCAGTGACCTGAATCAACCTATTCTGAAAACCTTGTGTCAAAGCGGACGCGCTCCAGATCGATGATGACCAGTCCTTCCAGCTCATCACACCAGAGCAAGTTGTGTGCATTGAGAGGATCATATTCAATTCCAAGGTCGCTTAACCGCTCTGCGCACCAGTCGGCTATGTCATTCTGGTGGTCAAACTGGCGTATGCGAGATCTTGAAAGTTTTGCTGTAGCCTTGTCCCAACCGGCTGGTTTCTCAAGATCGATCCCATGGTATGACATGAGTAGGAAGCTGCAATAGTTGTGGCCAATGGTGGGACGCTTATCTCCATGCTGAGATGCAGTGACAATGCCAAATGTCACAGGAAGAAACACTGCAAAGTCCCTCATCATCCACAGTGCTGGAAAGCCTTTCCTGATCGTTGGCTTCTTAAGCTGCTCCTGTTCGGCTTCGGCTTTTAACCACATAGCCTGGTATCGGAAATGCTCCTTCCTCAAATGGTGGAGATAGTCGATGCGACAACCTTTTGCAGCAAATGCATAGCCTAAAGTAGGATGGACGAAACGGAAAAGCTGTGCGTTCCTGCCCTTACAACCTGGGATCAAGTCCATAGCCCTTCCGACGCATGCATCGGTGAGCTCTGATTGCATGTCAGCTAAGAAGTCTACCTTTGACAGCTCGTGGCGATGACAGGAGTGGTCCTTGCAGTCGAGCACCTGGCAGTGTAAGGAGACATTTGGACAGTTTGGGTCCATGTGATCTCGGTTCTTGAGACCCAAAAGGCACGAAGGGGTGCACCACTGGTCTGTTAGTGGCAGATGCATGCTTTCTTCGTTGTTCAACTGCGGCTGCGGCTCTCCCATTGCCTGTTGGGTGACTGTGACTTCGGCTGGGTGATTAGGCGATGTAGCTGCGTTAGGACCTCCGGGTGAAGCCGAGGCCGAAGCAGGATTGGTCATTGCATCAGGGATGGTGGAGTTGCCGATCGTTATGGGTGCATCAAGAGATCCAATGTCGTTGTTGTTCTTTGTGTTGGTGTTGCTACCATCTTTAGACACGGTGAGGCGCAGTGGAGCAATCTCGATGTTGCTAGAATTGATAAGCGTTTCCTTCGCCTGCTTTTGTTGTGGGCTAGAGGAGTTGTGTTGCTCGTGGATGGTTGATGATGGAACGGGCATATTGGAATCAAAATAGGGGGGAAAAGCGTTGTTCCTATGTGTGTGGTTGGTCGAATGATGAGAGGCAATGCCCGGATGGGAACGACCTAGACAAGCACTGAGAGGCAAGTGCAAGACGACATCGTAGTAAGTAAGATGGTGTTGACGTTGAGAGAAAGTCTTCGTGCTGCTCTTCATCCGGGCTGACTTCATCTCATTCTTGGACTGCGCAGAGAGCTAGCAGCAACTGAGAAGAATTTTTGTCGCAAGGAAACCGCACATCGATTTGAGCGCAGTTTGACTTGCGCCAGCAAATGTGACTTTCTAGAGAGATGTGATCGTAGCGCAGCAGCAACTGTTGGCGGTCGGCGCCAATGCTTTGTGATGAGTGAGTGACATGCCAGCCGCTGATCGACGGATGAGTACCATCTCCCTTTACGATCACATTCTCGAATTGCAAGAACGTCCGATGGTGAACGGAGCAAGCAAGAAAGCCATATCGGCGCGTAACGTTACAGTGGACGCTCCATAATGAAGTGGGCGGAACGACAACGGTTACCTTGTCGTCTGGAGCTCGACTCGTTTCGACGTACACATCTAGTACGTTTCGCTTCGTCTCAAGCTCTGCATGGTATGCCAGCTGCAAAGGCTCAGAGGCATATCGTGCCGGTACCGCCTTTCAGTCTTTCGAGGCACGCCGTGTCGACATGGTGACTGTCTCCTCCGCATACCGGCGCGAGTCATAGAGTTGAGGCGTGTGGAATTGCTGCGTGATGGTAGTGCTAGCTACAGGTGTGTGTGTGTGTGTGTGTGTGTGTGTGTGTGTGTGTGTGAAGAATATTTTGTGAATTTTCAGTTTTCAGCCAGGGTCCAGAGTCGTCCGAAACGGTCGACCAAAATGAGGGTTTTGGTCGACCGTTTCGGACGATCCTCAACTCATAGCCAACTTGATCGACTCGTTGCAACCTCCATTGGAATTATCGTCAAATTCAAATGGCAACATGCTTTGAGCGCTCGGCTCAGTCCTGACCTCCGCTCACTCGAGAATTCTCTAACCGAGACTCGCTGCGGTGCACGGACATGAAGCTCTAGTGGCGGACAAGAAGTACAATTCCAAACAAGACGAAAAAAAGAGTGTAAAAGGTACAATGCAAAGAGGTGACTAGCAAACAAAACGGATCATAAATGGTGGACAGGTGCTGTATCTAGAGCTTAGCTTCGGCGCGCTGCTCAACAGCACTGGTGGCCGAGTATCTGAGTTGCGAGACAACATCATCAAGGATAGTATCGATGAGCTTGGCATCAAAGAAGCGAGAGTCAAAGTGTGCTTGAAGCGTCAAGATGCCAGCAAAGCTCCACATTGCGAAACAGACGGAAGCGTCGGTGGTCCTTCCGCCCAAGATACCTTTGACAAAGTAGAGGTATTCGCCTTCGGGCTGCTTAGGCTTAGGATCGAACGAAGCACCTTCGGCAGTATAAAGCCTCTTGATTGGAATGTCACCTTGAGATGTCAAGGTAGGAGGGCAGATGGCAGGCGAGTTCTCGCAGAGGGCCAAGTGAGGCTCAGTGCCGGCCTCTTGCTGCTTCTTCGCGGTCTCAGCCAACATGGCGGAGATGTCGTCTCCTACCTGCTCCATTGTTGCGATGATATGAGGAGTATCGAGGTAAGCTTCCTGTTTGCTGCGGATGGTTTTTGCAAGAGCAAACAGCTCGTCTTCGTTGAGGTTGCGTCCGCGTTGCTCGGATCGGAGCTGTTCGGGTGAGAGATAGCCAGAAGCGAGGACGACACCCATATTGACAGGTGAGCGAGACATGAAGGTTTCCTGTCCGAACCATCGACTGGCGTGAGCAGAATAGGCAAGGTTGGCGCCTGGAGTTTCGCCTGATTCTGAGTTGCTCGCTTTGAAACGTCTGTCGATGCTGTTTACAATGCAGGCGTAGACGAAAGAGGGCAAAGTCGAGCCTCGCTTCTTGTATGCTTGGTGAAGCATGCGGTGCTCAGAAGCGCCGATCTGCCGTCTGAGGTTGAGCATGCTCATAGGTTCGCCGTTTAGAGTGCCGAGGGAGTATTGGGGTACCTTGGCAGGTGTTTCGAATCGAGGAATACCGATCGTAGGCTGTGCACCGTTGGAGAGTCGTTCACCCAATTTCTCAAACCCTGCTTCGAGCTCAGTTGCACCGGGCTTGTACTTGTCATTGTAGGCGGTGTTGAGACTGATGGGAAGCTTGCGAAGGAGTCGGGAGAGATCTTCGGGTGCAAAGACGGCTTCAAGGGCTTCGCGTGGATCGTCGTTGGCTTCGGTGAGAGCGGCTACTCTGCCATCAACGAGGGCTTGTACTATAGCGCATCCTTGGAAGAGCATTCGATGACCGTTGAGGACGTGAGAAGCATGAATGATCACAGCAGGATTGCCCTCTCTTGGGTTTGAAACGAGAAGAGCGCGGAACTGCTTGCCAAGAGGCTCAATACGCTGGTTTGAGGTGGAGTCGATGACTTCTTGCGCTGTAACGCCGTCTTCTACCAGGATAGCGGTCTCTTGAATCCACTTTTGAGCTTCTTCGACAGTCTGGATAGCCTCGAAGGTGGCATGGTCGAGATCGACGCTCGAATCTTCGGATGTGCCGACAGTCCAGGTACCGAGCTCGGGGAGGAAGCCACGCACAATCCAGAGAGCCAAACCGAAACGCTTTCGAAGGGTCTCGGGCGGCACATTGGTCTCGAACATCATGGCAATGGACAATTGAAACTGCAAGTGATTGGTAAGATACGCGTAAAGCATGCACAAGTGTTATTAGCTATTTCGTTGCAGCTCGCGAGGCGGTAGTGCGGTAGGAAAGTCGACTTACATTGCCATTCTGATAGTACTCGGCGTAGTTGAGCAGCTTCTCAACGCCAACGAGGGGCCTCTTTGCGAGAGTGTCAGAGACCTGCTTCCAGGCTTGGTTGTCGGCCATGATTGCAAATCGCGGACCAGAAGAGCGTTGCGGTGTAGGAGAGATGGAGGGTCGAGTTGGAGGTGATGGTGTGGTGAAGGCAGGGTAGGGTAGGTTGCAGAGGTGAGTGATGGTGTCTTTGAAGCTACGAAGGCGTATTTGATCACGATCAAGACCTGAGAGGCTCGGTTATAGCTTGGAAAAAGGCTGCGGACATCGGTTGGGTCGAAAAGGAAAGCGAAGCTCAGCTTTGTTCTCTCAGTGCAGTGAAGAATTCAAGGTCTGTTCGCGCACTTGTCATCAAACCTAAGTTATCGATAAGCACCGATGAGCAGAAGTTTGAGTTTGTCAGACGCTCGGCTGTTCCGTCTTGGTCTGGCGTAGTCTGTCTGGATTATCACCCTCGTCGACCTCTGTTGCTTGTCACATTGTCACATTTGCGTGGACGATCCAAGGTCAGCGGTGAAAAGGTAGGCGGAAATGCCGACGGACGAGTGTCGTTTCGGGACGAGGACCCTGTTTTGTTTTTGGCAAGCAGAAGATTCATTTCATCAAGCACAGAGCGCAAGAGTTTGTTGCGGGTGGAGCGCATAACGGCAATGCAATCGAACTACTGTAGACGGTCAATTCTTGGACACAGCGCGGTACACTGCAACTGCTGCACGAATATGCAAGCAAATGAAAAGAAACAGGCGCTTCAGCGGTCAATAAGCCACTCAGAGACATAATTAGCGTACTGCGCTTTCTGTTGCAATTGCAGAGTGGGTGTTGTCGATTAGCTGTAATATTGGTCGAGTGGATCACGATGCATCGGTAAAAAAGCGACAAGTCAAGAAGAAATGGCGCTAAACAAAGATAGTGTGGTTCGAAGCTCAAATTCAGAGTCTCGCTTAAAGTGAGCTTGGGAAGAAACCACAAAGAAGGGTCTGATTGTGAAGTTATATTTGGACAGCATTCTGACAGCAGCGAGATGGCCAAGCTTCGAGCATCAAAGCAGAGGACATCAATCTTCCCCCAGCTCTTTTAATTTAAATTTAGATATTTTATTCACTTCCTGTAATTTTTTATTTATTTATTTTTTTTCATATTTTAGCGCTTCTCGGAAATTTAAACAAGCGAAGGCGTGCATTTGGATCAGCCGGGACGGGAGATCGGCCAGAAGAAGATCGCGCAATTTATTTTTTGACAGGTCTTTCAGAGACGGAGTGTGAAAGCTCTTCCAGTAGAACTCGCTTAGGAAGCCGCACAAAATATTATACCATGGATACGGCGCTTGGCTGCCATAGACCGGCATATGGCTTGACATCGCATGAATCGACACTTTAGAGTCTGACACCGACAACTGCACTCATGCTAGCGTATAGCGCTGTAGCCTCAAAACCTCCTACTCCGACTTGCATTGTGGCCGGTTTCCGATTCGTGCTCACTGGTGGCTTCGAGTGAGCGGCTTGCATGGTGGTAGTACAACGTGGCTTGGTGGTTTTGGTTTGCGTGACACCTCTCTCATGCCATTGTAAACGTGGACTAGGTTCATGACCGTGCGCTCTGTTAGCTTGGAAACTTGATCATACACCAATGTAGCGATTTTGTCATGGTCAAACTCTGATGTTGAGCGAACAAGTCATCGATGCTTCGATACCAAGGTCTCGAATGGCCCGCGGATGAGCGATTGTCCATCGACAGTGCTGGATCGGTAAAGACGGCGCAATGGATCCGAGTAGAGATCAGTGGTTGGGGACAAAGCCGACGGCTTGTTGACGCACTGTTGATACTCAAAGCGACATTCCCGAGACTAGTGGAAAGCCAAGACCAAGCTGCTTGTAACAGTCAATCGCCTCCCTTCCAGCAACATTACGCCCTTCGCATCAGTTACGATCCTCTCGCGATCCAAATACCTGCCCGATTGCTACATCGCGATTGGGACGAGGTTTGCCCGCCTCTAGCACTAGCAGCTGCCGAGTTTCCATTTCGAGCATGCTTCGGCTCTATCAAGCAGAGGTGTCCAGACCATGTGATGTGTCCCGACCAGCATTGCTCTCGGTTGACCGCTGCTTCGGTTCAGCACAACACAAGCTCAAGCCAGACAGAATTGTGGAGAAGCGTCGATATGAGTGAACGGCTCTCTGGTCGGATCGGCAGCCTCCGCCTCGCCTCCAGGCCAGCATACACTACTGTACAGCGGCTACGAAGCGATTCGCTACTTTTGGCTTTCACGCTCCGATTGCAGCAACGAGAGGCAGCTATGGTGATAACTGACATTGACATTAGATTTGCACCGAATGTTGCCATCGATCAATGATTGGCAAACGTGATATGCTCATGATGACTTTTATCGTGACACCTCATTAACTCTTGATAGGGTGGCGACGTGTTGACCAAGTTGACGCGGTACAGCGGCGCGTAGTCTCGATGGGCGGCACTCGAAAGCCACGAGTTGGGTCATTGTCTTTTAGCTTCAAGCTAACGGAGCAAAGGTGATATCATCAGGACATGGCTCGGTCAGCGCGTAGCTCATTGTAGTGTCTCGCCATCATCTTCTAGTGAGTTTCGACGGCAGTGACGGTGTCGTGGGAAAGCGTCTCAACACGGACAAGCTGCTTCATTATCGCAATCTTGGCTCACTGCTCATGTGCGCGCTCGGTCTTGCTCGCAGCAAACGCAACCATCCAATTTGCACTAAGCTTGCAGCAAGAGTCAAACGTTCCTTGACGTCCCTCCTCTTTTCCCTGTGTCTCTCGCTGCTTCTGAGTCTTTCATTTTCTTTTATCCGCATTGTCTTGCTCGAAAGCCGCTGGTGTTGTCTCTGAAGAGCGCATTCTGTGCCATCGGCTCTGTCTATGCCGCGTTCCTTATGATTTCGAACCGGTCTAGTCGTGTCTTCGCCTTATCTCGTTAGAGAACAACCAATCGCGACTGCCGTCAACAGCGCAGCTTGACTGATATGTTGACGCCATCACGACAAAGAGAGAAAGAGTGAGAACAAGAGTGATAACAAGAGAGAGTGTGTGAATAGGCAAAGTCGACGCCTCTCAGACTCAACAACAAACCTGGGTCTTCAGCGAGAACAAATATCGAGATCGATTTCTCTTAACCGCTGAGGCTGGCTCACGATGCCTTGTCGCTTCTTTCTCCTCTTCTGCTGCACCCTAGAGCTGCAAGCCGGTTGAGTTTCCGATTGCATTCGCTCCTCCGCCAGCCTCAAAAATGTGACAATGTCAACTCTTGACTCCGATCGCAAAAAGTCGGTTTCAAGCCTCGCATCGAATGCTAATCAGCCAAGGTTGAAGGTCAGCCGTGAGAACAAAGACAAAGCGCTCCCCAAGGTGACGTGATGCCTGCCAAAGCAATTCCTTTGATAGTCGTTACCATGGCATTTAGTGTGAGTCGGAGATTTGTCGAGGTAAGCGAGCCACTTTTTAGTTCCATCACTTGAGCAATTTAGTCTGTTCAGCCTCTGCACTCTGCATCCTTGCCGAAGCAACTTGCAAACACTCCCTTGCTCACTCCCCTTTCATGGCTGTCTCGTCGATCCTTTTCTTAGCGACGGCGCAAGTTGAGACTGTGTGAAGAATTTCACGCATAATGCGTCGCTGTAGTCGCTGTCATAGCAGCCGCCGCCATCTGAGGCCTCTGACACATCTGCCGTCGGGCTGACAGAACCGCTTCTGCTCCCATTCACTAGCCGCTGTCAATCGCTCTCTCTCTCTCGACACCGGCCAAAACAATGGCTCTGTTCGCCACGAGCTTACTAGCATATACGCTAGTCCATGCCCTACCGATGCTCCCTCGAAACCTTGGCTATGACCCATGAGAATATACGAGCTACCTTTCACATCCTTCTTTCCTTCATGCTATCCAAATCTATCGCCGCCTCGGCCGCCGCTGTTTCTATCTTTGTGTCGTTCACTTCTATAGGCGAAGATACGAGCCGTTTTGCTCCGTTCCAACCTCCTCAATTGAGCTTACTGCAGGTCCTCGGTCTCGGCAAAGCATTGCTAGCTTGTCCTTGATTCAATGTATCTTGCTTGCCAGCGGCGCGCTCTCTCTCAAGGGACGGTGAGTGGACGCTTGGACTCTGTAGGGGTCTGATCACGCTGTCTCGAAGCAGTCTAATCTGGACATTTCTTCTGTTGCCATGCCTTCCTCTTCATTGAATTAATATGACTGTTCAGAAGCACGGTTGCTTGATCTAGCGGTATTGCTGCTCTGTCTCAACCTGCTGTGATGCCACTTTATGACGATGACGATCGATGAGAACAAGGAACAGGAGTACGACTGCATCTCATTTAGCGCTCCGACCTTGTTCTTTTCGTCTTCTCGACACAGTCAATTTTGGCAACAAGTCCGAAGCGAGAAAAATAAATTGCCTCTCCCTGACCTGCAATTTACACCCTCTCTCCCAACTGCTGGAACCGCTACCTTGTCTCACTTTACCTTCGGTTATTCTGTTCTTCTAGGACACCCTGCTTTCTTGAGTCCCATCCTCGTTTCAGAGCCTGACACTCTCGTTCCGAAGCTGAGTGCCCTGTGTTTGCGCCCCCTCTCCCCCGGCAAGGCCTACTTATGCCGTCTTCTGTCGATCTTTGAGCTCATATCCATAAAATCAACGCTCGTTCTTCCTTGATGAGACAACATTGCCCCCACTCTCCCTCCTCCGCATGACGCAGGACCCTTGATACCCTCCTCGTTGCCTTCTCATAAGAGTGTACAACTACCGAATACCCTTTTTCTCAACCGCCATCTTCAACATAGCTCGTCTTCTACTTGTGACATCTTCACATCTCTCACCACAATCACAATGAAGATCGCACTTCTTGCCAACCCTGCTCGTGGCGAGATCAACGTCCTTCTCGCTACCGCCTACGAGCTCATCCGACTCGGTCACGACTGCACCTTCCTCACCGGTACCTCTTTTCGCAATGCTATCGCAGAGTTCAGAGAGGAGCAGAGCGATCCTGTCTTGGCCGCGCGCATCCACTTCTCTGATTTGGGACCTGCTCGAGCAGTAGAAGATTTGTAAGTATTGCATTCTATCTCTACCCAATCGTGATCGCGCTCAATGCTGACTTCCTTTCATCGCCATACCATTCCCTCTGATATCTTCAGCACCCGAGGCATGCAGTCACACATGAAGGGTTTGAGGAAGCCACCTGGCGATTACAGCAGTATGGAAATTTGCCAGATTGTGGCCCTCGTCACCGAACAAGAATTCCGCGATGCTGCCACTCTTGTTCGCGATCGTTTGCTCGAGCTTGAGCCTGATATGAGTAAGTCCCTAGTCGACTGCTTCTCCGCAAAGAACCAACTTTGTGTTTGATACTAGCAGCTAATTTTGCTAACCGACATCGCCGCGCCCTTTTTCCCCTTTCTTTATATTTTTTTTTGTTCTTATTTTTCAATGTAGTCGCTGTCGATGCTCTCTCTCCTAACCTTGTCACTGGCGTTCGAATGACTGGCTTGCCATGGATGTTCACTGTACCTTGCTCACCGTCACTCACTGCCACACGAAAGAGTCTTTTTGATCCTCACCCTATGGGTCGACGTCGATCAAGGACCTTCTTGTCAGCACTCGAGAACCTCAAGCTCACCATCATCGAGACGTATGGCAACGCAACTAAGAAGGACCTTTACGCACGACGTGCCCTCCTCAAAAAGGAGTTCGGGCTCAACTCGATGGGCTTCAACGCCGACAGTGCTATCGTTCCACCACTATGGAAGGACCGCAACTGTGTCGGTGGTATCCACTTCAACACGCCTGGTTTGTGGGACTCGATCCGACAGCCACATCAGATCACATTTGTCGGAGCTGGTGTCACGAGCGATCCCGAGAACCATGATACCCCTGCCCACGACCTGATCAGCCTCTGCAAGCCACAAAGCCCTTCATCGTCCACCACCTACTCTCCGACACTGCCCCTCTTCACCAAGAGTGGCGAGCGTGACTTGGACGTCGAATGGATGGATGAAGCCCACGCTGCTGGACAGTCTGTCGTCTATCTCAACATGGGCAGTATGTTCTTGTGGACGGATGCCGAGGTCCAAGCCATTCTTCGAGCATTCGAACGACTGTATCAGCTGAGTGGAGGCAAGATCAAGCTTTTGTTCAAGCTCAACAAGCCCAAGCGCGGTCCCAACAGCCCAGGCGCAACATCGCCACTCAACAGCCCATCGACGGCAGTTGCATCTCCCGGCTTCGATGAGAAGCGTCCTTACTTGGAATCTCGACGTCCAAGTGGAGCGTCTGTCTTCGTTCCCGAAAAGCTCAGCGAAGCGATTAAGAACAACATCAAGCTCCGTCGCAAGACCGATGCCGAGAAGGGTTACTCTCAGTTCACTCTGTCAGACTTTGAAGGTCTCGAATACGTTCGCGTCACTCGATGGGTCCACGACCAACGCCGCATCTACAAACATCCTGCGCTCAAGGTGGTCATACACCACGGTGGAGGAAATTCGTTCAACGAAGCACTGCACTATGGTCTTCCTCAGATGATCTTGTCGCAATGGTTCGACACACACGAGTATGCGATCTTGGCTGAACGATTCGAAATCGGTCTTCGCAGCAAGTACGCTCCTTTTGTTGATGAAGACGATATGGTGCAAAAGATGATGAGGCTTTTGCAAGGCGAGGAAGCCGAAAAGATTCGACGCAACACCAAGGCTTGGTCGACTCGAAGCAGAAATGCTGGTGGAGCACCAGCTGCTGCTCGTGTGCTCGAAACACAGGCTATGCTGTTCCGTCAGCAGAAGCAGGCTAAACTGGCAGCGGCAGAAGAGAAGACAAGCGATAGTCTTGACACGCTGGCTGTACAGTCAGTGGTAGATCTGCAGAGCGAGACTGGACTCACACCTGCAGTTCTCTCTAGCGCTGCTTCGACTGCCACGACCACTCACTGAAGATTTCATCTCTGTCTAGCTTCTGCCTCGTCGCAACTTGCACTCTCTATGTCACCTACTGTCTCTTGTCACGGATCATTTAGCTTACACTCGCTTTTGTCGTCATTTACTAGTCTAGCTCTAATCTTTTACCCGTCACTAAATTGGGAAAGCAATAATATACCATGGAATTGCAATTCGTCTTTCAGAGTCTGATCTGCTCAATGGAAAGACTGAGTTGAGAGGCTTCGATGCATAGAGCAATGGCGGAGCCTCAAAGTCAGTCGGGGACCGAACTATTTTTTCGCCGGTGGCTTGCGTTTAGACTGCAAGCCAGAGTCACAGCAAGCCTCATCCTTCTCGTCGACATGAAAGATGATCAAACCATATGCTTGATAAACCCAGAATGACACTAATCCAATTAGTGGCTCTCGCCTAGGACTGGTCGATCTCAAGGCACTTTCGGCATAATCGTTGGTTCAGCTGCTGATTGTTTTGATCGACTCTAAATTGCTCGCTTAAAAGAGACGAAATTTATTTTTTGCATCGATTGCTTTCGCTTAGAAACGCATTTTTAGACTGTACCCCACATTTGGATTCGGTAGAACAACCGCAGAAACACGCCTTTCCTTCTTTTTACTGGAATTTTAAACAGCGCCAATTTTTCAGATTGAATTTTGTGGCTGCTTTTTTTCTTGCCCTTTTTTGGAGAGGCAATAAGATGCACAAGGCTGCACAACTTGTTCCGCATACGGGTTCGGTGCGACCGCTGGCCCTGCAGGTCGGTGCTCTTGGTGGTGGTGTTATGGGCCCGACTGTCTCCAGTCTCATTCATTGAGCAAGTCGCTGTACTGTACAGTACGTAGCTCTTTTGTTGTGTCTCTGCCTTGAGACAGTTTCAAGAAGGTCTCTGAACGGCGAAACATCAGATTGTTCCGTCGGTCAAGATCACCGGCGACGTTTTCCTGTTCTTTCCTGTTGCAAGCCAAAGCACATGATGTCTTAGCGATCGGACACTAACAGCCGCTAGCCGCCCGGATCATACATAATTTTACTCGAGTGTGAAAGCAGAGCACGATTTTCCCATCGCCTCACATGGCACTTTGCACTAATCTTTAGCGCACAGTCTAAAACTGATAAGCGAACGCCAATTCCAAACATTTCTTTTTCAAAAGTTTTTTTTTTTTTTTTTTTTTTTTTTTTTGGCTGTCACTTAGCGCAGTAGACAAGCAAAAGAGTGACAGCCGAGCCTTGCTGATGTTCGGCCAACTTTCGGCCATTTTCTTTCTTCACTTTTGCATGGAATGTTTTTGCATTGCCGTACAGCAGCATTATCTACGATGGTGATCAAAGTTGCCGCGAGCGAGCTCTGGAGATCATGTCTGCAGGTGATAGACTGATGCATCGGTGTACAGCTTGAACGGGAAAACCAAGATCCAGCTGACGGCTCGTGCATATAGATGAAGCGGGTTCGAGTCTTGATGAAGTGGCTTGAGCCTCGACGATGCAAAGATATCATATCAACCCGATCCCAAAGGCCGAACCGTGCTTCAGACGTCAATTTCGCGTTTCATACCCACACTGCTTTGTCCACAACCCTTTGCTCGTCGTCGTTGACTATTTTTCGACCATCTTCAATGATCAACAACGCCCTGCGAACCATCATCTCTTCCGTCTCCGATCAAGACGAGCTCGAAGACCTCTACCACGCTCAACCTCTCACCATGTCTGCTCAGATCGCACCACCGCAGATTGACCCTTACGAATGGCAGCAAGTCTCACAAGATGTCTGGAAGCGTCGCTGTATTGGACATGAAGCTTCCGCCACCTTCAACGAAAATATCGCTTATGGCCACACCGAGCTGACAATGTGGACTAGCATTCGAATGCACCAGCCATCCGCGTCTAAGATTGCTGGAGCCGAATCGGAACTCGACGATCTTGTCGCTCGTGTTCGCCATGCTTGGGTTCAGACACGATACCTTCGCCCCGAGCTGGCGGTGGAGATGGACAGACACGCTGATCCCGGCGCTCCTCAAACCTTCACTTATCGCATCCTAAGAGATGAAGCTTCGATCCAGCGCTGGGTAAAGCAAACATTCGTGGTAATTCGACTGGGCGAGCCAGGCGCAAGTAGCTTTGACGAAGTCTGCAGCTATACATACAACCGCGCACTTCCTACCGAGGGCAAACAATCGATGCTTTACCTCGTCTTACCTAAAGTAGGCGACACTGATCGAACTGCCCATATCATCTGGAACGTCTCTCATGCGGTCACGGATGGCGGAAGCATTGTTGAGTTCTTCAATGTTCTTCTTCAATGCGCGGTTGATGTCCAGCCCTCGCAGCCTTACACGTCGATCTATACTCCAAACGCATACGAGCTTGATGTATACCCTCGCCTGCCACGCAGTGTTGTCACTGCGCATCGTCAACAGCACTCTCCAAAGCCCGCCGATATCGAAGCTGCTCACGTCGTTGCACAGGAAAACAGTCGTTTGATCTCGGACAAGATCGATTCATCCCTTGCTCTTACACCCGCTGATTCCTGGCCGGAACGTACGCATTCCACAATTTGCTTGGTTCAAACCATCGAAGCAGGTGAAGCAACTGAGCTGTTCCGTTTCGCAAAGTCGGTCAAGTCAGGCATCACATATCTTGCATCAGCAGCTACCATTATGGCCACTGCCGAGACGTATCCTGATCGCAAGTCTTCCAGCTCCGGCGCACTTATGGGAATGGTTCGCAATGCAAGACGCTGGCTACAGCCTACACCAGATTGTCAATTGACACCATTGGGTTCAGACGCTGTCTTTCTCTGGATTCCAGCTCCCACTTCTCTTACTCTCGAACCTTCAATCACCCACCTTCCTCACCTCGTGTCTATGTCACACACCATTCGCACCGAGCTCAACAAGCACCTCACGACCCCACACAGCATCTCCTCCTATCCATCCACAGCTAACTCTGCAATCGCGGGCTTGACCGAGCAATGGAAACAGATTGATTCAGGAAAAGGAGAAATCGGACCCCAAGCTCCTGGATTCTCCTCTATCGGAGTCTTCAAAATCCAACCTCGCTTCCTTCCTTCCTCACCTCAAGCAAAAGAGAGTGGAGTTTGGCTAGAAAGAAAAGATGCGGGTCATCTAGGAAGACAAGTCAATGCTTCGCCTTGGATCTCAATGATGACGATTGATGGACGGATCAAATTACAGCTTGGGTTTGATACAAAGTTTCACGAACCTACAAAGATGCAGGAATGGTTGGATAGGACTGTTGCATGGTTAAGGGTTTGTGCTGCTGCTACTGCATCGAACCCAGATGCGACTGCTACTACTGTTTCTGCTCGTTTGTAATCTACTTTTGCACCGGTTGTTGGTTGATAATGTTAGTAATTTTTTTTTGATTTATTTTTGCAATTCCGTCTGACATTTGTCATTCTGGCATGAAATCCACAGCTTCCACCGACGGAAGAACATTTTTTGACTGTGCATGTGAATTTCAACATCCGCTTAACCGCCTCGCATCGGTTCTACCGGAGAATTTTCGCAAAAATAAATAAAATACAATTTATTTATTTTTAAAAGAAAAAGCAAAGCGAGAAACACAAACAAACTGCACTAATTGACACTAAAGCTGCAGCCTTTATTAAGCGAGTTTCATATTCACAAGAAACAGGAGACAAAGCAAAACGTGGTGGTTTGTTCCTTTTGTTCATTAGAGGGATCGTGCTTTTGTTTGGTCGTGGCACAAGCGAGTCAGTGCGATTAGAGCGGCGTCCTTCCTGTCCCGATAGAGAAGAGTGGTTCCTTTTGAGATCAACACAGACTTGTCCATGTCCAATGAAACAAGCCACGTCTCTGTATAGAAGCTTTTAATGCTCTCTGCACCTCGGTCAGCCCGCCAAAAGCCACGCATTCACCGACATCGAAAGAGTGTCAGCACGAAAATACGGCTGACACTGACGACTAAAACAGGAAGCTCGATCAATGGGAAGCTATTGAGAGTTACAGTGCGGCACTAACTTCAAGATATGCCGATCGGTACAACAACCGAGACTAGTGAGTTCACAATTCAAAAATTGGTACAATCGAGCCATTGTCAGTAATAGCCAGGAAATGAAACCGAAGCGATCCCCTCTCCGAGCGGTGCTTTGCTGCTTCTATCAATACGTCTAGAAAGAGCTGATCCGCCGTCAGCTTCTGCGACTAGAATTTCATATGAGATCAAGCCTTCACTCAAGAGAGCCTGCCGCGATGAAGTGTGAGCACTAGAGATGGCCAGCCCCATCTTATGTCAGCACTGCTGTGATACTCTTTGAGGTCGGTCGCGATACAACCTCAACGAAGCCGACGTCGAGCCAAGAACATTGATCAAATCGAGCTCATTGAACAAAGTGATTCGGTGCGCTGTCTGCGACAACAACCTCCAAAATCAGCCAAGGCCGAGCTCAATTCGGCAGTCGATGGCTGCTAATGCAGCAGTGAATCGGACCTGCGTTTCACAAGCCTACCAAAGCCACCACACTAAAGTGGAGCCAGTCATGAGGCAGTCATCAACGACGCTTGCTTGATATGCGCATCGGATGCTACGCGAGACTCACACTCTCCGTTGAACTGTTCCACAACCATCACCCAACCGACAACCTTCTCAAATCGCCTCCAACATCAAGACCCTCGTTTTCGTTCTCCGCTTCCACACCGGCATCGTCTCTCTGCAAGCCGCACTTATCACCAATTCTGCACAATCCATCACTGTCATTATTCCTGCTCTCAGTATCTTTGCTCAGTCTCGCTGGTCGATTCTGCTGCTGTGTTTTCCACCCTCATTCTGAATCTATTGCCGGTCAGCTCAGCATCCTGCCGCTGTGTCACTCGAAGCGGCTTATCGTACCATCTTTATTCCTTCCACAAGCATCCAGGTTTCTTCGTTGTGCCCATCCGCTCTTTTTTTCCCGAACTTTTTATTTTCAGCCATATTTCTCGCGCTAATTCTCTTACCGAGCCAGCCTTTTCCCTCTCACACATCCTCGGCAACTAAGATAGCGTTTACACACTGCTGCCACCGCCGCAGAAACTATGCTGCCAAGCAAGACCTTTCTCGAAGCTAGCACGGATGCTGGTTCCGGATCTTGGACTATTCATGCTGAGACCGAAACTGCCTCGGTCGACAAAAGCGAGAACTGTGAGCTCGAAAAGGAGGAAGAGGACGAAGATTGGGATCATGGCTGGGAGCTTTATGAGAGGTACACGCCCGCAGATGGTGATTCTACCTGGGATTGTAGCACAGATTCAAGATGGCGCAAGCGAAAGCCGAGCTCGAAGGATGAGAAAGAAAGCTCGATTGCTTGGAAAGAGATCGTTCTACAGCAGCAACAGTCAATCCATCCTCCCGCGGAGATGTGGCCATGTTCGGATGCATCTTCCCGCTCTTGTTCTGAGACAGGAAATGCTAAGGTTACTCCTCTCACTCTTCCCAACCCAATCATCCACCGAAGACATAACGCAACTCCTTCTTTCACCACTATAACCAGTCCGAACCTGGCACCAGCGTATGTTAAAGATCGTTCGAACTGGTCTACTTTCCACAATCCTCCCCCTTCTTCTTTCTCTCACAATCGCCACCAACATTACCATCATCCTCGCAGCCCAGCATCCTTCTCTTCCTCCTCATCACAAGCGGGAAAGAGGCCACCTTCCAACTTTCACTACATCAAAACTTCCCACCTTCTTTCGCCGGCTTCAACAACGAATAAATTCAAGCCGTCTGCTTCGCAACGGAATCAAAGCACCGCCTCACCTTATCTTCAGCCAAGCTTGAAGCATCGTTATCTCCCACCCTCTCTCTTGGCAAAAAGAACCTCCAAGTGGTACAACATCATGGACGAAAAGTCTTCTTCCCCTTCCATCCCCTCTTATCCGGGCACACCTTTCACCTTCTCCGGAGAATCACCCGAAAATACACTCGACTCCACTTCTCATCAAACATCTCCTCGCTCAGGTTCGATCTCGAGTTCACCTTTAGAGGAGGATGAGAATGAAGAACGAAAAGTGAAAAAAGACTTTCGATTCTGGCTTATCTTTGTAGCCCTTTTGCTGATTGCCTTTTGTGCTGCTTTGGACATGACGATGATTTCCACTGCTTTACCTGCCATTGTATCCGATCTTCCAGTCTCCTCCATCGCAGCCAATTGGGTAACTTCTGCATTCCTTTTACCCATGGTTGCATCTCAACCGATCTTTGGCGGACTTGCATCTTCAATTGGTCGAAAACTCTCCATCAACACAGCTTTACTGATCTTCTTGGTGGGATCGGTTGTTTGCGCAACCGCCAAGACTCTTTTAGTTCTCGTTATTGGTAGAGGTATTCAGGGTTTAGGAGGAGGTGGAATCCATGCAATGTGCGAGATTATCATGTCTGATTTGACTACTTTACGAGAAAGAGGATTGTTTTTTGGTTTGATAGCGTTGGTTTTTGCAGTAGCAGGATTTGTTGCTCCTGTATTGGGAGGTGCATTTAGTGAAAGTAGTTGGCCTTGGATTTTTTGGATCAATCTTCCACTAGGTGCTGTTGCACTCGTCCTCCTCACCGTCTTCCTCAACATTAGAGTACCATTGTTGACTGGTAGGGAGAAATGGGAGAAATTAGATCTTATCGGTAACAGTATTCTTTTTGGTTCGGTTACATCGATTCTTATTGCAGTGACAGAAGGTGGAATTAAATATCGTTGGGATCAATGGCAAATCTATGTCCCTCTTATCGCTGGTTTATTAGGTTTACTTCTATTCCTAGCAATTGAATGGATCCCCAATCGACTTTCACCTAAACCAGTTTTCCCACTCGATCTATTTCAAAATCGAACCGCAGCTATTAGCTACCTTCAAACCTTCATGCACGGTATCGTTTTTTACGGAGTTATCTATATGATTCCAATCTATTTCCAATCTGTAAAAGATCGAACACCACTCCAATCTGCTATTTGGTCATTCCCATTAACCGCACCTAGTTTCCCCCTGGCTATGGTAGCAGGAATAGTTTTATCTGTTACCGGAAAGTACAAAGAACTTATCTTCATTGGTTGGATACTTATGGCAGGTGGAGTAGGATGGATAACTACCTGGAGAGTTAATACTTCTACTGCTCAATGGGCAATTTCACAAATTCTCGCAGGTGCAGGTTTAGGCATTCTTTTCCCAATAACTCTACCACCCATTCAAGCTTCTTTACCCTCTTCACGACTTGAATCAGCCACAGCCGCATACGCATTCACCCGAACCTTCGGAGCTGTATGGGGAATTACCGGAGCTACAACAATCTTTTCAACTCAAGCAGCACATCATCTTAAACCTTACTATCCTCAACTCAACCCATTAGGTTTAAATGATTTTACCATCGTCGCTTATGCAGAATATCTTCGTCATCTTCCTCAACCTTTACAATCAATTGTGAAAGAAATTTATGCAAAAGCGATCGGTAAAAGTTATTACCTTTTCGTTCCATTAGCCGTTATTGGTTTTATTAGTACATTTTGGATTAGAGTATTGCCGTTACCTGATTTTATTAAAAGTGAAGCAAAGTTTGAAAATAAACAAGACGCAAGACCAGTCATTGAGGAAGCTGGTCAAGCTGTAGGTAGAACTGAAGTTCCAAGTACCATGCCTTGAAACGGAAATCATCTCCATAGCAGCAGCGATTTTCTAATACTGTACAATTGATTTTTTATTGCTTTTTTGGTGCCTTCATTTCTTGGGTTTGTTAATATAACTTTTCATACGGATTCTATTCTGCAATCAGTGAGCGGCGTGGATCTGTGAAAATCATCTTTTGAGAGATAGTAACAGTGAAGAAACGTATTCAGATTGAGAGCTAAGATCTTATTTCGACCAGTGGTGTCACTTTTTCTCATCCGTCGTAATGGCTTCAATGGCCTTTCCTCGCTCAAGGGGCTCGATTTCGAACCAATGACAAATAGGAGAGCCTAGCAAAACGACCTAAGATCCACCTGCTCTGATCACTGTCTTCGAACAGTATGTGCTCTTGCTAAGTATCATGCTCAATGGCAACACGAACAGCTGACCAGATCGTTCATGTCCAAAGGACCGATGAGAGTGCTGGATGATCAATTGAAGCAGTCAGGAAAGAGAATCTTCCAAGAAACCACAAGAGACGACAAACACTTGATACCAAAAATCTATTGCAAGAATGAGACGGGACAAATAAAGATGATGCAGTACACAGACAATTGTAAAAAAGGTCACTGAACCCACTCATATCTCCCAAAACCTTTTTGATTCCTTACTTCCTTTCTGGTCATTCCACCACTAAACCAAACTCCACCACCAGCATCACCAAAAATCACCCAACGATTTCTTTGAGTCATTGGAATCTCCATGTGTGTTCCTATCGCTACCGGTCTCACTGCCTCCCCCTCTCCCTCTCCATCGACTTTTTCCCCTTCTTCCTCTCGCGCACCACCAAAATCAACAGTATTGAATTTGACACTTCTCCATTCAGTACATCCGTACCAATAATCTTTTGGTCCTGCAAAAAAGATCAACTTCCCACTTGGCTTCTTCCATGATGAATGTTTCAACAACGATACAATATTAGCTTGGATATTCTCGGGGGTAATATGATCCTTTAAACTTTCCCTGATATGTAGTGCTATATGACCAAGTGGAAGGGTTGCATACTCGCCAGAAGTTAACGGTGAAAGAGGTGCACCAAAAGCTCCACCCCACAATTGATGTTTCGGATAGTCATCAGCAACATGTCCTGCCGGAGGTCGATACTTCGCATTAATGATAGTAAGAACCGAACTTCTTTTACGAGAAGAAGCGTTAGCCGCATGAATATTTTGCAACAGCCAAGCGAAAAGAATGTTGAATGTTGAAACATTGTAATCTTTCACCCCGTTTGATTGCTTTTCAAGATCATTATCATCATTGCTACTAACGTTTCGATCCGAAGCAGAAGCAGAAGCAGAAGCAGAAGCAGCAGCAGCAAGCTGTTCGAGATCAGCTTTCGCCTGAGCAATCAATTTCTTCACCTTTTCTTCCGGTACATAGAAATAGAACTGCTCAATCGACTTTTCAGGTCTTTTAACCTTAATATCCCAAAGAAGGTTACTGATAAGACGAACTTTTTCAACAAAGCCAAACTTCATCCATCCTTTACCCAAGCCAACCTCTTTCCCGTTCTCATCCCGGATCCTCTTTCCATCAGGGGAAAGGTACTCTATATACGGATCAACTCCAACCCCTTCCAGCTCACCCACCATCTCACCTCGCAATGCATCCCCCCAAGCTTGAAAGATACTTTTAATACCGAATGCATCCCCTGCAATATGACTGAAAGCAATAGTGACAGTAGTAGCATCAGACCATTTAGTCGCTTGAGCAGTGACAAAGCTCTGATCTGCTCTGAGAAGTTGCTTCCAAGTCATGCAGGCATTTGCACATGTCATGCGGTCTTGCTCTGCTCGATCTGGAGCTTCACCAAAGCTGATCTGGGTGCGCGAAAGGGTATGGGAGACGGCTTTGCCGACGATGGGATGGTAGGACGAGATAGAGCGAGACGAGTTGTCGACAAGCACGAGATGCTTCTCAGAGGAGTTGGACGTGCTGCGAGAGCGGGCTTCGAGTGAAGCGAGGGTGGAAGATTGAGGGACGAAGTAGGATAGGCCGGAAGGCGTGGAAGGTGTTGGACGAATACGGGCTGCGAGAATAGGCCAAGCTCGGACGAGGGTGTACCATGATTCCTCGAGTTTCGATAGAGAGAGTGATTCTGGGAAAGTCAGTGTGATTCGAGCCTGCACGAGCGCGAGCAAGAGGTCAGAGTCAGCATATTGCCTTGTCTTTCTTGGAGATCGTCTGTAGGTGTACTTACAAGGATATCGGTGCTGCGGAACGACAAGGTGTTAGAAGGTAGGAAAGACCAGGGTGTGAATATCTTTCAAAGTAGATTCATGATAGCAGACAGCAACTGATGTAGGGATACTCACTTGCCGATGGTACTATCGAGAACAGGAACTGGTACGGGATCATACCCTTCCATTGTCGTCGTGGCGTGCTTGGGTCTCTTCATCCTTACGTTGATTGACACAGGAAGAATGATGGAGGGAGAAAAGAAGAGTGAGCTAGCTTCAACGTCTGTACGACGTCCGACAGGGACAGATGCAACAGGGATCTCCTCCACCTCTGTTCAAACATCATGCGCCTCGCTGTTCTGACCTACATCAAGCTCGGCCCTTCTACAATCTCCTGCCTTCTTCATCTTTTAATTCTCCGATCTGTCCTCCGACTTGTTCCTCTTTACACGGTTTCCCTCAGGTGAGGTCCCATGCTTAAACAGCATATCAAGAAACCTTGATCCTCACTCGAGCCTTCGATCGATGACAATCAATCATCTTCATCTGTCTTGCATCTCGGACCCCTTCAAACACCCACCTAATCCTGGTATAAGTGTAAACCTTCTTACTGCCGGCTTTGTTTCTCGATGCTGCAGCCTCAACCTCGGCAAAGCACCAACCCAATTTTAGCTTATTTTTTGTTTTAGCTGCTTTTGTTTTTTTTTTTTTTTTCTTTACCTGAAACCGAAGCTCGGGGTTTTGACCTTTTTTTTTTTTTTTTTTTTTTTTTTTTGGTTTTTGTTCTTGTTTGCCTACTTTCACATCTGCCTCGAGTGATTGAACCCTGCATAGCTTAGCCGCCGATCGAAGATCATCTAGGACAATCTTCCCGATTCGATGCGACCCTTCCATTAGCGCAATCGATTTCTCTCCAACAAGGCCCGCTTTCTTTTCCTGGAAGGAGGTTTAGTGTCGAAAGCTGCTTCTCTCTTCCATGCTCGAACGAGTACATTACTTGCATTGAAGAGCGGTTGACGTTCGTCGACAATCGAGTCTTCATCCGAAGAGATAGAGGAAGAAGAGTCGGAATCTGACTCACGCCTCGATGGCGGGGCTTCGTCGACTTCTGCACTCGAGGCGGGCGTACAAGGTGATGGCTGTAATGTCACGGAAGAAGTGTGGACCCGGCACGGAGAGGCACTATGCTGAAGACAGTGTTGTAATGGACTCTGCAAACCCTCAGAGGTCGACAGAACGTCTGAGGTCAATAGTGTGGAAGGTCCTGAAGAGTTCGCTGTCGAACTTTCCTCCTCGCGTGCTCTTTCCTTTCCTTTGCTTGTCGAGGCTCGGGTTGAGCTCTGATTCTGATGATTCGTGATCCACGCTGATCTCTTATCGGCTGACATCATTGCTGAAGCTCGTGAAGACTCGACGAATGGCTACTCCTGGCGGCGGACTTCAGCGGCTGGTGTGGTATAGCTATGTGGTGCTGAATCTGGATCATCTACGTCCCGTTGCAAGGCGGCTGTTGACGCGGATGTTCCATACAAGGAGACTTCCTCGTTGACAGGACTTTCAAACGCATTGGTGTTCGCCTCAGCTTCTGAGCTCGTGCTGGACTCAGTTGTAATGTTGAAAAAAAGTTTGTCAACGTCTTGCGGTCGCTGGCCTTCTTTCGGTATGTTCGTGATGTCCACATCTCGGAAGACCTCGATTAGATGGCATGCGAAGTCTGGTATAGAATCATTGAACTCTGCCGCGAAAGAGGCCACAGATGTACGGTACCATCTTATGTATCTTTCTGTGTGTGGCTGATGAGGCTTGCAAACATGATTATGGCTAACCTCGACTGACGCTTTTGGCGGAGTACTCGCTCTGACAACAAGTCGATAGGGACAGGGTTTAGTTGAGGAGTCGTCCTGCTTGCGCCTGCCCTGGATGAGAGGTCCACGACATCCGAATTGAAGTGTCTTGTAGTCTGTGTCACCAGGCTGATCCCCCACTACTTTCAGATCGACACCGTCTCGGATGGAGTAGGTGGTAAAGATGTAGTACAAGGTAAGACTGTTATACACTTTAATAATTGTGTCCATGCCTTTCATAAACTGAATGTCTGACATGATCTTGTCTGGCTGTGATGCAGTGCACGTCTCTGGCGTCCCTACAGTAGATCCATCGTAGGTCTTTTCCTGCCCCTCTCGGACAGGCATCGACTGATCATTCATCGCAGGTTCCAGTGTTTGCGGAGCTTCGCGTTGCTTGGAAGTATGCCGTGCAAAGTGATGGTAGAAACATGCTGGTAGAAGGAAGCGAAGATTTGGAACGCAAGCGCTCTCTACAAATGTGAAGAAGGCAAGATCAGGGTATGACAGGTTGAGCACTGAGACGACAAGGAGAAGCGGTCACAGATCAAAATCTGCGCAGATGGAATAAGCTCAAGCGTGGCGCAGATTCATTTCATCACATTAGCCGGAGCTTGCTTCTACAAGATCACATTGTGACATTTGAAGAACGGGCTGCACAGAAGCACAGACATCGTATCAATGAGCGAAGGGCTTCAAATCGGAAGAATTGCTCTTGCGTATAGTATTGCTTCACTGATTCATCGAATATCATCTGTCTCCACAACTCCCACGAGCTGATGACACCTTCACTGTTCGTCTTGCGGCACCATCTCGCGAATCGCTTTGCCCATTTTGAAGTCTTTGAAAGGCAAGCTATTGTTCGTACTCGCCATGCTATAAGCTCTCTCTCTGATCCATTCGACTTCGCTGTTGTGCCACGTCACGATCACTTCTTTCAGCTCCTTCAAACCTCTGTCGTCTGATGGATAAGCTGCATGTTGAATCATCGATGCTGCCAAGTCGATACAAAGCCGCTCAGTGAGATCACCAGTCTGTACTTGACCCAGCAGTGTCGCTACTGAAATCCAATATTTCGAAGCCAGACGTTGTTCGACTATCGATCGTATCTCTTCCAAGTCCAAGCGATGCGGCACTTGCTTGTGAACCAAAGATGCGATCACATCTTTCAGAGCTGAAGCGCAAAGTCGACACTGCTGCTTGTGCTCTTCATCTGTCAGACCGTCATCCTCGGCTGGATATGTCAGCAAATAGACGCGATACGTGAGGGTATTTGGAAGGTGGGATGGACGTCGCTTCGGATCCCTCTGCCATTCTGGTGTACGTCGCGCATCGATTCTGTCGACAATAGCCTGGGCCAAGGGTGCGATGCACCTTTTCCAGGCAACCAAAGCTTTCTGTGTCGCATCGGGCGGTTGACAGAGGTGGCGCATGGCTCTCTTGAGATCGCCAGTGTCCAGGTCTGCGGCATTGAGCACAGTGTCAATGACATGAAGCACCAAATCTCTAACGGAAGTGATCGCGATGGAATGGTCTGTCAGCACCGTCTCGACCTCGGCTTGAGCGTCTGCACTTCTCGTGAGGCTGTGGACATACTCGGCATACAAGGACATGCAGTGGAACGGCGAATAATCCAAACGCTTGAACACGCCGCGCCAATGTGCCTCTGCATCGTCTTCAGAGTCGTCTTTCAACAACCCATTGATCTCTTTAAACCGCACTGAAGGTTGCAGCAAGTATCGCTGTGTCCGGCAGTACAGCTCTACCACCCAAATTGGCGTCACATGGGCATGATTCGTCAACAGACGTTCGAGCATCGCCGGCTTTGAGGGGGGAACTGGTATACTCAGACTCTTGGTGGATTCCGAATAGCGGTCAAGAAACCTGTCTAACCAAAGACGATGAAGTTCGATCGAGCTTTGGATCGCAGGTACCAGAACTTTGGCAACCAAAACAGGTTCCCAGACCCTGTGCTGCTGTGCTGTCCTTGACACCAGGTCGAACGAGACAGGAATCTGCTGCAACGCAAGGCCATTGTAGCTGCCGAAAGTGGCTCCATAGCAGGTGCTAGGCAAGAAGCCCTCAGCCCAAGGAAGGCTGGATTCTTTTGGTCTTCTTTCGTGCAAAGCGGCCATCACTGGCACGAACCTTTCGAGCGCTCCGATGATGTGCTGGGCAATGGGATCTTCAGGGCTGCTGCAGCCACTCAAGATGCTGAGTAAGGACGAGAGGACGGCATAGCTGATATCAACATGGTCCGTTGCGTCTAGAAGCTGCACCAGCACATCGACAGCTTCCTTGGTTGGGATGCAGTCCCCGTCCAGCGTCTGAATTAGGAGCTTGACCGTAGAGATTTTGACGGCAGAATTGCTCTTGCCGGAACCATCCTCTGCTTGACCAGCTCGCTGCAAGAAACCATTAGCAAGACCTTCGATTGCCTGTCCCGCATCTCGAGCTGACAGTGTCCGTAGCAGCTTCTGCGAGAACAGACCACGGTGCCACGAGCTTTCTTCTGGGCTGTCGAGGATCAATCTGAGTATCAAGGGAAGCGCCTCAGCGGGTCGATCACTTCCTGCGAGTGTCCTCAAGAGATACATGGGGATACGAGACGCTTTTGACAGAATGCCGTCGCCTTGCGCGTCCAGGTATTTGGCTGAAATTTGGCCAAACAGTGTGGGAGGTATGAATGTCTTGAGCTGGTCCAGCAATCGTCGCAGGTCATCTTCGTCGTCGAGCGCTGATCTTTCTATGAAAGCCTCACTGAGTGTCATGCGAGGTATTCTGGGCTCGGTCGGGGTTGGAAAAGGCAGCAGTACGGCGGACTCCCCTGACTCGCACTTGCAGTCTAGAAGCAGCAGATACATGGCTATCTGAGCCTCGCGAATGCTTCTTTCGACGTCTTTGGCGTAACTCTTCTGACGCAGACCGGCAGCAGATCGCCACAGAGCTGACGTCGCATCTCTTCGCCTCAGATTGACGTTGTAGATGTGAAGGCCTCCTTCGTCGGCTCTGCCAGTGTGGTGGCACAAAGTGCCTTCACAGACATTGTGGACGACATTCTGGCATATCATAGTATCGAGGATGAAAGGCTGTAGCTCACGTTGCTTGATAATAGGAGGGCTGCCTAGCTGATCCGGATCCCATACCATCGAGCTCGAGTCCAAATTTCCACCTGGAATTTGAGGAAGTCGAGGGAATGCTTCTTGTCGGACAAAGGTGCGTGGCCTAGGGAATCGTTTGTCGTGTAAGTGGAAAAGGACTTCCCGAAAACGTGCTTCGGCTTCGATGCTGGACAGACTTGGAGGGGACAAAGTGGTGGTGAGATGCTGCCATGCATCTTGCAATAGTTTTGTTCGCTCCTGAGCGGTCTTCTGTGCGGTGATCAGAAAGAGCAAAGCAAACTCCCAGTCCTCATGGCATTCTCCGACAGCCTCGAGAAGATTCTCGTCTTCTGGCAATGGCTTCAGAACGATTGCTGGATCAGCAAAGACAATATCCTTGGCCTTTTGTACGAGGAAGCAGTTCGGCGCTCTTGGCAGAATGTACTTCAAATTCCAGATGCCAGGTGCAAAGTGAAAAGGCAATCCCTTGGGCAGGCCTGGAGGGAGTTTTGCGACGGCGGGTGTCACTGTTTCGCGGTGTTGCTTCCACAGAAGATCGCGCGCGATGAAGTGCTTTTCGACAAACGACAGGGCTGCCATCGAACGGATCTTGACGCCCTCGGATGCGAGCAGAGCATCCTCTACCTCCTTGGCTAGAGGACCAGCACGATTGTACAGGTGAAGCCGGCGAAAGTCAGGATGGATGCATCTCTCTTCGATCTTGATGAGCAGCTGAACCGTATCATCCCAAACGAGAGCAGAAACAGGTTCGGTGTCGAGGCCAAGATGAACTTGCAGTTGATCAATCCTGCGCATGCGCTCAATGACGACCGGTCGGACGAGCGAACGAGCGCCTGCAGCGTCCGTGACGGTGAAGCTAGGCTCGAGCGCCGACATGCACAGAGTCTCGAACCACTCCCAGGTTGCCCTGTTCGCATCGAAGATACCGCGTGCTATTGTCTCGGATGTTACTGATGCATCGAGGCGCTGAGGAATGCCTGAGAGGAGATCGATTGCCTCTTTGGTCTGGATACTGGCTACGGAGAAGACAGCACGCGCGACATTGACATCTCGCACGTAGCGACGCAACCAAATAACAGTGTCGGTGTACAGCTGCAATGAGCGGCTGCAGACTGCCCAATTTAAGATGCAATGAGCGAGACATTGACGATCTTCGGGATCAGCGCAGTCTTTCACCTTGTTCTTGCAACTTTCTAGGGCTGCAGAGGCCACCTTGCTGCGCTCTTCTGGCTCAGTGTTTGCATCAACTATGAGGCGCACCATGTCGAAGCTGAGATAGCCACTCAGCGTGGGAAATCCAAGAATCGAGCTTTGGGATGTGACGGCAAGGAATCGATCGCGGGGGAGATCGGCGGCAAGTTCATCTAAAAGACGCAAAGCATGAGGTGGGTCAAGGGCTAAGAACAAGTCTACTGGCCATGTTTCGCGCGAAGGTGCAGATGAGACCAAGCGCTTGACGTCCGAAGCGCTGTCAAGATCGATGTTGCCTGCTTCGACGGATTGATAGATGAACTTGAGTAGATCCCAGCGCTGCTTGGTAGGGACATGCTTTTGCAGTCGCAGAAAAGTTTGTTTCGGCGCGTTTGAACCGGTGCGGGGCTCGATGCGGGGCAAGGTATATAGGATCTGCTTGAAGGAATCGGGGTCGCGAGACCAGAAGAATGCAGCTTGTTCATGTAGGGCTTGTCTGAGTCGTGGCGCTGGCTCTGCGTACTTTTCAAGTGCACTCATGATGTATGAAAAGATGCGTTTGCGCGTGGCGTCATCGAAACGAGGATGCTTGCTTAGCGTGACTAGGACATGCTGTCTTCTGTCCATAGTTGATCGGCGACCGAAGGCCATGTCTGGATCGTCTTGTTCGCACAGGACGCGCTCTATAACTTGTGAGAGATAGGTGTCGAGCTTAGACGGATGGCTCGAGTGATCATGGCCTGAAAGCATGGCGGCCAATAGCTGAGCAGGCAAGTGTTTGGCCTCGTCGACCCAATTAGACTTTGCTTGATCGACGCCATCGACAAAGACGGAATGATGCTCCCTGAGCAGATGTCCCTGATTGCCGCGTAGCTGTAATGCGCGTTGTGGGCCATAAAGTACCTTTTGCACCATAGCTGGAGTACATGCTGGCAAAAGGGCGGCGTAGAGATGAGCGAGCTCTCTTCTTTCGATGGGTTTGTGTTGCTGACGTTCGTGAGCTGAGATGGTGTTTTGGTTCGCAGTCGAATCAAGGGATGGAACGAGCAAAAGCAGAAGTTCAGTGACTGCCTCTCGCTTCTCGGCCTTGTTCCGATCATTGATGCCGCGAACACTGCCGCCGAGACAACTCGTGAACATTCGCACCTGATTCACAGAGAATTCGGCGAGAAGCTGAGTGATTCCTTCGGCTGCCCCGAGAGCTTGCCACGCCTCTTTCCATCGACTTCCGCGCATCCAAGCTGCAAAGCGTCGAATAGCACAACATCGCAGTCGAACGGATCGATCCTGCTTCAAGGCATGGTAGAGGCAAGTGGCATCCTTTTCAACACTGAGCCAGATTCGGGAAACATCAGCAGGGACAGCCTCGGTCTCGATGAGGTACAACAGCTTCTGTGGGACCACAGCTTCTGAATGAGCGTCAAGCTGTTGACGGAGATACTCGGTGACTGCAGAAGCAGAGCCCCGACTGAGAAGCTCTATGTCCAAGCGCAAAGATCCATCCGACATGGTTGTGATGAAGACCTTTGCCTTGCTTCTCTGTGGACTCGGAGCGTGAGTAAGCACCAGTCGGCTGCTATCCGATAGCTGATGCGTAAAGGTAGACAAAGCCGATAAATCACAGCGACTTGAACGTTCTGTTGTGAGAACAGAAGGAACGAGCAAAAGGGGTCGTTGGAGTGACTCAAGAAGGATGGTCGTTCCGTTGTGCTTCGTTATGAAATCGCATGGAAAGCTGAGTCGAATCGGATTTGCTTGAACGGCTGGCTGAGTTTGGACTGAAAGCGCGCTGCGCAACAGTCAACTGGACCCTGCGCTTGTCCATGCAACTTCGGATCCTTCGACTCAGCCACAAAGTTGCATTCCATTTTCCGAAACCTGTCAGCTGTCAGAAAAAGAAGGCTTCTTTCGCTTAGACTCTGATAAGAAGCGTCTCACCTTGCTAGCATGCTCGTCACGATTCTCTCTTCGACGTCATTGCCATTATCTGACCTCAATGAGATCCTTGCTACATATTCAAAAGAAGATTTCGACTACAAATATAGGGGGTACACACGGAAAATGGGAGAGAGCTATCTTTCGTTATAACAAAAAGAAGGCTAGGATGTATGATATATACAGGAAGGAGGTGGACGGAAAGATTGTAAAAGGGTCTGGACGGCTATAGGATGGACATGATGAAAAGGAGATTCATCTGAGACGAGGGAATTGATTTCAACTGCACTTGAAGCCCTCGCCAACACCCTTGATGCCAAAGTCGCCTAAAAGGTTGGTAAGAGGAGTTGGGAAGAAGCCCATCACGGCGTTACCAGCATCGCAAAGCAGCGTACCCAAGGTGGCTCCAGTAGTCTTGGGATCAAGCAGCGATTTAAGCTCCTGGTATGCACCATCTGTAGTAGGCAGAGGAATGAAAGCACCTTTGCCAACACTCCAACCAGGTACAGTGGGCTTGGCAATAAAGATCACAGCTGCCCAAGCCAGGATCTCTGGCGTCGAGATCGGCACAATACGCTTGCTCCAACCCTTGGGGAAACGCTCCCTCAGGAACCATCGTCGAATCATGCACTCGTCAAACTTGCTAAAGGACCCTCGAAGCGCTTCGTGCACAAAGCCACTTTCGCCGTATGCCACGAGCATGCGCCAAGGATTAAAGTCAAATTGTGGGTTGTTTTCCCGGCTAGATTCCCATGCGCGGTATCGAGAATTGGCGAGCGACCAGACGTCGACGTTGCCATTGCCGTATGTGTTGGTCTCGTTGATGAACTTGTAGACGAGCTCCGGATCTGCGTCCCAGCTATTGCCAAAGTAGTGATCCTGTCGCGTCACCGAACCATCCCCTTCCAGAATGCCATGATGGCTCAGACCGCTGCCAAGTCCGTATCGGTCGCCAATCGAGAGCTTCATCTGCAAGAGATCACCTAGTCCGACAAACGCAATACCTGTTAGAATCGCTGCAAGATCTGGGCTCAGATTGAGTCCGTTGAAGGTGCCCAACATCAGCTCGACCGGATTGACGATACCATCGCGTGAAATGTAGCCATGATTTGCAATGGTATTGAGGCCAGGACAAGGTCCTCGCTTGGCACCAGGCGGAGGTGGCTGCCAAGGATGAGCTGCATCCTCGGCAGGAGGCAGAATGCCACCGTCACGACGAACACCAAATACCTGGTAGATGTCATTCGGCTTGATATCGGTAAGCTTTTTGTTGAGAAAGTCGCCAGCATCGGGAACTTGCGCGCCGTCGCCGAGCTTCGTGACATGATCCTTGAGCGAACCAATGAGGTTGCCAAGCTGCAATGGATCAGCCGAGAGTAACCGTCTTTCGAGATGCGACATCTCGCCGTTAGGTCCACGAGCCATCATAGCGCCGATGTTTGGGAACGCCATCGAAGGGATTGCAAAGAATGCGGCCGAAGCCAGCAAAGTCAGGTTGGCCGAGAGCTTCATTGCGACAGAAGCGTCTTGAGGGTAGGGAAAAGAGCGTGAGGGACGGGCTTAGGGGAATGGGAAAGGAATGGTCTAGATATCAGGAGTAGAGAGACGAGAAAGGGGAGGGGTGGGATGGAAGAAAGGAGAGGCTTTCGAACAAGTCGGGTCGCACGCCTTTATACGTTATTCGTCTCTGTCTGATGCTTCGCCACCTTTCCTCGAGCTGGACTGAGAATTCCGTCTTGACCCTGGCAAAATCGCTGCAGAAGATTGAGCATTGCCTCATGACCCTGGCAGGACACCTTCAACAGGTCTTGGAAGAAACAATACAATTACGCACAGCTCGCCACTCTCGCCTCGATTGAAGAGCGTCCTTTGGTAAGACAGACGAATCAAGCAACTGACGTTACCGAGCAGATGAGACTCTTTGGAACGAGCCGGTTCTTCTTCACTCTTTGACCCCTAACAGACTCAGTCACCCTGAGGGACTCGAGTCTGATGTTTCAAGGGACCGACTCTTCAAGAGCACTTGAAAGCAGGTTCTCCGCCGACACACGCTACCATTCCATCTCGGCGGGGAATAAACGGGTCAAGATACAATGCCGGCCTCGAACCTGATTGTATCGGCCCGCACCTGCTATTGACAAACAGGCGTAGTCCTGCACGCCTCCTCGGAGATGGAACGACCCGTCGAGACCAGCCACAGATAGAACAACGTCAAGTTGTTCTCAGTTGCGGCCTCTTGTCTCGCTTCAATGATAGAGCGGTAAGATCGCCAATCGGTCTACATTTCGGGCACGGAGCGTCTGGGACGTGCTAATCGCTGGAGCTGCAGTTAAGGTCGGCGTTATGATTGGATAGCTGGACCAGCCTGCGCCTGAAACGGGCGGCGCAGTCGCAAGGCTCTCTCACGCGTGGACTCTTAGGTTCCCCTCATATGGACCGAGGGCTCAAGCGCTACTGTCAGACCTAGTCTGATTTGGCAAGTCAGCATCCTGATTTGCGCTTGTGAAATGCACACGTGCAGAGCCCATGCTTCTTCGCTTGGACCCACAGCATTTCACTTCGCGTTTCAGCTATCCTGTCCAACTTGGCGCGGCCCAGCCGCTGATCTATGAGGCTCAAGATCGACAGGTATTGCACATGCACAACAACGCCGTGTCCGCAACGATCTGACCTGCGTGCGTCTGTTTGAAGCAGTCGGCTCGAAGGTGCTATTCTCCTGCCAAGGGACTGGGATCAAAGCAGACGCCCGATCGCTAACTAGACCGGCAACCGGAGCACGTCGAATTTCAGACGACGCCGGAAAGGCTGCATAGCAAAAGAGTGGCACGCCATGACAGGCAGCAGAGGGTCGCCGTTCCTGCTGCTGCTACGTGATGTCTCTATCACCTTCACCGAGCGTGGTTCACTATGACTCCCTTGAGGACTGCGAGTCGTTCCAATGATATCTACGAACAAGCAGGGCAAAGCGGTGTACTTGGCCACTCACAGCATCTCATAGCAGGCGACACAGTCAAGATTGGACCGGAAGGGGAAAGACCGGTCAGCGAGGACACAGCGCATTATTCTCAGAATAGTAGGAGATATCGTGGGATACTTGTTGCAAGAACGTCGTGAAAGAATTGTACAGATCTCTAAGCCCACAGGGCAAGCACACTCATTCCGATAATTCCTATCGTCAACGCCGCCACCGCAGCCACACATCTGCCCAATCCAGCCTTCTGCATCTTCTTGTTATGGATAAAGTCACCCGCCAACAGCTCCACTAGCGCCGTGTACAGCAGAATACCCGCACTTACACTGTGGAATGTAGCCAGTACAATCAGCGTCCCACTACTGTTCCCATTGAAGCTCCTCCTCACTCCGATACCGATGGCCACGCCAATTGGCGTTGTCACCACAAACGCAGTAGCCATCAATACCTTGTACAACGTACTCTTCCAAGATAGTAGAGAAAGTCTTGAACCCAACGCCAGACCCTCGAACAGCTGATGGAAAGAGATCGCAATCAACAGAGCGACGAATCCAGCACCAGTTGCAACACCGATAGTGACGCCAATCAGGATCGAATGGAAAATGATACCGGCTTCGATAGCTGTGACATCCCATTCGGCTACTTTTGCTTGTGCGTAAGTAAGGCCTCCATACGGACCTTCCTCTTCTTTCGAACTAGCTGTGGATATGCTATCCCTCTTCTCCTGGACTGGAGTTTCGGAGTCGTGAGTACAAACACTTCCACCTCCAGTTCTCTTCCTTAAAGCACGAAGCAGGAAGAAGTCTATCAGAAAGACAACCCAAACAGCAGCCATGGAGACAGCTGTACCTGTTGCCTCGTACTTCAACTCTCCAATGCAGCTGTTTCCCCAGTAAATCATAGCATGGGAAAGAAGGTGGACGAAAGCAGTGGAGATGATTACACCTGTACCGAAGTGTCGGCAGATGAAGAAAATCTCATCCATCCATCCTCCACCGGTCTTCTTGTAGACGGAAATAGGAAGGTAGGTTCCGATAGCAGAAGCAAGTAGGATAATGAAAATCGACCCGATATGTAAAGACATATCGTATGGCTCGGGTGGAGCTAAACCACAACCATATTCTTCGCTGGGACCATGGGAGTGACCGGCGTGGTTGTGACCTGCATGAGAATGTCCTCCATGGGAGTGAGAATGACCGGAATGATCTTCGTCTTCTTCTTCTTCGCCTTCACAATGCCAATGTTCGCCATGGAGATGACAAGATTTGCCAGTTGGTGAAGCTTCAACTGCTGCTGCACTTGCTGTTCCAGTTGCAGTGGAGGGACCGTCGCAATGCCAATGATCCACGTGCAAATGACAGTTCTGTCCGATCGGAGAAGGCTCGACTTGAACAGCACTTTCAACGGTGGTAGAAGGAGCTGCAGTAGACTCAGGTCGAGTAGGATCACAATCCCAATGGTCAATGAAGAATTCGCAGTATCCTCGTCCAGTAGGAGACGGAGAAATGACGGTGGTTGTTGGAGTGCCGGAAGTGTCTGTAATGGTTGTAGTGATGGATTGAGCCGATGTGACAGTGAGGGCCGATGCGACCAATAGCAGCAGGGAGGCTGCTGTCTTGCTGATGCCGACCATGATTATAGTTCGAGGACGACGGAGGTGATTTTGAGCAGGTCAAGGTTCGGAAAGGAAATGGGTAAGAGATTGCGTCTTTAAGTATCATCGAGACATCAGAAAGTCGCCGAAGACCAAGAGTCTCAGCTCAAAGCTGGGTTCGTCTCCTCTACACATCGAAGCAGTTCCTCATTCGCTTCAACTTGGCATCGAAGCTTCTTCTTTCACTTTCGCCTACGACCTCTCACTCATTCCAAACTCTCCATTTCCCTCGCGCTAATTTCAGGTGTACCTTCCAAAACAACCCATCCTCACCTTGATTTCTAGATGTCGAGACGACGAGGACCCCATCATGACTTGTCTTGATACTCTTTTCGCCGGGATCAGACGTGAAGACAAAAACTGTTACCCTTCACCGGTATTCAATTCCTGTCCGATCATGCATCGAATCTCTTGGCATGCCAGAAAGATAAAATTTACCACCCGAAAGGTCTCGCTCTCCCCCACGTCTTCCCCTCTACAAACTCTTTCTCAATTCTTCTTGCGATCTTCGATCGTCCATTCTATCAGCAAAGGCATTTCGAACTTTCTTCAGCCTCTCTTGAACGCAGATGGCGGAAGAGTACAGGCTAAGGAAGAGGAGGTGGCGAAAGCACTGATAACCGGAAAGGTCCTCTTTTGCCAAGACTTTTTGATTTCGTTTGGCACGCCTGTCAAAAAGTGCCAAATCCTTTTTTTCTTCTCTCTCCCTCACGACATCCAATATGCCAACCACGTGCGACCTTGACTCCAGGGTCCTAGTGAACTACTTCTTCTGGAACCGGAAAGAGGTCACTGTGAAGGTGAAGAGTTCTTTTCTTGGCACACATGCCAAGCAAATCTATCGGTTGCGGTTCTTTTTTTCCTGAGATCGTGCCTCTGCCCCGCACGGCTAGGTGACTTCACACGACGGCGTCTTCTCATTCTCTCTTCCGAGTTCTTAGTCGAACATGGATTGACCGATTCGGAAGAGTTCTATCCGCTCTTGATATTTTCGATTCCATTGCGTCGCAGGTTTGCACAACCGACAAGGTGTTCGCACTTGGTTCCACACCTGTAGAAGCCGATATCGCCGCTGTCCGTTAACAGGAGGTCGAGGTGAGAAAGAGAGAGAGGGGACCTTGAAGGTATTTCGTTCCCACGCTTTCGAACTTCTCATCAATCATCTGCAATTGCTGTTTCACAGGTCTCGAATAGCGATGGAAACATAGTAGAAAGGCCTTTTGGCCGGCCGGAACCCCAAATGCTAGGCGAATGTAGTTCAGCTCTATCCTTGCCGGATCAGGATTGAAACATCTTCTTCGTAGTAGACTCGAGTAGTGTATCGTGCATTGCTTCAACACCTTCGTACGCAGCTCTATCTTTTGCTAAGAGACATATAAGTATCACCTACTTCGCCTGAACCACCATCTCAATCTACTTGTTCCATCCCACCTCCCTCATCGCCTTTATCTCACCCCCAATCGATTGTTCTCAAAAATGCAGCTATCTAGCACATTTCTCTCTTTAATCCTTTTCTCCGCCGGTGTTACAACTGCTGCACCTTTCACCAACTTTCTCTCTGCACGAGCAGCTACTTCTACCATTGATATCGAAGAAACCCTCTCCTCCAACTGGAAAATTCATGAATCATGTAACGGAACTCAACGAGCCCAAATATCACGTGGTATTTCAGATATGAAGCAACTTGCTTCCAACTCAATTAATCATATCTTAAACCATCCTTACGACGAATTTTTTATTAAATATTTTGGAACCGAAGGAGATCCTGCATCTGTTTTAGGATATTATACCCAACTTATTTCTGGTGATAAAGGATCAGCTTTATTACGATGTGATGATATTGATGGCAATTGTGTTTTTCCAGATTGGAATGGTCATTGGAGAGGAAATAATGCTACTTCAGAAACAGTTATTTGTGATCTTTCTTATAAATCTAGAAGATCGCTAGAACAAATTTGCGCTTTTGGTTATCAATTAGGAAAAGATAATCCAAGTCAATATTTTGGTGCGGATCTAATGCATAGAGCTTTTCATGTACCGGAATTTGTACATGAAAAAATTCATCATTATGCTGATACTTATCAAGATTGTTTGGATTTAGCAAAAAATAATGCAAGTGCGGCAGTAAGCAATCAACATAGTTTACAGTATTTTGCGCTAGATGTGTATAGTAGAAAATTGGTCAAATGGGGTTGTGTCGGTGAAATTAAAAAGGAAAAGGATAGTCATGCTACGAAGACTGCATCTGCTTCTACCAGCAATGCAAGTGCAACAACCACAAAAGCGGCACAAAGTACAAGCACTACCCAACCAGCCGCTCAAACAACAGCTAACAGCGGAAGCGCTAGCTCAAGCTCAGACTGTCACACTCATGCTGATGGTTCCATCCATTGCGGTACTCATTAAACCCGATACAAGCCTATCCTGAATTCCTCCAATTCTCTTTTAGAATTTCATGTAGATCGCACCAACCAGCCCCAAAAATGAGAGTGATCTTTACATCATCCTGCAAAGCCCCAAATTCGGGACGAAAGAATGTTTTTATTCTATCAGCAAAACTTCATGTCACATCACTTCAATGCAATCCAGATTTCTCGCATCGACAGTGTGCAGTAGTATCAATTGACCGTCGCTGTATTTACATGCCCAAATGAATCTATGTATGGAGACGAGAGCGAAAGCAAGGTTGCTAAGTAAAATTGCAATGTGATTGATTCGAATAGAAGGATTAGATAGGCTCGTCACGAGGCTCAATAAGAATCTCGTTCATAGCTACATGTTCTGGTTGACGCAGAGCGTAGACGATAGCATTGGCGACGTCGGAAGGATCGAGAATCTTTGCACCGGTAGGTTCGCCGTATTTCTTGATGGCTTCTTGATCGCTGCTCATTCCAAGCAGATCTGTTGCAGTGTTGCCTGGCTGAACAGCGGTCACTCTCAGCCCGGTACCGGCTGTCTCGAGACGCAAGGATTGCAATGTTGCTTCGACGAAGAACTTGGATGCGCTGTAAACGCCCAATCCTGGGAAGACCTTGCGACCGGCATCGGAGGAGATGGCGACAATGTGACCCGTCTTTCGTGGCAATAAGCGAGGCAAACTTGTGGAAAGAACGTTGAGCAAACCTTTGCAGTTGACGTCAACGGTCTGGTCCCACTCATCGATCTTGATGTTCTCCATCAGTGTGTAGTACATGACACCAGCGCAGGAAACAATAATGTCGATTTGACCTAAAGTGTCGGTGGTAGTCTGCATGAGAGAGTCGACTTGCTTTCGATCGGTTACATCGGTCTTGTGGATGTGGACTTTACCGCCTGCGATGCTGCCCGAGGAGCGTGAGATCTTGACAAGCTCTGCCTGCAACTTCTCCAGAGCATCGACTCGGCGAGCTGCGAGAGACACGTGAGCACCTTCTTTGATGAGAGCCTTGGCCACAGCAGCACCAATGCCAGAAGAAGCACCGGTGATGACAGCAACCTTACCGCGAAGAGGGAACCTTGGGTCGAATGCACCGGCTGCGGCAAGACCGTTGGTGCCGTTACCAACACCGTCGGGTGTAGCAGGTGGGCTGTTAGGCTGTCGCTGCATCCACCCACGTGCATACCAGTGACGAGCGTAGGTCTGCAACAATTTGGCGTCCACCTTGGGTCTCTTGAGATCACCCAATGCGGGACGAGTAGCATCGTCTTTGAGTGCAATGATTCCAAGCAAGAACTCCTCCGAAGGCATACCTGACCTCAAGATGTCAACGGTCAACCCGTGGTCACCACCTTTGGCGGAACCTCGCTTCTCCTGCCACAATGCGACCCAAGATTTCCAGTTGGTCCTCGTGGTAGGGTATCCGAGCGCGTCAAGGTGCTGGAAGAGAAGTCGGCAGTCAATGGGCTCGCTGTCACCCAAATGGTAGATGCGCTGGTCCTTGTCGATGTGATTGCCAATCGCAATGATACCGCGGCTGACAAAGTCGACAGCAGTCATCTCGATGTGCCAGTTGGGAATCTCGGGTGCAACACCGAGGTGAACTGACTCAACGATCAGCGCAGTGATGAGATCGTACGTGTTGGTAGAGCCAGTCTCGGAGTGACCACTAAGCGTACCGATACGAATCACATTGGCGGGCAGTCCACGGTTGGCAGCTTCAAGGACCAGTTGCTCGGCAACCCATTTGGTCTGACAATAACCGTCGAGGAGCTTTTCAGGAACATCCTCCAACGGCATGATGGCCGACTCGGGCCAGCCGGTCTGGGACGGCGGCAGCACACCATTGGTCGAGACGTACTGAACAGTGGCGTTACTGAGGAAAGCGAGGCGGAGCACCTCACGAGTACCTTCGACGTTGGCATCACGCAAGGCAGCGTAGGGGTAGACGAGGTTGACCTGGGCTGCACAGTGGACAATGGCATCGACGTTCTGAACAAGGTCTTCATACACCTCGGGCACGAGACCAAGACGGTTGCGCGACAAGTTGGCAGGCAAAACATCGATACGATCGAGCATCGAGTGATCCCAGAAGCCGAGATCAAGCATGTTGCGTCGCAACCTGGCCATGGCAGCCGATCGGTCGGTACGGTAAGGAGCGTTGAATCGGATCAAGCAGACAATACGAGCCGAAGTGTTCTGAATGAGATCGTGAAGCAAGAAACCGCCAAGAAAACCAGTAGCACCGGTGAGCAAGATGGTTTTGGCGTCGCTCAAGGTGCAAGGAGCGACGGACTGCTGCGGCCCGGCGAGCTTGAACTCGGGAGCAAGAGCAATGTCGGCGCGGAGAACGGTGGGCAAATCTGCCTGAACAGCAGCATTGTAACCATCACGAGCGTTGAGTGTCACTCGGACGTGGTCCTGCAAGGTTGGATGACCGGCCAATTCGGCGAGAGGCACAGTAAACCCTCCCAACGTCTTGGAGATACGAGTTGCCAGATCAGCCAGCAGCAACGAGTGACCACCGAGGTCAAAGAAGCTGACCGTCTTGCCAGCTTCGAGAATGGTGTTGGGGTTGACGTTGAGCGAGAGAGCCCAGAGCTGTGCAATGGACTTAAGGTTGACCGTCTCGTCAGGAGCGGGACTTCTCGCACGCGAATTGGTGCCGCTGGCTGCTGCGATCGCCGCCTTAGGGTTGGGAAGGTTCTTGAGGTCAACCTTGCCCGAGACTTCATGCGTAGGCAGCGAATGCAATACGACCCAGAGTGTAGGGATCATGTAGTGTGCAAGGTGCGAAACGAGAACCTGTCGCGCAGCGGGACTGTGGCCGTTGTCATCGATTGTCAGAACAGTGCGGTTGCCACGCTCGCCCTCGTCAGGCACGACATATGCTACGAGCTGACGTTCGAGACCTTCACCGTGGGCGATGACGGCACAGTTGCTGACATCAAAGTTATCGACGATCGCCTTCTCGACGGTACCAGGGACAATCGAATAACCACGGATCTTGATCATGCCTCCAACACGACCTGTGATCTCGAGCAAGCCAGTCTCAGGAATGATGCGAGCGAGATCGCCCGTCCTGTACTTGCGTGCATTGGGCTTGTTGGTAAAAGTGTCGGGTGTGAAAGCCTTGGCAGTAGTTTCAACCAAGTTGAGATAGCCTCGAGCTAGCAAATCACCTCCAACGTAAAGCTCACCGGGCTCGCCTGGCTGAACAGGGTTCTCGTCTTCGTCGAGGATGTAAGTATGAGCAGGATCCATGGGTGGGCCCACAGGGCAGTAGGCAGCGTCGGCAGGTAACGTTGTGAGCATCTCGCGAAGGTCTCCGCAAGCCACCTCGTGAGTCTCACTGGCACTGTAACAGTTGAGAAGGCGAGTGTTTGGCAAGGCCTTGATTGCTCTTCGTGCCAGATCAGTGGTGACAACTTCACCGTTGAGCCAAAGCGAGCGCAATTCGGGAAGCTTGGCGCCAAGATTGTGATGTCTGGCCAAGATGGCAGCTAGTAAGGTGGGTGTCATAAGCGTCTCTGTGATCTTTTCTGTGGCAAGCAATTCGACGAGCTTGACGGGATCATAGCTGGAGTGATCTGGAATGGCATAAGTGGTGGCGCCGCGCAGAAGAGGACGGATCATCTCCCAAATAAAGTAGACATTGCAAGCAACTCGGTCACCAGCGTTGAGGTCGTTGACTGCGAAACGAAGATCGTATGACTTGACTGGTGCGCGGTGAGGGTTGGCGATACCCTTTGGCTTGCCTGTTGTGCCGGATGAGTATGAGACGAAAGCAAGACGTTCGAGGTCGGTGTCGGCTGGTAGATCTGGCAAAGAAGAAGAGGATGCTGCAGCAGCATCTGTAGGCTGGAAGAGGCTGCTTGCTTGTTGTGCGTCGTCGATCAAGATGGAAGGCACTGTCTTGGGGACGAGCTTGGCATGCTCGGTTTGTGTGACGACGACGGCAGGACTGGCATCCTTGATGACCTCGTGAAGGAGACCAAGTGGATAAGCGAGTTCGAGGACGAGGAAAGCACCTCCAGCACGCAAAGCAGCGAGACAGGCGATCACATAGTCGGCACCTCTTCCCATGAGGATGCCCACGAGCGAGTCGCGACCGACGGCATGATGGCGACGAAAGTAGAGAGCCAAGCTGTCTACTTTGGCGTCAAGCTGAGCATATGTGTAGGAAGCAGAAGGGTCGACGAGGGCGAGAGCATCGGGAGTGGCTTTGACTTGTTTGCGAAAGAGCGCATCCAAGTCGAGGTTGGTATCAAGGATGGGCATGGTGGCGACGATTTGGGGGATGTTCTCCCTCTATTGCTTGCTGGCAGTTGATGAGGCAGAGGCCCGCTGGGTGATGTCTCGACGCTGCTTGGCGTGACCGAACTTGGCGTGTGAGTTGGAGTAGTCAGCTTCGGAGAGAGCTGACAACGGTGACGGGTGAGCCGACAGACAGAAGGATGAGATGGCGTAGCGATAATGATATGGACCGGCGTGACCGAAAGTGAGCGAAGCTCGAATGGGTGGGTGAAGGTGAAAAAGGGATGGAGAACGTAAGGTTAAAGTCGAAGATGCAACGTCGAAAGTGTCACAGCTGACTGCGTGGAAAGGGTCTGAGCGGAATTTCTAGAGGCTGATGACATTGATCACGACGGAAAGAAGCCGACGAATGTGAATGTGCGAGCGGAATCAAGCCGAAGCTCTTTGAACCAAAAGACAAGCGTGCTGATATGAAAAGAAGACCTCACCGGTGCAGAGAAGCCCGAAGAAAGCTGATGTGTGATTGTGTGTGTGCGAAGTGTTGGTTTGTGCGGAAAGGGTTTCGGGTGTGATATCGCTTTCGCCCACGCCCACCCACACTCAGCTTGATTTCTTCTTGCATGATGCATTCACAATTCAAAGCTCACTCCACGCACAGATTCACGCTCTCATTTCACGTTCACACAACAAATTGGCAGTTCTTCTTGAGGCAAGCGAGCAAGCATAGCACGACATTTCGAGAAAAAGTGATTGTCGGAATACACCGCAACGTCCGACAGGCACCGTCCTCCGCAATCCTTTATGACCACCGACAAGAACGTCTTCTACGCATTGAGCCTATCAGAGAAGAGCAAGAAGCCGAGATCAACATCTGAAATCCAAATTGTGCCCAATTTTGGCAGCAGCAGCTGCTGCAACAGCTGCACAAGAGGCAAATGGTCGGCATTGGAGCCAATGGTAGGGTTAGCTTGAAACGATTGTCGCATGTTCCCCACCATCGAGCTCACTAAGCTCTGCACCGAAGCGAGACCGTGCTGCACTGCGAAAGCGCAAATCACTTCCCAGCATCTCGAGTCGAGTTCTTCATCCGCCCTTCTTTCGAGTGGTGCTGAACACACAGCTCGAACGATGAGCGTATGACTTCGGATGATCCGCAACGTCAATCAGCTGTTCATCATTTGCGCTTGTGAGTGTCCCATTGGATCCAACTAAGTTGTTCTTCAGCGAGAGCAGCTACAGAGCCAATCTGGAGACTCGACCGTCTACGCCGATATCAACGCCTCTCTGAGCCCTCTCAGTAAGCGCTTTCGGTCACGCCGACGATAGTTAGTGAAAGTGAATCACAGGATACTGTACCACTTCCGCCAAGCACTTGGCCGTGAGAAGCGAATCACGCCAGCTTTATCAATAATGAGATGCCCAGCAAGGTAGAAGAGTTGCCAGACAGGGTCCGGATCCCAGCTTCTTCTCGACACGTTCGTCTCTCAGCCGAAGAAGCAACGGAAACTGGAGCGAGCCTGCCGTGCCAGTTGCAGTAGAAAAGAGAGAGCCAAATTCTCAACGCTTGCCCTTTCCTTTGCATCTTCTTGCAACTCTTTTCGAAGCCGCGTGGCAATTTTACATTTCGACAAGACATCGATGGTCTAACATCTGGCATAAAACGGACTCGGATCTCGGACCACGGCAACAAGCCGAAGAGTGGAGGCATGACTGATAGGACGCGCTTAAAGACCCCCTAATTGATGTTAGGCCCTTTTTTGACATTTTGCTGGACATCTCAAAAATGGTTTTGACAATGCAGCCTGAAAGAAGTGTCCGTGAAAAGTGTCAAAATTTTGAAAATTTAAGGCAGCAGACAGGCACAATTTTTGCAGCAAAAATTGCAAAAATTGAAGGCAGCAGACGGGCACTGCAATTAGGCCTGTTTTTGACACATTTCACGGACATCTCAAAAATGGTTTTGACAATGCAGCCCGAAAGGAAGTGTCCTTGAAAAGTGTCAAAATTTTGCAAATTTCAAGGCAGCAGACATGCACAATTTTTTGCAAAAATTCAAGGCAGCAGACAGGCACTCTAATTCATAGGTATCTCATGAATGCTCAAGCACAACACACAAGCAATGGCATCGCAAAGACCACAGTCAGGCATATTGTCACCAATCAATCAGGCTAGTCTTCAATTCTACCTGAGCTGTTTCAGTATGCTTGAGTCTGTGCAGGTGGCTCAGCTTGATGGTTTGCTTTAGCTACATTGTAGATGGACATGAGCGAGGCCTCCAAGTCATTAAGGTGTTTGAGCTCAAACTTTCCGATATCCTTGTTGGCTGACTCAAAGACCTTTGAGAGTTTAAGTAGTACTATCCTGCATCGGTGCAGTGCATCATGAGTTGCTGCCTTGTAATCTTCCTGCATACACTCCAGCATGATAGGATGAGTTCTCCTTACTGGGGCTAGTGTTTCGGTCTTAAGTCCATTGGGTGGCCAAATTGATCTCTCGAAGAATAGTATCCACATGTGCTTGCATGTTTCTTGTCGCAAAAGGAAGAACTCGCATGTGCAGCTTTTGCTGTAGATTGATGCTCCTTCTTCCCTCTCCTCTAGCTTAATTGTGTACCATTTACTCTGGTCTGTGAATGACTGTACTTGAAGGAGGTCACCATGCTCTCTTATCTTCTTCTGTCGCAGATCAGTCCGCATTTGCTCTGCTTGCTTTCTTGCCCAACCTTCAGCTTTGTTGTATCGCTTCAATTGGAATCCAAGTTCAACTGCCTTCTCTTGCTGCTGATAATTATGGATGATGGTTGTCGAGAGTAGACTCACAAGATAATCAGCTCTCTGTTTTTGCAATGTTTTCAAATACCTGCGCTTCAGCTCCTCATGCCATCTCTCAATATAATTATTGGTGTCAATGCCTTGATGTGGATCATTCCTCCAAGCCTGGACCCATCGCTCTTTTCGGTGCTCCCATTGATCCTTTATATACTTGATCCAGAGTTGCTCTGACTGCCACTCAACTTGATAATTGTTCCAGAGCTGATTGTGCTCTTCCTCTGTGTCGGCTCTCATGATCTTCCTGATACCTTCAATTGCACTCTCTCTCAGGGCCTTTGCTTGAGTGGTGCGCTCTGCTGGATTGCTCTCATTTGCCTTGATCTTCTGTTTACTTGCAGCCGAAAGAGCCTTGAGGAAATGCCAGTGACAGTAGATAATTTTTGTCTCGGGGCCCATGGCATGATGAATTGCAGCAGCTTCGGTCTCTGAGCAGTCAATCATGATGAACTTTGGCTGAAAAGTGCCTTGTTGTCGTAGTTGCTTGAGAAAGTCAGTGATTGGAAGTTGGTTCTCTGTGTTGGTCAAAAGGAATGCAAGTGGTACACCCTTGCCTGTGACAGTGCTCCGACCTAAGATTGTATAGAGAAATGCATTCTCTTTGACAACTCTTCCTGTACATGTGTTGTGTGTCGAGTCCATGCAGACAATTTGCTCCCCATACTTCTCCAGCTTTGTCTGCTGCCACTTTGTTGCAAAACACATGTACCATCCTGTCTCTTTGTTGGTTTTGTGATCAAAGACCTCTGTGGCAACATTTGCCCAACCTCCTTCTGCAATAATTTTCTTAGCCCAGGCTTGAAGGCTAGAAATGCAATCCCTGTGAAGTCGGGAATGCTTGACAAGACTTGCTCGCAGCACATTGTATACATGCATCCTACTGACACCAAGCGCAGCTGGAATTTGAGTTGAGTCCTTGTTGAGGTTCTCTAACTGATCAGGGTCAACCCGAAGGAGATCATGGATACTAGACCAGTCTCTGCCCTCTGCAACCCGATCATGAATCCATTGCTTGACTGTGGACAGGAGCCAAGAGTCTCGCAGAGTACTGATGTCTGTTGGATCATGGTTCCTGTGCTGCCAATTCCAAATAACAGTGACACTGTCCTTGCCCTTGAGCTTCTTCACTGAGAATCCTGCTAAGCAGCCGACCTTAATTGAATCTCCAGATTTGCGGTGTTTATTCTGAGGTATTTGGTCTGAATCCCGCTTTCTCTTGAAGCCTTTGTGGTCGCAGTACCACTGCTCCCTCCATTCCAACTTCTGAGATGCTGTTGTCTTTGTTGATGATACTTCTCCGATAGCTGGAGCTGGTTTGCAGACAGCATGTCTTCGCCACCTGCAACCGAGTTGAAGCCGATGCAACTGGAATGACCATTGTTCTAGGGTCATTGGACCAAGCCTTACTGGACCTCCTGATGCTGGAGGATTTGCTGGATATACTGCATTGAGATCATGGTACAGTGTCAAGAATGGAGCTTGATTGGCTTGGTCTTCGAGGGAAAGCATGATGAAAGGTGACAATGATGGTGTGGTTCTGCAGCAAGCGCTGACCGACGTGTTCTGCTCAGAATGATCAACGCGTCTGACCTGATCAGTAAAGTTTGAGAATGTAAAATACCTGAAAATTGCCAGGTCGACTTGCTCAGAAATACAGCTTTCTAATTGGGGTGTTGAAAATCAGGGGGTCTTTAAGCGCCACCTGACTGATAAAAAAGAAGGGTCTTCTACCTGACACTTTCGCCAACGTGTTGAAACGAAAAGAGTTGCTAAAGTCAACTAACCTTCTCCTCACCAACATCGTCTGTCTTTACCATGGCTCCATCGATCACATAGACAGCAGCAGCAGCAGCCGAAGCAGCACCCAGAATGCCTCCAAAGAAGTTGTCGATATCACAGATTCGAGCCGAAAGCCGCATACGAAGTGATGACCCGGATCTGAATCGAGCTTCTTCCTCTTCTCATGTGAGAAGAAGCAATGCATCCAGCTCAAACCGGGCTAGCCAGAGATACCGGTCGACAGCGTCCTCTTCTTCTTCTGCCGCTCGACGAGGTGCCCACACTAACGCCAATCCCAACGGCCGGCGACCCAAACGAGCGCCGCAGCCTAAAGTTAGCGCTCGCATTTGCACATCCAAGAGGACGATATTGAAGAGACGCGAGTCCAGAATCTCTTCGCACCTGACCCACGCACGCAGCGTCAAAATGTCTCCTACCGCCCTCTCACCTTGTCGCAGCAAGCTCAACGTGATGGAGCTGCTTTCAAGCTTCCCTCACTCAGTAGCATGTGCTCTTCCGTCATAGCTTCTTGCTTTGATGCATTGCTACCATCTCGCGATCAATTTGACTTAGCGGCAGGCACCAGTGCGTCCTCAAACAATACCAGGGCGCCAATCAAGAATGCCCACAACCTCAAGAAAGCGGCCAATACTCGGAAACGATCCAGAGCACGGGCATTTGGTGCAGCTCCTGACTCAGACGAGGATCAGCAGGACTATGTTCCCAGCGATGATGATGACGCTCCTGGTCCGAAGGCATCCTCTCGCTCCACACGCAACAGAGTCAATGCGTCACAGTCCGGCTCTTCGACGGCCAATCGAGGAGCAGGCGGCGACCTCAGCGGTTCAAAGCAACTCCTTGCTGGCTGGACTACATCCGAGCTTCATTACTTAACAAGAAAGACTTCGGAGCAGCTCAAATTACTTTCACCCGCTGCATCGAGTCTACTCTTTCGCGCACTTGTCGAGCAAGCTCCACAGTATCTCACCAAGACCGTGGTCAGCAACTACTTCCTCCCACCCATCCTCAGCACCTCATCCACCTCCTCCTCAACAACGCAGCATACCACAACTACAGCTGCTAGAACAAACGTCTGGCTTCCGGCTTCCATCCCTTTGCTTTCTCAAGACAAGTCGGCCGCCTCGTTCTTGATCGCTCATCTCACCAATGCTCTTTCCTCTGCCCGCGACCACCGACGTTCGCCTCTCTCACATGGTGTATCCGAGGACTTGCCGCTTGCTGCCCTTCCACCTCGACTCGCTAATCCGCAGCCAATGACGTTTGCTCTGCGATCGCTGCAGCTGCATGGACTCACTCGACTCCAGGACGCCACTATAGCTCGCTTCTTCGAGGCAGCAGCCCCACCAGCCGGCCAGAAAGACTCGATCCTTCGTCTGGATGTCGTATCTCTGCGAGGATGTGTCGCTGTGGGCGATCGAGCCGTCGCTGCCCTCTGTCGGTCCACCGGTTCAACACTGCGCTACCTCAACCTCGACTTCACGGATGTCACTGCAGATTCAGTCAAAACTATCATGACCCTGGCTCCGAATCTGCACACTCTCAAGCTTGGCTACAACGAGAACCTTTCAGACAAGACGCTTCAATCGGCACTTCAAGCGCCGTCCAGTGCTGCGCTTCCCTTTTCCAAGCTCGTCAACCTTCGTCTGCGCCAGTGCAGTCAAGTGGCAGACTCTGGTCTCGCGTGCTTTCTCAAGTATGCTCATCGGACTTTAGAGGTGCTTGACGTCTCAGGCACTGGTGTTGGTGGTGCCAATCCCCACAACCCGGACTTTTATATCCTTCGCACTTTCCTCTTTCCCGTCGGCGACTCTGATCATGCGTCCGACGGTCGTGCAAGCATCACGATGCCGTCAGTTTCATCACATCCATCGTCGACTTCACCTCTCAGGAAGCTCAATCTGCTCGACACCAACATCGACTACGACTCGCTCATTCAGATTGTCGATCGAGCTCCGAACATGGACACGCTTTTACTGCGACAAACACCCAGTCGCACCACTCACGATGGCATGATCGATCTGCTCGAGAGACTCACCTCTACAAGTGAGGATGGCGGCTGGCGGAATCGCCCGTGGAAGCGACTCCATCTGCGCATTCTTGACGTCGGCGATGAGTTTGCAGACTTGTTGCCTAGCCTTCTTGCCATCTTTCCGGTAAGTGTCTCGTCCCTACACTCCTCTCTACCCTTCCTTTTTGGTCGATCCCGTTTGGTCGATCCCGTGCTTACATTCCCCTTCATCGTGGTGCAAACGGCGATTCGAATGCTCAGCGACTACATTTGGACAGTCTCAAATCAAGTCAAAGCCTGTCGAGCTTCTTCTACGATGTGCCAGACCTCATCGATCCTTCAATGGCAATTGTGAAACATCTGAAGCTGCCAGATGCGCGACTGTCTGAGCATGCCTGGCAATTCTTACCACTCATCACGTCTTTGCATTCACTCGATCTCAGCAACACTGCTGTGCCAGGTACGTCGCTCCCTCATCTGAGACGCAAGCCTTGACTGTTACTGACATTTGTCACCTTTTGCTTGTTTGTTTATCAATGCGGTAGAGGCAATCGTAGCATCCGTTATCGAGGCGAATCCATTCCTCGAACTCATAGACCTCTCGCACTGCAAGCAGATGCGCATCTCCACCAGGCGCGATGCCTTTTCCCTTGTTTCGTCTTAGACTTGCATCCAGCAATGATACCCCGCGCGCACAGCGTTCACCACACCATCGACCATAAACAGGCTATGACTTAGACACTTTTGCGAATGAACGCATTATTTGAAGGAGGTCGGCGGACTGATGGCACGCAGAGACGGGAGGGGAAATGAATGGATTTGAAGGGAAGTGAAGAAAAAGAAAGGACATCAGAGACGTCACTCGACCATCGCATCAAGCAGACGTTCGAAGACGAGAGAATAAACAAAACAGGAAAGATTGAAGAGAATCATCGGGGGCTTTGAACGGACCAGAGGCATGGCGACATCATCACCACATGCGACTACCTGCGTCTAACATCGGCATGGATCTTGCTCGGTTCGTGGCCTTTGGCTGAAGAAGTCAGCTCGCCGCTGGCACCAGGGTGTCCGTGGAAAGGCTCATCAAAGCCGCCGAGCCCTTTTCCGCGGTTCATCGGCCAGCTAGGCTTGACATTGGACTTATCATCCTCCTCCGACTTCTTCGATGCTCCGCCCGCGCTCTCGACAGGATCTTTCTGGCCCGACATGAGATGCTTGTGCTGGGCTTGTGCGGCGAGAAGGAGGCCGAGATTGAAGATCTGAAGATCCTTGGTTGCGACTTCCTTGTTCGTACAGTTGGACTTCAATCTAGCCTTGAACTCGAGGATCCCCTTAGCGTCCACGATATGTGCAGCCGCGGCGAGGAAAACCAGCTCGGAGAGATCGTCCACCACCTGGTGGCACATATCCACGAGCTTCTTAACTTCTTGCTCGGTTGGTTCGGCGGCCTTCCTCATTGCTGGAGTAGCACTTTGCCATGCCTTTTCAAGCTCGGCGTCGCTAGTGTCGTTGGGAATCCTGCCACCGTTGGTCACGTCTCGCTTGACCTTGCCGCTCGAAGAACCCTGAGCTTCATTGCTGCTGCTGTTGTCATCGACATCACCCATGGCTCGACCAAGAGCTGCGAGCTCATAAATCTCGCTAATGGCCTGTGTCGCGAGACCCTTGTCTGCAGCAAACGATCGCATGTAAGAGCCCAGCTGCTGAATGTCCTGGCGCTGACGCGGTTCCGCAGCATTGGCAGCTTTGACAGCATTGACAATGGCCTGGAGCATGACGGGATCAACGCTCAGATCGGCAGCAACCTGTTGCAAAGTCTGCACCTGTCCCCTGGTCGGTTGACCAGCTTTCCTGACGGCCTCCGCGGTGAGACCTGCCGCCTTGTAGACGCTTTCAGGCAGTCCGAAGCTCTGCGCATCCTTTTCAGCGCTAATCAAAGGCAACGTAGACGGCGGAAGCTTCTCACCGTTGCGAATGAGGTCTTGGGCCGCGCGTTTCAATGCATCCGAAGCAGCTTCTTGCACAAGCGCAAGCCCTGCAAGATCCATGCCCATCTTCTCAATGTTGGCATAATTACTAGCGTCGAGACCGGCGCGAGTGATGACGACGAGGGCCACAATGTTATCGCTCGTTATCTGCTTCATGTAGCCTCGGAAGCGCCTCACCTGGTCCGGGGTCGGCTGTTCTGCAAGAGGAACTGAAGGAGGAGGATGAGGACGGACCTCAGAAAGACCGTGGCTGCTGTCCTGCTGCTTGGGTCCATGGGAAAGATCGGGCTTAAAGTCGACAGCTGCGGCGTTGTCATTTGGAGCTTTATTAGTCTCCGCCAGGCTGGGAAGTCTTAGGAGTCCCGCGCGTCCCAACGTCAGGGTTGCAGCCTGCTCGGATCTGCCCATGGTAGACACGCGCTCCCGGAACTGCGCAAAGTTCTTGTACTCTCCAGAGATCCCGGCAGCTGTGCCAACGGTCTCGAGGAAGAGCTCGTCGCTGGTAAGCTGTCTGCAAATCTGCATGAAAGCGTTGACATCTTGCTTGCTGGGCTGTGGTCCAATACTGACTACCTCGGATGGCTTCAAGAAAAACTTGTCCTCTTCGACGCCGGGAGTGGCACGACCATTAACTCTAGCACCATCGCCTAACTCGAAAGCGGTACTGGAAATCTTTGACTCGGACAGCATCTGGGCCGTCTTTGTGCGTGCCAGGGCCTGCTTTGACAGCTTCTCGCTCCCACCGAAGACCGCCAGCTGGGAAGCAAAGTCGGCGAGGCCTTGGTTAGTATTGGCGTCGGCTGCAAGAGCGAGAGCATTCACCATAGCTGCGTTGTCAGAGACCGCCGTGCAAAGCTTCACGAAATCGCTGACCTCTTGAGGGGAAGGCTGAGCGGGCAGAGACATTGAAGATGGACGAGAGACGGTAAGACGCCCGAAGTGGTCGTTTTGCTGGTTAGAGATGCTTGAAAGGTCACGTTTGACATTAATCGTGCCAGTATTGAGAAGCTTGAAGCGGTAAAGAGCGCCTCTGGCGGCCTCCTTGTTCGATCCCAGGGTGGATAGAGAGCGCTGGAAGTGCAGATAGTCATCGAGACCACGAACGCCGATGGCAGTGGCAAGAGCCTGACGCTGGATATCGTCATTGCTTAACCTTGTGCAAACCCACATCAACTTCCTGACCTCGCGTTCCGCTGGCTGTCCGACTTGACTCTGATCTTCGACAGGCATGAAGTTGAAGTTGTCGCCGTCGTCGAATCTGTGCCAAAGCATTCGCTTGACCTTCAAGCCAGCGCTTTCGCTGCCAGGACCGCCAAGCTTTGATTCGGAGAGCATGCGAGCCATCTTGGCGCGTGACAATGCCTTCCTGGCCTCTTCGGGGCTGTGAACGAAATCTTTCAGACGACCCATAAAGTCTATCGGGTTACTTGCACTATTGTAACCACCCAGAGCGAAGAGAGTCTCGGACAAGTTTGCGTCGTCAAGGATCACTTTCGACAGCTGCATGAAGTCCTTGACCTCCTGCTTAGACGGCTGGGCAACTTGACTCAGCGTATCGACACCGGAGGGATGGAACGTGACAAACCCGTTTTCAGATTCTTCGTCTTTCTCGGCGGCACCGTTTTTGCCACTGGAAGTGGAAGCGGAGGCAGCAGAAGATGTGTCGCGCTTCACCTTGCGAGAGTTCTCGCCGCCCGGAAGGTTAGATCGAAAACCTAGTTCTGATCGAACTCCGAGCGGCGATCCTGAAAATCCTCAACGAATCGCTTGGCAAGCTTGGTGCCATCGTCAATTTGGTAACGAGTGTTGGAGCCGTTCTGCTCTTCAGCAGCACCCGAGTGGCCGGGTTGCTGATGAGGCTGAAGAGGGAAGCCTTTGAGACCAGAGCCTCCGTCGGGGAGCTCGCTGCGGAGGTAGTAAGCGCCGTCGTGGCCTTCAACGAGCAGGGGCAGGATCTTGTTGGAGTCGTCCTGGTCGAGGTATTGACAACCGTTGTTGTTGCCTACACGCTCTTCGGGGGCCTTGAAGATGTCACAGTAGCCTTCCTTGAGGCACCACTTGCTGTTCTGACCGTTAGGTGTGCACTTGCCAGTGATGGTGAGCTTGAAGATCAGCTGCTCGGACTGGCGAGTAAGCTGCTCCTTCTGCTCCTCGGTGTAAGGGGTGCAGCCAGGGCTGTTGAGAGTGCAAGTGCCTTGCTGGCAATCCTTGGACTCGGTTTTGCAGCTGCCGTGCTTGTCGAAGAACTCTCCGGTCTTCTCGTCAGCAAAAGCCTTGACCTCGGGCCATAACTGCTCCTTGGAGTAGGCTTTGCCACCAGCGTTCTGGGCACCGTTGTTCCTTTGAGGGGCAGTCTCATTTTCGCCTGATGGAGGAAATGAAGAAACGGAAAACGTGAAGTGGGAAATGGGGGATGATCTCAGTACGTTGATAATTCGGACACGATGCAGAATGAACGAGCAAGCGCTGAACAGTATACTTACGCTTGGCGATGGATGCGGCCGAAACGGTAGCAACACCGAGGGCGAGGAGAACAAAGCAGTGGGAGAGCTTGGCCATTTTGACAAACGATAGCTTTGGAATCAGAGAGTGTGAATAGTAGAAAGAGTGGAAGTGAAAGTGATCAAGAGTGAAATGTGTAGTCAAGGAGAGTTGAGAGACTGGAGACAGAAAAACGACGTTATATAGCCTGATAAGTCGTAAGCAAGCCAGGCAGGAGTGGCGCAGTTTGAGGCTTGATGAAGTGCCTTTCGCCCAGTCGACGCTCGAGCACTGAGGCAGTCATATGACCTGTCGTCCGTGCAGCCACGAAAGCGAGCTACTTCCAATCGGTCTCAGGGGGCGTGGGAGATAGCCTCCGAACCCCACCTCATCGTTCACAGGTCAACTCGGACAAAAGATGAAGCCAAGATGTGAAAAAATTACGACATCAACTCCGGTGGGCCATGGGTGGGAGGGAAGCCGCAGCAGCAAGGAGCAGATGAAAAGTGGGAACAAAGGCAAACGCAGACGAAAACACACGCACGGACAGACGACACGGATGTCGATGCGTGGCAACCTCATTGTCACCCACCAACGGCCCTTACATCGTGTGGTGACAATTGGTTCCTGTCCAGCGAATCGTCTTGTTTTATCGTCACTCTTTCGGGACAAAAGCACACACTTCTTCCTCCTCTGGCGACTGCGAAATGGTAAGGGCGGACGGAAGATTGAGGAGTAGGGTACAGCATGAGCATCAGCCGAACGTGGCCTCAAGAATGGTGTAACGAATTGATCAAGCCCACCTAGCGCTCGATCTGGTGAGCACTGTGACGATGCAAGAGACGAGACGTGGGTGGGTCTGATAAATCGATTCGGGCTCAATCAATACAACTTCGCATGTCTCATGACCCACGGCTAGAGTTGACGAGGCCAAACCGAATCTGTGCCGTCCTTTGCAAATTGAGCAAGAGGGTGTTGCCTAGGCAAGCGGATCTCACTTCAAATCCGTTCTCATCCACTTTCATTTCGGCCTCGATGCCGTTGTTCGGTCCGATAAGGCGCCGGTACCAGCATCAATCTCGATGATCGTCTTGCGCCAATATCACCCAACACAATCCAACGATGATGATGTTTGTCCTAAAGCGGATCTGCCATTGAAATGTAATCCATCGAACAAATGTTTGCTACAATCGGAATGATCATCAAGCACCAAGTACGGACCTGACCACATCTCTCAACACTTTCTCTTTGGCACCTTGTGGCGTGTATACCTTGTTCAATAACAACCCTGTCACCAGTTGATCGATCTTTTTCACCTTTTCTCCATCCACTGCCTCCTCGCCTGCTGCTCCTCCTTGCTGTTTTCCCAATCCTGGATTCGCAATCAATGCGCTCGTGACTACTTTTGTTCCCCACAATGCTCTTACCCACGGCCCCTGCTTTGTCGCAGTCATTTCGGTTGCACCATTATCACTCTGGCACATCTCTAATACTCTCAAATACGCTTTATACGCCTTCCCCACCTCTCCCGCTGTATACACCGTTTCAGCATACTTCAACACCCAAAAGCTGTTTTGTGGTTGTAACAGCATCACTTCTTCCAGCGCAAATGCAGATTGAGCGTACATTCCTTCTTCCGCATAAATCTCTGCTAACTCCTGCCATGCTTCTGGATCATTGTAAAAAGTATCCAGATGCTTATTGAGCTCTTCCACCACCTCCTTTCTCTTCCCCTGCATGCCCTTCAACGCAGCAATCCTCCTCCTTGAAAGTATAATACTCGTTGGCTCCTTCGCCAGACCTTGATCATAAACTTGAATCGCAGCAGTAGGATTACCTTGTCCTTCTAGTAACATTCCTTGAAGTGAAACTACTCTTGCCGAATTTGGAAATCTGGATTGTAACCTTGTGATGCAAAGTTCTGCAAGATCGAATCGACTTAGTTCAATAGCTGAAATGGCTACTTGTTGGAGTAAAGAATATAGTTCGTCATCGGGAAGAGAAGAGAGATGGGAAGAGGTAATGACAAGATCACCATATTGTACGGTTAGATGAGGAGCACGAATGGGTCTACGACGTTGTTCGGATAACCATGCTGCAGCTGCTTTTGGGTCTGTTTCTGGATTGCCAGGGATGGTGAAGATTGATTTGGACATCTTTGTCTTGGTTTTCGGGGAATGATGTTGGTGAGAGAAGAGAAGAGGCAAGAATAGGTGTATGTGTGTGAGAGAATGGAATTGATCTGAGCGCGAGAAGAACACGTATCAATCTATTTTTTGATTTTTGTTAGGTCGCAGATACCCGATGAGCTGACCCGATCCAGGAGGGTCGGATCCGACCTCAAATTAGAGAACACAGTTCGCGCCCGCAAGTCTGAACTGCAACTCCATCATCATCAACTGTCTCTCTCCACACTATCTCTGATCTCGACCACGATTGTCCCCCTCTTCCTTCATCAACCTCAACTCACCCACATAACACCTGACTCAACATGGTACGTATACCTTCAGCAATCACCGACAATCCCAAACCAAACACACCATCGCACTACGACATTGATCGCAGCAAGACCCAAATGTACGACAACACAACGAACAGACGCAGCTAACACTCTCACACCCCCTATCTCCTCCCTATCTCCACCCGCCACACCATTACAACATTTATAGGGAGCTGGTCCACGATATCCATACCCTAAAGAAGTTTGGTCACCAGCTGGTGGTTGGTGGACTCGTCCTAATAACTGGGTTTCAAACACAGCCGTTTGTGCTGTCGGAATCGCATTAGCCACTTATGGTGTTTGGACATACAGCGCAGACCGAGAATGGAGACATAACGCTCCTACCAAACCAATTCCTAGTATGAACGTAAGTCTTTCACAAACAACACCAACGTGGTGCCGGAAATTGATCTGACTAGAATGAAATGTTGCTTTTTTTTTGATCAGTGGGCAAGACAGTTCAAGGAAGGAGAATTGAGCGTTAAAGAGCCTTAGAATCCACCACCCAGTCTCTTCCGTTCCGCCGCACCTCTCGTTCCCAAAAGCAATGCAAGATTTGAAAAGCAGACTTGGTTCGGATGTGACGATTAAGATAGTCTTTGATACTAGATATAGCTGTGAATACAGCAGAGACTGAAGGGATCTGGGCATGTAGTTCACAATGCACGGCGATCGTTTGATAATTAAAGTCTGCAGGGATGCAAGCGCACAGTCGTGTTGAACTCGGCAGCGCATTAAGAAAATGGCACCTACATGTACAGCACAGTAGGTGAGGTGCAAAAGTGTATTGGGGTATGACATATGAGTATATACATTTCTTTGAGCAATCGGCTAAATATCCCTCAGCAAATCCCATCCTACTACTTTGTCCCAGCAATCTCCTTAATCGTATCGATAAAAGCTTCAGGTTTATGAGCGAATCTACCTAAGAACAAACCATCCACACCCTCTCTAATTTTTTCAAACAACCCTGGACCTGCACTACCACCATACAGTATTCTCATCGATTCATCCTTTCTACCTTTTTCATTCTCCACATATTCCTTATTATACCTTCTTCTAAGTGCCTTTGTGATTTTTACCACATACTCTGGACTTGCAGGTTCGCTTTTTCCTATTGCCCAAACTGGTTCGTAAGCCAGTACCACTTGTTTATCCTTCTCCATTCTTTCCAAAGCAGGTTTGATTTGTTTCCAACATTCATCTACCACCATATTCACATCTTGATGCGTTAACTCATCTATATTTTTAGGTTTGGAAACTTCACCTATGCAAATAAGTGGAATCATATTATTCTTGGAAATAGCAGCGGCTTTATTAGCAACATCTTCATCCGTCTCTCCAAAATAACGACGTCTTTCAGCATGACCAATTTCAACAATTGAAACACCAGCTTGAGATAGAACTAGAGGTGAAACTTCACCTGTAAATGCACCGGTATCTTGCGAGAATGTATCTTGTGCACCGAGAAGAAGAGAGGAGGGAGGAATGGAAGAGGTGGAAATTTGAGAAGAGACAGAGGTTAGAGTGATAAAATCGGGAATGACGAAAATATCACAAGGTTGAGAAAGATGGGGAAGAGTAGAGGAGAGAAGGGAGAGTGTGGAAGAGATATAGGATTGAGTACGAGGAATGTCGAAGTACATTTTGAAAGATACACCGACGAGTGGACGTCGGTGCGTTGTTGTGGTGGTGGGAGCGGGAGCGTGTGAGGACATGGTGCGTTTTGTTTGAGAATTGATTGATTATGGGAGATGGATTGTCGGGATGGTGATGAGGTGAAGGAACGATGGAGGTGGTGTGAGAGAGATATGAGTGGAAGGCAACTCGCAAGCAGATCTGTGCGTAGGCAAATCCGAGTGTGTGGCTTTCACAATACGATATTGAGAGTTCTCATTCTCATCGTTTTCTCTAGTGACGATACAATGTTACAGTACCTGTCACGTTGACTTGGACGAGTCGTCCACATTGGATCCTATCCATTTCATCACAGCGCAAGCACCGCATTCTATCACATCACGATGTCATTGCTGTCAGCTCATTCGGATGTGGCGAGAGGTACAGTGTCGGATCAGACCGAACAGATGACGAACGGCCAAGGAAAACGCCGAAGCCTTTATTTTGAAGTCTGTTAAGTTGCAAATTGACTTCAAAAGTCGCCGGACAATTTTCGATTTTGGAACGTGTGGGAGAACAAGGCAGGCGAACAGGCGAATTTCGAGTGTTCACGTTGTATGCAGTACGTCACACTCTCGGCCACTTTCTCCCACACTGTGACTGCTTGTTTGAACTGCGACTTTTCCCCACGAAATCAAACTTGGTGCGGTTGCTCTGAAAGAGTGGAGTAAGATTGCAGCAGCAGCAGCAGCAGCTCATTTTCCGAAACGCCGATACTGTCCAGCATATTCATAGAGAGGCCATCTTCCGAGGCTCAATTTGCCGGGCTCAGTCAAAGAGTGTTTCTCTCTGACTTGCCTGGCTTGATCGACAGTCGGTGGCGCAAAAGAAGAAACGCTCGGATCAGTCGTCATTTCTACAAGTATACAGAAAGCAGATTTCTTCTGGCGTCCCACATCATTCCATCACACCACCATCCCACCTTCAGCTCATACCGTCAAATCACTCTCAATCTATACTCGCAACAATGTCCGCCGCTCCTCAACAAAAGTGGAAGATCGCCTTTGGCTGCGATGAAGCCGGCGTTGATTACAAGAATGCCATTCTCAAAGATTTCCAATCTGACCCTCGTGTTGAATCGGTCATTGATGTTGGAGTCCCCTCTTCTTCGGACAAGACCGCCTATCCTCACGTAGCTGTTACCGCTGCTCGTAAAGTAGCTAGTGGCGAGGTCGACCGTGCTTTACTCATCTGTGGTACAGGTCTTGGTGTTGCTATTGCCGCTAACAAGGTAAACGGCGTTCGTGCTGTTACTGCTCACGACTCTTATTCGGTTGAAAGAGCAATTCTGAGCAACGATGCTCAGGTTTTGTGCATGGGTCAACGTGTAGTTGGTTTGGAGTTGGCAAGGAAGCTCGCAAAGGATTGGTTGGGTTACAAGTTTGATACTACCAGTGCTAGTGCTGCTAAGGTACAGGCCATCTGCTCTTATGAGGGCGTGGCTGATAAGCAGTGATTATGTTTTACACTATCATCGTCACACTACCCACCTCTCGCCTTGATTCGTTTTCAGCCCGTCTTCGCACCGGCTCCCAAATATGTTCCATCGCAATCAAATAGATATCGATATCCATCATTCCCCATTGAGAGCAAGTTCGTTCGTCTGTTACTACACTTTGAATCGATTTGCCACAAGAGCTATTGCCAGAGTTTGTGAGTGTTGAGCAGCCAAGTCTAACACAAGTTTAAAAATGAGATTGCTCCACACATTTTTTCTTTGCGTTGCTTTGAGCCGCTGAGCGTGGCTTTTTTTCAGCTTCTCTCAAAAATTCTTCTCAAAAAAGAAGATTCGTGATTCAGGGTTCGGAAGCTATCCGACTCTGCCTCGCACACTCTTTCACTCGACTCGTATCCTTTCCTTTCTCCATCACTACAACAACACATTGACACTGCCGTGGTGTGATAGCTACAATGCCCAAATCCGGTTTCGATCCACAGCGTCATCAGCGCAAACTTCACCGTCACAATCCATTATCCAAATCATCAGCGAATACAAGCGCAGCAGCTTCGCCTTCTTCTGCTTCCATTGCTTCCTCTTCCGGTTCTGCTACCCTCGACGCTCTTCAACAAGCTGCCAAAGCTGTTAATGGCAAATCATCATCAGTGCAGAATGACATTGTTCCTTTGCTCGCCAATCTGCCTGCTCCCGATACCGTTGCCTCCTCTTCAGCCACAAATATCAACTTAGCCGACAAAGTTTGGTCTCTCGCCTCTGTTTCTCTCCTTCTATCCGTCAGCCCAACTCAATCAGCTGCCGAGGTTAAACATCATCGCAAACTTCTCCTCTCTCATAATCTTGTCGCTAGACTTCTTTTGGCTCTTCAATCACATTCCGAAGTCGATGTTAGAAGAGAAGCTAGTGGTGCTCTTCGCAATCTTTGCGTTGATGCTGGCATTGACGTTCGCAATGAAATCGTCAACAAAGGTGGCGTGGCTGCTATTCTTTCAGCTATGCGATGGGCGAGTCATGCTTTTGGTTTCGATAACAACGCTGTTTCCAACCCTTCCATCTCATTCGTCGATGATGCACCTTCACAAGAACAGGACCTCGAAGCAAAAAGAGCTTTGCTCGCAAAACCACTCGATAAGATGAACAAAAAGGAAAAGAGACACGCTACAAAGTTTGCTACTGCTCTCGGAAAAACACTTGAACAAGTTGCTGGTCAAGGTTTGACTGCAGAAGATGAGAAGAAGCTTACCTCGTCATCTTCTGCCGCAGGCGCAAACGCCAACGGTAACGGTAACCATGTCGCTATGGATACAAGCAGCGGTGCTTCTTCGCATCGAGCCGAACCATTCCTCAACCTCGACTCCAACACTCGCAAAGGTCTCATCGAGATGGCAGAAAATCTCGTCACCGTTGTATGGTGTCTGTGCGAATCCGGAGATAAAGCTTTCGCCAAGCTTGTTACTTGGAAGTGGCAAGATCACGATGTTGTTGTTGGTGCAGGTGTTTCCAGTGAGGTGGAACTCAGTGGCGAAGGTTTGGCAACTTGGCTTTCCTCAGCGATTGCTTTGGGTTCGAGAGCTGCTGCTCTGCTTTCTACTGCTAATGCTGATGGTTCGCGTCCCTCTTCTCACCAGTCTACAGAGACGCTTGGCAATCTCTCCAATGAAGAGCTTTCCTTGTTGCTCGACCTCGCTCTTGCATCTGGTAATGCGCTGTGTGCACTGACGGATGGAGGTGAAGCTGAATTTGTTGATGGCTTGCTATCTCGCAAGTCGCCTTCCCTCTCTTCTTCAGCAAAGTCGGCATCGGCGAGTAAGAAGAAAGGTGTCAAACTCGATCTCTCTGCTGCTTCCTCTCCCTCTCCACCGGCTCAATCTCTCGTCGAGCAGCCAGCAGCAGCAACCCGTCGTTTGGTCGCAATTCAATCCGCACTCAACCTCCTTCAAGCATGCCTTCGCACCGATTCATCCAATACCGATAAGCTCAAGCGCTACATTGTCTCCCAGACTACTATGCTTGGTGTCCTCGCTGCGGGCATTTTCAGGAACATCGCTGCTGCCGTCGATGCTAGAGCCTCTTCATCGTTATCGCGTGGTGGCGCCAAGGCTCGTAAGCAAGCTTCTGCAAACATCATCACATCTTCCAACATTTTCCTTCCCATCAACGTTGAAGCAGACGAGCAAGGGATTTCCTTGAAAAAGTACGAAGAATCTGTCATTCTTCCCACGCTGACAACATTACTGTCTAGTGTGGATATGACAAAGCTTGCTCATGATCTTGATGGGAGAGGCGATATTAGCGAAGCCGTTTCACTTAGCACGAATAAGGAAGGTCAGGATGAAGCTACGGCGAGAGCAAAGATGCAAGGCAAAGCTGAAGAGAAGGCACAAACGCTGATGCTTGCTTTGGAAGTGTTGGCTGAGATGGCGGCTAGTTTGGACTCGAATGCGGACGAACGTGGTGAGGATGACGAGGAGTGGTTAGAGGATCCTGATGCGGATGAGGAAGGAGATGATGAGGAAATGGAGATGGAAATGGGTGACGATGACGATGAAGAAGGTTCTGATGTGGAAGAGATGGAAGGAGGCGATGATGACGATATGGGCCTCGTCTCTCGTCAGCAGAATAGCAACAGCAACGATACATTCGCAGACGCAGTCAAACGTACCGGAAGCATGCCTTTCCAAGGATATGCTCCTGTCCTCACTTCTATCCTCTCCACTTCCTCCCCTTCGCTTACTGCAACCCTTTTGACTTTAGCAAGACCCTTTGAAGCCTCCTTCCCTTCTCTCAACTCTACTTCTTCTTCTTCTTCTTCTGCTGATAAACCAACTTCCTCCCTTCTTCGCGGATTACATCTTCGTTCTCTCTCCGTTCTCAACAACATTCTACTTCGTCTCGCCCATTTCTCGCCTCCTCCTCCATCTCAACCCGCCACCGATCCTAAAATTCAACGTCGCATCTCTGCTTTCCGAACATGGACCAGTCAATCACCTCAACACGATCTATTACAACAGGTCTGGGTAGTACTGTTTGAAATCGCAAAAGGTTGTGCTAGCGTCCCTGCAGTTTCTTCTGCTTCGGGTAACCCTCCTTCTGCAAATACAAATTCGAATGGAGATGCAGGCCAAGCTGAAAGTGTTGAAGGTAAAGATGGATTACAAATAGTCGAAACTTGTATTGCAACCATGTGGAGCGTTGCTAGAATTTTCGAAGGATCTCATCTCCCACTTTCCACCACCACTTCCGACGTTACAGTATCATCTCCTGATTCCACTTCAACCGAAATCATCTCTGCACTTACCACCGGATATTCCACCGCCTCTACCGACTCTATGAGAGTTAAATGTATTCTTCTTCTCTCCACCCTTTCTCGATCACCCACTATCCATCCATCGTTGAATGCATATATCGGTAATTTCCTCGTATCAATTCTCGAATCCACCTCTCCCACTCCTGAAAGTATCGTCGCAGCAATCAACGGTCTAATTGATACCTACGCAGATGAAACATCTCACTACGACTTCATTGGTTTTAGATCTCCAAAATTACTAGAAAGAATTCGATTAACAGTATACAAATGTAAACAGGTAGTTAAACAGATTGATAAAAGAAGAAAAATTAGTTTAAGAGCAACGGCAGAAGAAGCAGTGGAGAATTTAAATGGGTTTATTATGTATAGACAATCTTTAAGATTTTAGATTTTACAGTACATCTACATTTAATCTTATTTTTTTTTTCAATGCCTTTATTGGTGTGTGTTTGGGTTTGTGAAGCGTTTTGTTATAATTGATACTCTGTGTTCGGGAATGAGTTATGAATTAGTATTGTTCATCGATAGCGTTGAAAAAGGGGGGTTGTGAGGGGGCAATAATGTGTGTGCTGAGGGCATTTTGATTTCTTCTCTTACTGATGGTGGTCTCTCTCGTGTTTCTCGATGACAGCCCATCGTCCGCGGACACCTTGGTGATCTGGACTGGTCATGATCTGTCTCCTGTTCGATATGTTTACAATACAGATTATAGCTGCAATGTAGTCATAGATTGGTATGAATACGCATTGATAGTGTAGGGGTATCATGAGTCGTTGCCACTCATCGCTTCATACGAAGCGTGATTACCGATTCGACTCGACCGGGGTTCGAGTCCCCGTCAATGCATTTATTTTTTTTCTTTTTTCTTTTTCTATTCTGCTCACAGCTTTCAATGTATAATAAGTTCATCTCAGAAACTCCAATTCTTCTTCGTCAAAGATGCAAACTTTCATAGGGTTATTATAGTAACACCCTTTTACATCTGTCAACTACCTTTTATTTAAGCATCTATACTTCGCAGCTTCTGTTGATTTTACTGCATGTATTAATCCAAACTGTTCAATTCGTTGAATACCAAGGTTTCGTTGTTTTAGAATGACCCAATGTATTAGTTCATGTTGATATTTTTATCTTATACCTGTTTCATTTTTGTTTTTTCGGATTTCGTGTCCATACATACTCTCACAACTGAAATCGAGCTACTTTTCTAGACAGATCATGGATCTTGATGCTGCTGTTGGCTACTGTGCGTATCCATCACTTTTTCTACTTGATGAGTGTCAAGTTTTCGTTGTTAAAAGACCCCAATGTGTTATCTGAAATTCGATCATGTTATTATTACATACGGAAAAGAAAAGAGTTTGTGAGACAAGGTCTAAGGTGTCTTTTCAATGCATTTCGAATGAGAATCCCTGTTGAGAAAAGAAAACGAACGTTGTTAGTTTCTTCCGCATTCTCACCTCCTTTATAGTATACTCTCTCTGAAAAGAGTAGTCTTGGTTGACTTACATCAGCAATTTCATAATCGGCCAAAGTAATATGATCTTTGTAAACCGTATACCATTTTTTCAAGATGATCTGTTGTTAATCCCCAACGAATTTCAAAAAAAGGGGTTGCAAGTTAATCATCTTATTGCTTCGTAGTGTGGTTGGCTTTTACGGTGAAAGAGAAGATGTATGAGGGAAAAAGGTAATACATACTTTTTGAGGAGGAGTTCCGGTTTGTGCAGCAATAAGTTTTTTAAGATCTCCAATTGTATCTTCTGGACTACACTTAACTCGAACTTTTTCCATAGAGCGTGAAACCCAATGAAGAGAAAGCAAAAAAGGGGTTGATAAGTAAGAAAACACACAGCAATCAAGGTCAAGAGAAGTACAAAATCCCACACTTACCTTTACGACCTAACCTATCATTTGCTAGAACTTCAATCATTGGCATCCTTAGAACAAATCCTATTTGAGAGTGTCGTCTTCGTATTCGGGTGTCTTTGGGTTCGCCTCTCGCAAATGCTATTCTGTGTTATGTTGTGATTGGGTCGTCGAGTTCGAGTTGTGGTGATGCTGTGATGGTTGTTATAGAAGAAGTATTGGTTTGCGCTGAGGTGTTGGTCTTGCTAAAACTCCACTTGCCCGTCTTCCGGAATCTCCTCTCGAGAGGACATTTAAACAAAAAAAAGAAAGAGTGGAAGGTGGGAATCGAACCCACGACCTCAAGATGTTTTCAAGGGCGCCTTTCTCACAGATGGAGATAAGTTGCAATCTCACGCCAAACCACTAAGCCTCTCCCACGCTTTTGCTCCCGTCTTCGCGTGATAGGTGTATATGTATCAAGCACGGAAGAAGGGATGAGGGTCGAGGGTCAGGTGCAATGACGCGCGTGAGAAATGTGGAAAATGTGTTTGATTTCCGCACTTTTTTGGATGAGATGTGGAGCGATAAGCCTTCGCTAGAGGGTGATGTCAGTTGATTGATCATATCTTTCACCATTCCTTCTTCTTTCTTCGCTACCACCACCACCACCACAACCGACGTCGTCTCTCTTCCTTCGGAGCTCGCTCGCTCGCTTCAGATCCCGCTTCTCAGAGCCATCCGTTGCAATCATGGTAAGTCGTGCTCCTTTCTCTCTCTTTTTGAAAAAAGCTAACCTCTCTGCTCTCTCACACTCTCCCCCTCCCCTCCCCAACACAGACCGACTCAACAAGAACAGCAACAGCAGCACAACACATCTCGATCTCAACTCCAATCGAATCCAATCCTACTCCACGACCGCTATCAACTTCACCACTCTCTCCATCTCGCAAATCTCCCATGCCACCTTGCTCCTCCAGCACAACAGCACATCCACCAGCTGAAATCGAAGCTACTCTCACACGTCTCTCTACACACCCTCACGTTTTAGGTTGTCTAGTTCTATCCCGACACGATGGATTGGTGATTCAAAGTGGTGGTAAAATGTTTGATCCGACTGGACCAGGTGCAAAAGATCGAGCCGAGGTGCTAAAGAAAGTGACCAATTTGGTGAAAAGTGCTGTGGAAGGTTTGGACAAAGGTGTAAAGGAATTGGATGGTGAGGATGAATTGGGTCTTATAAGGATAAGAACAAAGAGGTTGGGTGAGATCATTGTAACGCCAAATGAAAAGTATCTTTTGGTCGTATTGCAGGATCCGAATGCGAATGCGGCTGCTCAGTAGTTAATACTATACCCCTTCTTGTCTGGTCAAAAGCATGTACTATATACCCCAAATGTTCGGTTCCTTGTTGCTTCAATTCTCAAAAGACTCTCTCAAAAGTCAACTCAATCTGGAATGGAGGGTAAAGGGGGGTAAGGGGGGTTTACCCCCCTTTTCTTTCCTCTCTTTCTGCTCTTCTCTACTCTTGATCTCCCTTTCTCTTCATATCTCTCTCGACTTTCTCTTCCTAAAACCGTTGCCGCAAATCAGAGTGCGAAGCCGAATGGGGGGTTGAGCTGATACTTTCACTTCGTATTTGCTTCCGATTCCGATTCTGCTTTCAATTCTTGTCTCAGCCTTGTAACCAGATCTTCGGCTTTCACTCGGTGTCGAAAGATTTCTAGACAATCCAAAAGGATGCAGAACTCGTCAGTAAAGACAGACTTGGGATTCAGGATTCCAAGAGAGGTAGGCTCACCTTGGTCGTTGAGATGTAGCACTGGAATATCATATTGATACTTTCTCCTCCACACCTTGACGTCTGGAAGTGTATCATCTCTGATATTGTATGTTGATAGTTCGATCTTGTTATCAGGGAGCGCAGTAGAAGCGAGCTGAATTTCTTGTTTCATAACGTCACATAATGAGCAGTCGGGTGCTGTGTAGAGCGTAAGACGCAGAGATCGTGGGTTCACCGTATGTCTGCTGAGTAGACGCAACGTTGCTATCATGTTTGGCTTTCTGATTGTTCTGCTGCTGTAGTGATGGCGAGATGAGAGAGGGTCGTACAAGGAAAAACACAGCAAGTCAAGGCCCCAAGGGTTCGGAAATCGGATCTCGCGCAACACACACACGCCAAAATTGATTGCCGTTGGACCCTGTTGATTCCCTCCTCTCACCACCACCACCTCTTCTCAAACCCATAACAACAATAATCATGTCGGATACAGACTCATCCCCAGTAGAACCACAACGCAAGAGAAAGCGATCATCCGCATCCCCTCAACCCAAACCTCATCATGTCGCATCTTCCTCTTCCTCCCAAGATGCAGAAGTCCGAGTCTTTGTCGATATTCCTCAACCTTCCTCTTCTGCAATGGCTGCTTTTCACGCTTCTCATCTTCCTCCTTCCGAATCGCAGATCTCTTTACCCGCTTCTATCTTTGACGACTTTTCCCAGTCCCAGTCTCAATCTCAATCTCAATCTCAATCTCAACCTGTTGCGATAGTAGGAGTTGAAAGCGGTTCCGAATACATCCCATCCTCCAATGCACATCCGGATACATCCGATTCTACCGACGCAGCTAGAATGCGACCTCTTCCTACCATCTCCACAAAAGCTTTTGAGCCGTATCTGGAAGATACTACAGGCTTGGATCTTGATGTGGCCGAAAGGAGAATGCTCAGAGCAGATGAGCAGGCGAAACAGGTGGAACAGGTGGAACAGGTGGAACAGGAGAGGGAGGCAGATTCTTCGAGTCCAGTAGAGAGTTTTTCTCCTCACGCCATTGTGGAGATGGTTCAATTGAGACCAGAGGATGTACCAAGGATAGGAAGCTGGATTCTACCTCCGTTGACAGAGGAGAACAGTAATCCGTTTGCTGGTAGGGATTTCTTGAGTCAGGAAGTGTTGAGTCAGATCCCGTTGCCGGCTATTGATGAGCGAGATAGTGATGAGGAAAGTCAAGATTCACCAATAGCAAGGCGTAGGATGCTGTCAGCATCGCAACCTTCACCGAGAAAGCCTCAGCCTCAGCAAAGTGCATCTCCACCACCACCGCCGATTCAATCGACTCCAGCACTTGCAGCAGCTCCACAACAACAACCACAACAACAAGAAGCGGAAACACAAGCGCTGCGAGAACCCCCTTCTCCACCTCCTACTGCAAATAACCCTGCAACTGCACCAGCGCCCACGGCATCCACCTCTTCTTCGTCGTCATCATCATCTTCTCACGGCTGGTCAGGTCTACCCAAACCAGAAATCATCAGCCTCGTCCATGCCTCTCCCCACATTCCATCCCATCTCAAAGACGAAATCGAACGTTTCCTCCTTCGAGCCACACGAGCTTCCTCCCCAACCTCTTCATCTTCCCAACCCACTTCTAATTCTCGTTCTCGTCGTTCCCACTCCCACTCGCAATCTCAATCTCAATCCCAATCTCAGGATAAGAATGATGATAGTGAAACTCAAGAAGATGGATTTTTAAGAACAAAACAAACTTGGTGTATGGACTTGCTTGTTCTTCCTTCTTCCTCTTCCTCTTTTTCGAACTTGAGTTCGGAAGTGCAGAGGTTGACACAGCAATATTCACAACAGGGTTTATCTCAGGGATCGAAAGGTTCAATTGCAGTGATACTGCTACTAGATACGGTAGAGGTTAGTTTTGACGTTCACGAATTGGAAGAAAGTCTTGCTGGTATTCTACGAAATGATAGAAGGTATTCTGTTCATTTTGATTGTGATGGTAGGAAATGGTCCTCTTCATCAAATCCTACTCAATCTTTTACAAACGAAGAAGAACAAACTCAAATCGTAACCCTTCAAAAGAAACTAGAATCTTCCTCCGAACAAATCGAAATCCTCACTTCAAAACTTACAACCCTTTCCAAAGAACTAGAAGAATCCAAATCTCAACATGATTTTTTAAGAGAATTATACGATAGAGCTTCTACATCTTCTTCTACTGCTTTAACTTCACTTTCTATTGCAGAAAAAAAGATCAGTGCACTTGAAAAACAACTTGATCAAGGATTAGAATTACATAAACTTGCACTGGAAGAAGCGGTGAATAAATGGAAGAGAAGGATTAAACAGTTAGAAATAGAAAAAGAGTTTAGAGACAAACAAGAAGAGTTAACAAAAGGTCAGGAGATTAGGGAGAAAGCGGGGTTATGGGATAAATATCAACAGGAAGAAAGAGAAAGAGATCGTTTAAGAGAAGATAGGATTCGAATACAGGAAGAAAAGCGAAAGTTACAACTACAACAACAATTTAATACTGATGGAATGGGTCCTTTTGCAAGTGGTGGAAGAGAAAGAGAAGTTAGTCCATTAGATGAATTAGATGAATTAGCTGCTTTAGCAGCTGAAGCTACTGAAGCAGGTGATTTACCTTCTTCTTTTATCAGCACCACTGGTAGAAGAAGTAGTAGAAGAACCGAAACTAATGAAAGATATAGAAATTTAGGTAATTCTTCAACCCGACCTCCTCCTCCTCCTTTTTCTACAGGTGTAGGAGAAGAAGTAGCAGCAGCCAATTTTTCTTCTGAAAATGCTTTAATGGAAGGTAGAGATGAATTAGAACATTTATTTTCCTCTTCTTCTAATCAACATCAACAAATAACAGACTTTAATACAGCTCCTTCAATTTCAATCTCCGCCGAGGAAAGGGAAGATTGGGGTGAAATGGGAAATGATGAAGATTTACCAATTCAAGTAGGTAGTCAAAGTTTATTATTGTTAGAAAGTAGTGATGATGCAAATGCAGATGCAGATGGAGAGGGGAAGTTAAGGACGATTGTTGAACCATCATCAACAGTAGCGGGGCAGGAAGAGGAGAGTTTAGATTCGTTCAAACCATATACTCAACCTTAAAGCTTTTCAATCATTCCTTCAAAACTTGTACTATTCACTTTCTCGCCAATGTGAACACGAAATTTTATTTTTCTTTGGAACATCCAACCGACAGTTTTTTCAGGCTTTTGAAAACGATCAAACACACACTATTTATTCTCTTTGAATTCTGAATGGCATTTGTTCTTGTGTGGTTTCAACATTTCCACCAATTGATTCTTTTTCAAAAAGCTTTGCTTACTTCTTCCTATTCTTCTCCCTCTCTTGCTTAAACCTTTCCACCCACACCCTTTCCGCCTCACCTTTTGGCACCACCACCAAACTCACCATCCCATCCTTCATCACTAACCCATCTCTATCTCTCCTCTCATCTTCTCCCTTCCCTTTATCCGCTTCTTTAAACGCCTTATCCATAACCTCTCTTAGTGTTAATTTCTTGCCCAATTTTAACAATCTTTCTCTCTTCGTAGTTGCATAAACATTTAAATTTTCATCCCAATATTCCCCCTTAACATCCCAAGGTAAAGAACCTCGTTGACTTTTTGGGAATATAGTTTCAAGGTATGTTGACAAAGAAGTATCTTCGTGATAATCAGGGATGAAATCACTTTGAGCATATTGTGGATAGATGAAAAATACGGGTAGAATAAGTGGTGTTCGAATTATATCCAACTCTTCTTCTTCTTCGGTTGTGGAAAAATGAGCAGGTTGAGGATTATCTGGAGGATTGGAGGTTGATTCTAACCAAAGACCTCGAACGATTAGAGCTTTTTGAAGAGTCGATTGGATGTGTTTTTGTTTTTGTTGTTGTTTCTTCCTTTCCTCTTCCTGCTTGGTGAAATCAGAAAGTTTTGTTTCTGCTTGATTCTTAAGCCCCCTCATAGCATTATTTTGCTCATTCAATTCCAAACCTTTATCCAAACAAATCACCGCATCTTTAAACCTCCCTAACGAAATCAGTGCTTTTCCAGCTCTATAAAACGCTTTTTCATTCCTAGCATTCAACTCTAAAACTTTACTAGTATCTCTTAACGCACTACCAAAGTTTTGTAATTCCAATTGACACTGTGATCTATTCCCATATAAACTTTCTAGTAGAAATTTATCTTGTGGATTAGCTTCAATTGCTTGTGTATAAAACCCTAATGCTTCTCTGAACCGTTTCGATTTAAAATAATCATTGGCTTGATTTTTAAAATTGAGAGCAACTTCATCGGGTGTTCCATCAAATGCGAGTGATTGTAATGCTTCAAGTGCTGCAGTTGATTTTTCATCTGTATCAGAGGAAGAGGTGGGAAGATCTTTCATGAAAAGAGGGACGGAATCCCATGATGCAAGGGTGGAAGAAAGATCTCGAGGTTGTCCATCGGTTGGTTGAGCATAGGTAAAATCACCTGAACGAGGAGGTGGTTTGGGTAGAGGAGTGCGAGGTTTTGAGGAGGTGGAGGCGTTGGAAGAACCAACTTCGTCGATCGATTCGACTACAGCCATTTTCGTAAAGAGTCGGTAGGAAGGAAGGAAGGCAGCAAGGTGGTAATAGCGACCAAGAAAGCGGAGGGTTCAAAACAGGAAGAGAGGATGAAAGGCAAAGAAAGGTGTGGAGGGATATCCAAACAAAAAAAAAGTTCTTCTCGCTTTCGATAGGTGAAGTTCCGATTTCCGATATTTTTTCTCCTCTAGCGACAAAGCATGTTCACGATATTCACACACAAGCTGTTTTCACTGTTTCACTTTGTCTTGGTCTCTTTCAAACCAAACTGTGGATGTACAGCTGCTTTGATTTGCAAAGAGGAAAGTGATGCTAGAATACAGGAGTGACAGAAATGACGCACACGGTGGAAAATAAGGTGGTGAATGTTGTGGCTGCTGCTGTGCTACCTCCTCGATTTTGGCATAGGCACAAAAGCGTCCAAAGGAGACTTTGACATTTCTCTTCTTGCTCTTTCTCTTTCTGCATCCTCTTCACTTCTTCCTTTTCTCCTAGCTGCTCTTCTGTCCATTGCTTGTTGCAATTCTGTTGAAACACCCTCATCGCTTTCCGCTGCTGCTGCTGCCGGTGGTAATTGCCCTTTGGCAGCCAACCTTGCCCTACTTGCAGCCCAAACATCATCATCTGGTCTCCTCTCTTGCTGCAACACTTGACCTTGCTCCTCCTCGCTTAATACCCTCTGCTTGACCTGCTTCTCAACATCCTCATCCACCACTTGACTTGTAGGTACTGCGCCTTTTGAACTCTGAATCAACTTTTGAGCTCTCTGCTTTGCCCCTTCAAATTCCTCCAATCTAGCTTGTTGTTCCTTTTCCTTTCTCTCTTTATCCTCCAATGCTAACTTGGCCGCATTCTGTTGCGTCAATAAAATCCTTTCACGATCTCTAACTAATTCTTCAATACTAGGTGCTTCTCTACGAGTATGGCGTAACCACATCACCCATTGAACAGGGATGGAACGTTGATCGTAATCTCCTAATTCGCGTTTTTCTTTCCATTGAATCGATCGACGTGTGTGTCTTGGATCAAGCGAACCAGAAAGGGAAGGAAGTTCGAGATACGAGTTACCGGCAAGATCGTGTCCCACAATGTATTTTGATTTACCTATGCGAAGGAAGCGCGCAACTTTTTGAAATAGGCTCATGGTTAGCCATACAACGATGAAGATGATGGTCGATAATGTTGAAGAGGATGATTGAAGAAAAGAAGGATTGAGAGCAACTAATTGTGCCGTACAGTATTCTTATTCTCACCTCCACCCTTATGCCAGTGTGAATGTGGATCGGAATTGCCGATTTGGCTGACCAAAGCTTCAGTCATTTTGAAGATTAAAATTGAGCAGCGAAATGGAGGAAACAAAAAGAAATCAGAAATTCATTCGAAAAAGGCACAAAACCAGAGGGTGTTGGTCTTTCTCTTTACTTGCTTGACGCGTGTGATCGAAGAAATGAGAACAACACTGCTTTGTGAGGTGGAATTTACAGAGAGAAAAGTGGTTTGAGCGCGGAAACAAACACACTTTCTTTTCCACCACCACCATCCCCACCACCATCACCACTCCCTTCTTGAGGCTTGTTTTAGTCTTGCTCACAAAACATGGCCACCGTCACTCCATCTCCCGAGCATCTTCAGCTCGTATCCACTCTTCTCTCTCAAACTCTCGACCCATCTCATCGCAAATCCGCAGAATCTCAACTCTCTCAAGCCCAATCTCAACCTGGCTTCCTCACCCTACTCATTTCCATCATCTCCAACACTCATCTCCAATCTCCCGACTCGGTTCGTCTCTCCGCAGCTATCAAACTCAAAAACATCTGCAAAACAGCTTGGGATCAAGAATCTGCCGAAGAATCCGCTTCCGAATTCATCGTTCCCGATTCCGATAAACTCGCGCTCAAACAATCCATCATCCCTCTGCTAGTCTCGATTTCAACAACTACAGATGCAAGACCTCCAGCTCCAACCAATGTTCGATCTCAATTGGAAGAAGCGATTGCGTTGGTAGCTGAAAGAGATTTTCCCGATCAATGGCCCCAATTGATGGACGATCTTGTTCCTAAGCTTGCGGATACGGATGATCAACTTGTACTCGGCATTCTAAGAACCGCGCATACGATCTTTTACAGGTGGAGAAGTGCTTTTCGAAGTGATGCCTTGTATAGTGAAATCAACTATGTACTCTCCAAATTCGCAGTGCCCCATTTGGAGTTGTTGACAAAGACAGATCAAAGGTTAGCTGATCCTGCAACACCGTCTACTTCGCTCACAGTGCTAGGAAACATTATGAACATGGCTCTGCAGATATTCTACGATTTGTCAAGTCAAGATCTTCCACCTCAGATCGAAGACAATATGCAACCCATTACACAGATTTTGGCTAGGTGGATAAGTCAATCCCGTCCTGAACTCGATCAAGATCCGGACGAGGCTTGTGCGATTCAGGAGATTCGTTCAAGTATTTGCGAGATTGCTGAACTGTACGCCAAAAGGTATTTGGATGCTTTCCCGCAGTTGCCCACGTTTGTACAGGCAATTTGGGAGATGTTGGGCGGTTGTACGCTTTCTCAAAAGTATGACACGCTCGTTTCAAAGGCGGTTGGATTTCTGTCAACCGTGGTTAGGATGGGCAGTTCCAGAGAGATGTTTCAATCTCAGGAGACTTTGGAACAACTGTGCAGTGCTATCATTTTGCCCAATATTGCAATCAGAGAGGCAGACGAAGAGTTGTTTGAGGATAATCCGATAGAATATATTAGGAGAGATTTAGAAACCAGTATGGAGGCTGATACTAGACGAAAAGCTGCATCCGAATTCTGTAGGTCTTTGATGGAATTCTTTGCAACCCAGGTGACTCAAATCGTTTCAAGATATATCAGTCAATATCTTGAACAGTACAGAGCGGATCCTGCGCAGAATTGGAAACAAAAAGATACAGCTATTTACTTGTTAACCAGTATTGCGAGTAAGAGTAGTACTGCGCAACATGGAGTTACTTCTACGAATGAACTTGTAGATGTTGTTCAATTCTTTTCCGACAATGTGTTTGCTGATCTTCAAGCAAATTCAACCGAATCTCCAAGTCCGATTCTTCAAGTAGATGCGATCAAGTATCTTCATACTTTCCGAAATCAATTGACGAAAGAACAACTTCTTTCGGTGTTACCTTTGCTTGTACAGCATTTGGAAAGTGAACAGTATGTTACTTGTTCTTATGCTAGTATTACAATTGAAAGAGTATTGGCACTTAAAAGAGATGGTAAGATGTTGTTTACGAGTAACGATGTTCAACCTTTTGCGGAAAGTATTTTAATGGCTTTATTTAAGAATATTGAAAGAGGTAGTACTCCAGAAAGAATTGCAGAAAATGATTATCTGATGAAATGTATGATGAGAATGTTAGCTACAGTAAGAGAAGGAATTGTACCAGCTTATTCGATTATTTTAACGAATCTTTCTAACATTCTTATTGAGATTTCTAAAAATCCTTCCAATCCAAGATTTAGTCAATTCTTATTTGAATCGATTTCAGTATTAATTCGATTTACTGTTGAAGTTGATCATTCAGCTTTAGGACAGTTCGAATCGGCACTGTTTCCACCTTTTACAACGATTTTAAGTGGAGATGTGATTGAATTTCAACCTTATGTTTTTCAAATCTTGTCACAGTTACTTGAACTTCATCCAAAAGGTGAAGGTTTACCGGAGGTTTATGGTTCACTTTTACCACCTATTTTAACACCTGGTTGTTGGGAGAATAGAGGAAATGTACCTGCTTTAGTTCGATTGGTACGTGCATTTTTAGTTAAAGATTCAACTAGAATTGTTTCACAAGGTCAACTGGGGGCTATGTTGGGAATATATCAAAAATTAATTTCTACAAGAATAAATGAAGGTTTTGGATTGGAATTACTTGAAACTATCTTCGAATCTGTTTCTGTTGATGCTCTAGAACCCTATAAGAGACCTGTTTTAACTATGGTTTTGACAAGGTTGCAACAGAGTAAAACGGATAAATTGGTTAAAGGAGTTATACATTTAATTTCGAATATTTCTTTAACGAGCAAAGGACCTGATTATGCGGTAGGGATTCTTGAAGCTGTTCAACCAGGATTATTTGTTCAAATTGCACAAGGAATTATTTCACCTGATTTAGCAACTGTTGCTGAAAGACAGAAAAAAATTGTTACTGTTGGATTTGGAAATTTATTACTCAATAGTAGCATTTTAAATCAACAACAACAGCAAAATTATTTAGCAATACTACCAAATCTATTAAATTCTTATTTGAAATTATTACTTACTCCAAGTTCAGCAAATGTAAAACAAGATGAAGATTTATTATTTTTCGATGAAGATATTGCCTCCGCAGGTGGGGGTGGGGGATATCAAAGTTCTTTTTCAAAATTAGCTGCTTCCGAAACGAAAAAAGTTGATTTAACAAAGGAAGTGGTTAAAGGTGAAGATGTGAAAGTTTGGTTTGGGAAAGAATTGAAAAATTGGAGAGAAAGGGTGGGAGAACAGATTTGGAATAATGTTTGGAATCAGGTTAGTGAGGATTTAAGAGGGAAATGGGATCAACAGGTTGGTACGGCGGTGAGGATGTAAAAGACAGATGGGGAGAGAGATTAGGATAAGAGAAGAGAGAGGTGTAAGCAAGTTAAGATGTTGTTAGAAGAAATGCAAAATTGCAAAAGAAAAACAAATAGTCAAGTTTAGAAAAGAAAAAAATGTGTGTGTTGAGAAAATAATAAGCCTGTCAAAATCTTCTAAAGGTTTGACATGAAGGTTTGTGCACATTTGTCCATGATCTAAAAAGGGTAGAAATCGAGCTATGAACCCAAACCTTACGCCAAAGCTCCATCTGTTTTAATCGTACTGACTCTTATCACAAAAAGACAAACAACAAACAACAAACAACAAACAACACAGTGATAGTGACGATAGCGAATACAGTTTTTTTTGCATTTCAAAAACAATTACAACGAAACAAGATCAAACCACTCGAGTAGTCAAGAAGAAAAAAAAAGGTGTGTTAAGGAAAACTTCACAATTGTTGATCCATAGCCAAAAGATGATGATGATCATCATCAAGTAGATCAAATTGACTAAAGAGATCTTCGTCATCAGTTTGCATTATTTCTGCTTGAGTTGAAGTGACGATGAGATTTTGATTCGGACTCGCTTCTTCGAAAGAAGAATTGACCGGGATGTTGTCGTGAGCGGAAACAGTAGCTGAGGCAGCAGCAACGATCGCAGCAGTGTTATTCGTGCTTTTGGTGAGTGTATAAGATGTCAGAGCGTGAACTGCTTTGGCACGAGTAATGACAAATCGCAATTGCCTATTTGTTCGTGTTCTTGATCTTCCTCTGCCAACGCCAGGGACAGTGGTGACAGATTCGTCAGGGTCAAGCATAGTTGGTCCAAACGGATTGAGTACCACTGCTGCTTTTCTTACTGTTGTCATCACTGATCGACCACTGTTCTCACCCTTCGCATCACCATCATCCTGTTCCTGTTCCTGTTCCTGTTCCAGCACCGAAACATCCTCTGGTGGCATAGCAACACGACCTCGTGTTTTGGAAAGGAACAAACGAACATTGATGAGATTCGTCCATGTGTGACCGAGCTGTGCCGTCTTTGGACTAAGCACATACAGTGGTCCATCGCTGTTGCTGCCAACATCACCCCCACGTGCACCAATAGCTTCAGCGAGAGTGGGTGGAACCGACGCGAGCAAGCCGCTAACAAACGCCGATTGTGTCGCATACTCCATAGCTGCAGGATGATCCGGATAAGCAGATTCTGGAAGCTGCGGTGATTTGGATGCACCATCGCTCTGTCCTTGCTGTCTATGAGACCTATTCAGTCGTATGCGATCGGCAGAATCAAATACGAAACGACGTGCGATCTCTTTATCCACGCCAAACGCATCGCTGACGTGGTTGAGAACGAGTATTGCTCTGCCAGAGGATGCTATCTCGTCGGACTGCGGCCCCTTGTGTTGGACGGCAGAGAGACGCTTGAGTGCTTCGGCAATCTCGACAAGCATCTTGGATCGTTGAACGAGAGAGTCAATGTCGCCTGCTACAGGATCTTCTTGGAACAGCGAAGGTAGGTTGTCGACTACAATGACGCCAATCTCGGAAGAAGGCTTGGGATCACCTTGCTGAGGTCGGCGTTGCAGCTTATGTGAAGGTTTGGCCAAACGGCTGATGAGGCCCGGCAAACTATATTTGAGGGCATGCTCCAAGGCTTGGACATCAGCGACGCAAGCGACATGTAGGTTGCGAAGGACCTGCTCACGTCCAAGCTCGAGAGCTCTCGCAAGCAAGAGCCCGCGATCTAGAGGGTCTTGCGAGCCTTCTGCCGCCTTGAGCGGGTAGACACGCACGAATCGCTCGCGGATGGCTCGCCCAGCGAGCTCCAAGCTTCTGTTGACGATGGAATGGGCACCTCTCTCGCCGCCGGATGTGATGTAGCATGCTCCGATACCTCGATGCAAAGCTGTGTGATCGGACCACTCGGCCATGCCATAGCCCTGCAGAATGTCTCTGAGTGTGTCGTCGTCGGAGGATTCCTGATGCGTAGACGGGAGTGAAGTGGGATTCCCTTGGCTCTCATGTGGCAAAGGGCCCAAGCCGAGTGCAGCGTAAGTGCAAGTTTGGATGGCGATCTGCGTTTTGCCCGATCCACTTTCGCCAACGATCTCGGTGAGCGCAGACGAGCGTATACCACCGCCGAGCAGAGCATCGAGCTCTTGAGATCCAGTTGTGAGGACATGGCGGTCACGGCCAAGAGACAAGACGTCTCTGGCGACAACGGGAATTGCAGCGTAAGAATCGACATCCACGCTTTGATCGTCTTGCATAGTATGATCGGCGTCTCGATCTGATACTTGGTGACGGTACGTTGAGGGCAGTTCGACATCGTCATGTATCATTCGGTCGGATCGGGCATCTGCATCACTTTCAGAGTCGCTGTCCGAATCGAAGACATATTGTTGAGCGCCAGGAAAATTACCATCGTAGCCTTGTGTTGGAGGCACAAAGGAGGCGAGTGGCAGCCTCACGCCATCTTGGCGATTCGCACTGCTTTCTTCGTCGTTGCTGTCATGCGATGCCTCGGACGATTCGGCGTCGTTGCGATCGGTGTGGAAGAGGTTGTTATCGAGCTGGCTGGGCAGTTTGCCATTGAGCGCGTCGAGTACAGAGACGGGTGGAGGAGCTGCAGCGGTAGCGACCTGGAGCAAAAGTAGGTCAAGATCTTGGTCGGAGATGCGAAGAGCTTGTTGAAGCTGCTGGGGCGGGCTGAGGAGGATCTCGTGGGTGCTGAAGAGCTTTGCTCGTCGACAGCATGCTTTGATGCGTTTAGATATCCAGGGCACATCAGCGATGGCAAGGCTCGCCATAGTCCAGGGGATGCTATGTATGCATCATACGCATACGCTATAGCCGTGGCAGGGAGCGAAGAGTCATGGTTTGAAGTCGAGTGGCAAAGGTGAAGAGGTATGTTGTTTCGTAGAGACAAGCTGCGCCTCCACTCAATCCATGCTGTCAAAGTGTGTGTGGCGCAAAGTCACAATCAAAAAGCTGAGTCGCGAATATACGCCAAGAAAGTGTTGGTCTTTTTGGTCCCAATTTACGCGACGCTGCGCGAAGGAAGAACAGAACATCTGCCCGAATATGAATAGATCGGGACATGACCGATTCACGCAATCAAGATCAACAACGGCAAGAATTCCTGCTGGCTGAGAGAGATGCGAGATTGCAAGCTTTGGATCAAGTCGAAAGCATCACACAAGTGTCGAGTAACGGAAGGACCGCCGCGAGAAGGCATGAAAGAAGGCGGCGTCGACGGCGGCGGAAGTCCGCTCGCTACCTCTGAGGCACGCAACGCAGATCATATAGTACAGTACAGTATCTTATCATTCTATGACTGCTTCATCTCAGCAGTATCCACAAGCTGGCGCCTGATGCTCACGACTGCATGCGATCAGGCATAGATTGGTGATGCAGCTGGTACACCGACGGCTTCGAAGGCAAGGCCAAGATTCCGTGGGTCTAACGTTAAGTTGTGTCGAAGATGCAAAGGAGCTCGGTGTGGCTGCTTCCATGAAAGACCATCGTCGGCTCTTTCGACTTGCTTCATGAGGGGACAGCAGCCAAGCAGCTTCAAAAGAAGGATGTTACTAGTCTCGGTGCCGATACAAGAGACTATCTGACAGGACCAAGTGAACCGAGTCTATTCGTCCCACGTCTCCGAGGCACAGAATGATTATGATGCAGCAGCAGAAGCAGCAGCAGAAGAAGAAGGAAAAGAAGACGCGCCTCTCCAACGGAGCTGTCTGATTTTTGCACGCTCGGCCTCTTGCTTGCACGCCAATCTGCTGCGCTGTGCTGGGAAGACGCGCGAAGCTTTGTCTGAAACCGCAACATTTTCATGGTTCCAAATGTTTTTCTGTCCTCGCCCTCGACTCGCCTCGCCTCGCCTTGCCCACATCGAGAAAGAAAGCTGTGCTGCACCGATCTGCAGCTCAAATGCTTCTTTCTCTCTCTTTCTGATTTTGCTCACTTCCCGATACGTTTTTGCTTAGGAAGAACACAACACACGGCTATTCTGCCCGCGGCCCGCGTATCTGTCTTCCTGTCTGTGCTTTCCCAGTCGCACAAACGTGCGTGTGTGTGTGTGTGTGTGTGTGTTGGACTTGTTGTCGCCGCTGTTGCGCTGCTGCTGATGCTGCTGCTGCTACAGTAAGCTCAATTCAGCCGCTGGCACATGGCCGCTGTCTGTCTCTTGCGAACCGACGATCCTTGCTTCGCACTGCCTTCCCGCCGCTCATCTTTGAGACGTTACACTTTTGCGACGCAGACCCTCTCGGTGCGCGCTCCGACCTTCTTGTTCTCATTCGCCGTTCTGTCGTCCAACACCAAACTTGCACATTCCTCTCATCCTCCTCTCCTGCTTCCTTCTTCCTCACCACTTCCATCACCCCTACTCCACCCCCTCTTCTCACCTCTCCTCTTCAACGTCAAAAATGTCTACCACTGAAGTCGAGACCCTCGTCATTGGTGCTGGCCCTACCGGTCTTGGTGCTGCCAAGCGTCTTCAGCAGCTCGTAAGTTCACATCCAGATGCAAACTACACCGAAAAACAAGAAAGCTAACTGATCCGCAATGATCTTCATATGTGTTCGATCGCTCTAGAACCACGGCCCATGGCTCCTCATCGATGCTAACAAGGAGGCCGGTGGTCTCGCCTCCACTGACACCACCGAAGAGGGATTCCTTTTCGATGTTGGTGGACACGTCATCTTCTCCCACTACCAATACTTTGACGACATGATCGCAGAGGCCCTCCCCAACAAGGAAGACTGGTACGAGCACCAGCGTGTTTCGTACGTTCGATCCAAGAACGTCTGGGTCCCTTACCCTTACCAGAACAACATCTCGGTTCTCCCCGTCGAGGAGCAGGTCAAGTGCATCGAGGGCATGATTGACGCCGCCGAGGAGCGCGTCCGTGCCAAAGACGCGCCTACCACTTTCGATGAGTGGATCATGCGTATGATGGGTCAAGGTCTCGCCGACCTCTTCATGCGTCCTTACAACTTCAAGGTCTGGGCTGTCCCCACTACCATGATGCAGTGCAAGTGGCTCGGTGAGCGTGTCGCTGCTCCCTCGCTCAAGCTTGTTGTTTCCAACACGCTCAACAAGAAGGTGGCTGGTAACTGGGGTCCCAACGCTACCTTCAAGTTCCCCGCCCGTGACGGTACCGGTGGTATCTGGAAGGCCGTTGCCCGCACTTTGCCCCAAGACAAGCTCCTCTTCAACAAGCGTGTCAAGTCGGTCGACGCTGTTGCCCACACTGTCGAGCTCGACGACGGCTCCAGCATTAAGTACAAGCACCTTATCAGCACCATGCAGCTCGACTTCATGATTGACAACGTCAAGCTCCCCGCCGAAGACAACCACGCTCAGCTCAAGGCCGCTGTCAAGGAGGGTCTCGTTTCTTCGTCGACCCACGTTATCGGTATCGGTATTCGTGGCTCGCTCCCTCCTCGCATTGGTGACAAGTGCTGGCTCTACTTCCCCGAGGATGACTGCCCCTTTTACCGTGCTACCATCTTCTCCAACTACTCGCCGTACAACTGCCCCCAGGCCGATGTCAAGCTGCCAACACTCCAGTACGCCGACCCTTCCAAGGGCACTCCCTCGAAGGAGGCCAAGGAGGGCCCTTACTGGTCGCTCATGATGGAGGTTTCCGAGTCGCACCTCAAGCCCGTCGACGCACAGAAAATCCTTGCCGAGACGATCCAGGGATGCATCAACACCAACTTGATCAACGCCGACGACGAGATTGTTTCCACTTACCACCGCAAATTTACTCCTGGATACCCCACGCCTTCGCTTGGACGTGACGCTGCTCTTGCCACGCTGTTGCCCGCTTTGGAGAAGCACGACATTTACAGCCGTGGACGTTTCGGATCATGGAAGTACGAGGTGGGTAACCAGGACCACTCTTCGGCACTTGGTTGGGAGGCTGTCAACCGTGCGCTTCTGGGCACTCCCGAGCTTACCTTGCTCAACCCGGACTGGGTCAACGGTCGTCGCAACCATGAGCTCCGTCTTACTTCGCAGTGAGAAGCCAAAAGCTACCTTTGCAGCCGCTGGACACGATTTTGCAGATTCTAGAAAGCTAGTTGCTTGGTTTTGATCGTGTCCCCGCGGGTTTGCTCATTCCCCCCACCGCTCGCAATTCTGCTTTTAGACGGGCGGTTGTATATTTGTCGTCACGCTACAGAAATGTCATTTATTTAGAAGGATCTCTTTATCTAAAACCTCGTGTCTGGATCAGATGCTCTTTTGTGAGAAGCTGAGAATCTGAAAATTCTTACTGAGGTCATGCATGATCGCCGTAGCTGCCCATAGGAAAGGCTTTGTGTGGTGGTGGTGGTGGTGGCGGTGGATAAGGGTGGGGGTGATCGACTGCAGTTGCAGTTGGTATGCGTGTGCGGGGCTCTCAACGCGGTTGCTCCAAGAAGAGATGCGAAAAGTGTTCTTCTTCTCGTATTTCGAGCTCCGGTCAAGTAACTGTGCCGAGATTTCACCGAAAACCATCCATCTATATTGAGTGAAGCCCAAGCTTGCAATTCTCTCTTTGCTTTTCCAAGTCAACGGTTTTTTGCTCGTTTCAACAGGGAAGACGAAGGCAATACGCTGCACAAGCACTCAAGTCGGAACATGCCGAGCCCAATAATGAATGACTGAAAAACTGAGACGTTGATGTTTTCTCGAGTGCTCTTTTCAGCAATCGGATCCAGCCGAAAGGTTCCCTCGGTACAGTCTCCAGTCTTTGGCACTTGCGCATCGCTGGAACCGAGCAAGTGTGGAGAAGGGCGAAAAGGCGAAAAGGCGAAAAGCGAAAAGCGAAAAGCGAGAGAGTGGGCAAATGGGCAAGGGTGAGTGAAGGAGAGTGAGAGTGTGGCTTGGCTGTTGGTCTCTCTATCATGAGTGAGCATTTTTTGTGGTGTGTGTCTGTGGATCAGTGCGTTGCGTCCTATCGCAGTCAGACAGTCACAGTGTTGGGATGGATGCCGTCGTTTTGGCTCGTTCTCGCTTCTGCATCATGTCTGTGGAATTTTGATGCTGCTGATCCATGCGACCCTTTCCGGTCTCAGTCATTCCACATCGTTTTCCTTGTTGCTTTCCGACGTCCGTCTCTTTCTCTCTTCTCTATCCACACCACATTTGTTCCTCTTCGACGTTTGCAGTGGATTGCCATCATCAACACGAACCGAACTAGACAACGGCGCTTCCCTGCTCTTTCTGCGTCTCAATCTCTCTCTCCTTTGTGACTGCTAGCCTTGCAAGTCGGAATTTTGCAGTGTAAGTTGCCATTCTCGTCTGTTCGCTCGCTCGCTCATCATTCGGCAAGTGGCGGTTCACTTCATCAATCATCCATCACTCACTCACTCACTCACTCACTCACTCACTCACTCACTCACTCACTCACTCACTCACTCACTCACTCACTCACTCTTCTCCTTTTACCTTCGAATCCTTTGCTCTGCCGGTCATCTCGTCTTCTCACTCTTCATTGCTGGTCTCGTCCCCTCAATCCTCAACCATCGCGCAGCAACAGTCGCTCTTCCACAAATTTGTCTCTGCGACAATGTCATTCTCCTCTGACAAGGGAAGCCGTCGCGGCTCCATCTCGCTCAACAGCAAACGTCGCGGCTCTGGTACCGAAAAGCTCGAGACTCATGTAAGTCCACACCTCAGATTCCATCTCGACATCGAACATCGATATCGACATCGACAAGCGTCAGACAAAGACCAGTCCTGCACACGCACGCAGCTTCTTCACAACCACCACCGAGAGGCTCAAATCGTGACCTCGTCCTTATATCACCTCACATAAGAATCCACAACGCCCCATCTCCAGCCGACTCTACGACACAGCTTTCGGAAGCATCACCATCCTTTGCTCAACCGTCATCCTAGCCAGCACAGTATTCACGCATCATAATCTACATTGGCTCTCATCGACATTCTCATTCTGCACACCGACTTGGATCAAAAACCCAACAAGCTTGGCCATCGAAGCTGAGAACCTATCGTTGTTCCGCTGTTAGAAATGGTAGCTTTGCCTGATTTGCGCGTGCACAACTATCTCTCGCCCAACATGTCTCATCTTGTCGATTGCAGCATCTCGTATATGGAGCGTGCCTTGCTGACCTTCGACCCTCTCCGCAAATCCTCACTCGCCCAACAGATCGTTTCGTGGCACACCAGTTCCCACAAGCATGAAGAGTCTCCACACGCTCGTGAAGAAGAGCTCAAGCAGATTTACGAACGCTTCGAAAAGCTCTTTACCATTACTCCCCAGCGTCTTCGTATGATCGTTGACCGATTCGTCGGCGTTCTTGAGGAAGGTCTTCAAAAACCCGGTCAGACCGTGCCCATGCTTCCCGCTTATGTCTTTGGCTGGCCCACCGGTGACGAGGTTGGATCCTACCTTGCTCTTGACCTCGGAGGCACCAACCTTCGTGTTTGCCACGTCGTTCTCAAAGGTGAAGGCAAATTCGAAATCACTCAGTCCAAGTTCCGTCTCACCGACGAGCAGAAACAGACCGAAGGTCAGAAGCTCTTCGACTTCTGTGCCGACTGTCTCGCCACCTTCATCAAGGATCACTTTGGTGACCAAAACGGTGATGTCATCCTTGAAGAAGAGCTCGCACTCGGCTTCACGTTCAGTTACCCCATGGAGCAGGAAAAGATCGACCACGGCAAACTCGTTCGATGGACCAAGGGTTTCGGCAACCCCAACACGGAAGGTCGTGACTGCGCTGCCATGTTCCGCGAGTCGCTCGACAAATACAAGCTTCCCATCAAGATGGTTTCGATCATCAACGACACCACTGGTACGCTCATTGCGTCCAACTACGTCAACCGTGACACGCGCATCGCATGCATCTTTGGTACCGGCTGTAACGCTGCCTACATGGAGCACATGAAGGACATCCCCAAGATCAAGCACCTTGGTTTGCCTGAAGACGAGGAGATGGCAATCAACTGCGAGTACGGCGCATTTGACTCGTTCAAGCACGAACACATGGCCGAGATTCGAACCAAGTACGACGAGCACATCGACCTTCACTCGAACAAGCCTCATGAGCAGTCTTACGAGAAGATGATTGCTGGTCTCTACCTTGGCGAGCTCTTCCGTCTCTGCATCTGTGACCTGATCGACGAGGGTGTTTTGTTCCTGGGTCAGAACACGTACAAGCTGGAAAAAGCCTATTCGTTCGACACTGCATTCCTTTCGCTGATGGAGTCGGATCCTACGGACGAGTTGCTTACGATGACAGGACTGTTCACGCACTTCTTCGGTATTGACACTACGATCGAGGAGAGGCAATTCTTCCGCAAGTTGGCCAAGCTTATCGGTACACGATCAGCACGTCTGAGCTCGTGCGGTATCGCGGCTTTGGTGACCAAGATGGGATATCTGGAAAAGGGATGTGGTGTAGGTGCTGATGGATCGTTGTACTCGAAATATCCTGGATTCGCAGACCGATTGCACCAGGCACTCGAAGACATCTTTGGCGAGAAGGGCAAGAATATCCGCACGTACCAAGCCGAAGACGGATCGGGTGTGGGATCGGCTATCATTGCTGCTATGACCAAGGCTCGTAAGGAAGAGGGCAAGTACGTGGAAGTGTAAATGTTTTCCTCGTTCGCAAAACAACAAAATCAATTCACTGCATCGCTGTGTACGTCTAGCTAGTCAATTTGGCGGTCGCCGCTATCTCATCGATGTCATGACTTGATGTGCAAGGCTGTGGAGTTGCTTCTTGTATCAAATCCATTACCATTGTGCTTCTTTTGTCGTCTGCGTTGCTGTTTGTCGCCTCCTCAACCACTAACCCAACCCGGGTGGTTCAATTCTGTCTAGACGAACGTGGCCGATGTCAAGTCTGAAAAGAGCCGCCGCCATCATATGTGATCATGGTGGACAGCACGCTGGTTAGCTTGTTCGATGTGGCTGATCGCGATCGTGGGATGTCGGCCGGTTGGAATTGCGTGAGAATGAGTTTGGTCGCGACGTCCTAATTGGCAGACGGTATAGCAGCACAATTTTATACATACTCTGCCTCATCTTGAGGGTAGAGATTTGCGAGACATGGCAATGCTCAAGTTGACTACTGTATACAGTAGGTTAGCTGCGAAGCTGGCGAGAAGAAAAGGGATCGGTTAAGCCGAATCGCGCTTGGGCCTTTTTTGTTATTTCGCCAAAAGGGTTTTCCGGATCCAACAGCAGTGACGTGTTCGGGCCAGGGGCAACAATATGCAAGCGACACTGCTGTGCTGCCGCGTTTTTGTGTTGGTCGGTGAAAGAATTGACCTTCTTGAGAAAAAAAAGATTGCCGATGGGATCTTGGCCGGTAATGTTGTAGTGCGGAGAAGTCGCCGGTTAACTCTCTCCTCTCTTTTCTTGCCCCGCCTTCTTCTTGCAATTGCAACTGGCAACTGACTTATCAACACATAGCCGTTGAAAACAGCTTTCACCAATCGATCGATTTCGGATCGGCGAATTGTGCGTCCGCTCGCTCGCCAAGAATGAGCATTTGAGTGCCGATCGTTGTTACGACCCACTTCATCTTAGAACGGAAGTGCAGCAAAGAGCAAAAGAGTAAAAAACTCGTGGCAGGGCGTAATTTAGAGAAAAGACCGCGATGCTGACGCGCGCACGGTTACAGTGACAGAGTAGAGAAGAGACGCTGAGTTTCAATATCCGATGAGTATGTTGGTAGGACTTGTGATTCAACTAACATTGAGTGCACATCCCTTCCATATCGACCGAGACATCATCGAATCACTTGGCACACTTCCCGAAAGAGAGGGATAGATGAGCTGTAAGTTAGCTCACGAAGAAGAAAAAAGAAGTGTTGGCGGGAAAAGCGAAAAGCGAAAAGCGAAAATAAGCGGAGGATCATTCAGGCACACACACACACTCTGAGAGAGAAACACGCCGGCCCGGCAATCTCTCTCTGTTTCTCCAACTGTAACACTGTTGGTTCGAGTGTCGGCATTCTACCTGTCAATTTGGTATTTGGTGTGTCGTCAAGAGTTCGCAAATGTGTGAGCGAGCGTGCACAGAGCAGCTGCTCCTTCAGCCCCTCATTTTCCCCCTCAGTCACTCAATCACACCGGTCTTCTTCTCTCGTTGTTCGTTCGTTCTCGGGCTGACTTTGCAACGGCACCTCACCTCAACTCGCCTCGCCTTTTGCTTTGCGTTTCCTTGTGGATTGGTTCTCAACTTAGCCGCCGCCGTCGACGCCGAAAGCCCACCACGCACCGCCAACAGTAGCTCAGCACAATCCATAGTCCCTGTATATAAACCCACTCGCTGTTCGAAATCCTCTTCTCCTTCTTCTTCTCCATCATCATCATCGTCCATCTTTGATATACATCACATTCGTCAATATGTAAGTGCACATTCTAACCCAAACCTCACAGCGACAGCATCCCTCTCCACATGCTCTCTTCCGGAGTTGATGATGCTGCTGCTGCTGCTCGTTGCCATATCTGTGCTGTTGGCGAGCATCTGGTGCTCAGAATGGACGGCGCTGCTACGGACAACTAGCTGACACTCTTGCTTTTTCCTCTCACAGGCCTACCTCTCACTTTAAGCTCAACTCTGGCGCTTCCATCCCTTCGGTTGGTCTCGGTACTTGGCAGTCCCCCAAGGGTGAGGTCCGTGATGCCGTTTGCCACGCTCTCAAGTCTGGTTACCGTCACATCGACTGCGCCTGGGGATACCAGAACGAGGACGAGGTCGGAGAGGGTATCAAGCTCTCTGGCGTTCCCCGTGAGGAGATCTGGATCACTTCCAAGCTCTTCGAGTTCCACCACAACCACGTCCGTCAGGCTGTTCAGGACACCCTCGACAAGCTCGGCGTCAAGTACCTTGACCTTTACCTTATGCACTGGAACATTGCTTTCGTCCCCGAGGATGTCCCCGCTGGTCAGCTCCCCCGCGACTCCAAGAAGGACCCCAAGACTGGCAAGCATCTCCTCGACCTTGAGACCACCGAAAACTTCACCGGTGTCTGGAAGGAGATGGAGAAGCTCGTTGATGAGGGTCTCGTCAAGAACATTGGTATCTCCAACTTCTCCATTCGTCGCACAAAGGAGCTCTTGAAGTCGTGCCGCATCAAGCCTGTCGTTAACCAGGTCGAGCTCTCCTTCACCTTCCCTCAGCCCGAGCTTGTCAAGTGGCTCAAGAGCCAGGACATTCTCCCCCAGGCTTACTCTCCTCTTGGATCCACCGGTGCCAGCCAGGCTTCGCTCAGCGTCGTCGACAACATTGCCAAGAAGCACAACGTTCAGGGTGCCAACGTTCTCATCTCGTGGCAGGTCGCTCGTGGTTGCAACCCTCTTCCCAAGTCGGTTACTCCCGCTCGTATCGAGAACAACCTCAAGCTCATTGACCTTTCCCAGGAGGAGCTCGATGAGTTGGAGAAGGGCGCACTTGCACAGACCCCCAAGAAGGTCTGCGACCAGTCCGACCTCGTTGTTCCCTCGTACGACATTTTCGAGGCTGACCACCCTCAGAACAACGACAAGGTTCAGGCTGCTCAGGCTTAAAAGAATCCGAATCAACCAACACGATATCATATCCGCATAGAAAATCTTTTACCCTGCAAAAATGTACTCGTAGGCAGCATCAGCTAGTGCAATCGTCACCTTGTCGTGCATGCAGTTCGAGGAATTTGATTGTGATGACTTAGAAAAGATGATGAGCAAGACAGTGAAAGACTGTTGTGTTGTAAGGCTGAGTCCTTGCAGCCGACAAATGAAGATTGTTGCCCTTAGCATTGTTGGTGCAGACCGTGTGGTGTTCGGTCCCGCAATTCGACTTTGTGAGCTCTAGAACAGCTGATCATTGTCGTTTGAGCTCGACCTTGACAGCACTGCAAGCTGGTGCTCGTCATCGTGCAAGACAAAGAAGAAACCTCGCTGGCAAGATTTTGATTGTATCAATCAAGTGAGCAGGTGGGATCCCCATCGAGGAAAAGCCGCACCGAGCGCGAACCGATCCGTTCCTTTGGTTCGCTCATTTGTTCCCAATCTTATTGTTTTCAGAGCGGAACGAGCTGAGAATGTATGCACGCCCGGAAGATGCAAGGCGTAACATGCGGACTGCAATGGTGCGGCACCATGTTTCGGATGTTGTCCCTGAAGACAATGTCGTTTCATTGCATGATAGGCGAGGCTTTCGCCGCCGTCCGAAGTCAATGTGATGCAGGTCCTAAGTAGAACCCGACAGACGAATCGGTGTCGCGTGATTTGTACTGTTACAAGCTCCTCTGTGTCTGTGCCATTGATCTTTTGCTTTTCGAGGCGTCGCCACACGTGCATATGCGAAATCTATTCTTGCCCTGTCCGTTGTGGCAAGACAAAACAGAACCACAGGGACAACGGCCTTCGGCCTGCCCACCACCACCAATTCTAGTAACAAACAAGAATAGCTCGTGCGGGTCCAGCGCCGTCGAGAGGGACCACGCGTTACCAACGCGACCTTCCCATGTACTGCCTCCCACCGCCCACCATCAATGCACGGTGTTCTGCACGGTAACACCGGGCACTTATTCGCTCGCATCTAAAAGTGTAATCTACACATCCGACCATTCAGTGTAGGTGGGCTTCATGTGACATCACCGATAGCTCTCAATCATCTTTCCGCTCTTGACCCTTCTTCTTGAGATCATATGAAGGCACTCGGCTCAACTTTGAACAAATTTCTCACACTTTCACACCAAGTCTGACTTCGTCCCTCGATACTTTGCATATCACACAGTCTTTTTGGTTTTGTCACATTAAGACTACCACGGTTGGCGTCGAGACCGGTGAGGATAGCGCGGCTCCCAATCCAAAGATAAACGAGAGGGTGACAGAGAGTCAGAAGAGAGTAGTGGGCTTAGGCCACCTTTTAGCTCGAGCATGTCTAGCTGGTTCCTTGGAATTGTACTCGTTGCAAAAAGTTCCTTCGAGACATCTCATTTGAGACCACTCTTTTCACCCTTGTCTCGCATTACCCTTCTTGACAGTCATTCACTCAAGCTTCGTTTCTTTCCCACAACCACCTCTTCCCTTTGTCCGTTGACCATGTCGCAAGATCAATGTCATCCGTATAGCTTTGATGTGAGCCTGGTCAACTCTCCCCTTCCTCGACCCGTGCATCTTCAAGAAGAGACCCCACCGTACACGCCACGCTCCAAGTCACTCGACCTGCTCCGTGCCACCGCGGCGTCACCCATCGCAGCACGCAACTCAATCGACACTCTTTCGACTCTTCGTGGAAATCGTATCTCCAGCCCTATCTTTCTCAACAGCAGTGTCGGTGTCAAGCCACTTCCCGAAGCACCACAACACAGACCAAATCCCGTTGCAGACCAGATCGAGTTGGATCAGCAAGATGAGAGTGGCTCTCTCGGATCGTCTTCTCCCTCACACTCTGCAAGTCCAGACCATGAAAGTGGAACTGCGAGGGTAAGGGCGTCGACCATGCCGCGCTATCTGACATGTGACGTTGCCCTGCAGCCAAAGACACCCAGCCGTAGGCAGCATTCATCTGAACAGCTCAAGAGCAAGTTCAGCATGTCACCCATCCAACAATCTAAGAGATCAAAAGCCCGCACTTCCCAGGATCGTGCTTCTTCCAATCGCTTGCTATCCGAAGGGTTGCTGAGTCAAGACAATGCACGCACGACGCTGGGCAATTGGTCACATAGCATCGGTATGGCGGCTAGAAAATTGCATAAGAACGCCCTGCCGAGGAAAGCTTCGGATGACAGCTACCAGGCGACGCTAGACGTGCATCAAGAGGTCAACGAGAGACTCGCTACTCCTGAAAAGGAGAAAAGCTCGTTGCGAAGTGCGACAAGTCTTGCTTCTATACGACGATTCATGTAGGTCCCTCAACAGGTTCTGTCTCGTGACTCATGGTCATACCTTTATTCACTTTTTCTTTGCTTACACTCTCGCTTACAGAACACCCTCAAGACGCACTCGGAAGGTGTCAAGTCGCGGGCTGGGAGGCTCACGCTCGAAGGCTTTGTTGACGGTGGACGATGCTCTGATGGAGCACTTCCCCCCTCCTCACAAAAATGAGGACACGGCGTGGATTGACGCAGATGGCCGAGCTAGTCGCAACGGATTGAGCCAGGCTGAGAACGAGGCAGGAGATCATTCAAGGACACCGATGAAAGGGTCCCTTCTCATGGTACCAAATGCAGGGGACCGCTCTGCTCGACGGGCACAGGAGTTGTCAGAGAGTGATGGAGCTGCACTGCGCCGTCGCCTCCCTCTTCCACCTGACTTCTACGACCCACCAGCCCATCAGCTGGCTCACGACGCCTCGCCTCGATCTCAAGATTCTGCAGACAGTCCCAGCAGCCACGCAAATACACCAGTGAGCACACCTCCCACGAGCATCGAAGCCACTGGAGTGCAAGAGTCGACGGACAGTGCTTCGCCGGAAAGCAGAGAAAGGCCCACTCCAGAACAGCTGCCGTCCCAACCAGCTCCTTCAAAGCTGAAGACACTGCAGTTGCTCGCTCGACGACCCTTCAATGCATTCGGCAAGAAGGTGCGAGAAATGGAAAAGTCATGGTGGCCATCACGTGGCTCGCAGGATCTGCCGGATCGATCTGTCGTTGCATTTGATCAGCAACAACATTTAGCAACAGCTGATCACGCTCCACCAGTCCGACGAAGTGAAGACCTGCTGTCCAAGGCTTCTCCAAAAGTATGTGATACTTCGACAATGGCGTCGAAGAGTCGCAGTGTAGAGCTCGATCGTATTCAGCTTCCATCCAAGGTAGTTCCGCTTCGATCCTCAGGTGTCGCGGCATCTAAGCGGCGACCCATGATTCCGGACGCCTTCACAAAGCCACTTCCTGCTTCGGGCGTCGAGGTAAAACCTCCTGTCAAAACGATGACTGCCACGACTCACTCCGGACAGCCTCGCATCTCGGATCTTCGACATCCATGGCTGAAGCAGCTCCAGCTTCCTGCTGCTACATCGCAGGGCCATGTCATTGGAGGAGCCACTGCAATTCAATCCGACGAGATCCAGATTTGGCCAAGTATGAGGCCTGACGAGCCATCTTCAGCCAGCACTACTCCCACTTTCTCTTTGCCTTCCGCCAGTCTCACGCTAGCACGAGCTGGTGCAGAAGACTTGTCATCACGGGCGCCTAAAAAGGAGTCTCCTCGAAGACCTCCAGCCTCCTTGCTCGGTCAGTCGCTTCCCATTCCACCTCGCTCGGGACGCAGTCGAGCCAGTACAATCAGTTCGCAGAGCTCAACGACTTCATCGCCGTCCGGGAAAGTCATCGTCTCGCGTCGCTCGTACGGGCAACGTCTTCGCTCACCAGGTACACGAGAAGAGACAGGCAGCATTCGATCAGTTGGAACGTCGATTCTCTTCACCGAGTCTCCACCCAGCACGCCGGGTATGCGAAAGCTGATGTCGCCATACTATATCACGCGATCACCTGGCGCAGTACGAGTTCGAAGCCCGCCGACAGCGGTCATGCTTCCGAAATTCTCACCTCGCCGATCAGGAAATACGCCGATGTTGCATCGAAAGCCTTCATCCACCTTCTCGACCGAATCAGATATTTTGGAGGAGCAGGAGTGGATCGACGATGAAGGACCTCCCACGAACAGCTCAACTACCGCTTTGGAAGATCTGATGGCTCTGCGCGACAGGCTTGAAGAAGTTTTGCCTCCACGAAGGCCCGGATTCCTCGAGATGAATGAAGCTACACAAACTCTGTCGAATTTAGTCAAGACGTTCACTGGTAGCTCACCATCTCTCAGCCTCAACGCATCGCCATATAAGAAAGCAGATCCTGCTGAACAGGCTACGAGTCCTCGCAGTCTGTATGGATTCATGGAAGCTGAAGAGCTGAGCCTGTCCCGCTCCCCGCAATCACTCATGAGCCATTCTGCACGTCAAAGGCTGATAAGTATTGCAAGTCTCGTCTCTACCGAAGCAAATTCGAGCTTCGAAGACTCTGAAGAGCTGCAAAAACTGCTCGACAGTATCATGGCTGCTGATCTGGGCAATAACAGCTGCGACACTTCAGTATCTCGTGGTGGTGGTGGTGGTGATGGTGGAGACATGGCTCTTCTCTCACCTTTCGGTTCCCCTGCTGATATGCGAGATCCTCATACCACCGTCAAACGAAGTTCGCAGATCATTGAGGTAAAGGAGAACGCAACTCCAACACAACAACCACAGATGCCCCCACCACCAAAATTCTTGCTCAACGATAGACCAATCTCTCCACCCGATTCGAGCTGCTTGAATCATGATGATGGGTTGGAGGTTGATGATGATGACGTCTCGTCAGGAACATTCCGGGCTTGTGGTACTGACAATGCTGAAGGAGAGAGCGGTGGTTTGTTTGAAGAAGAGTCGGGCTACTCTTCTTTTTCGATATTGGATAGTTATCATCGTGTAAATAGGCTTGAACGTCAACAATTATAAAATTCTTTGTGCATACGCTATACTGAGACTGTGCTTTAAAGCGTGTGATAGGCTGACTGCTCGACACCTATAAAGGGAGACTGTTGAAGACCAATTCAAACCAGAAGGCCTACAGCACTTGCCTTCGGGACTCAATGAAGAGCTCGCATCGCATTCTCCTTGCCACCTTCTGTTCGATCCGATGAAGCCACGGACTCAAACCCCCGCAAACCTTGCAGAATCTCACTCACTTGCCCGTGCAGCTGGATGGGCTACTCTTCTCATCATCCCCCTTGCACTTTGCACATGCACATTCCATCCTTCACTCAACATTCCGCACCTCTCCTCTCCATCTTCACAATCCTTCCTTACAACCGCTAGAGCTGTCCTCTGACCCCAAACGCAAGCTTCCCACAATGAAACTGACTGATCCTTCTGCGAAGACAACAGCACAGTTCAGCTCTCTCGATGAGAGGATCAGGCTCTGTTCGATCCAGCCAAGTTCGGGAGGTTTTTGCAGGCCTGGTCGCGAAGATCACAAGAGGCCTTGGATCGCCATCTCCATGTGCACCAAGTAAGTGCTAACTTACATATGCACAACAGTCGAACGGTTGGTCACCTTCTACCGATACTTGGATGAGGGTTAGATGGAGTTGGCAGCTGAGATGTCTCTTGAGCTGAGATGATAGTCAAGGCGCTTCGGCGTTACGCTCTGAAGACACGCGCACAACTCTCAGTGACATTGTCCCAGAAAGCTCCATGAGCTATGTTTTTTCTGTTTCGAGCATAATTTCGCTCCACTTTTGCCAAGTCTCGCAAAGAAATTTATCGTGAGAGAGGAATTTGCCGACAAAATTTTCGAAATATCAAAATCGCATCGAATCTGCTATGTCGGCACACTTTTGCCTTAATGAAATGCTCGACAGAAAAAGCCTGCGAGAACGAGCAGTTACCGATTCTGTTGATTGACGCCATTTGCATTCATTTTAGATTTCGGGCTTTGTTTTCAGCGGCAGTAAAAGTTGTCATTCAGATCACTTGCCAGCACGATTGTCACGTTCATAACGCTTTTTTAGCGCACGAATCTTTCTCCAAGATAAAAACAACAAACTATGACCGCGAATGTGCTTTTACAGACAAACCTGCACAATTTTTATTTTCATGGCCACAATTATGACAAAGTGGTAGAATTTGGTCGGCAATCGACTATTTTGTAGCATCAGGAGCCGTTAAAGAGCCACAAAAATAACCTAATACTTGCCGACTTCGCAGCTTCGCTCTCGCCACTTCGCTTTGGCCGTAAAGATAACTATTCATAATTTGGCAAGACTAGAAATTACAGCTCAAAACGTTCGAATCAGTGGTTTTGCCGTGGACTTGGCGCAGATTGGTTCTATAATGAACGAAAAGTGCAAGTACAGAAATTGAATAAGCTGCACATAAAGTCCACTGATTACAAAGTCGAGGATCAATTTGTGTCACTTTCAGCCCCCTCTAGGGATGTTCGTGAATTTTCAGCAAATGATTTATTTGCCAGGCGTTACGTTCCCGCGCGTTTCGCGAATGTCACTGTCTACATTGTGTCTGTCCGTCAATACTCACTCCACCATCTCGGCATGGGTTGTTCGATCGTCTGAACCTCACAATCTTGTCGGAGACAAGGTAGCACACATCACATGGGACAGGACGAATGTATATGGTAGAGGCTATGCATTTGATACAAGTACAGGATGGCGAGCTCGAGCTGTCTCGCTTCAGCGATACCAGAAGTTCACACTCGCACTAGTACTCAAGCTTTGAACGCAATGATACCAACCCTGGGGTATGTAGACGACATCTCCTGGCCCAAGTTCGGTAACAAAGGCGTCGTCTGATGCGAGGGCTTCGGCGAGAAGTGGTCGGTCTTCTGCCGGATGAAGCAATTCTTGCTCTGATGCGATCTGCGACGTGTTCTGCTGTGGACCGCTTTTGTTGACGTAGAGGTATTGCGCAAGGTGCGGAGCAAAGAGATGAATGCGTTTGCGTCCGACGACTTGTGCGAAGAGGTTCTCGTAAGGGTCACGATGAAGTGGGGTATAGGTGCCTGCCGGACCGATCCAGACATTGCATCGCCATTGTTCCTGCGCTCCTTTTGGACCTGCACTGGTGTGTGGTAGACCTGGAGCCTCGGAAGCTAGACTGGGTGCTTTGGACAGTAGGTCAAACTGGGCCAAGTACCCGACAGGTTGCTGCTGATCTTCATTTCCACTGGTCTGCCATGGGATCTTGCGTTGGATGAAAGCATCGATAAACAGGGCTGTAGTATGCGGTGAAGTCGTAGAGAGCTCTTTGTGTCAGTGAACAGCGCAGGTCAGAACGAGGCGGGGCCGAGGACAACGTACGAAATGGCAGCTCAATGCGATCCCACTTGCCGCTCCCTGCATTATAACCGATACCAGGCTGGGAAATTTCTACCGGTACGATCAGGTCTGCAAGCTCAGGCCTCTTGATGCCTTCTGAAGTCTCCTGCCCATCCGGTCCAAGGCTTGACCACCGGTCCAAGGCTGGCCAAACAACCTTGTCCGAAGAAGGTTGGGTAGTCAGGAGACCTTGAAAGTGACCCGGGCGCTTCGCGAGTTGGAAATCTTTGACGAAACGAGCAGTAGGCAGACCGTTGCGAAGCGATGCCAACGGCCTGATCGACATTGCTGTATCGCACCGAGCCCCTGTCAATGATGATTGGTAAGTGGTGGTGGTAGATGATAACGTTGTGATCTAGAATAGGGTCCGAGACCAAAGGTGAATCCAGGATGCATGGACCCTGAATGACTAGCATGTTTGAGTCTGTGAACTATGAAATTCTTGCGCAGTACATAGCCGCAACTCGCGCATTGGCGAGGATTGCCGGGTCTTTAGCTCAGCAGTAGAGCGGCAGACTTCGGTTTGATTTCGAAGAACCTTCCTCATAGGTGTTCTGCAGGTCGCGGGTTCAATCCCCGTAGGACTCTCTTTTTGGCTTTGTCTCCGATGCATCGTTCCAGCCTGATCTCAGCCAGCAGCATTAGCTTTCGACGGAACCGCTTTTTGCACTACTGATTCTGGCGGGTTTTCGAGCTAGTTTTGTCCATGGGGCCAGTGGAGATTCACGTGTGGTCAGAGTTAGTAGAGAAAGGCGAAAGCGCGATCAAGCGTCCAATAGCAACCAAGACTTGCATAGCCGATGAGGTCTCACGCGCAAGCACACACAGATGATGCATAAGATACGGTAGAACACATGTTTCCCATTGAGAGAAGAAAAGACCCTAATAATACAATGTGATGAAGCGAAAGACTAGTGGGGGCGAAATAATTCGCTTTTGTGCCAAAGCAATGCGTCCAAGAGAAAAGGAAACAAAGATGAAGAAAGAGACATACCTCACATCATCCAGTCCCAGAGACGCTGAAGAGCAGAGCGAGACTTCTGCTCCTCCTTGATCTTCTCAGACTCCTCGTTCTCGTCAATCTGTCTGCGACCAGTGTCAAAGTCCATCTGGGAGAGGCTAACAAACTTAGTCTTGTGGTAGAACTTCCATCCGAGCCACATGACAAGGAACATGGGGATGCAGATGTAAGTGGTGACAAAGCTGCTTGTGTCCCACTGACCTTTGATGAAGACGGTGAAGCCAGCAAAGAGGAGCACAAGGTTGAGGAAGAGGATGCCAAAGTAGGTAAGGTAAGGCTGGAGAGGTGCCGTGTAGGGGAGAGTGCTTCGGGGAATGCCGTGGAACTTGAGACCATGGTGGAAGCGAGCATAAGTGCACAGGATGATGATCCAAGCGATGATTACTGAGATGGCGCTGATGTCGTAAAGATACTCGAAGGCCTGCTCAGCGCCGCCTGCTCCACAAGACATATAGGCAAGGGGACCGAAGAGGGAAGTCACCGCGAGCGCCCAGACGGGAAGACCGTTTTTGGTACACTTTCGGAGGAAACCGGGTGCCTTGTGCTCAAGAGCAAGCGCATACAACGTCCTGGATGATGCGTAGAGGTCAGAGTTGGCAGCTGACCAAACAGTCACGAGCAAAACAGCGTTAACGATACTCGGAAGCGCTCTGATGTTTGCTCGCTTGATCGCTAACACGAAGGGGGAGGCGCTGGCATCGCTGCTACCGTTTAAGAGCTGAGGGTCGTTGTACGGAACGATGAGGCCGACCATGAAGATGGCAAATACGTAAAAGAGGAGGATTCGCCAGAAAACGCGCTTGATAGCCTTGGGGACATTCTTGCGAGGATTTTCGACCTCACCGACGGCAACACCAATGATCTCGGTACCTGCGAAGGAGAAAGCGGACTGGACGAAAACGTTCCAGAAAGCGAGGAAACGACCAAATGAGCCGCTGATGCCGCCCTCAGGCTGGCCAGTGACAGGGTTGGGGGTCCAAAAGAGCTGTGCCATGGGACCAGGATCCTTCCAGAAGCGGAAGCCGATACGATCGCCGCGGGGACCACCGCCAAGGTCGATGATGAGGGAGGTGATAATGAGGACGATAATCGCGACCACCTTGATGAGACAGAACCAGAACTCGGTCTCACCGTAGTACTTGACACCGAGGAAGTTGACACCGAGAACAAGGACGAGAAGAATGGAGATCCAGACGGCAGGGTTGATAGACTTGTCGGTGTCCCAGTACTGAATGAGAATGGCGCCAGCAGAGATCTCGGTGGGGATGGTGATACCGTAGGAGTACCAGTAAGTCCACCCAAGGGCAAAACCGAGACTTGGATCGAGGAAACGGGTTGCGTGGTGAGTGAAACCACCAGGAACAGCAAGAAGAGTGCAGACTTCACCGAGAGCGACCATCATGGAGTAGACGACGACACCCATGATCGTGTAAGCGATCAGGGTGCTGAGAGGGCCTGCGTTGGCCAAGGAACCACCAAGACCAACGAAGAGACCAGTACCGATTGTACCACCGAGAGCAATCATGGAAAGGTGTCTCTGCTTGAGGTTTCGCTGAACGGTACCATCGGAGGAGTGCTCGTCCATGCCGAGACGCTCCAAAGCGGCGTCCGGGGTAGCAGCGCCCTTTTCGATGTTTTCAGAGGAAGGATACGAGCTCTTCTCCATGTCGGGAGAGAGGGCCGACATGACGGCGATACCATCGTTGGAAGCCATAGTGTGTGGTGTCTGCTGTCCACTGGAAGGACAGGTGCGAGAGGACGATGTCGAGACGAGAGGGACAGATGGGGTGGGGAAGAAAGAATGGGATGGGGAAGATTGAATCAGTATATGTAAAGGACCGGAACCAGATTGGGCGAGGAGGGAGGAACCAATGATTTGCGAGCAGAAAAGTTTGCGCAGGACAGAAGCGAATTTTGGCGGGTAAAGAGCGGTCGCGTTTCGGGTTGTCAAAGACTGCGCACTGTCAAGGCCTGAGTGTTCTGTGCGAGTCAGACTTGACTTGGTCTTGTTCGCCACTGAGACCTGTCACCGATCCCTTCAATCTGAAAGACACTTGCGGAGAGTCTAGAAGCGGAAAAGGGCGCGGGGCAAGTATAGTACGGGAATTGTAATGCTTTGATAGGGGCAAAAGGGTGAATGGACAAAGGGTGGCGGACGCAGCAGAGTGATGGAATTACAATTCGGGAAATGACTCGAGTGGTGATCCGAAGACCTCATTTCGCATGCGCACAAGCAGTCGTGTGAGCTTGTTTCTGGATGATAAGCATCGTTGATTGGACCATGATAAGACTAAGACGCCCACATGGAAGCAAACGACGGCGACCGAACAAGGCCGTCCCCTTGAGTCACAGGAGGTGAATGGATGGAACTAGGCGATCACAGGAGAGCAAAGCATGAATAGAGTGGCGTAGTGAGGTCAACTGACCTAACCGGAAGAGCCGAAGAGGAAAGTGAGTTGGAAGCGAAAGGCGATTCCGCCGTTTTCATTGGACATGCCAACGGAAAGGCCGAATGGACCATTGAACAGAGAGCCACATGAACCTCGGCTCGTGATTCGAGTTCACGAGCACAAAGGCACCAAATTCGGCAAGACAAAATTTTCCAAGACTACGAATCTCCTTACTCTCCTCAACTTTCTGTGTCGCCCCTTCCGACTCTCCATCAGTCACACACTCTAATTGACAATGCGCGTCATGACCGCATGCTGCTGCTCAAGCATTCTCCTGTCCCTCTATTCGGCGTAGGATTGTTGCCAAGAGCAGATGCCGGAAGGAGATGCGATGGTGCTACTTCAATAAGTCTAGTTTTACCGAGTCTCATTGTTTGGCAGATCAAGAATAGTTAAGGAAAAATCGGCGGCGGTCTCTGACACAACTGACGCGACCGATGCCGCGGGTTCATTGGTTCAGGCTGTCGAGTTCACTAACAAAAAGAGTTCAAATTTTGAATGAGAAAAAATTCACCGAAGCCGCCTTTCCGACCGCAAGAACCGAACGCAAATTCTCCTTGTTTTGGCCCGCAACCACCATTTTGGATCTTCTTGACACTCTCTTCTTCTTGAGATTTGAAATTTGATTTTCTGATTGATCGTCAAGACTGCAGTCCGCAAAAGCAGTTTCGAATTTTGACTGCAGAGTACTGTAGTTAAGCTTTTGCCTCCGCTTTGGTTCCAGAGCCGCTCCAGAACCGCACCATCACTGTTTGTCGACAGAAACAGCAATCTCGTCGACCTTGTACGATCGCACCTCTCTATCTGTCTGTCGCTGCAATCGGAGCGGGCGGTACGCTGATTTCAGGAACAGTCGGACACGGAATTCTCGGCAGACTTCGCATTGCTCATCTCGATTGATTGTAACACTACTGTATCCACCGATGTCAGGCCGGTCAACTTTCTCGCATGAGTGCCATGTGCGTTGCCAAGACCACCTTGGTGTAGCAACAGCAATGTGAGATGCATTGAAAGCGTGAGCGTCCACAGATAAAAGCATGTGTTAGACTCCTTATTGCTTTGAGGGTCAGATCGGATCTGGGCTGTCTAACGGGAGGGAACATGAGCTTGTGCTTCGATTTCGACCAGCCTCTCGTCTAGAGCTAAACGTGCCACCTCGACTGCTGTTCAGACAGCCTGATGTGGGCGTCAATGTTTTTTGAGATTGCGCACCATACAAGCCATCACCGAGGCTGACATTGGGCGGGGGTATGGAGTCGAATTGCTTCGTCCGCAAAATCGGAACCACGGCCAAATGCTTTGTCAGCATGAGGTAATTAAGATTTCTGCTCAGCTCCACTTTCGATTCATTTTGGTACGCTCATACGCTGCTCGACTTTTACTACTTCCTACCACCACAAAGTACGGTCCGCCAAGCGCAGTGGGAACATTCGCTGGCGCTTACCAAAATACAGATGGCCAGCTTCGCCAAGGACAGGTCTTCCAAGCCGGAGGCCAGGCCTCGCGCTTTCAATGACTCAGACGATGAGGAAGAACTTCATCATGGCTCGTCAAGCAGACACGAGGAGATTGTCTCATTTGGTCGAGATGGCGCACAACGACGTAAAGCATCACCTCCACCCGCAGCGCCGCGAGTCATCCCAGTCTCATCCAATCTGGATTGGCGGCAGGATCGCAAAGAGCGCTTAGGCATAGCCTCGAATCTCCAGTCGCTCGGCCCTCTTGTCTCGATGCGCCGCGCCGACTCCTCGGCAGTACCTGGCTCCAGTACTGCTCCAACAGACAGTGGAGGCACTAACACAGACGCCATCAACACAGAGGAACAGAAGAGAGGCCTTGAGCTGCGCAAGTCGAAAATCAGATCAGATGCCTCATCGGAACCTGACCCGAGTGAAGCTGCCAACGCAGACGCTTTAGATACAGCCGCAGCATCGGCAGCATCAGCAGCATCAACCTCAACACCAAGGTCCGAAGAGACGGGCACGGATCAGGAGGCACTCAAAGCTCTCTTGGCCGGCGAGAGCATTGGTGCGAGCCGCACAGGAGAGCCTTTAATCATCCCTCAAGAATCCGAGTCCGAAATGCTTCAAAACGACATTGACTCCCGACCAGAAGCGCCGACACTTGACGACTATGCTGCTACGCCCATCGATCAATTTGGGATGGCGCTTCTTCGAGGTATGGGATGGAAAGAAGGCATGGGTGTAGGAAAGGGAGGAAAAGGTCCTCAGCAGGCTGCCGAGCCCAAGAAGCGTGCAGCTCTGCTTGGCCTCGGGGCGAAAGAGCGGCCGGCTGGGTCGACTGGCATGCCCGCCTCGTCCTCTTCGCGCGGTCCAAAGCCAAAAGACAGGCGTGACTACAAATACGTCCCGATCACTAAGAGTGACAGTCAGGCTGGTTCAAATGGTCGACTGAGCACTCCCGAGGGTCGCTCTCGCGAAGAGAGGCGCACAGATGACCGGGCAAGAGACGAAGCTCTCTTCTCACGAGATGAGCGCAAGAGGGACAGGGATGATTGTCACAATGGCTCGCGAACTGGGTCGCATCACGAACATTCACGATCTTCTTCACATCGACATCGTTCTCGAAGCCCTACAAGCAGTCGAAGCAAAGATCACGACAGACATCGTGATCGCGACCGTGACCGTCGCAGAGATGATGGCAACAGCGAGAGGCGCTCTCATGGCTCTTCAAGGTCGGATCGCGATCGTGACGAAAGACGCAGAAGTCATCGTCGTTGACGCAGATGTTGACCACTCCATCAACTACTATTCCATATAAGCATGTACGCATAGACACTGACAAGATGCAGTTAATATATACCCCAGGCGGACATTCTACATTGGTCTCGCTGTCTTCCATCGTCTTTTGAGCCCTGTGTCTGCGATGTACGGCTGCACAGGAAGTGAGGGACAGGCGTCACCGAACAAGCTTTTCCATCGTGCGATGTGCCTGTCTGCGCGAAACGCGCGACACGCCTCGGTGCGGCTAACGTATAATTCGCCGTCAGGAGTCCGTTCAAACCGCCGTGTTCTTCTTGCCCCATGCGCTCAGATCTCCACGTGAACCCTCTCATGCCGCATGCAGTGTGTGTTACTTTCACCAGCCGTTCGAACTTCCTCTTGACCAGCATTGTGAACCATCCCGTCTGCTCTTACAGACCTCCATTGCAAGATCATGTACGCATCCGCATACTCGCTCGCCTCTCTTGGCGACTCACTTGAAACATGGTCACGTTCACCACTTCACCAGACGCTGCTCCCCATTGGAGCTCTCGCACTCATTCACGCTATCCGAGTCAGCCATGCTACACGACAAGTAGCCGGTAGTCACAAGAGCAAGCTAGGCGTATGGCAGAGCTTCTTCTTGAATCAGATCCTGATGTTCGGAGGTGTTGTGGTCAGTGGGATGCTGTTAGGCATCGGGTCGCCATTGCTGAGCGGTTGGCCGGTGGTGTTGTTGTATGGAGGCGTGCATGTTTTGCTGGACGTGACGGGGCTTGGCAAGCAGCTATTACACGTGCAGGATCTGGAACTCGCTGGGATGGTGTAAGTTGTTCTCGTTCCACCGTCAAAGTATGCGGTCTAGCTGACACATTCTTCTCCATATCTGAACAGAATGGACCTTTCCTTCGCACTACTCGACGGCGTCCTTCGAGCGGAAGGTATCATCGACCTTGGTGTCCAGCCAGTAAGTATCTCCTCCTCCTCTGCACGCCCTCTCCCGTCTTCAAGCTTGTCTCTGACCTTTGCTTCTTGCACCCCTTTTCTCGCACAGGTCCTTCAACACTCCTCACCATCCATCTCGACGTCACTATTCGCGATACTCTTCAACGCCGCGATTGTCGGAGGCGGCGTCCCTCTCCTCATCGATCTCTTCCGCCTTGACTCGCCCACTGGCGACTGGGGCCTCAGAAGCCCGAGCTGGGCAAAAGACCCGTTTAGTGGCACGAACGATCTTTTCAGCGCCGCTTTTCTTGCTTTTGCTTACGTTGCATTGTCCGCACCTAATCTTGCGCAGTTCTCGATGGCATTGAACGTCGTCAACAGCTTTAGTATGGATAAGCTCAGCGAGAAAGAAGTCAAGACTTTCTGCTCGATCTTACTGGGAGGAATTCTGCTGGCCGAAAAGACGGCTGTGCTGGCCAGGAGTACGAGCTCGCCCATGAAGCCGAAGAAATCCGTCTCTGCAGCGAATGGCATCAAGAACGGCGCTGCAAATGGTAGCATCAAAAACAAGACCAAGAGCCCACGCAAGCAGCATTAGACTCGCACACACACAATAGACTCTCATGAAGACAATTACCGATTTGACATTGTGACTGCTATGAAAAGGGGCTGCGAGGAGTCTCATCTAAGTTACCAAATCCTCGAACGCACCATATTGTACCGACTGACTTCCATCAGACTCGTCTCTTTCTTCGCTTTCCCACCTTGTTCACTCGGGCCTTTCTCCTTGACGCCCTTGTCTTTTGCTGGAGGCATTACGTGAGTTCCGTCCAGCTTGATCTGTATTGCATCGTCATCTGCTTTGTCAATGAAACGAGCCAGAGACTTGTCATAGCTTCTCTCATCCTTGTTGGTTCCAATCGGTGCCCTATCTCTTGCGTTGAGGTTCTCTTCATTCTCCCTCTCATGCATGGTCGCGTAGCGGTGCGAAGCGAAGCTGACCAGATTCGTTCCCAAGAGCAGCTTGATCGCCACAAGGAATGCCCACGCGATAACAGCGGTGAGAGCCCACGCCGAGCCGCGAACGAAGAGATCCAAGGCCCGCACCCAATCATTGTCGATATCGACAGCTCCGAGCTTGCGTGCAACAACGCCGATCCAGCCTGTCTCTGAGATGCGCGGGCTAATAGGGGCAATGCATTCGTCGATATGACTTGTATCGCCGATCATGCCGATTATCTGTAGGATCAGTCGGACCAGAAGACAGGCGAGGGGCAAAGCAGCGAATCCGAGTCGGCGACTGATGATTGGGCTTTGATCAACAAAGGTATGCTTGCGACTATTCTCCTTAGTCGACGGCCCTCCCACGACGAGGTCACGGCACAGAACGTCCATGAAGCGACCATAAACCGCAGGACGGATGTGATTGAACTTGGTGATGAAAGCGTGTTTGAGCCAGTCGACTATACACTCGCTTGCTAAGACAATGCAGACGGGGGTCAAGACCGTTTCGAGGAGGCTGAGACTGGGAAAGACGGTAAAGCTGGCAGGTAGAGGGCTCGCAGAGGGCTCCAAGGATCCACCCGACAGCTCTATGAGGTTGCGCAAGCCAATCGCAGAGAGCATGAGAGTGAGCTGAAAGCGCTCGACGATGTCGGCACACGTCATTTGGAAGACGTTCTCCTTTTCGAACTTCTTGAAGACGCTCGACTTGATTTCGACGAATTGGTTCGAAAGCAGCAATGTGAGCAGCGCATTGTCGTAACTATTGATGGCAACATTGAGCGTGACAAGCTGGTAGAAGAGCACCAACGTGTGAGCGAGGACGTAGCAAAGACTGAGCAGGAAGAAACCGATAGGTCGCAAGTACGGCTGCTTTCCGTTCTTGCGTCTTGCCAAAGTGCTGCGAGAGAATAGCGAATCAAGCAAATCTTGACCAAAGCTGCAGCAAAGTCGATCTGCAATCTCTAGCACATTGAAGATGACGGACAGCTTGACAACGTCTTGACCTCGGACCGAGTGATACATTTTACTGGCGTCGGTGATGCGTGAGAGAATGACGCAGCTGAGAACGATGAGAAGCATCTTGAGGATATCGCACTTGTGAGATGAGTGCAGATAGCGCTTCTGGCCGCCAAGAATCCATCTTGCGCTGTTGCCGATCCATGTCCACATTGCGACGCCGAAGCGTAGAGGCAGGATGGTGAAAGTGTAAAGGAATGAGTCCAAGCATACGACGAAGCCAAACATGATGATCTTTTCCATCCAGAAGGGGATCGAGATAAAATTGGTGACTCTTTCCCATTTCATCTCCTGAGTGGCGTCAAAGTCAGTGGCGAGCACTTCTTCTTTGAGGTAATCCCACAAGCTGAATGGGGTCCTATCCGGACGGGTAGCAGATGCGTTGCCATTGGGCTTTGCCTGCGTGTCTTTTGATACTTCGTCTTCGCGCATTGGCTTGAGCCCTAGTTCCTTGGAGGGTATCGGGTATTTGGGCTCTTCATGAAGCATAGCAAGGCTGAGTCTTGGAGTCATGTATGCCTCGGTTGGATCATGAGCGTTGTCAAACCCTACAGGGGATGGCGCTAGACCGGCTTGCGATTGCCTGTCCTTGTCGCCAGCAAGGCTTGACTGACTCGATCTACGCAGATGCGAGGGTGTCGAGGCAAGGATATCATTTGGAGAGGAACGTGTCCTCGGCGACGGTGGCGGACGTGCCGGTCGGTCGTGAGCGGCTCCATTGGTTGCGACGCCAAGCATGGAATTTGACTCCAGTTCTGGCCCTTTTGGAGTCTGAAAGCGCTGCTCATCATATAGCGACTTCGCTTCGTCATGTTCTGGGTATCCCTGCTCTTCAAGCTTGACCTTTGGTGCGCTGGGATGCCGGCTGTCGGTATCCGGTTGGTGTTGCTTAAGATCGTTGTCAGAATCGTAGTCATATTTGAGACCATCGGCTCTCCCACCTGGATCTGCATTGTCGACAGGCTCGGCATAATGAGGTTGATAATACGATTCTGAGACGTTGGGCTTGGTGTCTCGTTCATAGATGGAACTTGAAGGGCTGACAGAAGCATGATGCTGATCTGTTGGCGATGGGCTTCCGAGGTCGTCTGACGATGGGGAAGAAGCGAAAGAGGAGAGGCCAGAGAGTAGAAGCGCACGACGACTTTGACGGTACTGCTGAGTTGCTTGTCGATAGGAGCGTTTCCGTTGATCAAGCTCCTCTGCGTCAGCATCGTCGGAGAAATCTGACGCAGAGTCCTCGTAATCAGGGCCCTCGTAGACGATGTTGCCATTCTCGTCCATCAAGATACTGTCGTCTTCGTCTTCCCATACATCCTCATCATCCTCGGTGGATCCTTGCCTTCGTTGTCTTTCTGGAGGCTCAACAGTAGACTCTCGCGAGTGGAAACCGATTGGCTCATTCGAGGGCGAAATTGGTGAATTGACTGTATCTGTATCTGCATCGCGAGTGGTTCTGATATGGTTGTCTGAATCTAGGCCGTCCGGGGGTGCAAGCTTGTGCATAGATGACTGCAGATTGTTGTCGTTGTAAGATTCTCGCCGCAATGTCTCTTGACTGTTGCGTTCAGGCCGGCTGTTGCCATTACTATGCAATGTCGTACCATCCGAATGGGCAGAGTGGCCGACAGCGCTAGCTGAATCGTTTGGCCGCGACGCAGCATTGTCGCTCTTGGCGTCCGTGGTCATGTAGATAGAGTCATGTGTGGGTGGTGCGCTGATTGCTAGTCTTGAGTGTCATGGTGGGAGAGAGAAGAGTCAGCGTGTGTGTGTCGGATTGGACCCTTTGCTCGTTGAACACGTTGGCCACTTTTGTGGAGGCGAAAGACGCGGAACTCGGACTATGTTCGGTGTTCGTTATCTTGAGAAGAACTTCTTGAATGGTGTTGATAAGACCTTTGAGCACGGAACCCGCTCGCAGTAAGTCAAAGCTTATCAGGAGGCTACTGTATTGGTGCGGAACGACGCCCTCCTTAAGACCTTCACGATGGACCACGACGCAATGTCATCTCAGGAGGAAGAAGAACAGCGTCTAGAGCGGCTTCACTTTGCAAAAGTGCTCAAAGCTTTCGACGACTACCTCCCATACTGCTTGTCGGCCAACAATGCGAGACGAAGATCGTACTTTTCACTACCAAGAGCACATCAGCAGCTGCTCTCCGACATCGGTCGACCACTACCCTTACCGGAATTGCAAAGCGGACCGTCGTCGGCAGAACCTACGCAGGGGTTCAAGGCAAGATTAGATGAAATTGACGACCGTATCCGTCGCAATGCTGACTTACTGTCTTTGATTGCGGACGAGTCAAGGGGCTTCCTCGGGCCAATGTCCGACGAGGACGATGCTGTGGCTAATGAGGCGCAGTCAAAGCCAGGCGAGAGCAGCGGTAGCAATAGTGGCAGGGAAGAACATAGCCATTCCCACGTCCAGAGCGGTCGCAAACGCAGAAAAATTCCGGGACAAGAGATTGACAAGATTCAAAGTACACTCAAGCAGTTTGTGCGCGATTGGAGTCAAGAAGGCGCACAAGAACGTTCGAGCGTCTACGAGCCTCTGATGGAAGCAGTCAATAGTCGGTATGGCAAGATTCCATTTGAAAATCGAGGGCATGTCCGCATCCTTGTACCGGGAGCAGGACTTGGTCGTCTTGCATTCGACTATGCGGCACAAGGGTATACATGCCAAGGCAACGAGTTCAGCTTTTACATGCTGCTTGCATCTCACTACATCCTCAACAAGTCGGGTCAGGTGGACCAACACACGATCTATCCGTTCGTACACTCATCAAGCAATTGGAGAAGCGCTGACGACATGCTACGACCGATCCGCATTCCTGACGTGCTTCCGTCAACATTGCCGCAGACCAACGAGTTCAGTATGGTAGCAGGCGAGTTTTGCGAAGTCTACTCGAAATCAGAAGAGAAGCGAGCATGGCATGTGGTAGCCACATGCTTCTTCATCGACACGGCCAAGAATGTTCTGCGATACTTGGAGACTGTGAACCATGTCTTGCCGATAGGAGGACACTGGATCAATGCCGGACCGCTGCTGTGGCACTTTGAGAACTCTGGCAACTCGAGAGGTGGGCCCGGTGACAACCTGAGTATCGAGCTTACTCTCGATGAGCTTGTCCAATTGCTGCCCAAGATGGGCTTTGAAGTCGAGGTGAGTATCAAGCAGATGAAGCATTTGTCCACGTATCCGAAACTGACTTCTCCCGCTCTCTTGTCAACCCAACATGCGTTTGCAGGAACGTCGTGCACTGTCGCCGACGCCTTACACAGGCATGCTCAACGGCATGCTCCAATATCACTACCTACCCGAGTTCTTTGTATGTCGAAAAGTGCAAGACATCAATGCGGCGCCAGCAGTGTAATAAACAGAGTATGAAGAAAAGAAATGAAGATGTTTTGTCATTCAGATCCTCGCGTGGTATTGATTACATTTGAGTGAAGATTGGTTAGACACGAGCCTTGGCATCGGTCTGAGCAGCCTTGAAACGCTCCTCGGCCTCCTTGAAGTTGATGACGGACCAGATGTTCTTGAAGTAGTCAGCCTTGACGTTCTTGTACTGGAGGTAGAAGGCGTGCTCCCAAGCGTCAACACCGATGATGGGGTGGTGCGAGATCAAAGGGTCCTGGTCCTTGGTGGTGACAACCTCAAGCTTGGAGTTCTTGGGGTTGAAACCGAGCCAGCCCCAACCGGAGCCCTGAATGGTAGCGATGGTAGTGTTGAAGGCAGTCTTCAAGTTGTCGAGAGAGCCAAAGTCACGCTCGATGGCCTGCTTGAGGGGACCGTCTTGGAGCTGTCCACCGCCCTCCTTGGAGGGAGCAAGGTTCTTCCAGAAGAGAGAGTGGTTGATGTGGCCACCACCGTTGAACTTGATGGCAGACTGGAGCTCAATCTGCTTGCGAACGTCGTTGCTCGAGATAGCGTTGTTGTAAGCCTTGATGGCGTTGTTGAGGTTGGTGACGTAAAGCTGGTGGTGCTTGGTGTGGTGGATGGTCATGATCTCCTCGGAGATGGCGGGCTCGAGGGCATTGTAGGCGTAAGGAAGCTGGGGGAGAGTGTGCTCGGACATGTTTGCGGTTGTGATTGTTTGATAGTGTGAAATACGATATCAAAGAATATTGTGATGGTAGGGAGAACAAGTTGCGAATGATGCTGAGCGCAAAGTCTATATATTTGGAACGGCGAACGAGCCAACTTTCCGAGTCTGTGAGTGGAAGAAAGCTTTCAATTGTGGAGATTTGGGACGACACTGGTGGCGTGCTGGTTTTAGTCTATCTCCGCTGCCCCGCGACTTCCACTTTGGCTTGCGCAAAGGAAGAACCAAAACAGAGCCGCGTGATTGCTCAAGTCGGCTGCTTCGGTCTTCAGCGCTCCTCTTCTTTCTTCTGAAATGGCAACAAGAACCAGGATTCTGGCGCCTTCGCTGCCTTCGCTGCCTTCGATCAGCCTTACGCCATCCGTCTTCCCGATAAGTGGTCCGTGCCATTTAGTCTGTCGTGCTCTGATCTGAACTCGATATACGGATAGCCCCACCGGTAGCGTTGAGGCAACCTGTTGGCCTTTCTTCTTCTGCTCGTTCCCTCGTATTAATGCAGCATCGCTCCCGGCAAGCTCAACTCCTCGGAATCTCGACTGGCTGTCTCCAAATCGAAGGCATCGAATAGGATCTCGAAGCGGCGGTACATGTATACACGCAGTTTGCCACCCAGCATGAATACGCATTGATAGTGTAGGGGTATCATGAGTCGTTGCCACTCATCGCTTCACATGAAGCGTGACTACCGATTCGACTCGACCGGGGTTCGAGTCCCCGTCAATGCATTCTTTTTTACTTTTTGACAATGGACTTGGTGTGCCTTTTATGCTTGCAAAACACCTTCGCAATTTTCGGTACAGGTGCCATCTATCAATCTTGCAGTCAACCTCCAGTCGATGATCGCGACCAGTGGTAGACAGCGAAGACAAATTAGATTCGTAGCATAACGATGCGAATGCTTGTGGCCGGCGACATTCCGTGGCATGTCAGAGATAGGGGTCAAGGCAGAGCAGCATACCAAGACCGAAGAGGAACGTGCGAGACAACTGCCTTTTCCAGCGGCCAGAGCCAAATTTGCTCCACTTTCCTCGTTCAGAAGGCGGAATTTTGAAATTGTTGCCTTCTTTCGTGCCGTCGCTCGGCATCACTTTGCGCTCAACTTCGTGTTCCTTGTGTAACCACGCTAAGCGAGCTTATCGACAACCCGAGAACTAAGAAGTATTGTTTATCTTTGTCTTGGCAGTCAGCTTCGAAATCCGTCTTGACTCACTGCGAACAACGGTACGTCAAAGGCTGAACGTCATTCATGCCAATATACGGCGATATACAATAGACGCTGTGTTTCAGAGAGAGAGCTTCATCTCGTTGGAAGGATCGAAAGCGGAGCGCGAATTTGGCTCGAGCAGATAACGAAACGAAGGCTTCAGCTCGGCTCTGCTAAATTTACTTCTTACCCTGCCCCGGTCGTGCGTTACAGCTTACGGCTGTCTGGATGTACTCAGCCTTCCTCTCGCCATCTTGCCTCACTTCCTCCACCACCAGGCCACCTTGATAGGCCGTCCGTCCTCTTTCTCATTTCCTTATACCCATACGAGGACACGTATCGTCTATACACGCCCCGTCTCTAGGTTGCGTCACCCTCGCTCACATTTCGGCGCTCACAACTTGCTTGCCTGCCTGCGTATCCCAGTGATAGCAGTCCTGTGAACCTGCCCAACGATGAGGCATTCACTCCTACTTCCGACTGCTTCATACCTCGAACATGGCCAATCGGGTGCTCCCATCCTCGGCCTGGTCAAGGTCACCGCCTCCTCCATTCTCGAAGTCGTCATCCTCTCTTCAGTTGGCTTCATCCTAGCTCGCCGCGGTATCATCGACAAACGCACTCAAACCAAGATCAACAAACTCAACGTATCGTTCTTCACTCCTGCACTGCTCTTCTCCAAAGTAGCATTCACTCTCAACCCAGCCCGACTGGCTGAGCTTATCATCGTCCCGCTCGGCTTCGTGATCGTCACCGTCGTATCCACTCTCAGCGCGCTAGTGCTATCATGGACAGCAAGACTGTCACCAGCGCAGAGAAACTTTGCGATTGCATGTGCCATCTCGCCCAACTCAAACTCACTGCCTGTTGCGCTCATGCAGAGTTTGGTGGTGACCGTGCCTCAGTTGCACTGGGATGAGGAGGGTGAACCCGAGGACACGGTCGATGGAATGCTCGGTCGAGCGCTGACCTATCTTGTCCTGTTCAGCACTCTCGGAATGTTCCTTCGATGGAGCGTCGGCGCCAAGCTTCTCAGCAGTGTCGAGGAGAACGTCGAGAACGAATCTGACGCCAGCATCACCGAGAATGGCAACCCAAGCCCATCCTCCTCCACCAGCGAATCCGATCATCGCAACGGCCGACCATCCATCACTCTACGTCGACCAACTGGCGAGCGACGTCCCACTCGATCTCGTTCAGGTCCTCCCGCCTGGGCACGCAGTTTCCCCAACTCGCCCGATGCAAGTACCGCCAACTTTGGCGCTGCTCGCGGTGAAGATGGTCATGACTCGGACGTTGAAGATGAACCACTCGAACCATATGAAGAGGAGGGTCAAATCACCCTGCCAGGGGCCAGCAACAGTCGAGAGAATCGTTCCTTTGGGCAGAGAGTATCGACCGCGCTGCGCAAAGCGTTCCACAATCTCGTCCTGCGCCCGATCTATGCTATCGGAGGATTCATGACTGCTCCCTTGTACGCAGCGGTGATCTCGTTGATCGTAGCGGTGATTCCACCCTTGCAGAAATTTGTCGACTCTTTGGAACCGGTGGTGGGGGCATTGGAAACTGCAGGAGCGTGTAGTATTCCGTTGACAATGGTCGTCCTGGGTGCGTACTTTGTTGCGGATGCCTCGGCTGTGAAAGAAACCCAGAGGCAGGGCTCGGGGATTCCGAAAGCAGTGCCACCTAGTGCACCTGCGGGAGATGGATCTACTTCGGCAACTGGGCCGCAGCCCACTGCGCCTCAAAGCGGTGATGCCGACGAAGATGATCCCTGGCGTAGAGCTTCACTGGAGTCCTCGACTGCATCAGGGGAGTCAACCTTGGTGCAAGCTAAGGATACAAAGAGGAAAGGCTTGGGTTCGTGGATGGGCAAGAATCCTTGGAACAGTGGCTCTTCTTCCAATGGCGGATCCGATATTGAAGAGGGCCGACTCGTCGAAGAGCCTACTTCCTACACCCAACCCTCCGCGTCCAACAATGCTGGCTACGAGTCCGGTGACGAAGCAGCGCGAAATGCAGATCTCAACAGCCGCAATTCAGCCGGTCGTTATCAAAATGCTCTCTCAAAGCAGGTTTCCGTTTCGACGATGGAGAGGAGGACCATCGCGGTTGCCATCTCGTCGAGAATGATTCTGACTCCGCTGATTTTGTTGCCTTTCGTTGCATGGTATGCTATGGCAACGGCGAGTAATGTGATGGACGATCCGGTGTTTGTTGCTTGCGCTTGTCTTATCATTGGCAGTCCGCCGGCGCTGACATTGGCACAGATCACGAGTCAGAGTGCACAGGGTAACCCAAGCTTCGAGAGACTGATTTCGAAGACAATCTTTACAGCATACACGTTCTTGGCAGCACCGACGACTATTGCACTGGTGTTGACTGCTTTGGTCATTACCGAAAATGACAAGAACAAGGGCTGAACGAATTTGTTCTCATTGTACACTCACTGTCTTCGCTCTTCGCAATGCATCTTCTCTCTGTCAGCGTCGTGTTATGATCTCCTGAGATGAGCGAAATGGCATGTCCAGGCAGCCACGAATTGAGCCATCTACTCGACTGCTCGATTTTGATAATATCTATCTGTTGGCTATTGATATTTGGTATGATTACAGAGAGAACGAATGTGTAGCATAGCACGTCATATGAGATCTAGCTCCGGATTTGGATGGAGTCTATGTATAGATAGTAGGATTTGATGCCGATTAGAAGTCACCGTTGTTGGAGCTCTTACCCGAGACGTCCTCGATCTTGAGCTCTCCGCTGATGATCTTTTCGAGCATCTTCTTGGGGATAGTCCAGTCCCTGAAGAGGTGGAAGGGGATCTTGTTTGTTCGGCAGTAAGTGGCCAAGTCGTTGTCCTCCTTGTCCTTGACGAAGAGAACATCGGCGTGACGAGCGGCCGACATGTCGGAAATACCGTCACCGGCAAAGAAGAGCGTGGGGCGGTTCTTCAACTCGCGGTAAGGGGCAATGGAAAGGCTCTTGTCGTGACCAAAGTGGTTGTCGGGGTGACGGTAGATGAGCTCCCAAGTGTCACCCCTCTTTTCAGGGTCGGTGAAGTTGACCTCGTTGGAGATAACGTCGATCTCGTTGGCGTCCTTCTCGCCGATGAGGTTGGAGAGAATGCTGCGAATGATAGGGGTCATACCGGAAGAAACGATGATGACAGGGATGTTGTTGGCCTTGGCGAAAGCGTAGAACTCCTTGAAGCCAGGGTCGAGGGTGACATCGCGACGAACGAGCTCCTCCATCTCGGAGAAGGGGCGCTTGACGGACTCGATCATCTTCTTGAAACCTTCACGGTAGCTGAGACGCTCCTCGACGATCTCGACGTTGAGCTTGCGGCGCTCGGTGTAACCCATGCCGACGGTGTCGACCATGTGGTCGTTCGAGTCCTGAATTGCACAGAAGACGGGATGACAGGCGGTCAGTGACGCTGGGTCTCCTTCTAATTTGGCTGCAAGATTGTTCTGGTACTTACGAGAAGAGTGATGGTACCGTCAAAGTCGGTAAGGAAGACATACTTGGCGTCGGCGTACTTGAGGTGCGACATGGTTGCGGCTATGTTCTATCGGGATGGATAGGGGAGGATCGATGGGTGGTGATGGTGAAACAAGAAGAACTCCGAAGGAATCGTGAGAAGACTATATATGATCAGCAGGAGCAGCAGCCGCAATCAGAAGATCTGTTCAAGAGTGGTCAAGTGCTTGAGCAGCGGTGACAGGGTCGAGTTGAAGTTGATTCGAATGACAGCTGGATCGGCGTGTGTGCTTTGTGCTTGTGCTTGTTTGTGTGTGTGTGTTCCTGTGCTCTGGCGTGGATCGTGCACCCTGGAAATTGAGACTTCTCAATCTCTCGCTTGTGACAACTTTTTTGTGCTGCATCTCTCCCTCTTCCAGCAGCACATCGATGCAGAATGTGCGCATCCTGTCGTTCATCTTCCGACGCATTCACACACTTGCAATGACTTTCTGCTTGCAAAAGCGTTGTTGTCACACTTCTCTCCCACTTCACATTGATGTTGAATATTCGGATGTTGCGACAGCAGCAGTGATCATACACTGACGACAATGTCTGCTTGCTCATCTAATCGGCAAGTGACCGACAGCATTCGCGTGCTGTGTATTGAATGTGTGAACGTGTGAACATCTGTATGAAGACTGTGGTGAATATGCTGGAGTTGCTGCTTACCATGGGCATTGTTCTGCCGGCTGTACTGTATATCGGTCCTGAGTCGATCGATCGATAAACGTTTGCTGACGGTGTGCCTCCGAACTTTGTCGGGTGAACCGCAGTCAACACAACAGCTCTGCCTTTCCGTACACGGTTCATCGGATCGCAAACGTCTCTTCTCAGGGTTTGTGTGTGTTCGTAACCGAACTCGAACTGAAACGTGGCCTCTGTTCGCCTGCTCGCACTCAAAAGCCAAGAAGAAGAGCGAAAGGATTGCCGGAATTTGTGTTTGTGTTTGTGTGCGAAGGCGTCGGATTTCGAACGAACCAAAGTGGGAGAAAATCACACGTCATGTTGCAGCTTCGTCCAATGCAAGCACCGCACAACGTGCAGCTGATCGCCTTCCTTGAAATCTCAGCCAAGAAAAGACACATCCTGCCTTGCCTTTCTGCCATCGCTTGCCCGATACGGTCGCGTCAAATCGGACCGTCACAACGAGCCGATCACCGACCAATTCACAAGACTCACACAGGAACACAAATCTGCTGTCTGAATGGGAAGAAAGCAAGATATCATTACATGACCCACTCTGTTTGTAGAGACGAGCCTTCTGGGGGCCTGGGGAGAGATGACTTGAGTGTACAGGGAGTAAAGATGACTGATATTCGTTCAACTTTGTGTTTAGGACTGCATGGGCACGACGGAATCTCCAGCGTCACCATCGCCGTGCTGTGCCGAGCCATCGCCGCTTCCGCCGTTGGCATTGTTACCACCACGGCCAAAGTTGGTCCAGCGTCGGTTGAATTCAATCTCGATGGGTCGGCCACCGTAGATGTATTTGTTGAACTTGGCAATTGCCGTCTCGGCATCTTCGGTGCTAGCAAACTGCACGACGCCCAGACCCTTGCTCCTTCCGTGCTCGAAGATGATCTCGGCCTCTTCTACCTTGCCTGTAGTCTGGAACAGCTCCACAAGATCCTCGTTCGAAGTTGACCAAGGAAGGTTCTTGACAAAGATCTGCTGCGAAGGCGCAGGAGGAGGAAGCACAGGACGTGTGTTGGCAGGGCCAGTCGGGCGGCCACCGGGACCTGCATTCTGAGCACCGTAGCGGTCGTAGCCTCCGCCGTATCCACCACCGTATCCACCGCCGTAGGGATCGGCACCGTAGCCACCACCGTAAGGATCGCCGTATCCACCAGCATAGCCACCGCGGCCGCCGAAACCACCTCGGCCGCCGAAACCGCCTCGACCACCGAATCCACCGCGAGGAGGAGGTCCATAGCCACCTCGCCCGTAAGGGTCCATGGGAGGAGCTCCAGCGAACTTGTCGAGTTTTACGTCGAGCACGCGGCCGCGGAAGTCGTAGCCGTGGTACATGGCGATAGCGTTGGAAGCATCGTTCGAGTTGGCGTAGGCAATGATTGCGGTGCCCTTGGGTCGGCCGTCTGGGCCCAAGTTGATATCAGCACGAGTGACGTGACCTGCCGACCTGAAGAGGTCCTTGAGATCTTGCCAGCTGACATCAAAGGGGACGTTCGTAATGAAGAGCTGAGTGGGGGCACCACCAGCGAAGCCACCGCCGTAATGAGGCATGGGAGGGCCACCGAAGAAGCCGCCGCGGCCGGGAGCGCCGTAGCCTCCACGTCCGCCCATGCCACCGGCGAATCCACCGCGGCCGCCGCCACGCATAGGAGCATTAGCAGCGCCAGTGAAGCGAGCCTCGTCCTCACGGTCCTGTGTTGTCACAATGCAGAATGAAGGCATAAGTGTGAGTGTTTGTCGCTAATCAGGTATCGTGCTTTGTTCTGCGTGTGCGACTTACCTCACGGACAAAGACCTGACGACCATCAAGTGTCTTGTTGGTCAACTCAGTGATGGCCTTCTGGGCTTCTTCAGGAGAGCTGTACTCGACAATACTGTGGGTGCAAAGTTTGGACGAGGATGAGGGTGTTAGTAATGGCCCTAGAATGGCCAGACCCGAGAGCTTGGTGGAGACAACTTACCCGCAACCCTTGGAGCTTCCGTTGGGGAGAGTGAGAACCTCGGAGAAGACGACATTGCCAGCTGTATTTGCGTAGTAGTTGAGGATGCGTTGCGAAATCGAGGAATCGCACCATGAAAAAGTGGATGTATGAATAAAGCCGCGTTGAACCCGACCATGAATAAAACAATCAAGACCATTCCAATCAGCAACTCGTCCTTCCATCCACGTCTTTTTTGATCTCATGTATCTGAATCAGCTTTTTCTGTACACCATTACGGCAGCAGGACAACGCCAATAACATGCGCGCTTCCTCTCTCACAGCTGGACTGGTAATATATCACTCTCTCAATAAAAAAATCAAAACAAAGCTAGAGACCGGAACTTGACTACCCACCCTCCCTCATAAAGTCCTTGAGTGTGTTCCACTTGACGCCGTAATTAAGGTTTCCCACGTAAACCCTGCAGTTCTTCTGACTCTTTCGTGAAGCCTCGGAAGCGGCATGGTGAGATGCACCGGCGCGGTCTTGGAAGTTGCGTGGACCACGGTCGTGTCGGTCGGATCGGTCGCGGTGCGAGTCTCGTCGGTCGGAAGAAGGTGCACCACCGGCAACGGGGGATCTGGAACGAGCGCGATCCTGGTTCATGGCGTCGCGGTCAAAGTTGTCGGCGTAGTGCGACTGGTCGTCGTTGCGTTCCACTGTGTCGTCATTGAGCAGAGAGGGCGATAAGTAAGGTCAGCGCCATTTGACCCGATGCTACTTGAAATGCGTGGTTACGATCTTACCTTCTGACATGGTGATGATTCGAATGAGTGTGATGTATCAATCCAGGAGATGGAAGAGATGCGTAAAGGATGTTGGTGTTAGATGAGAAGGATGGAAACTGCGCATCAACCAACCCTTTGGGTTACGCGCCATTTCATCCAAACTCGGATCCGGAATGTGTCGATCTCACAGCGGAAAAAAACGGGGAAAAATTAGCAAAAAGAAATGCATTGACGGGGACTCGAACCCCGGTCGAGTCGAATCGGTAGTCACATCGCAAGAAGCAGATGATGAGTTTGGCAACGACTCATGATACCCCTACACTATCAATGCTCACGTGACAGCCATGCGAAATGTTGCGTATATAAAGGATTGATGTACTCGATTGACATCGACTGTTCCGTGGCGCTGTTTCAATTCAGGGTCAGACACACACACACAGCCTTCTGGAGAAGAAAGTGTGGAGCAGACTGTCAAAGTGCAGCAATTCCAAAAGCCCCTCTTTCTTCCAAGACTGTGACTGCTGCTGCCGAGCTGAAATTCGGCTCAACTCAAGTGTGATGACATCTAACTCGACACACGCCAAAAGGGCTCGAGAGCACAGTTCAGAATGAGCACACGAGCCAACTCGCAATTTCAACGATTGCCGAGACTGTCAACTGTCGACCCTAATGTCAAGGTTACACTCTCCTCTTAACTCCTCCATCTCGCTGCAAACGGAACCACATCACGATACAACGGCCTCGGACGAAACATTACCCTCAAGCCGAAGAGGCAGCTGACATTCAAGGTAGCCGACAGGATCACATCGGGGCTGTGGTCGCTGCAGCACTCGTGTGTCACCTGTGGGGATCATGTCGCAATACGGTCAGGCTTACCAAGCCCCAATGAACCAGCAATCCTACCCCCGCAACGGCGCGCCTTCTAACGGATATGCTCCGCAACAGATGCAGCAGCAGCAAATGCCACCCATGGGTGGTGCAGGAGGAGCCTACCAGCAGCCGTACAAGGGCACCCTGGCACCAGGCACAAGAGTCAAAGTCGGCAACATCACTGTCACAGTTAAGCGCTATCTCTCTGAAGGTGGGTTTGCACACGTCTACCTGGTCACAACCTCGCAGCCCATCCCAATGCCATCCTCAGTGACAGGTGCCATCGGTGCATCAATGGCAGCGAGCGCAACCGCCGAACGTGGCGAGACCGTCCATGTTCTTAAAAGAATGGCTGTACCAGACAAAGCCGCTCTCGCCGACGTCAGAAGAGAGGTCGAAGTGCACAAACTCCTCCGCAATCAAGCCAATATCGTTCACTTCATTGAGGCTTCTGCAACAGCACTGCAAGGAGGAGGATATGAGATCTTTATTCTCATGGAATACTGCTCTGGCGGAGGAATCATCAGCCTTATGAACGCACGCTTGCGTGATCGGCTACGTGAAGAAGAGGTCCTCAAGATCTTTGGAGATGTCTGCGCAGGTGTCGCTGTCATGCATCATCTCGACCCACCCCTCATGCATCGCGATCTCAAAGTCGAAAACATCCTCATGGCACCTTCCACCGATCCAGGCACCATTCCGGGCTCTCGCTCCACATCCTCCAACCTCAAAGCCACCTTCAAACTTTGCGACTTTGGATCTGCTGCGCCTGTTCTCTCACGCAAACCAGCAAAAAGCATGGACGAAGTCAAGCGTGTCGAAGCAGATCTTAACAAGCACACAACTTTGCAGTACCGCGCTCCCGAAATGGTTGATGTCTATCAACGCCGTGTCATTGACGAGAAAGCCGACATTTGGGCTCTGGGTGTATTGCTGTACAAGCTCTGCTACTACACAACGCCCTTCGAAGAGAATGGCGGTGGACCCTTGGCCATTCTCAACGTGCAGTATCGCATACCACCACAGCCTGTTTATTCGGACAAGATCAAATCGCTCATCCACTCGCTTCTCAAAGAACAGAGCACCGATCGACCCACCATCGATCAGGTCATCGTCAATGTTCATCAAATTCTCGGCACTCGTCCACCCCAGGCTGCGCTCCATTATGCCTCAGCTGCTGCTAGCGGAAAGATAGCAGGACCCTTGCCTACGCTCGTCAATGGCGCCAAGCCTCCTACTTCTCACAATTTCGATGCTGAACGCCAATCCAAGCCCGCTACTGGTGGTATCGATGCCAACCTTATCTCCGTGGGTCCGTCCAAGAAAGAGCAAGAACAGGCCGAGGCTCGAGAGTTGGAACTGCAGAAACAAAGCATCACGCCAATGCGTCGTGGCAGACCGAATAAGCCTGCAACCGATTCTTCCCCTGCCAAGAAATTGGAAGATGAATTCGTCGGCAAGCGCGATTCTCCAGCACCATCCTCTTCTGAGACAGTATCAGCAGCCAAGAGTGGGCCAATGTGGAGCGTCCCTGACTCTGTCACGAAGCCATCTTCTTCGTTTGCCGCGAAGACAGGGCCGTTGATCGAAGGGTTTGGAGACTCGTTCGCGCCTTCCCCCGCCGCTGCTGCCAGTACGAGCGCAGAGAGCCCCCCATTATTGCCTAAGCGACCCACGCCCACATCTATGTCACCAGAAGCGAGCGGCAATGCCATCAACAGTACAATAGACCGTGCCATCGACAAGAACCTTCTTCGCGCACATTCCTCCTCAGACGCAGCCTCACCAGCACTTTCTCCTTTACGGCACAGCCCGGCATTGCCCGGGTTTTCGGTTGCGCCCTCGCCCGCACCCTCACCTCTACCTCCTTCGGCTGCTCCCACCACCTCAGCAGCCTCCACACAGAAGAGCGGCTCCCCTTCAGTCCGAGACGAACTCACCGATCGATTTCCAAGCCTCGAGGATCTCGATGCGCAATATGCGACGACCTCTCCCGCCCCTGCCTCTGCTCCGGCATCTGCTCCTTCCAGCTTGCCCACCTCGAGCTCTGGCGCCGGAAACCAGGTCAATGTTCCTGGTCTCGCCAACCGTCAGAGTGTAGGTGCGATGGCCGGTCGTTTTGAGCGACCTTTCGAGCCTCAGAAGCCTGGTGGCAGAATGGTCGGACTTGCTAAATCTGCAACCATCTCAGCGTTCTCTTCTAACAGTGAGGGTAAGGTGAGGTCGGGAAGCGTGTCAAAGCGATGGCAGCCGTCTGTAATCGCGCATGGCGATCAAGGGAAGCAGCTCACAGGATCATCTGTGCCAACATCAGTGTCAGGATTAAAGAAGTCACCACCCTCGAAAGATTGGCTCACCGGTGATGTCTCAGATGAAGAGCCAACATCGGAAGAGAAGAAGGAAGACGGAAAGATACTTGCTACAGAACTTAAAGCTCCTTCGAGCCCAGCGCCGACGGGGGCGGAGGCAGGGAAAGAGATCGAGGCTGAAGACGCTTCGTCTGATGACGAGCCATCACAACCCGAAGAAGCGGTTGCTCAACGGCCTTCCCTCCCACCCCGACTCTCTGCCGATCGACTCTCGTCCTTCACCTCTCCTCGGCCCACATCCGATGACAACAATCAAGCTAATGGCGACAAGAAGATGAGCACGAGACCAGAGCGACCACGCATCACACCCGGCAAGATCAAGCCCCCGAGCTGGCTCGTCGATGCAGTCGATTCTCCAACTGCCGCTGAGAGGCTGATGTCTTCTTCCTCGCTCACCAGTCAAGGCGGCACCATGATCAAGTCTCCGGCAGCAGAGCTTGTCAGTCCCATTACGGATGCGACGGCGGCGGAACAGCTGGACGAGGCGGCGAGAAAGGCGCAGGATCAGTTGGAGGAGTTGCTGAGAGGGCCTTCTGCCGACAGCGACCCAGCCCCGACTGAGGAGGGTCAAAAGGAGAAAGTGGAGACCGAGCAGAACAGTCCACCATTGCCGACATCAGCCAAGGTGAAAGCACCGGCATGGGACGAGGATGATGAAGAATCGGTCGAGGAGAGGAAGAATCTCTCGAAGCCGGAGATCTTGGCCAAACCTGTGCTCTCTTCAAAGAGCAGCGGCAGTGGCAGTGGTAATCAAAGGCAACAGGCGCAACCTCCTCCTATCGCTTCTAATAAACCTTCTGCCTCTAGTATCGCTGGAAGATGGAATCCTCAATCCAACACCTCCACCTCCCGTCAGGAGAAGCAGCTAGTCGACGCTTCAACCTCTCCTGCTTCCATCTCCCCATCTTCACCTCAACAAGAATCCATTCAGAGCGTCAAAGATCGATTCTCCTCGTTCTCCCTCACGAACTCTGAACCAGCCTCTGAACCGAAGATCATCCGTCCAACGGCCATCAACTCTCGTCATAGCATCAACGCACCAGAGCGCTCGGAGCCAACGATCATCCAGCCCAAGCGACCAACTCCCATTCGACCAGCCAAGGGTGCACACTTACGAGGTGCCAGTGTTAGCAAACCCTGGGAGAGGGAGGCTGAATTACGAGCTGCTGCGGATAAGAGTGGAGTTGTTAGGCATTCTGCTCTTCCTGCTGCTTCAACTGCCCGTCTGCACTCTAAAAGAGAAGACGAGGGTGGAGATGAGGATGCAGCCGATGATGATGGTGCGGACGCAGCAGGTGGAGAAGGTGACAGATTTAGAGGAGTGTCAAGTTTGATCAGTCATTGGCAGCAGAATGTTGAATCCAACGCTCCTGGTTGGGGTCGTGTCGGTGCTGAACGAAAGGATGATAAAGCCGGTCTGGGCCATGGGTTGGGTCCAAAGGTTGCGAACCAAGCTGCTGGCTTTGTTCGTGATCGAGGCAATAAGTAGACTCGTCCTTTTCCTCTCTTCGCATCGAACCTCGTCATTTAGAACATCAACATGCAATGCAAAACACCGCATTCGGACCTTTCATTTGGTTTGCTTGGCAGGAACCGCAAAGCGACGTTGAGATCTGAGGAGTCGCAAGAATGGCGCCGCTGAGCCGACATGTCCGTGCAGCGTCGGAGGACCTCATGAACTGGCAGAACTAGCACAGACAGAGAAAACCAGTTGAGAAAGCTGAGATTGTGGAAATTCATTGCTTCGTAACGCGCTACCACATCAAAAGGTGAACAAACAAAAAGGAATAGGACAGTGAAGAGAAAGGGGGGGGGGAGGAGGAGAACAGAGACAGTGATAGCGAAAGTAAAGGGTGACAGGAAGAAGTTCGGATATGGCAAGGCAGAGTCGAGAGCGCGCTGGCTGACGCGGAAGTGGTACAAAAGGAGGAAGAGAGAGAGGGGATGGCACAGCTGAGAAGTGCTACGGAGGCGTGATTGACTGAACTGAGTGTATGGAAAGCACGAGACTAAGAGGAGGTGTGACGAGTCCAGAAGTCTATGCGATGCTCGAGTTGCCTCAGTTGGCTCGCGCCTTCCAAAATGATGACAGCTCGAGACCAGATGCCAACGTAAACGTTGCGTTGCGATGCGCGTGTGTGCGCTGGTAGGTTACACTTATTGACGGCGAAACCATGTACGCGCAATCCTGGTTCAGCCTAGCGCTTGAGGAATAGTGAGATTACTGGGTTTCCAGGGGATGAAGGAATGCGGAACGAGCGTCGCTGCTAGCCTCGGCATCGACCCGGACCTTGCGCATTTGTAAACACCTCTTCTCCGAACGCTCGCAACGACAGCATAGCACCTAGCGCATCCATTGAATGTGCTTTCCCGAAGACGCTGCCAAAACTCCCTCTCTCCTGCGCTCTCCAAGTGCCGCTCTGATCTTACCATGACGCGCTTACTTGCCATCCGACTTCTTCTTCTGCTTTCTAGGGGGTGTCACAGGACGGCCCATGTTGATGCCACCGTATGCGTACTTTTGCTTTTTCTCCGCTGGCTTCAAAATCTGGAAGGAGCATAACAGTGTCTCGTCGACACTCATCATGGCACCTGCATTGTCGAATTCACCACAGTAATTTGGTGCCGAGAACAATGTGACGAGCTGTCGCTTTGCAAAGAATTCGTACCCATCCTCGACGACTTGATGCGCTCGGCAAATCAGATCCATATCGTGTTTTTGCAAGAACCGGGAAACGACATCTGGGCCGAATGTGAACGAAACACCACGGTCGTTTTCTGACCATCCAGAGATATCCTTGTCGGGATCGGACCAGAGCAAGTCGCAAAGCAAACCAGTGTCTGGTACGTCGGTGGGTCGCATCACGCGGCGGATCTGCTCCATGCTCTGCAGGTCGGGCGAAAGGCCGCCGTGCATGGTGAAGATCTTCTCGTCGATGATAGCTGCGATAGGGAGACAGTTGAAGCAGTCGGTGAAAGTCTTCCAAAGCTTGATGTTGAAACGACGTTTGCACTCGTCGTAGAAGCCGTAAATACGGTTGATACTGGCGCACTCGTGGTTGCCGCGGAGAATGAAGAAGTTCTCGGGGTACTTGATCTTATATGCAAGGAGGAGGCAAATGGTTTCGAGCGACTGCTTGCCACGGTCGACATAGTCACCGAGGAAGAGGTAATTGGCCTCGGGAGGGAAGCCACCGTACTCGAACAAACGTAACAAGTCATAATATTGGCCATGAATATCACCGCAGATCTTGATAGGTGCTTCGAGCTCGAGAAGGATGGGTTGGTTGATGAAGATGTCTCTCGCTTTCAAGCAGAGGTATTTGATCTCGTACTCTTCGAGGTGGACGGGCTTACCGGGGCGCGAGCCTCGGACCTCTAGGAGACGGTCGATGACATTATCGAGATCGACCTCGGGCGTGGTGTTGTCGGCCATTGTGCTATGAGATGAGCGGCCTGTTGCGGATAAGGCGGTGCGGTGGTGTTCAAGATAAAATATGCGTGTGTTGAAAGGCGTGCAGCGATAGTTGTATGCAGACGGGAGTGTGCAGGTCGGCGGATCGAGAATGATGTAACAACGAGAAGGTTCAAGATGTTGTCAGTATGATGAGCGCAGGAACAAGATATCCGCGACCGCCGTCCAAATTGAGACAAATTGAGAAGATGCGCTGCACTTCAACAAATTGGTCTTGTCGAGCTCAGTGAAGAGCTAGCGGGATATCCGATTGTCTATTGGAAAGGGCAGGACAGCGATGCCACGGTGTAGCGCGAGCAACATTCATCCCTTGTGATGTAGTTCGTTAGAAGGTGAAGAATGCCTGCCGAACCTGTCAATTCGCCCTTCGATTCGCCCTTAAGGTGGTCACGAACGGATGTATCCACTTCTTGAGAATCTGCTGACTCCTAATTGGCTGACCCGAGACTGTGCGGTGCTCCTCTAGATGCAAAGAATCCAGCTGATTGAGTTGCAATACTTACGGACAAGGGGTAAAGATTAGTGCGTGTAGACACTGTAGCTTTGCTGGTGAGCGCGGGTTGCGACAGAGACGAGGGTTACTTCTGAAGAAGATGCCGGTACTGGCTGCCAGATGAATGCTTTAGATCGACCAGATGCGCGGCTATGATCTAACGTAAGAGCTATCAAGAGAGCAGCTCAACAGAGAGAATGCGTCCAATAGAATGCGTTCGTGAGGCGAAGTTGGACTATATCGACGTTGTTCCGGATGGAGACGACGGTCAAGTCGAGATGTGCGAGAGATCGTGTGTAAGAGTGGAGCGATCGTAGACGGAAGGAAGAAAAGCAGGATAGAGACCCAAAGCGACCGCGTGACCGAGCGAGGTTACGATAAGGACTCGGACGAAAACCAAAAGCTAGATGCTGTTTAAGTGCTGTGCTGTGAGAAGGTCGAGTCGCAAAGGAAGGTCAAGAAAGCGACCAAGACGATGCACAGCTTGTTTGTGGGTTGAGAAAAGGAGATGATGGTGTGGAGAGGTTGACGTCGGCGTAAGGATCAGCGATACACTGAAACTGCGATGGCCAGCGCTAAACGTTTGTTCGTTGTTGCTCAGCCACGCCGGGTCTGGTTTTTCGCAGCTTGTGACTGACTGATTGACTGACTGTTGGTGTCGCGAAAGCCCAGGCCAAAAGATTGTGACTGTCGAGCAGACTTTTCCAAATCACAAACTCGAGAGACACAGACAGACAGACAATCAACGAGCGCAGGCCAAGGGGCAACTCAAGTGAAAGCACACGGAGCAGATGAGCTGAGGCCAGCAAGCAAGCGAGCGAGCGAGCGGAGAGAGGCACCAGCGCGACTCGATTCAAATGCTCAGCCTTGTCTCATTCATCACAAGCATCTACCTGCTTGTATTGACACCAGCGTAGAATTGAAAGACTCCAATTCAACTCTGACAATCCAACATTCAAAAGTTAGTAATCAATTGAAAATAGGCAATTCAAAAGCTTCCGGGATTTGAGAAAAAGTTCGAATCATTTGAAAGTCGACACACGCTTGGAGAAACGCGTGTGAGCGTGCGTGTTCCAAATGAGAAGAAGAAAGGGAACAGTCTCGACAGAGACAAACAATAGCGCGCGTCTGCCAAACGAGGAGGCCCGAGCATCAAGCTCATCTCGATGTCTCTGTCTCAGCGAAGCATGGATACCTTTCTTCGATCCGTTGAGCCGTGAACAGAGTCGCAGCCATGTCTTCTTCTTTGAAGGAGGACAGTCATGCTTTCATCGGACGGGTAGGCCACGCTTCGCTCTGGTCCGCTTGCAAGCGTTGAGGATGCGAGCGCAAGCAAGGTCAACTGTTGTCCTTCGCAAAGAAATAAGAGTCCAAAAAGATTTCGCGTACGCGGGATCGAACCTCTTGTCTCATGTTTTCGGTGCGTCTGTCGTATAGTGGTTATTGCCCGGGACCTTGAATCGACGTACGACCAGTGCCTCACATTGTCGGCTGGAAGGAGGAAAAAAGAATACACCGGAGGGGAGTCGAACCCCTGTCTCCTGCTGGCCGGAATTCCGTTTCCTTTTGGAAGGCAGGAATAATCAAACCGTTATACGACCGGTGTTATTCGATGTTAGAGTGTACAGAAAGAAGTCAATATAAGCCCAACATTTTCGCTCGGGCGTGGCTAATGCATTCGACCGAAGCTCTTGCGGACACATGCTCAAAGATGATCACGGATGTTTGACTTTAGCACAATATCGAAGCTGTTGCAGATGGCACAGTCTCTGCAGTTCACCACAGGCAAAGACAGCAAAGATCAGCCGCAGAACTTGTTCACGGTGACATGGCGACGCGACGAATGTTACGAGTACAACTGCAATCATGATCTGCTATCAGTCCTCGTACACTCCGGCGACGAGGCACAAGTTCCTTGGTGTAAAGTGTACATCCAGCACTGGCGTCCTCTTGGTATGGAAAGTGGCAACACAGTCGGCGCTCGTGTTGGCTAGATCTGCTGCACTAGTCTGACTTGCAGCGACCGCGCTTGCCAGGCCGCCATTCACCAGCTGGCTTGCCGTCGGATTGGCCCCTCCTGCTGCCGCCGCCGCCGCCGCCGCCTGCTGAGCTTCCAACGAGCCCTTCGCTGGTGCCTTCCTCACTCCTCCGACCGACCTCACGTCCCAGCATCTGACACTGCAGTCCTCGCTTCCCGTCACGAGCAATGACCCATCGGCTGAGAAGTCCATCGAATAGATCCTTTCACTGTGTCCCCACATCTTCTTAATCCTCCTACCACTCGCCAAATCCCAGAGTGAGATAGAGACGTCATTGATGCTTGAGCCTTTCGAGATGGGATCAATGCCATCGACACCTACAAATTGCGAAGCTGTACCGTTCCCAGCGGCTGCGGAAGCGAGGTATCGACCATCAGGACTGATCTTGAGACATGAAATAGGCGACTGATGACCAACGAACAGACGAACGCACGCACCGCGCTGGACGTCCCACAGTCGACAGCTGCGATCTGAAGAGCCGGTGGCTAGGTAGAGACTGTTCGGGTGGAAGGTAAGGCAATCGACGTCGGAAAGATGCCCAGCATACATACGCAGCGGGTTGACACGTTCAGTACTCCACAACCGCGCCGTCTTGTCTGCACTTGCGGTAGCAAAGTAGGTTCCAATTGGACTCCATTTGATGTCCCAGACGGGATGTTGATGGCCTCGATATGCAACTAAAGCGCTGTATGTGTCTAAGGACCACAATCTCGCCGTGGCATCTGCGGAACAACTCAACAAGTGTCTTGGTGGCGAAGCTGACCCACCGACTGGGTCAAAGTCGACGCCGTACACCGGTGCAGAGTGACCGATGAGCCGACGCGTCGAGTACGATTCAGCTTCTCGCTGCCTTGCGAGGGTCTTACTATCCCGAATCGAGGAGAGGTTTGGGTTGCCACGAATGCCACGCAGCTTCTCGCCCTTGAGCGACCAAACTTGCACGAATGACTCTTCAAAGCCTGCTGCCATCAGAGTGATGTCATCGGAGAAAGTGGAGCAGGTGATACCGTCGTCTGCATCATGGAATGTATACGCACAGACCGACGGAAGAGCTGCAACTCGAGCCGCGTGAGCTCCTTGTTCGCCGAGCCCATTGATGCTGGGATCACGAACACCCGAGGTGAAGCTGGTGCTCATCGAACCGGATGCAGCGGAGCCATTGAGTAGCGAAGGATCGAGACGGATGCGTTTGCGAGCGTCGCGAATGCGCTGGACCTCGCGCTTGACATCGACGGTGCGGAAGGTCGGTGCTTGTGGTGGGAGATCGGTGATGCTAGCTGCGAGTAGTCCGACGGAAAAGTCAGGGCCAGATGCTGTAGCAGACTTGGCATCTGCCGCAGCGGCAACAGCGGGAGCCGCAGTGCTCGCAGCCGATGATGGTGGCTCAGAGGGACGCACCGACATTGTCCTTGCCCTGCCGGATCCATCTGCCTCGTCCGCGTTGTTACCATCAGTTGCATCCTGCATCGTTGTATCGCCGTCTTGCTGCTGCTGAGTTGCGCTTGTTCCGTCAGCGCCCTCTTGCGCTCCGGCTGCACCCGATGTCGTTGAGGCTTCGGCTTCTTTGCTCTTTGCCTCTTCTGCCTGCACTACAGCGACGGTCTCCTTGTCGCGTCGTTCAACTTCTTGCAATTCCTTGGTGACTTCATTCTCCAGCCTCTCCGTTAGCGGCACAGATGGATGCAGCTTGAGCTGAGGACCGGCTGCTTTTGCGTTGAACTCTGCCAGGGCATCGCCGTCCGAAACAGCATTTTTTGCTAATGACGAGTGAATACGACTTCTGCCTGCTGCGCCTGCAGCCATGCTCGAGTATGTCGGTCCGGCACCTGTGAGACCAGTCCCCTCTTCCAACACGGCAGCATCGATCTGGTATGGCTGAGCTGCAAGGACCTGAATCCTGCATCGCTCGTTGATAATCTTCAGCATTGCCTCTCTCCCTCGCCTTGCGGGCGCCTCTGCCTCTTCCAAGCCGCTGGTTGTGCCCGAAACCGGTCCTCCTCCATCGGTGAGCCAGCCTAGAAGCAAGCTGAAAACCGTGTTAGACATTTTGACCACGTATCTCTCTGTACGGAAGCGCTGTGCGAGCGAGTCGGATTGGATGTGAGATGGAAGTGCTAGAGAACGAATCTGTGATAGCAATGCAGTGTGTGTCGGGAGGAAGGATGCGGCATGTGCAGTGTAGAGTGCCGAAGCGGCTGGACCGTGACCCATGAGAACCAAGTCGAGGAAAGAGTGTACGAAAAGCGGCAGCAAGATTGGCAACAGCTCGGGCTGGTAGATGTCGAGACTTCCCTGGCACCACGCTTTGAGCATCGCAAAGCCTCTTGCGCGGTCTGTTGGGTCGAGAAGGAGTGCTTGGGTCGCTGCAGCAGAAACGTCGCCATCCTCTGCGAAGGTGAGATCTGCATCCGCAACTATGTTCTTGTCCTTATCAGCGCCGTCCTTGCCATCTTTGTCCTTGTCTCCGTCTTTGTCAGCGAGCGTACGCGGAGCGTTTTTGGCGGCGAGATCTTCGAGACCCACGGTGGGAGGGCGGCCAAGGGCATCGGCAGCAGCAGCGGCCTGTTCTGCAGTTGCACCTGAAGCGAGCGCATCCAGCTCAGCCTTGAAAGCAGCCTCGACTCGATCAAATCCGCGTCTTTGAAGGTAGGCGAGCACAGCAGCAGTCATATCCGGGCTGCTGAAGACGCTGCCTGCTGATGCTTCGTTGGAAGGGGCACCCGAACTCGCTGCACCAGATGCAGTTGCTGGTAAAGGTGTAGATGCATTCTTCGGTGTCTGAGCGGCTGAGTCGACCTTTCCTGTGTTTTGCTGATCCTGTTCATTGGTTGATGCCTTGTCGTCCGTTGCTGCGGCGGCAGCGGTCGCGGATGGCGCAGGCATCCTTGTGAAGATGTCGTCGCACGACGAGCCTGTCCAGGGTGCCTCGCGGATTGCAGCTAGATACTTTGCGTTTCGATGCCAGCTCTGTGACCGAGATCCGTGTGCTTTACGGCTTTTCGTTGGGGACCGGTGCTGCTACGAGTGGATGGCAGCTCACCAGTGTGAACTGTTTGGATGCGTTGGGATGAGAAGGTCAGACACATTGTCCATGCGAAGCAACGAACGCGACTTGTTCAACACGCGGGACTCGGAGGTCAGGTTCTTAGAGAATGTGCAAAAAGAAGTGTTAACATACCATCCTGAAAAATTCCTCCACACTTCAGCATCCGAAGCGATAGCCGAACTTCTCATGCGATGACGTCCCTGTCACAAAGCAACTAAGCTTAGTTCACATGTCATTTCAAAAGTTTCCCCTTTGGCTTTCATCGACGTCGTTCTAACCTACGACCATAGAAGAATCCTTCCGTCCAGACCCGACATTTCACCTAGAGCCTTCGTTCGAGTTCTTGTTGCCTGCCCAACCTTCCTTCCACCACCTGATCGATGCTGTGACTGGGGCTCGACAACTTCTCACAGCGATCAAACGCTGAACTCCATTCATACTCTCGCTGTTGCTCCATCTCCCGCCCGTCATGTCGACTCCAACAGCCTCAAGTCCCAATCCTGCCAATACAGCGTCTCCTGCTGTCAAAGTGAAAGGCTCGGCCTCAGCTTCCAACACCGAAGCCAATGGCAAGACGGTCAAGTTCAATGGCGCCAACGGATCCTCTGAGCCTATTCACCCTGGCAGTCCCAAGCTTCAATCATCTTCTCGCTTTGCACGGATGAATGGGATCACCAACGGCAACGCCAATGGTACCAACAGCCCCTCAACCCACAGCCGCGCCTTCTTCCCACTCTTTCCTGGCATTGTCTCCGCATTGGACGAATCGCCTTGGACGTCTGGCTACAATACTCCAACCCTCGGTGGCACCATTCACAATGTTGCCGAACGCGCTGAAGATGCCCTCCAAAAGCTTGCCGACCAACAACGCAAAGGCTCAGTCCTAGAGAGAATCGCTCGCACCACTATCAGCGCTGCTGACTACATTGAGCGTCTTATCCAATGGGAGATCTTCAGCAGAGTCAACGCGATTGCAGGTCTCGACAACATGTGGCTGCTCATCGATGGCATTTCTGGTTTCGATCCCGTCTGCACCGCTACTTACACTTTCAAGGAACCAGCTAAGCTGCAAGACCTCAAAGATTCCATGTTGAAGCAGATCGGCCATTTCCCGAAATATACCCAGAAGCTGGCTGATGTGGGTCGCTTCTTCCACGGAACCGTGTTCATTGATGACGAGCACTTTGATATCGACCATCATATGAAGTCGCACACGCTGCCAGATAATGCAGGGAAGAAAGAGCTAGAGAGCTATGCTAGTGAGTTTATCGCTCAAGGCTGGGACTATACTCGTCCACTGTGGGAGGTAGCTGTTCTCGAAAATTTTGTCGACGAAGAGACCGGCGCAAAGGGAGCTTGTGTTATTCGAGGTCATCATACGCTTGCCGATGGACAGGGCTTCATCATGAGCCAACTCTTTGTCACTTCTCTCGGGCCCAAACTGGAGAGTATGATGGCGGAAGGCGCTCAGTTGTTAAGTGATGCCAAGCAAGGCAAGGCGCTACCTTCGAGGATGAACAAGAAGCTAGCTAGTCTCGATCGCTTCCATGGCACTATTGCATTGCAACTGGTCATGATGGCTCTGTACTGGATCAGCTGGTTCGTCGGGCTGGTGACAGATATTGCCGGCTGCTTTACCATGGCGATCTCGACGAGTTACTTCTTCCTTGCGACGTTCTGGAGGCAGAGATATGTCACTGCGAGCTACAAAGGTCCGAGAAAGCAGGAGAAGGAGTTCTCGGTCTCACCATCATTCCCGCTTGCCGAGGTCAAGATCGTATCAAAAGCCTTCTCTGGTGTTCAGCCAGGCACGTTGCTCGACAAGATTCAGCGCGGGAAGAGGTACTCTCGCCCTATCATCGGAACCCATCTCACCGTCAACGACATCATCTGCACTGTCATTGCTGATGTGATCAACGATGAGCTGGATCGACGAGCTGACGAGCCTGGTTTCTTGAACCAGATTCGCAAGTTCTCCCACAAGATCCTACCCTCGCCTATCGGCATTATGATTCCAATCTCAATTCGAGAGCCGGGCGATTGGTCTTTGAGAAACCTTTCGACGGGTGGTATCGCATACCTTCCCACCACCAAAGGCTTCTCGAAAGATGTTCGTGTCTTGCATCGACGTTTGCACACCACGCATCGTCGCCTCAACATCCTCAAGAACTCGTTGCTGCCCAAGATGTTCTTCCAGGTCATTCAACTCACGGGTCAGTTCCCCGCCATCTTCCCGATCCCCTTCGGTCTGCTCCCCAAAGTCTCGTGGAATGTACTGCGTTGGCCGACAGTCTGGGTCACCGAGCGCATCCTCACCTCCTTCACTGCTGTGGTCACCAACGTCCCTTGTCCCTCGAAGCAGCGTATCAAGTTGGCTGGACAGGAGGTTGTTAGATGGACAGCGCTACCGCCACAGGCAGGAAAAGGTACGCTTGGTATCGGAATCTGCTCTTACGGTGGTGACTTTTCTATCTCCATCTCGGCGGACCGCGTCGAGGGTAGTGAAGGTGTAGCAGCAAGATTGACGGACAGCTTTGAAAGGAGGTGGAAAGAGTATGTCGAAGTGAGTCGCGAATTGATCAAGGAGACTGGGTCAGAGAGTAAGGAGGATGGAAAGAAGAAGAGGAGGAGCAGTGGCGGTGGTTCAAGATCGAGTTCTCGGGCTTCGGAGAGGAGTGATGGGAGCGCCAGTAAGAGAAGACGCTCGAGTGGTTCTGCTTCGTCTTCATCTTCTAACTCGTCGTCATCCTCGTCTGGGTCTTCGAGCAAGACCAAGACGGAAGAATAGATTCTTGATTTGTTTCCGCGTGTTGTACAATTAGAAGAAAATGCTTAGAATACAGTCTATGGTGTTGCAATTGTTCATGCCTGAAATCGTGATGCAGCGAGGAGGAGCCGTGCAATGGCTTCTGTGATTGGTGTGTATGCCGCCCAAACATCTCCTTTTGTCGATGCAGGCGATTGTGAGGAGGAGGTGACTGCGCGATGAGTTTGCGCAAGAACATCACTTGAGAGCGACCTGAAGATTGGGAATGCACTTGGCGTCGTTGATGTCTGCCAATCGTCAATCGTCATTCGAAGCGTATCAGCATAGTCGTCTCTAATGTGATTATTGGTCATTCTAGCACTTACAATAGTTTCTTTCAGTCCACCCACAGTCAAGCCAGCCAGATCTATGTTGATGAGCTTTGGCGCTTCTTCTTCGCCTTCTCCTTCTTGCGAGGCGAAAGTTGCTGTAGCATCGAGGAATGCCTTCAAGAAGGGAGCGACTTGAATCTCGAGCGTGAAGCCTTGTTTGCTGAAGCTAGCCACCCTCGCTTTGATCTGCCTCAGTCCCACACCAGGAGGGATCAGACCCTTCGACTCGGCTACCTTGAGATAGCTGTGCAGTGCTGACAGATATGCCTGAAGTGCTTTGGCATCCTTTGGTGGCGGCAAAGCTTGCTGCTGCGAAGTTAGAGTAGTGTTGCGTGGATTCTGAGAAGGGAGCAAGGTTTTCATCTCTACTTGTCCTGTTTCCTCCTTGTCCTTTCCATCCCCCTCTGCCTTGCTCACAGTGCTGGGTTGTACTCTAGCGGGCACGGGCGGACCCCAGTTGTTGGTTTCCAGTACCTTCTCTTGCTCTGTGAACAGCCTTCTCTTCTTTCTTACCCGCAGCATCCTAGCTTTGGAGTCTCCTTGCTCCATCAATCTCTCTGCCAGCTCCAACGCCGGTCCAACAGTCGAAGTGTCTTGAACTCGACCAACAAGCTCACCAGCGACCCGGAAGGCGTGGTCGACATTGGCACGGTACCTTTGCATCGCCTCGCCGGGCGCGCTTTCGGTTGGCGCTGGCATGAGTGGTGTTAGCAGGAGAGGTAATAGATGAGTGAGTCCGGCGGGTCGATAGTCGAGGAGTGGGATCAGTTGCTGGATCTGAGAAAGGGCAATCATGAGTTCGGTGCTATTCGGTTGCGAGGAGGTCGAGCTGCTCTGACCAGCAGCAGCTGAGGTCGAAGATGTGCCGTCCATCCTGAACGACTTCGCTGCACGATTCCAGCAGCTAATGAGGTGGATGATGAAAGTGGGTTGTGGGAAGGAAGAGGTGGGTTGCTGAATGACAACGGTGTCAATGCAGGTTGACGCTGAGACCTGTTCCGGGTCCCGAATTTCGGGCATTCATGGAGCTGCGACGGCAAAGCATTATTCGACAGGTCTGGCCGACAGTATTCATTTCATCTCAACGGTACTCACTTGACAGATTGAAATGGGGATGGGGACCAACTCAAAATGGCGATTCATAATTCGGCGACTCCTGGAGCACCAACTCAACCTGGTGATTGCACCGAGTCAATCCTGCGATTGCAGCTGTGCGAGATGAAGCCCACAGCCTGCTTGCTCTGAGCCAACGCAGTTGTACTCATCTACGCTGGACAGCCTGAGCCTTTACAGCAATCGCGCTTGCTTCTGAGTACTACTGCCAAACTGCCTGTACAAATAAACAAATGCAGGGCGCAATCAGGGCTATAGAAGGCTCAATTGGGTGGTTATGACAAAGCGTCATGTTACAGATGAACGTCGACAAACGGACAAAAGTTGTAAGGCCACCGATTTGACTTGGTGCAATCACCAGGTTGAGTTGGTGCTCCAGGAGTCGCCGAATTATGAATCGCCATTTTGAGTTGGTCCCCATCCCCATTTCAATCCGTAAAAAGAGTATTTGCTAGACCATCAGCCACAAACAACGATCTACCTGAGCTTATGGGCGAACCATGAATCTCATTGCAACACACGTCCATGCGAGCAGATCTCGTGTGGTTCAACTTGTGTCTTCTGTTTCAGTATATCAGACAATGTATCGCCTAGATCCTTGTCCGGCCTTTGTGAGCGAACAGGAAAGTGAGGCGTGAACGTGGTGTTCAGGTCGAAGTGGTGTTCTTTGCCCAGACCTGCTCGGCATACAGCGGGTAGATGTCCTGCGTCGTATACTGATTGTACGGAGACACATCGGTCAAAGCATAAGTCTTGTCCGTCTGCAAACCGTTCAAAATCCTGACCACATTTTTGGCAATGAAGTCGAGGAATACGACATCTACCTTGTCATCCGCACTTACACTGCCGTTTCCACCGGTCACAGGGCTTTGGACGTAGTCAGGAACCGACGCGTACGGAATAGCGGTGTGAACGGTGTCATCACCCTCGCCAGGGCACTGGTCCTTGGTGACGTATCCAAGTGTTCGCTGTGCTTGCGCCTCAGCTGCCCTAGCATCTAGTTTAGCCAGATCCTCCGCAGCGGCACGAGCAGCAGCATCACCGCTAGCTGAAGCGGAAAGGTGTTGCTGCTTCATCCAGCGGTTGTAGATATGCGAGACGTGACCCTGAGCGTACAATTCCTTCTCCTTGTCCTCGGAGGCAAGATCGCGTCTGCGGCTGGAAGCTTGGGCCTGCTGATCGTTGTTGAGGCTGTGAATGATCTGACTGGCATACTTGTAGGGCACGTCCTTGATGTACTGGAAAGCATCAGTGAAGGGTGAAACGATGTACTGGTCGTTCTTGGTGAAGTCTCCAGCATAGAGATCAAATCGCTGCGAACCGGTATTGGCAATTACCAGATTCGGAACGCCCTTGCGGTCAGGGTTTGAAGTCGAAATGACGGTGGGAAGCACTTTGTTGGTCATGAAGTTAATCAGCGAAGAAGTGTCGTTGATCGGAACACGCTGGAGGTAGTAGTCCTGAGGAGCGGTGCCATAGACGTGTGAGAGGTTCCAGGCAGTGGCGACCTCGTTCATCTGCTTGGTAATCTTCTTTCCAAGGGCAGTGTCGAATTCGTGCGGCTTGGATGCCAGACCGGCATGGAAAGCGTAGTTGCGGCGGTTGGCATCGATGTACGATCGGCTGAAAGACGGAGGACCGTCTTTCGTAAAGTTCATCGAAAGCCATCCGATGGTCTCGAGGTATCGACCCGACTCGAGACCCATCGAGTACTCGTCGTACTGCGTGCAATCGCGAATGTGCGAGTGGCCTCCGAGAATCACGATAGGCGTAACTGGGTGCACTTTTCGAATAGCATCGACGACGACAGGGAACTGGTCGTTGCGAACAGGCATGTGACCGGCAATCACAAAGACATCAGGCTCATCTTGAATCGCCTCAATGAACCACGGCTCAAGGACCATCTTGGCTGGATCTTGCACCGTGATGCCCTTGTCTTGCCCAGTGAAGTTGAAGAGTACGCCGAAAGAAGTAATCTTGCGACCACTGTCGGTCTTGAATTTGATGAACTGCTCGCCGAAGTTGTAGGTTACATTGGCACCGCCGCGAGGAGAGGCATGGCTAATTTGAACGTTGGAGCTGACATAACGACCATGCGTCTTGGGGACGAACTCGGTCAAAGTGTTCCATCCGACCTCATACTTGTACAGCTCGTGATTGCCGACAGTGAGTAGGTCGTAGTCAATTTTGGCGTGGAACTGATTGGAGACTTGACCGTCAACCTGACCGGCAGGGAAGCCGTCACTGAGACCGGCACCGTCGTGAAGATCGCCGGAGTCGACAAGAAGCAGGTCCACTCCCTTCTTTTTGGCCAGCTTTCGCATATGCGCTACGAAGGAAGCAAAATCACCCCAATCACCACTGTAATTCGGTTCTGGGTAGCTTTTCTTCATATGCCCTTGGTACCAACCGTGGACGTCCGTAGAGGCCAGGAAGGCTATCTGCCCCCATTGCAGTTCTCTGATGAGGCTGTCGCCACCGCTGGGCTGAATGGAGTGATTGGGATTGCGAGGAGCGAGGCCTTGAGCGTGATCGATACCAGGACACGCAGCGGCGAGGCTGCTAAAGCCAGCGAGGGCCAGCGCAGCCGAAGCAAAGCTGTTCAGCCACATCGCTTTAAATAGGAGAAGAGAAAGGAGTGAGTGGTTGCGAAAGAAGAAAGGATGTCGTGTGCGATCCCGATCAGAGAGAGGCTTCTTTTATATATCTCCTGTCATGCTCTATTCACGCGTACCACCTCGCAATTGCTTCGAGAACGCGCGGGAGCACTCTACAGATGAGGTGGGTTGCTCATGCAGTCGGAGGTGGGTTGCTTCTATGAACGTTCAGTAAACGAATCACAACGTGGGGACTTGGGTAGCGAGGCAAGGAAGAAGCTGATCCGAAGACGACAAGTTTGTTCCTCCGCGCTAAGCGAAGGTAGACATGCATGAAGCTAAAGCTGTTCTTATCTCTCTCGAACCGACATCAGACCGCGGCAATGCACTCCTTCCGCTGCGCCTCCGCTCCTGTAAAAAAATTCTGGCGGACTAGACGAGGTCTCGGGTCACGTTACAGCGTGCTCTTGGGCACGGATGCTCGGAGATACGCCTCTCGTGGGTCAGAAGCCATTGCGATGCAGCATCACTACGTCGAATCAAGAGTATCGCAGCGCTGGCGTGATGTGGCAAACGAATGGGGCCGCGGTGCGGAAGCAACAGACCGGCGGTTGAAAACGTGCTCAGGGTCAGTCGGGCTTCAAAATTTGAGCAACCTCAACCGAAATCTGGAAGGAACGTGCTTTTCCCATTGCTCCTCCAGCAAATTAGCGTCAAGATGAAGATTGTCCTGTTCTCGGAGAAACGCAGACGACCAGCAATGGGTGGTGACAGTCAGATGAGCGCGAATCGTGTTCCTGGCAAGAGACGATCTAATTGTCGCCCGAATCCGGACCGAACCAGGCTGGTAGACACGGCTTCGACGATCAACAGAAGTGTGAAGAGGCAGAGTACGGAGTGAGACAGACACTGGCTGTGACACCTATACAAAGCTGTCTCGGAGACACCAACAACCTAGTGTTCTCGCTTTCAAGTATAACGTCTCGAGAGAGAATGAAAGTAACCCTTGAGATGAGTGCGTGCAAAATCTCCCTTCGGAGTCACAAGAAGAGGCGTTGGGAGAGCCAACGCAAGTTGGTGTGACGACAGGCAAGAGCATGACAACGATGCCAAATCTTCATGAATGACAGATCTATCGCACATGTTGCCCGAGCTTGGGGCCACTGCATTGTCCACCTCGAACTGCACTGACTCCTACGCACCGTCTTCGACCGCGCGACCCCACAAGGTGGGTTGACGTGGTATATGCTGACATCATGGCTGGAGCAAGGCTGAGTCGTTGCCTGCAGCAGTACATGTATTGCTACTTCTTTCTCTTTGACATCTGCGGCCATAGAACCTTGAAAGCACCGCATCCCGTCCGATCTGCGAAGTTAAGCAAGGTATCGCCTAGTCAGTACTGCGGTGGGGGACCACGCGGGAATCCTAGGTGCTGCAGTTCTCTTTTTCTTCTCTTTCTTTTTGCGCTTTTGCGCTCATCATCGACGCCATTCAAGTTGAAAAGGAAGGAACGATAATGTTGATGGTGATAATTGAATCTCAAGAGGGTGCGTGGAACAGTGCGTTTTGAAGTACTTTTTTCCGGGAAGGCCATTCTTTGTGACTTTTCTATGTCGAGGTGGGAAGATGAAAGAGATCGGTCCTCATCCGAGATTGAAGCGGACTTCCAGCTTCGGAAACGATCCGATTGCGAGACAAGCCTGACTTTGCGAGCTCGGAAGGCCCGAACTGTTCCCGTGATTGCTCATATTAGCTGCTCGCATCGAATCCGCTGCTACTCGTGAAACGGTCCACGCCGATGGAGACCTGAAGCATGAAGCCAACATCAGCATTCCAGAGCTGATTCACAAATAATGCTGTAGCAATGTTTTTAGATTACGGCGGGGAATCTAGTGGGCATGTGTGAAGATGGGAAGGCCAAGATCAGATGAATGGCATCCTGAGCAGGTGCTTCCATTCTGTGTTTAGTTCTCCTGCTCGAGCTTGGTCAAGAACTTTTCCAAATCGAAGGCTGGGCTCTCGGGATCCGTGACAACTGCAGGTTCGAGAAGATTTGAAAGTGCAAGGAAGAAGGATAATGTCAGTGAATGGTTCAAAGTGTCGGGGCGGGACGAAGAAACAATATCGCAAAGCAAAGGTCCCTGGATATGCGAGAGGTTCAGCGAGAGGCGAGAGACAGCCTTTTTGAAGGCGCGTACCAACAACAATCGTAAAGATCCACTCCGCTGTCGTTCAATCTGACCGAGACCTTTCCGTATTGGCTCAGCTCTTGCTTGTCGTAAATCGCCCATCAGACATATCTAACGTTGCTGCTCCTGAGGATTCCGTTTGAACAACATCCGCTGTAGTTGACGTGCTCCGTATATGCCAACTCAAATCTGAGATGAGACGCGACCGTAGGCGATTTTGAGCGGATCATTTGGGGGCAATGCGACGCCGCGAGAAGAGGATATGCTTAACATAGAGGTACGTCGCAGCCACGCCAATCAATCTTGACCATCCGTGGCAGGGTGCCGCCTTCTTCACGAGGGAATGTGTCTCTTGAATCCTGTTCGAGCGCGGTCGTCTCGTTGCGTATCAGGTTGGGGCCAACAATTGCATCCGTATCATTGAATTTCTGCCTCCAGGTTGAAATCCCTTTGCTTTGTCGTGGTGATCTGCTTCGCGATAATAGCTTCTCGAGCTGTTTGTACGTACCTGAAGAGCTGCTCTGCTGTGCAACAAGACGGTTCTTGTATGCTTCCTTGGCCTTCTGAATGAGGTGCTCCTTGTGCTTGTACTCAGCGTGGGCGGCCTTGATGTCCGCCTTTGCTTGCAGTGTCCTGCGGTGGAGAATACCGTATCCAATACCGCCGACGAGCGCTGAGTAGCGGACGACCTGAGTGATTGCAATGCGTGAGAGTAGAAGTCGGCAAAAACAGGCAAGGACCAGACCAAGAGATAGTCGGATGTCGCGTTTGAATGAAGGTCAATCAGCATCAAATGAAGAGAAAAGAATGATGTCAGTGTACGTGTGCCTACACATGGAGCACAGCAAGAACCTGGAGGAAGTCTTTCGGTGGATTGCAGACTGCGAGTCGAGGAGTGGCGATGATAATACTTGGTCGCCATGAGCTGCGATGCTTCCAAATTCATCTCTCTACCACGCCTACCTTGCTCCAGATGCGACAATTCGGATGTGCAACACTTACATTCAAGACTGGAGAGCTCGACATTGTGTATATGTAAGTGTGTGAATGAACGGCGAAGAACCGAACGAATGCGAGTGACCTAGGGATTCGAAAAGAGGGACGACCTGTATGAATGCGAGACACGTGCGAGTGTGCCTGTTCGATGCCAGCGAAAGATCCGCGATGCCGTGAATGAGAGGATGGTGAGGTGACGAGAGTTGATGTGGGGAAGATCAGAAGATCAAGATGGAGTTGCTATCGACAACAAATGGAACACAATTCCACAGCAGCGATGTGCGATTTCCAAACCCTTTCGACCTTCTCGTCCGCAAATCTTCGAAGTGTCCCGCTTCCGGGTTCAGTTCTTCTTGGTCGAGCCAAATTGCGCTCTCCGGTTGAAATCGGGCGTTCATTTCAACGAATTTGTATTGACGCCGCCAAAAATGGCCATGGCCAAGCGTTTGAATTTCTAACTACTTCATTTTTGTTTGTCTTGTGAGGCTAGCGAGAGCCTAACAGTTTCGATACGATTGTATGCTGTTAGAGCCGTTTCACGCACACTTTCAAAATCACTACCGTTGGCTGGCTGCGGCGTATCCAATCACAGGCGGTAGCACCTTCGCTGACCACTGTCGACACACTTATCATAATTTAGTCTACAGTGTCTATGTCACTCTTGTCTCTTCTGCGCAGCCTCTGGCATGGAATGCCACACAGTCCATGTTACCACAGAAGATGATCCACAACTCGAAACGAAGGGCTGCTGTATTGATATGGTGTTCTTGCCTTAAGAAGACGGTGAGTCCATGTGTCTCTCTGAGCTTCTTCTGCTGCAGCTGAAGGTGATCAAGAAGAAAAGCAGTCAAAAGCACAGGTCAGGCGAGTCAAAAAGAAATTGGGACAGGAAATTGGAAGAAAGGGCAGACAGACGGCCGAGAGCGTGTTCGACTTGGAAGCGGGGGATTAAGCAGACGGCAGCAGCTCACAAGAAGAAGAACCAACTGCAGACAAGCCTTGCGCCGCCGCGCGAAGAAAGCGCAAAGACACACACTCACGCACAGTCTCTGTCTGAGCTGGACTCAAGTCATTCGTCAGGTCCGGTATCTTTGCTCGTCGTCGTCGTCGTTGATCATTGACACTGTTCTCCATCATACATTCTCTACCTTCTCGTTCGGCTCCTTTTCGGTTCCTTCCCTTCCTTTTATTTCACATCAAAATGGTTCTTAACCAGGAAAAGCTCGCCAAGCTCCAGGCCGCCAGCCGAACTGGTACGTTTCTCACCTCATACACGCCCTTTATCCGATCATAGGCGCCTTCGAGCAGTCTTGCAAGCTCCTGCCGATCCGGCGACAATGAGCGCATGAACTTGGCATGCTCCTGGAGAGCACCGACAGACTCGCTGACATCTTGCTCTTTTTCTCTTTCGCACTGCCTCCATACATGCCATCTTTCGACCACCTAATCATCCTTCTTCCGCTGTCCTTGCATCATCTAATCTTCTGCACTGCTCACCTCCGATCGACTCTACTATTCACGAATCAACGCCGCATGCTCTCTTGACCGCATTCTGCATGCTCTGCTCAACTCGAACCTCTTTGGATATCATGTCGTATTCGGGATATCATAGGTGGTAAGGGTACCCCCCGTCGTAAGATGGCACCCAAGCCTAAGGGCCCCGGTGGTGAGGACCCCAAGCTTCAGGCTGCTCTCAAGAAGCTCCAGGTCGAGCCTGTCTCTGGTATCGAGGAGGTCAACATGTTCAAGGAGGACGGCAACGTTCTTCACTTTGCTGCCCCTAAGGGTGAGTCTCAATTCGACGCAACAGCAGCCGCAGCCGCAACAGCACGTCAGCAAATCAGCATACTAGAATGTTAGCGCAGTGTACGCATGATTGTCCTATCATTGCAAAGCACGGAACCGTCAGCAGCGACCGGTCATGAACTATCGCTAGGAGAGCTATTAGCACGATGCAGAGAGGCACCGTAATTTGACGGGAGGAAAAGCACATCTGTTGAAGACGACGCATTGAGATTGCAACGATGTAGGAAGCTCCAAAATAGCAGCGCAGAGCTCAAGCGGGAATAATCTTGCATCACTAGTTTCGAAATATCCAAGGCAGCTGGATGAAGGTCAGGGATCGTGCGCGATGCAAGACTATTGCCGGCGTGAAGTTGTCGGCGTCTTCTGCAGCAACGTGGCATATCCGACAATGTCCAACACAGTGCGCGGCTGCTGTTTGCGAAATGCACGAATCGACTTGTACGCTGTTACTGACTTAATCTCACTTTCTAATATGCTTCGACCTCACCAGTCCACGGTCTTCAGTCCAGCAACACCTTCGCTGTCTACGGTAACGGTGTCGACAAGGAGCTCACCGAGCTTGTTCCCGGTATCCTCAACCAGCTTGGCCCTGACTCGCTCGCTTCCCTTCGCAAGCTCGCTGAGTCTTACCAGGCCATGAACGCTCAGCACGCCGCTTCGCAAGCCGCTGCCGCCGGTGCTTCCAAGGATGACGATGATGTTCCCGATGTTGTCGAGAACTTCGACGAGGCTGACAAGAAGGAGACCGAGGTTGACAAGCTCGACTAAGCATTGCGCTCCTCCACTCCTAGCAGCATTGACACGAGGAATTAGGTGGATGAGTTCATAAAAGCAAGCAGATAAGCCATCATCCGCACGCACGCACAACGATCTCTACGCATTGAATTGTACGAAGCAGCAGCATCGCTTTGGTTCGCTCGTTTTCATTCTTCACACCTTGTCCTGACACGCAGCACACAACACACCCCAAAAAATAGCACAAAAGTTGTTGTATAAGATCACATAGCGGCTTCAGAAGGTTGTGATTGTGTCTATGTGTGATTTACGGAGCGGAAAGCGCTCGAGAGGCTGGTCCTTTCGGCATATCCGAATGAGCTGACTCCGACTCAGCTTTTTAAGTTTCACTCGCTGACAGTGAATTTGTGCGTTGCCTTCTTTAACACCTTTTGATAGCTCTCCAGCCTTGCGAGTCCTTTCAACCATTGTACCGTCTTTGGCCAGTCCTCCTTCTTCTTTCCTTCGCTCGTTATACCTGTATCCATGAAAAGTGTGTACTCTGCCGAGAACGCACACATGATATCCGCCGCCGTAAGCCTTCCGCCCACCAGATACTCTCCTTTACCTTCGCTCAAGGCTCTCTCCAGTGCATTCAGATTGTTCTGGATGTTGGCCGACATCTTGCTTTCGATGCTCTTCGCCGTAGCTTCATCTGCAAACCATCGTGGATAGATAGCGGCGAGCGTATGAACCATCATCCCTTCACTGAACGAGATCCAGGATTCAATGTCGCCTCGCTCTTGCCAGTTCTCAGGGGCACCGAGGAGGTCGGTACGGCCCCGCTGAGGACCGTAGCGTTCGATGAGGTACTTGACGAGGGCACCAGACTCGCCGAGTTTAATAGGTCCATCAACGAGATAGGGAGACTTGCCAAGTGGATTGCCGGACTCAGATTTGAGTGACGGCTCGGCTCGTTTCCCCTCGATCCGAGAGTAGTGCTTGAGAGTGTAAGGGAGAGAGAGCTCTTCCAGGACCCATGCGACTCGGAAAGCGCGAGAGTTCTCAAGGTAGTATAAGGTGCGTTCGTTCTCGGCTGACATCTTGGGCGAGAGGAGATGCTGTTGAGATGATGGTCGTCACTAAGGACGCCGTCGTTCACTGACATCCGAGCTCAAGAGTTGAAGGGGAAGCATGGCGGAGCCACATTCAGTCGCCGAGACTAGGTCTCACCAACGAAGTGCGGGGGAACAGCGAGAAATCGCGTCTTATTTACGAACGTCACACCGAGACACCGAAGAACTGCTTCTAGAACACACATCAGGATCAACATTTCCGCTTCCTCAAGCAAGCAAGTCAGACGACCAGTAGACTCTTAGCTACATAAGTCATTGCCACGGAGGCATTCGCACAAACCTTCCCGTTGAACTTCTTCGATGGAATTCAGGCTTGATAATCGCAAGCGTGACCGAGGCCATTCCCATCAATATGCTCATTTCAATTGGAATGGCTACCACGGAGCCTTTCGCAGCCGGACAACTAAGCCACACTCTCGATTGATCACACATTCGACGGTTTCTCTGGCTGTCACGGCGACGTTCTGTATCGCAGATGCATTTTTACATTATATACAATCACGGATTCGCTGGGAAGTTTAGGCGAGCTTGCCCTCAGCCCATCGGTTGGTCTTCAGAGCCATTCTGTAGCGGAAAAAGGGTCAAAGGCGGAAGCGTTAGTAATGTGATTCTTGTATCGGCATTTGAGCGTCTATTGCTATACTTACTCGACAGCAGCCGAACCCCAGTCGAGGCCGTGGTTGTGGCCCTTGTTGGCGCCCCTTCCGACACCACTCCTCTCGAGCGCCTGATCTTCGGTCAATGCGGTCAGGACACCGAGAATGACGGGAACGCCAGTGTCCAATCCGATACGCATCAACCCAGAGCAGCACGATTCGGAGATGTACTCAAAGTGCATCGTCGAGCCCTTGATCAAGACACCAATACCGATGACGGCATCCAGCGCAGCCTTGCTTGGCTTTGCGCTTCCAGATGTGGTGGGTGTAGCAGGTTTGGAGTTGTCATCCAGCAAGGAGGTGGCACCCATGAGGTCAGAAACGTTGGAAGAAGCCTGGACCTGTGAGGCGGAGATGAGACGGGATACACCGAAAGGAAGCTCCCATGAGCCAGGCACGCTCTCGATGACGATGTTCTCCGGCTTGACGCCAGCCTTCGTGATGTTTTCGACACAGCCCTTGACGAGAGGGGTGATGCACTCCTCGTTCCATCGTGCGTGGACGATACCGATGCGGAGGTTCTCGGCACCGGGGAAGGAAGTGGGTGCCGGAGCGGGGCCTTTGATGCTTGCCATTTTTGCTAAGGGATGTGTTGAGAGAAGCTTCTAACGGTCAAATGCGTTGCGGCCGGTTGATGCAGGATAAATACGATGTCGGTGAAGGGCGGTATTGGTGCGACAATGGTTGCGGGACAGTTGGAAGGATGTCGGAAGATGATGTTCAACGCTGTCCGTGCATCTAGCCGAGAGAGCTGTGCTGTGTGCGCTTTCAATTTAGGGTTTGGCCTGACCGCGGATTCCGAGCGAAGAGCGTCGAGCAAGGGCAAGGGTGATCGACTTTGATTTCAGATCCTGTCCCGATGTGAATTTTAGCCAGGAATCGGCTGCTGCGCATAAACGCCTTGGTCGGCGTATTTCAAGCTTCAGCAGCATTCGGATCTGACGGCCGTGCCTTGACCATCACCTTTCCTTCATCAACCTCATCATTTTGACCCGTCCGGCTTTAGTATCAGCGTCTACGACATATAAGCGGCATCGTCACTAGCGACGCAAAGCAAGCACTTCCTTCCTCCAAAAGCTCAGATATCAGAGGACCTTCGATCAGGACATCACAACGTCTTCAGAAGTGGCCCTTGCATTGCCTGCTCTAACACCTGTATAAAATCTCAACCCGGAACTCGCTCTTCACATCCGACGTTTTGACGGCTTCTTACCGGTTTCTTCGCTAGCTTTCACCTTTTGCCCCGCCGTCCCCTCCACACCCTGCCCCTTCACCAGTATCACTTCCTGGCCACCTCGCCTTCCCCGCTCTCTACCACCTTGCTGTGCTCCGATATGAGGACGTCGACCCTCCTCCGCACATCAACCTCCATCCTCGCGCGATCGCACTCCCCAGCAGCAGCTGCCCGCCTTCCCGCCCTCGCAGTCTCCTCCAGTATGGCCAGCAAGCGCATCACCAGCGCCAACAGCAGGCTCAACCAAGTCTCTCGTCAGATGTCCTCAACCCCAGCCCATCATGCTGCCATGAGCGCATCTGCTCCCAATCGCGCCGCCTCTGCATCCGGCGCCAGCTCAAGCTCAGACGACAACAAGCTCGTCAAGCTCCTCTCCGAAGGTGGCCTGCGAACCATCCTTCTCAACCGCGAAAAGGCACTCAACGCTCTCAACCAGGAAATGGTCAACCTTCTTGATGCTGCTCTCGACGAATGCGTCCGCTCCTCCATTTGCAACGTCATCCTCCTCCGCGGTACCGGCCGTGCCCTTTGCTCCGGTGGTGATGTACTCGCTGTTGTCAAAGCTGCCGACTCCACTGATCCCAAGGTTCGCAACACTGCGCTCGACTTCTTCCAATCCGAGTTCCAGCTTGACTATAAGATTGCCCGTCTCGGAGAGGCTGCTAACGCTCATAGCGCCGGAAAGGGTGCCGAAGACGCTCGCACTTTGGCTAAGAGCAAGGGCGATGAGCTCAAGCACCCCAAGACCTTCGTCTCTGTCATGGACGGTATCACTATGGGTGGTGGTGTTGGCCTCTCCGTCCATGCTCCTTTCCGTATTGCAACCGAGCGCACCATGTTCGCTATGCCAGAAACCGGTATCGGCTACTTCCCCGACGTCGGTGTCACTCGCGTACTCGCCAGGCTCGACGGCCGCATTGGTCAATACCTCGGTATGACTGGTGCCCGCATCTCCGGTGAGGAAGCCTATCTCGCCGGTCTTGCTACCCACTATGTCTCTTCATCCAGCATCGACGCCATCGCTCATCGTCTCAGCACACTCCCCGCTGAAAGCGCTCTGAACCCCTCCATCGTATCCTCTGCTCTGCACGAGTTCTCCGCCGACCCACTCGCATCTAAGGATACCCTCGCCAAGTCCGCATTCTTCGGCGACCGCCGTATTGCTCTTGACTACGTCTTTGGACAGCTTTCGTGCGAGTCCATCTTCTCTTGTCTCGAGGAGATCTCCTCCGGCAACGGCAATTCTCAAGCTTCCGCCGAGCTCGCTCAACTTGGTCTGTCCTCGATCACTCACGAGGTCCAGCAGTGGGCTATTCAAACTCTCAAGGACTTGAAAACAAAATCTCCACGAGCACTCAAGATCACACACCAAGCCATTCTCGAGGCACGAAGATTCGATGTCGAGGAAGCCTTCCGCTTTGACATGCGTCTCGCTACTGCTTTCTGCGACCTTTCCATCGGTCGCGACTTCTACACCGGTGTGACGCATGTGCTGGAGCGCGACCCAGCCACCGGCAAACGTCGGACCGGTATTGCTGACTGGGATCCACCCTCGCTCGACAAGGTCTCGGACACCACCATTCGTGCTCAGTTCTTCGCTGATGTAGAAACTGCAAAGCAGGCAGGGCTCAGCTTGGAAGTTCCTCAACTGACACAAATCCCCGAACCTTTGACGAGCAAAGATGCAAGGCAGGCAAGGGATAGCTTATTGAGAGGAAGAGGCCCGTTGAAGTGGGAGCAGAGTCACAACGTCTTTGCGTTGCCGAGTGAGGCTGAATGCGCAGCGTTGTTGGAGGGTAGTCATCCAGCCGCAGGAGCTGTTGTACCGGATGACGCCGAGTTGGTGGACTGCTTGAAGAGGCACAAGGGACACCTGGCTGGCCTGGAGTTCAAGGTGAAGGATTGGATCGAGAGAAGACATCGTGCTCGGGCCTGACCGGATCTCAACGTCAATGGACAATAGAGCCAACTCGACACCGTGACGATAAACAAACACTAACACATGTAAAAGAGCCACAAAAAACTTCAGCAATACGTTCTAGACGATCGTACCCTAACCTTACTCGGACCTACGAGCATCCCACGAGAATTTGCAGCTGTATTTCACCACGGGCCTTGGGTCCCGAACTACGTGCCACGGAGCACATGATTGACCAGAACACGCTGCCTTGATGAACCACGAATCGAGCCACGACCGGGGCCGAACTCGCGCGAGCGAGGCAGCAGCAGTAGTGTAGTCGCTGCAGTGCGCTGAGATGAATGCGCTCACGAGCTGAGCGTAAAGGCAGAGCCAGAGATGAGTAGAGTGTATCTTAGGGTCGAGAGCAGAGTAGAGTTACGAGACAAGCACCCAGAGACCAACCTAGCGGTCCACTCCTCAGTCGCACAAGCGCCATGCCACAGACGCGTATTCAGGGTTCACCCCGCTTTCAGCGCTTCCGAATTTCACGGCAGCAACAGTCTTTGCTCACCACCGACTTCATCATGCTTCATCGACCCACCCACACTGCTCGTCACCTTCGTCAGCATGACCGTCGCCATCGAGAGCTTGCCATCATCATCAGAAGCCGACGTCACCACCATTCTCGTCGCCCTTTCAGGCAAGTAAGGACCATGTTCGATACAGCTGGCCGATAACGAAAGCCGAGACAAAAATGCTTTTTTTCGAGACAGAAAATGCGTTCAAGGGGAATCGAATCCCTGTCTCCCGCTGTCTGGAATTCCGTTTCCTTACGTGGATGGCCGAAAAAATAAAAAAGATACACTGGAGGGGAGTCGAACCCCTGTCTCCTGCTAGCCGGAATTCCGTTTCCTTTTGGAAGGCAGGAATAATCAAACCGTTATACGACCAGTGTTTTGCGTTGTAACAAGTGCTTTTACACCTCATTATGTATGTAAATCTACTCAGTGGGTCAAGAAGGATAAGTAGAGGTGAAAAAATAATGGAAAACGGCCATCTTGTTGTGGAAATATGGACTAGAACGATACTGACGAGTACGGAGATGGTTGTGCAAGGTTGCAATACCAGGAAATAGCCTTCGCGACGGAGGCAAGGCTTATCAGCTCATTCGCGATCGTCAAAGTAGCATGGCCAGACCTGCTTGAGGTCGAAGTACAGCTGTCAGACTAGAGAACAATTGTCGAAGCACTTTGATTTGGTTTGGTCCTTCCCGGAATGGTTGGTTCTTTCATAGCAGATCCGATTGCGTGAGACCCACGGTTCTTGTTGTTTGTGCTCGCGTTGCCGCAATCAGTGAGAACAGTGTGCTGTTTCAGATGCACACAAAGCGTGCGCTCAGACATTTTGCGAAAATAGGAGCTCGCGTTGCTTTGGTCGTAAGACGATTGATTGCCGGTGGGCCATGCGAAGTGTTCAGCCTGTCTTGACACACTCCTTGTTCCGGGATCTTCTTTCGGATGAGCTGCATAGAATGGGATGAAGTCTAGTGTACATGAATGGATCAAGGTGCGTGCGTGAGCTGAATCAAACATCCTGCCAATCCAAACTGCCCAGAATCGCCGTCTTACTTGGCAATCTTCCTGTGCTTGGACTGAGAACTGTGATCTTCTTTCGAACTGTATCGATATCTGCAACATGAACGAAGCCCAAGATGGGTGCACCGATGATCTCGTCGTCGGTGGGATTCGTTGAGGAGTCGGGCTGGCCTGCACCTCCACCACCTCTTGGAGGTTGGATGAGAGCTAGTACAGAGTGAAGAAGAGTGGTTTGATCTGCGACTGAGTTGGTTGGGTCAAGTTTGACGAGTTGTGTTTCTGTGACTGTGCGGGAAGCTCCGATAGGCAGTGCGGATGATGGAGCGAGGCTTTCTTGGCCGATCTTGTAGATCTCCAGCAGATCGAAAGGGATGGTTGTGCTGTACGGCGACAAAGAAGGGATGCCGCCGAGTGGATCAGAGTGTCCTGGAAGAACGTTGGCAGGAACACCTCCTTCCTTTGTGCCTACACTGCTTCCACCATAAAAGTACGTCTTAACTTGCAACGCTTTCAATCGAGATCTGTACATATCATCCAATTCCACCACGCCTCCTGACTTGGGCAGCTTGATCACATTCACCCTCGGCAACTTCTTTCCACCAGACCCTGGAATCTCACAGGGCTCTTGTGGACCAGCAAAGAGCTTGCTCATCTCCAAATTCAGCTTCTCATGACCCAACACTACAATCGTATCGATCTTGAAAGCTTTTACACAGTGCTGTATGAACGCATACTTTGTCCTTGCATCCGCCGTGATCACTCCTGGGGTATCGATCAGCAAACCTGACATCCTTGATCTAAAATCACGCGCCAACCTCCTCTCCACACCTTCAGCGAGCCAATCCACAACACGCCTGAAATGTCGTTCGTTCTCCCTAACGTTCTCTTTTCCAAGCCAGAGCGAAAGAGGTGCCACACCATGCGCAGTTGATGTTCCGGGAGGGATGGCTCCGGTCGTACCCGTATTCGTGCCAAACGGGAAGGCTGGTGATGGCGAAGGCAACGATGCTAGCGGCAACGGCGAGAGTGGAAGAGCAGAGAGACAGCAAGGAAGAGGAGGTGCACCATCACTTGGATCCAAATTGACGACAACAGGCCACCATCCGGTGATCTCGCTCCTTTTCTCCTCTTCTCTTTTCTCCTTCTTCGCCTCTTCAGAGAGATTCGCTTCCATGTTCGGATAGATGATCCCATCTCCACCCATTCGCAGACTTTCGGCGACTTTTCCGGCTTCACCCTTACCCAAACTCGCCACTGCAGGAGAGCGGAGCGCCAGATTAGCAAGGAACTTGACAAGGCTTGTCTTGCCCGCTGATTCTGGGCCCAGCACCATCACTCTTGGCCCTTGTCCTTCCGGCCTATATACTGTGCTTGCAGCAGTCCCACTTGGGTCAGATTCTGTTTCGGCACTGGCATCCGTAGTTCGAGGCGCGATATATGTCGGATCCAGCACGCTTCCCGCTAGACTGCTCAATAGCTTTGCATCGCCTCTGAGTGCTTGTCTCGCTTGAATCCGCTTTTTCTCGAGAACAAGGTGAAGATTCGAATAAGCACCATAGACTGGAGAAGGTTCATCGGCGAGGTATTCGGTCGATGCGGTACCGGCGATTTCGAGTTCAGCTCCGCGCCAAGAAGAGACAGCAGCTTTGGCTTCGTCGCCAAAGGGGTACCATCTTTCTTGAGTGCCGCCTACGAGTTCAGCGCCGAAAATTTCGGCATCGGGTTCTTCGCCAGTTTGGGTCTTGCCAGACACGAGACGGATGGAGAGGCGTTCGGATGGTTCGAGTTCGAAGCGGTATTCCGATCGAGGCGGCAGAAAGACTCGACGATGCTGCGTGGATGACTCCGCTTGATTCTCCATCCTGTCTGGGGGTGCTTGCTCGTCAAAAGGTGCCGGCAGGGTGTGAGGGTGAGAGACGAAGGGCGAGGAGAAACAACGCTTCCTGTTGGACCCTGCGGAATCGCGAACCACAAAAATTCTACCCGAGTTCCGCATTTTCCAGACTCTAATCTGTCCCGATTTCGCCGATTTTAATCTTCACCACGTCCTCGTGAACGTCGGCATACTCCCGCAGCTAGATTCTGCTGTTCGGACTTGGACAGCAGCGCCTTTGGTGTCGTTGTGGCATCGTGACCTCGCGAAGCGTAGGAGTCTCAAGAAGCAACTTGCTTCAGCTTGGAATGCATGCTAGTTGTTGATCGATGTCAAACCAAGAGCGTGATGGGACTGTGGGCCAGGTACATACATGATGAGAACAAGAAGGCTGCCTCGTCTGCCCAAAGGCGAATCGCTTACAGTACCTGTAAGGTGTTCGGATATTCGTCCGAAGCAGCGGGTCGTCTTTAACGGATTAGGATGTATCTGCTTTGAAGAGGATCGACGTCGGAAGGACGAGATAGCTAGGCATGAAAACGTCACGCGTTCAAGCGAACGCAGCACGCCTTTTGTTTTCAATCTGCAGAGCTACCGCGAGATGTGCATGAATGAGCATTGTTCTCAGCGTCAAACTTTACCCGGTCCGAGCAAACAAGAGAGACGCACATGGAATCATCAAGCAAAGACACCGAGATACGACGACAGAATGTGAGCAGTGAAGACACGGACTCGAGATTGTGATGTTCAAGAGAGCCTACACGAAAGAGGATGAGGCCTGTGCGTCACTCCACGTCTTTCTTTCCGAAGATACGTTTTGCCGAAAAAAGATGCGGGAAAAAGGAGGTCACAAAAAGGCGAGAGGTGATTTGTTGATGCGGACACAGGCTTCATGCTTGCTACGCTTTTGTCAAGTCGGTTGACTTGCTTTACTTCACACCAACCATACCCTCTCATGGCGACGATGATGATCAGGAGAATAAGGCAGCGACAGTGGCAGGGATGTGATCGTTTGCGAAGGACTTTCGATCGCACAGTCACTTTCTGGCAGTGACGTGCGCCGAGACTGCTGACGCTCCGTTTTCGGAACAGCCGAGAGAGCATGAAGCGAGGCTACAAGGCTGCTTTCCACAACCTGAGCTTGGCAGTGTCACCCTGGCTGATGGAAAGCGTCGGATGTTTCCGTCCATTCGCAAGCGCATACTGAAGAGCAAAGCGATGCTCTCGACCACTGCGAAATGAGTCTGCGTTAGGAGAAGTGGGCAGACATAGCCTACACAGTGATCAGGGCAACGTTGCAAGCAGATCTTTATGCAAAGATCACAACGCCGCGTTGGGCCGAAGAGAGGCCAGACATAATGCGAATCATCAAAATTGGGGTAGCGGCGACCCAGTCAGCAGGATCGCGGGGTCGAATAGGGACATCCTTCTCGATGCCGATAGCTAGAGACGAGGTTTCCATATTGAAAAGGCGGAGCTTCAGGACGTAAGAGAACGAGAGGAGACAAGGTGCGGGGTTGGAGTGACGCTGCTAGGCGCATCTCGGCACCATTGCGGTGCAGACTAAACTTCCAACACCGGGGAATCAAGATCTCGACCTTTCGACGTCAAAAGCCAAGTGAGCAGCTTGGAAATGACGGTGTTGGAAAGAGCGAGACACAGGCACAAGAGCAAGGTCACCGAAGCAAAGCAGTGGCCGACGAGATCTTCATTTTTGATTTTAGTCGCGGTGACACAGAACTCGACCGCTTTACGACTTGTCTCGACTGTCTCGAGTGATTTTCCCCGCTCGAGCCAACACCGTCCACACTGACATTTCACCGAAAGCCTGCTCACACTCACTCAGAAAAAATGCATACGCGAGAAGACCGACGTGAAGCGGAATTGCAGAGAGTGGAGGAAAAAGGACAAAAAAGCGGAGACCGAGATGGCCAAACACACTCAAGCTCGTACGTCGGTGAGTTCCTGGTCAGGACGTGCAATCAGCGACGCATAACCAGTTCTCGTGTAACAAGTCATGCAAGCTGTGAGGATGGTGTTGCTAAGGAACGATTGGATGGTGACAGAGAACTGGAGAGAATTGTGGTCGGAGGCGCTGTCCGATGGGCCGAGACAGAGAGACAGAGAGACAAGAGAGGAGAAGGCAGCCTGTGCGAACGGTAAGTCCATTTCCACTCAAGGCCGTCGGTGGCTGTTTGGCTGTCTGAGTGAGTGTCTGTGGGTGAGAGAGACTCTCTTGGCATCTGCTCTGATGCACTTTCGCACCTCTGCCGCCTTGTTCAGGATGTGGAGCTTTCTAGTCGAAGTTCTCGATCTCGCCTCCGCTGCCGCTGTTGCTGCTCTGTGCAAGATGCTGCTGCAATGCGCCAGTTTGCCGTTGCGTCTTAGACAGCCACTCTCGGTTCTCCCGCTACAGTCACAAGCTTAGCCTGGCTTTCGCCGCTACACGGCCCGAGCGTCCTTTTCCCTATATAGAGCTCTACCTCCATCCATTGCTACTTCGTAGCTGCTCCTCCTTTCCTCCGCTCTGTCACCCATATACCAACTTGTCACCGTTCCATCTACAACGGCACAAGTGCATCTTCCCACCAAGCTTGTAGACAGACGAGTATCAGCGAAAACTGCGCCTCGTCCCTTCCCCATTACCAACTAGATCTTCTTACTCGACGTCCCAGAACGCTTCTGGTCTTCCTATAAGCCATGGCTGAAGCCGAAGTTCCCGAGGTCAAGACGTACGACGTCCCCTCGCGTCTTTTGGGCAATGACGGTCGTCCCGCTCCTCACGTCAACGCTCAAAAGTACCAGTCCGACTACCCCGAGTCGATCAACAACACTGACGAGTTCTTCGGCAAGGTGAGTAAAATAGCGCAGCGTCGGCACTGCCGATTGCAAAGGGCCCCGCAGCTAGCTTCGGCGCTGCAGCGTAGACGATGACCGCAATCGGCTTCTTCGTGTCTTCACGAAGTCGCCTGTAGAGCCGAAAGGCATCTGTCAGCGGCTTTGAGGCAGACTCGGCTGGTCCGAAGCTTCCTCGCCGAGTCGAGAACAGCATTTACTGACATCCGGTTACTCTTGTTTTGATACTATGTGTATCTCGCAGCTCGCCAAGGAAATCATCGACTGGGATGTGCCCTTCAAGACCGTCCGCTCTGGTGGTTTCGAGAACGGCGACGTCGCCTGGTTCAACGAGGGTCGTCTCAACGCTACCTACAACTGTGTCGACCGATGGGCTCACAAGTACCCCGACCGCGTTGCCATCATCTACGAGGCGGACGAGCCCGGTCAGCACCAGGAGATCACCTACTCGCAGCTCCTTGTCCAGGTCTCGCAGGCCGCCAACATGCTCAAGACCCTCGGCGTCAAGAAGGGCGACACCGTGATTGTCTACCTTCCCATGATTCCCGAGGCTGCCGTCGCTTTGCTCGCATGTGCCCGTATCGGTGCCATCCACTCGGTTGTCTTTGCTGGTTTCTCTGCCGATTCCCTCCGTGACCGAACCAACGACTGCGGTGCTCGCGTTGTCATTACCACTGACGAAGGCAAGCGTGGTGGACGTACCATCGCCACCAAGAGCATCGTCGATGCCGCCCTCAAGGAGTGCCCTAAGGTCGAGCACGTCGTGGTCGTCAAGCGTACCGGAGGTCAGGTAAACTTTGACGACAAGCGTGACATTTGGTGGCACGAGGCTTGCTCGCGCGAGCGTGCTTTCTGCCCTCCCGAGTCGGTCAGCTCCGAAGACCCTCTCTTCATTCTTTACACTTCCGGTTCCACCGGCAAGCCCAAAGGTGTCGTTCACGCCACTGCCGGTTATTTGCTTGGTACCGCGCTAACCCTGCGACACGTCTTCGATGTGCACCCTGACAAGGGCGACCGCTTCGCCTGTATGGCCGACGTCGGCTGGATCACTGGTCACTCGTACATCGTCTACGGTCCCCTTATGAACGGTGTAACCACGCTCATCTTCGAGTCAACGCCCGTCTACCCTTCGCCCTCGCGTTACTGGGAGATCGTCGACACTCACAAGTTGACGCAATTCTACACTGCTCCCACCTCGATCCGTCTTCTCCGTCGATTGGGTGACGAGCACGTCAAGAAGCACGATCTTTCTTCGCTCCGTGTCATTGGCTCGGTCGGTGAACCCATCAACCCCGAGGCATGGCACTGGTACAACGACAACGTCGGCCGTCAGCAGTGCGCTATTGTCGACACCTACTGGATGACCGAGTCCGGCTCGATCATGATCACTCCTCTTCCCGGTGCTACCAAGACCAAGCCTGGTTCGGCCACCTTCCCCTTCTGGGGTATCAAACCTGTTTTGCTCGACCCTACCTCGGGCAAGGTTTTGGAAGGAAACAACGTCGAGGGTGTGCTTGCCATTGCTCAGCCATGGCCTTCAGTAGCACGAACCGTTTACCAAGACCACCAGCGATTCCTTGACACTTACATGCGTGCTTACAAGGGATACTTCTTTACTGGTGACGGTGCTGCCCGTGACAAGGACGGCTACATCTGGATCAAGGGTCGTGTTGACGATGTGATCAACGTTTCCGGTCACCGTCTCTCGACTGCTGAGATCGAGTCTGCCCTCATTCAGCACCCTGGTGTTGCAGAGACCGCCGTCGTTGGTATCCCAGACGAGGTCACCGGTCAGACCATTGCTGCCTACGTAACGCTCAAGCCCGAGTTCAGCTACGACAGCGAGGATGCTCTCACCAAGGAGCTCGTCATCCAGGTCCGAAGGAACATCGGTCCTTTCGCTGCTCCCAAGAAGATCATCATTGTTTCCGATCTTCCCAAGACCAGATCTGGTAAGATCATGCGTCGTTTGCTCAGGAAGTGCGCCTCGCACGACACCGACAACTTGGGAGACCTTTCGTCCTTAGCTGATCCCTCAGTCATTGACCACATCAAGGAGAAGACCAACGCTTTTGACAAGAAGTAGACCGTCGCAGAAGAAAAGAAAAAAAGACTTTTCTCCTTGTCTCGAATGTAACTTATGCTCCATACTTTGGAAAGATCATGTGTAATGCGATCGTAACACGCTCATCGTCTGCCTTGATTGTCATCGTCTGTGCTGAGTTTGGCTCGGCAGAAAGTTTAATGCTCGACCTCGAAGTCGGATATCGATGCAGTGATGGAGTGTGCACGGGGCAACTCCGTTTCAATCGCGTGCTCCTCCACGGAAATAAGACTCGCCTCCGTTGCTGTGGGAAGAAGCTGTGAAGGCACGCAGCAACACTTCAGCCGTCGGTTCATCCGAGCTCAGCTTTCCGCTCATAGGTATATAACCGGCTTTCCTCCCGTCCTTCTTCCTCCTCCTTTCCCATACTCAGGAGGTTCTGCTCAATGTCGATCCGACTAGCAAGCATTGCACGACACACTCTTGCTTCTCCATCGCAGCTTCTCACTCGCAACATGTCGACCATCCGTGCACTCCAAATCGACCGTCAAGGTGGACCCGAGGTCGTCCAAGTCGTTCCGATCTCTCCGCCTACCCTCTCCGGCAATGGTAAGGTCATTGTTCGCAACGAGTACGCAGGTGTCAACATGATCGACACCTACCACTATGGAGGTCTTTACCCACTGCAAACCCCCATCATCATCGGTCAGGAAGCAGCGGGTGTTGTCGAAGCCGTTTCCTCGGATGTCACTTCTGTCGCTCCTGGTGATCGTGTTGTTCAGTATGGTGGAGGCTCTTACACTGAAAAGCAGCTCCTCGATGCAGAGCGAGTCATCAAACTCCCCTCTTCCATCGACACCAAGACTGCAGCCGCTTCTTATCTTCAAGGTTTGACTGCTCTCACCCTTCTTCGAGAAGCTCATCCCGTCAAGCAAGGCGATTGGTTGCTCGTCACTGCCGCGGCAGGCGGTGTTGGTCTCTTGCTCTGTCAGATGGGCAAAGCTTTCGGAGCAAAGGTGATTGCCGTCACCTCCACTCCCGCCAAATGTGAACTAGCACTCAAACACGGCGCATCTCATGCTGTCATGTACAACAAAGAAAACCCACAAGCCTACATCGACGAGATCATGAGGATCACCGATCAGCACGGTGTAGACGGTATCCTCGACGGCGTAGGAGCAGACACTTGGGAAGCCAACTTCTCCATCGCTGCTCGCAAAGGTACTATTGCTACTTTCGGAAACGCCTCTGGTCCCGTCCCCGCGTTCGCACCTCTCAAGTTAGCTCCCAAGAATCTCAAGGTGTGCAGACCAACACTATTCAACTACGTCGCAACGAGGGAGGAACGCGAAAGATACTCGAAAGAGCTATTCGATCTGGTCGAAAGCGGCAAGGTCAAGATCAACGTGCATGAGGAGTATGATTTCAGCACCGAAGGAATGAGGAAGGCTTTCGCGGATATCAAGAGTAGGAAGACAACAGGAAAATTGGTTGTTAAGATCTAAGAGAAGGTCAGGGCAATGTCCAATTGGTGTGAATGCGAATAGTAACGACAGGTACGAGAGAGGCTGTGCAAGTGTGTGTGCAAAGAGGCTATTTGACAAGATGTGAGGGTAGATGGGATCGCCAGCGTCCCATCCCAAGAGTGTGGTGAGCATGTGTCAATCGGCGAGAGCTTATGTAAGCTCAATGAGTGGCAAAGTGAGTGTTAATCAAGCTTTAGATGGCGAGGTGCTTCTCGACCGCGCAGCGTTGAACGTGTTGGAACGTTGGGGACTCACACTTCCCCGATTGCTACTGGCTCTCCAGCTCATAGCTCCGCCGCCATCGACCGCTCCCTGCTGAAACGGATTTCTCCTCGCTGCGCCCACACTGGGCGAAACGCTTCCAGCCGAATTCGTGTTGATGCCGAGCCCAAGTGACTGACCCAAAGCACCAAAGTTGGAAGGGGAAGCAGCACCATTAGGAGACTTGCCTAGCATTGCACCCATGTGAGGGCTGCTACCAGAGTTTGGCTGTCCGCTGAGCCGACCGAACGGCTGAGACTCTGCGCTGGTGCTGGCAGAGGGGCTGACTGCTACTGGTGAGCGCGGAGCTTGCTGTCCTCGAAAGTGAGCAGAGCTTTTGCCATTAGGTGAGCTGGGACTGGTGGCCGTTAGCATTGAGCTTGAGTTCGCTGCTGCGGCTGCTAACTTTGCTGCATCAGCATTCGGAAGTCCCGCAGCGGCAAAAGTGCTGAAGGTCGGCGTCCTCGCCATGGGTTGCATCGCGTTGTTGATACTGTAGTAAATGCCCTCCTGCTTTGGGTCATCATACCTTGCTTCGTGTGAGCTGAACTCTAGTAGCAATCCCGGCTCTTTTCCCAACTCCAACAACGCAATCAACTTTCTTCCGATTCTATTGACCGCCTCCGTGTCCTCTTTGTTCTTCACCCAGAGCGAGATCCGATCTCCTCTTGGCTTGACACTGCATACTGCACCGCACGTCTCATCCTCGCCGTCCATCTCCTCACCAATCAGCCCCAGTACAAGCCACAGCCAGCTTCGATCGACTAACGCTGGGTTACGCTGGCGGAAAGTGATGGTCCATTTGCCACCCTTGGCATTGCGAGGATCTTCCCACATTGGCTTGATACTATCTTTGAAGAGGTGGTACGAGGAATGGCGTTCGAGCTGAGAAGGTCGATGAAGTTTGGCGAAACATCCCAAGAACGACTCGACGGTAGAGTAAGCGCCAATGGTGCGGAGGTTGGCTTCCCAGGATGAGCTGCTCAATGTAGGGGTGGGAGGAGCTGGAACGGAGGGAGAAGGAGGAGGCAGACCAGGTGTAGAGGGACCGGCGTTGCGTGTGTCAAAGTAGAGAGTCCATTCGTGCTGAAGCGGGTGAGTGGGCGCTTTGGCAGGCGGAGCCGGTAGCGGGTGAGTCAATTTTTGGCTCGACACCATGCCAGCCTTAGTGGACAGGTGCAGTACAGGCTTGGTTCCAGCTGTCTTCTTCGTGATCGTGGTCGAGACGGCAATAGTTGCGGTAGAAGCTGCCTTCTTTTCCTTCTCTGAATCCATCGAAGGCGAGACGAATGGTGCCTTCTCAGGGGATGCAGTCTTGATCTCTGGCGAGTGAGCCAGGCTACCAGCTGAGGTCTTGACGGGTGATAGCGAAGTGCCATCCATCGTCGGACTCGTTCCGTCATTGACGGCAGTCAAACCTTTTCGGGATATGCGGTCACGGATTTCCTCGAGACTCGGAAGACCTTTGGCCAGCATACGCTTGGTCGGCGAGGCGGCACCTGACGATAGCGCTGCGGGTGAGAGATATGTTGGCTGAGGTTGCTCGTCGTACGTCTTCGATGGCGAAGTGGGGGCGAGTGAACTCCTGCGCTCGCCTTGCTGGGAAGGCTTGGGTGAGCCTGTGATCCTTCCCGTCAGCTCCAGTCTGGGTCGAGCGGCCAGTAAGTCGCTGCTGGGGCTCAGCATCTGCTTGATGGGGGATGAGCCAGGTGTAGATGCTTCTCTGTCGCGGTTGAGGCGTGCTGCTATGTCGCTGAGGGTAGGCATCTTGGATGGGGACCGTGCTGGTCCGACCTTGGAGGGCGAAGCAGAGCAGGAAGCGGTCGGCATTGTGTTCTCGTCTTGCAAAACAGATTGTGGCGAGTCCATCATCCGCATAGGGGGTCTTCGCATGCTAGCTGTGGTCATAGTCGAGAATCCCGTCCTGTTCCGTCGTGTACGAAACCGTGCGTGAGCAGATGGAAGAGAGAAGGAAGAAGAGACGGTTGCGTAGGATTCAAAGGGATGTGGCAGACGTGGACGGTAGAAAGGTGGCTGAAGACAATTCGGAAGTTGAGCTTGGAGAGGTGGGTTGAAAGCTGCAGATCGCTTCAAGCCGCACGGTCAATTGGTGGACAAAGGCATTGGTTGCGACAACAAGGCTCATTCGGTCGTTCCGCAGCTGAGCGGGATCTGCAGGAGACCGAGACAAGGACCCTTGTGCAACAACAACAGCGCTTCCATAGGACCGAGGAAGTACGATCAAGTCCTTTCCTTGGCCCAGTGAGGGCGTTGTGTGGTGCCATTTACCAAGGGAGCTGTACTGCGGAGAGCATACGCTCCGTCGCAGCAATAGCGACGTCAAGATCAGGGGATAGCCTGCACACGCAGTGTACACTTTCGACTGCGTGCCCTGTAACGGCAAACAATAAACACCAAGACTTTCGTTAGGGGTGAGAAAGTTCCGCGAAGTGAAGTATCTAGCTGTGCCGCACGCGCACACAATGCAATGCAATACGTGTGACGGGAAATACAGTCAGAGGCCTCAGCATGCAACACACCGTCAACAGCCAAGAGACTCAGACTTGAGAGTATGGCGTCGATCGGCATGTCAGCTTCCTTGGCGAGTCAAACACTTCGATAAAGTTAGACTCGGGTTGGCCGGCTGCAAGGCACGCGTTTGACATGAGCTTACCTTGTCTTTCCTCAGGACTGCCCACTGCTCACCTCGTCATCCATCGAGAGTCAGCCGTAGCAATGCTGCAGAACGAAATGCAGAGCCCGTTTCGATTGACTTTGGTCATCACAAGCTCAGCGATGTCGGCAACTCTGCCAAGCAAGGAGCAACAATAGAGCGGAGTGTTGCGTGTGTGCGTGCGTGTGGCGGCGGCGACAGCGGCTAATTTGAGCTGGAAGTGAAGTCAGAGAACGCGCAGCATGCAGCAGCCCTGAGAGCAGCTCGAATGTGAATGTTGGACCCTGACTTGTCCAAAGTGACATGTCAAAATGCAGGAGGGCGGGATCTGCATGGATTTGCGCTCTGCATACAACTGATCTGGCCGCAATATCGGGAAGGTGCCGTCGAAGATCGTATCGTATCGGCATTGCTTGGCCGACTTCCTCACATCGGGATCACGTTTCTCGTCAAGGCGGCGATTCCGCGGTTCGACGTCTTGTCGTTGAAGTAGAATCCACGAAGGCCCGCTTTTGTGTGCCATCTTTTGAATGGTGCGACTGCTCCTTCGTGCTGTGACGCCTTTTAAGCTCCGCTTGGCGTTTGACGGCTTCCACGCCCAGCTTGTCATTGCCCTATGGCGCCTTGTGCTGTCAAGCATCACCACATCGTGTGGCGTGTCTAGCTTTCTTCCCCGTATGCTCTCCACAGTTTGTTTGCGCCATCCAAGCCAGCTTCTGATCGCCCAAAGCGGTCCTTGAGCTTGGGACTGAATCCGGCTCGCGACGAGTGAAGTTCAATTGGGCTTGCGCAAATCAAGCATGTCGAATTAGGATAGGCTGTCGTCTGAGATTGTTTGTCTTTGTACTGCGGTCTTACTTGACAAATCATCTGCAAACAACTACTGTGATGGAAAGTCGATGAGGCAGGCGACACGGGAACGACGGAACGGTCCTGTTACGCGAAGGACGCGTCTTTCTCTTCGGCAAGCGCTAAAAAAGAGATAGGAGAAGTTCTTTTTTGTCTCAGTTCTGAGACATCATACCTGTCCAAGAGCGTGCAACCTTGCGAAAGCGTAGATGGAGTGTTCCTGAGCTCGCAATCTCCCGGGCCCACTTCGGGGAGAACAATATCAGACAACCGATCTTCTTCCATATTTCCGGCTTGTTAGAAACACAGACTCCAATGCGATCAACATCGGAGGATTATACAATGTAAAGCGGCGCTTTGCTGGGAGAAGGCAGACATTCGAATGGCATCCGAAGGCGGTCGGGTAGATGTTCGAAACGCTCGAAGCTGAGAGGAGAGGCGAGATCTATTGTTTCGGGATGCAACGGGCGTGAAGTGAAGACGTTAGCGAGAGCAAGCTGCATGGCAAGAGATTTACCTCTTTGGGAAAGGCATTTGTCGCAGTGGGAAGATCAGCCTATGGGTCGCTTGTAGCATCTGCGGTCGCTGTTTGGAGCGGGACAGCGGCTCGTCGTGTGACGCATTGAGGACCAAGATGGAGTCAATGAGTATGATGAACTGCATGCACGGATAAGCGAGGCCCATATGACGAGCAAACAAATTTGGACAAAAGCATCGCTTGGCACAGCAGAAGCGCTTCCTCTTTAATACTTATTGCAGCGCCCAACAGATCGTGCCTGGTTGCGCTCGAGTTTGCGTTCTCTTTTCCCGACGCATGGACAGCTCAAGCCATGCAATGCAGCCTTAGCTTTCATCAAGTCATCTCAATGCGGCTTGCCGTCTCACGCTTTGTCGATGAGGTTCATGAGAGCGCCTCAGTGTGGGAAAGCAACTCTTCTCCTCACCGGCAACTCCAAATTGAAGTGAATGAAAATGCCTTTGCGGCTCCGCATCTGTGGATGCGATTTTACGCAATGATACAAAACACTGCACTATCATAGAATGTCGCCGTGAAAGCACACCCTAGAGCTGCTCTGAATACAACCAGCACGCTGCTTCTTCGGGTTGACCGAGCGAGTGTGGATGAGTCGGAGAATTGTGACTGTGAAGGGCCGGACAGGAAGAGCAGGTGGAAAAGGAGGTGAGACCCTGGGCATGAATTGCGCCGCGGTGTGGCGCCTTCTATAGTCGTATTAACACTGTGGCTCGAAGCCGGTCGATCTTCTTTCGGCTAAGCCGCAGCCTTCCCTTCTCCTCCTATCCATTTCACCTTCCGATTCTGGAGAACGCGGCCTTGGGCAGTGACATCCATAAGTCTCTTCGGCTGACTTCCTTTCGTTCGGGAGGTGTCAGCAGTATCGGCTTCTCCGTTGCCTCTGAACACGAAACTGTCTTCCAGCAATCCCTAGCCCCTGTTCGACAATTGCATCTTCGTTCGCTTCCTTCCCTTCTCGCCCCGTCTTCGCTTCTTCTTTCGTTCTCATTCTGAGGGCTTATTGTTTCTCTCTCCACCATTACGGTCCCTCTTACTCGTTCTCTTGCCTCGTTTTCTGCTTTGTTTCGCCTATTGCACTTTTCTTCGTTTCTTGCTATCAAATCGACGCCGACGCTGAATCAGCAGATTCTGTTCTTCAGCTCGGTCCTCTTGCAAAACCTTATTCTTTCAGTCCCGTCCTTTCATTCTCATCATCCTCAAGGATTCGCCGCGTAGGCAGGATCCCTTTCGCCGCTAATCTATCGATTTCTAGGACCTTTCAGCATCAACGCTTTCGGCTGGACCGACAGCTTTTCACCCTGTCCTTCACTCGATTTTTCCTCCACCGGCACACTCAATCCATACGTAATGGCGCCGTGACAGCCGATATACCGTCAGCCTTGCATATTCTTCAGCAGAGCTCGGCTTCGGTCGAATTGAAGCTCGAATCGCACGCCACTCTGTCAGAGAACTTGGCAGCATGGGTCAATCTCAGTCCAAGGCTCCTGCCTTTCATCCGTCTTCCGTCAGCTCCCAAAGTATCGCTGGCCTCGAATCGGATGGACCCGACACTGCTGGACCTTATCCCACGTCAGCATCAGGCTGGGTCAAACGACCTCGCTCACGCTTTATCGGCGGGCGACGACATCCTGTCTCTACTACCGACATAATCTCTTATCCTCATCACCAATTCATACCAAAGGAGCACCGACAGCGCTCGGCAGGCCCTATTCGCAGCCGTCCAGAACCATCCGAGTATGCACCTCGACCTGCACCCCAGCCGCCATCGCTCATTTCCTCGCCACCTATCTCTCCAACTACAGTGTTACCTCCCGCTAGACCAGCCGAGACCGGACACAGTCAATCTGGACCCTCCACTAACGCCACAGAAGCCTCAGAGGCCAAGTCGATCAAGCGCGTCTCGGCTCATCGTGTCAGCGCTACGCCGCGCGATCCACCTTTGCTCGAAGAGTCAGAGTCCGTCAAAGATCATGTAAGCGTAGATGGGCATCACAATGGTCCCGCTACACCTCCATCAGGCTCGGATCACGGACACGATCCCATTCCCATCTCACCCAGCCTCGCGATTGCTCTCAAAGCAGGATTAGGATCTGGCTCGCTTCGAAGGACGCAAGATGGCCAACTTGTGGCTGAAGATGCAAACGGTGCATCTTTGACATCGGCGACCACATCGAATCAGCATCCAAGTCAACTCGAAGAAGAAGCCGACTTATGGGCGCGAGCATCACGTCCATCCATTCCAGAGGGCTGGCAGTCTGAATGGGAAGATCTTCGCGAACGGCTCAGCGATGAAGCGCTGCAGCAGCCTGGCTTCGCTGCCTCTCACCGCGCTCAAGTGAGTCGTTTCTCTTTCGGCAGCAGCGATCCGACTACCACTAGCAGCGGCAATCAGAGCAGTGCTGAATCCGGCCGGCGCGGCTCTTCACTGTATGCTACTCCCGTCGATACTCAGCGGCTTAGCTATACTGCTTCAGAGAGCGGCGACTCGAACCAGCTGCGAAACTCGATCTCTGTATTCCGCAACCCACCTCAAGACTCATCCCGATCGTGGCCGAATGCACGAGCCTCTCTATCATCGAATGAAGGAATGACAGCGCATCCAGCATCCGCGACTCCTGCTATCAGCATCAGGAGGGAGAAAAGAAGCTCTGGAGGCACGCATCCTTCGCGCGAACCATCCAACCCCAGCCTTCTCTCGGCAGCGGCGGCCTCTTCCGACTGCGATCCCGCACTCTTGCGTGAACGCAACGCCGATTTCACAGCACGAGAGCCAACCTCGATCCCACCGCGATCGACTAGCATCGACTCAGCCACAGTCGTGCATCGTGCCTTTGATCGGTACGAGGAACCAGCCGCAGATACTGCTGCTGCGAGCCGACGATCCAGCATGCTGCGCTCTGTCTATTCGGACGCCGCTGGCTCCGGCCGCTCTTCGCTTGGAACAAAGGAGGTGGAGCAGTTGCGTCGGGGTCCAGAAGTCAAGATAAATGACGACTCATTCGACACCATCTTTGAAGCACAGCCACCTCGCTCACCTAGACGACCGAGAGCCTTCAGCTTGATGGATCGGCTGCGGGGGAAGACAGTCAGGACAGCCGAAGCTTCTGCCGCGGAGCCGAACATGGTAACGGTACAAGCACAGCCTGGAGCAACTCCCACCAACGCAGGCAGCATGCGGAGCCGCCTTCGAAGCTTGTCTCAGGTTCAAGTCGCCAACAAGCCTGACATGGCATCGCTCCGATCCCGATCTCAGTCCCAATCTCAATCTCAAGGCCACTTCCAGCTGAAGCTGGCGCTTGGTGGGATTGACCGACATCCGGCTCAATCTGCATCTGATTCCACCCACATCATCGAATCACTTCCGCAGCGGGCTGGCAACGTGTCCAGCACGAGATACCCGAGTGGCCTTGCTCCACGGGAAGCTATAGACCTCTCGCGTCCGATTAGCATGCGGTCAGTGCGATCCCAGCGAAGCGTACGATCTGTCAAGAGCTTCACAAGCTCCAACGGTAGCTTGCGAGCACGATATAGAGCAGCGCAACCTCCCAAAGACGGTCCGGCAAGCACGAGATCCAAGGCCGTCAGCGCCACCGGATCGTCTCTGTGGTGGAAGCAAAACAGCCTCAAGCGTAAAGGATCCGAGGGCATTGTCTCAGAAGCGCAAGCTGCCAAGCACGGTCGCTCGGGCGGAGACACTGCCGGCCAAGACCCCGACGACTCCGCCTGGGTTGACATCGAAACCGTTTCACAGCCTCCAACTACCACACTTGAAAGTATAGCAATGGTCAAGGAACACTCAGCCGGCATTGCTCCGGCTGCGAAAAGCACAAAGAGCAAAGAGGCAGGCGGCTTGTGGATCTGGCCTCGGCGTCCTTCTGTTGCTCGGGTCTTCAGCTTCGGTATGTCTCGGTCGCAGTCTAATCCAGACCAGCGAGGTCAACGCTCTGAGAGCGAGCCCCTCTCACCGACCACAGCTGTCGTCGCAACACAGGACGGCTCTGCCGCTCAATCGCCAGTCAACGTGCTTGGGATGCCAGCGAGTATAACCGAAAGCTCTATGAAGCCTGCTATTCAAGGGCAAACCACAGGCAATTCGTCGCAATCTTCGTTCACGTCGCTGGCTCCGCCAATTCCTCCAGCGCCTGTGCCTCCTCTGCGCAAAGCTCGACGGCCTTCGCAAAAGATACAGACCCTGCCGAGGCAGGAAATCTCGGATTCGGCGGACTCGAATGCCACACTGAGCTGGGCAGGTGACGCAGGTCAAGCGACACCGCATCAACAGCAAATCTTGGGCAGCAGTGAGGCAAGCTTGGCACGAACGGACACCACGGCATCTTTGCCGCCCATGTCGAGCACGGTCGCAACCTCTTCGGCGATGGAAGCTTCATCAACGACGGCGACCACGGTCAGCGCAGCGACGTCGACAAAAGCGCAGCCATCCCTGACCACTGCGTCCGTGGCGCAACGAGACTATGCACTTTCACCGGCTCCGACCATGTCGAGACGTCTGTCAGAGATCTCGGACGCAGGCACCAAGGAGATCCTGCTGTCGGATCGCGAGTCGCTGGCCGCACCCAAGTTGAGCTCCGACTCATTCGTTCGGGGACCCATTGATGAACAGCATCCCGACCTGCAGACATTCTATCCTGCAGGCACGAATGTCACTCGTCCAGTCAAGCCGACTGTTGCGACCATTGTATCGCCACTCTCACCCATGACCGAAGAGGACTCAGGATCAATGTCGCCTCGTAGGGTTGGAGGCGTCCCTGATTTGTCATCGCCTCCCACTTCGCACGGCCACGACGGCAGCTTGGGTCGAGCGAGCGGTCTTCACATACGAGACCACAGCCTCACGGAAGCCAGTCGCTCGTTCCGTTCGGTGCGTTCCTTCAGATCGGCCAGTGACGGCAGCTCCCGCCGATATCGTCCTCTGCCCACACTCCCTGGTCGCGCTCGCGGATTCTCAGTCGAGCCGACCATGGACCGCCGTGAGCCTTCGTATGGAGCAGATTCATTCGTGACAGCAGATGCGCATAGTCGATACCCGAGCCTAGAGCAACCGCCTCCAGATCGGTACGACGGACTGCCAGCGCGAGATACGCAGCTTTCACCACTTATGCTCATGGGCATGGTCACCGCTGCCAGCTCGCCGACGCAATGGACGCATAGCAGCCACGAGGGCTATCCTCAAGAGCCGTCGAGTGGCGCTTCCGTCACGTCACCCTCGATGGGACCACGACCGTTGCCCTTGCCTCCAACTCGTAGTATCGATGCCGCGCTGGAAACGACACGACCACGATTGAGGGATGCGGGACCGAAGCGCTCCACGCTCTTGACAAGTGGGGCTGAAGAGGGGCCTCCTCTGTCACCATCGGCATTCTACGAGGACAGGCAGCACCACTTGCTGCAACCGGCCAAATCGCCAGCTGGACCGAGAAACAGCTGGAGCTCTGCCGATGGACCCTGGTCTGCCGCTGTGGTGACCAGTAGCTCGATTGTCGGTGCCGTTCGCGGTATGGCAAGTCCTGAACGAACAATGACCGATGGTGACGTGCTTCACCGAGCTCTATCCCAGCCGAGAGACCTTCCAGACCATCCTCTTCGCCCTAGCGATGCTCTCACTAGCCTTGAAGATGACGATGCAGAGCTGAGCAGGCTTGAAAAGTCCCGATCAGGAAGCAAGATCATTCCTCCGCACAGCACAAGGACAGAGCCGAACGAAACTCCTGGCCAGGTCGACCGAGCGCCTTTCGCTGATACAGGTGTGCAGGCAAGTCTTGCCGCTCTGCGTGCGCTTGAGTCCCCCGGCGAGAGTCTAAGGACGATCCTGGCACGCCAACGCATGTTCGGAGAGCCAGATGCTACTGTTACTGACTTCCTCCGCGAGTCACGCATCTTGGACTCAGAGTCACGCTTCGACGACCAAGATCTGGTGATCATGAGCGGACCACGACCGAGAAGGCGTGCTGCACCTTATCCACGCTTGAATGATTCCCGCTATTCTTCGGAAGAGCTTTCGTCGAGCGGCAGAAGCCTATCGGGTCGTCGAGCCGATCAAGCCAGGAGAAGGCGTCAGCGAAATATTTCCGGCATGGCAGAGGCTTCAAGCGCTTCATTGGCCGAGACGAGCGGGCGAGGTTCCGACTCAGAAGGAGCGACTCTCGCCGCCATTCGCCATGTCCGATCGCAAACAGCTGGACGATCGACTGTTGGACCTGCGCGACAGGTGAACAGCACAAGGCGTGAGTCGAAAAATCCTCGTAACGATCTTGCAGCTGATGGCGTGCCGGCCGCTTCTCAGCTGAAGGCTTGGGAAGATCTGGCTGGAGTAAGAGACCCACCACACGATGATGCTGCTCGGCGAGCTGACGATGGAGTAATCGCTTCGGGTCGCGCTGGCGAGTCTCAGACCGTTGATGCGACCTCTCCGATCCATCCGCCTGACCTAGGCCCGCGTGCTCAGCGACCTGTCCATCAACGCTATGTCACAGCTCTGTCGCACCCGAGAGACGCTCTTGCTTCCGATGAAGAACATCTTCGAAACCGCAGTCCCAATTTCCAAAGCCAGCATGGGTTGCATCCTTCTCTGGATGAGGAACAAAATCTGAGTCCGAATGCAAATGCAGCGTCACCTGCCTCGACCATGAGCCCAGCTTTGCTGCTCAAGCACAAGCGGGTAGCCTCACAGATACCTTCTTCGACCACCTTCACAGGATCACAGATTGCGTTTCCCTCGTCCTCAGAGGCAAGTGGACCCTTCTTCGAGGACAATCAGCGCTACGCGCGTTCTCCGTCCCTGCCATACAACCTTGCTTTGGCCGGACACGAAAATCAGAGAAGTTATGACACCCAAGTGACAGCAGCAAGCCCGACCAAGGCAGAGAAGGATGTGGCTCGGTCGACCCGGCCCGAAGTTCAACGACAGCGCCAGCGTTCTCGCAGCGACGCGCACGTGTCTAGCTCACGAAACAGCAGAGTAAGCTTGCATCGATCGAGGCTGCACGAGGCCCGCGCAAGCCGATACGATGCGCAGCTCGAGGATCTGCTGCTGCTGCGCGAGAAGGTACTGCAACTCGAGAGCTCGCGAGGTCACGGACGCTATGATAGCGTCGCGACTAGCTTTCACGACCACGGCGGTACAGTTTCAAATCTCGGAGATCATGCCTTCAGCATCGATCGCTCTGTCACGCGTCCTCGCAAAAGCTCGACATCTTCTAAGCGCAAGTCACGACCTTCGAAGCTTGGCTATACTATGCCCGACATCATGGCCTGGCAAGCAGGCCTCGGCAACAGCACTAATGTTCCGTCTGCTGTAAGGTGATGATCCCTGTTGGCTAGAAGCTGGATCGAAATCCTTCCTTGAATCTCGATGTGATGTCGTTCGTGCAATTCTTCCGCTGCCCGCTTCCGTTAAAGTCACGGTATGGCTCGAGCACTGGCACAAGCGCTCGTTCACGAGAAAGGACCAGGGCAGTCGAAGGCTCATTGATCTGTTCACCAAGTGGAAGACCATTGAGCGCTCCTGTCTATTCACTTGCGGACCAAGTTCGCCAACAGTACGCTGAATATCGATCGTCTTATGCATCACTCTATTTTTTCGCGTATACCAACATCTCACACTCATTCATCTTACGTTTTAATTCACATCCTGTTTCACATCTCAATTTACATCGCAATGCAATGCAAAGACTATCACCATGAACTTGAGGAGAGCAGTGACCTGTGGAACGTGTGCACTGGTTGCACGGGAACTGCATGTTATGAGATTGCACAAGCTAACAAAGCACGGGCCCTTTGATCGTCGCGACTGTGCTAAAACCTCAACGAAGAAAGAATGCGTGCTTGCTCTACCGAGCGAAAAGCGGCGTCCCTGCGCAGCAAGCTACTGCATCATCGCATGGAGTGCACAACGGCCCTGCTGCCTTGCCATCACGCTATCTTGAGGCTCGAAAGTTTGCTTGCTCTGAACGCCTCCCGCATGTTGATAGGTCAACGTATCGCGACTTTCCCAAGTTGCCGTGGTTGAAAGCTGAGAACCGCATCTTTCTGCAGTGTGACAGGGGCTGTGTCGATGTCAGCCATCCGTTTAGCCGACCCGACTTGACCCTTGTCAGTGACCACAGACGAACCTCAGCACAAAATATCCGACTCCGACTTTGACAGCGGTCAAGTAGTGCGAGACGAACTTGAAGTGTCTGCTCACTCAACCTGAAATTCACCAAAGTAAGCCTATGGGATACTGACCAGAAACGTCCAGCGAGAATCTTTCGTCTTCATTGCTCAATGTTGGCCCTCCGAAGGCTCGGCCTTGCCCCAAACGACAGAGAACCTCAAGCGACGAAGCGGTGACCGAGATGCACGAGAGCACAGGACCATCCAAGAGCGCGTCGGCGATTTTAACACGAACAATGGAAACACTCGCCGCAGAACAAAGCTCGCCCCCTCGCACGGAGCTCTATGATCTGCAGAAGGTTTTGCCTGGGGCCTGAGACCTCGCTAGAATGATTCTCTTCGCCCTGTCACGCCCCTCACTCGTGCATCGCTCTTTCCTAATCGAGCACACGGAGGCGTACACGGTACCTCAAATCAACGTGTCGCCATGCATCGAATGTGTTTGCCTGCGGCTCTGTGGCGTTCGACTTCGACCTAGCGCTAGGCGCTTTTTGACTTGAAACTCCGACGCAGAAGGTCAACAAACCTTCCGGATGCTCAGCTGAGGCCTCTGCTGAGATATCGACCTCGCCATTATGCAGCGGATGCTTCCTTGACATCGCTTGTTTCTGATATCACAATGCGTTGCCTGCCTAATTCGGTTTCCTGAGAGGCCATTCACAGTAGTGCAGCGCTTCTATTGTTGCTGTCAGACCTTCTGGTCTCGTTCAAGCTACACTTTGACCTTGAGTCTTATGCTCGCAGACAGGGGCTACACGAATAGCTTCTTTCACTTATCACTTCTCAGACTTGCTCTGCCTTGTGACGTTTGTGTAGCGAGCCGAAGGCACACCTACTCAAGACGTATCGCTCGAATAGCTCAAGGGCTTCGTCTCAGTTCTGTACCGTGTGCTTCGGGAATCCAGCGACACCAGAGCAGTGAGTCGAGAAATTGGTCCTGAGAGAGTACATATACGGATCCTGTCCGACGTACCTTAAGCCTTTTCCTCATCTTACTCACTCCACTCCACTCCACCTCTTTCCTGCTCCCTTCTGCTCTGTTCCTTTCCCGCTCCCTGCCCCTTGCCCTTCCCCCGCTATACCCCCAGGATTCCATCTCATATTCTCACGCTTGTACGTTTTCTCATCTTCAAATCTATCTCAAGGACTGCCCCCTTTCCACACCTCGAAATCCCTTCACGATGCGCGTCTCCTCCTCTCTCCTCTTGATCCTCGCTGCGATCACCACTGCCAACGCTGCAGTGGTCGACTCCGTCCTCCCTGCTTCTCCTAAGCACCACCTTGCTCGCGTCAAGGATGGCAAGGCTCGTGTCAATGCTCTGGACACTGCCAAGGCCAATGTCAATCAGGTTGACATCGAGCACCTCAACGAGCTCGTCAAGGTTGCTGCTCGACGTGGTCTTGCTAACGTCGACGCCCTCGATGCTGCTCACACGAATGTGAAGCAAGTTGACATCAAGCACATCGCTGGCCTTGTCCACACTCTGTCCGCTCATATCGAACATCAGACCAAGGCCGCCGACAGAATCCTCAAGCTTAAGGACCACAAGCTCGCCGCCTCAAAGACCAAGCACCTCCTCAAGGACACCAAGGCTTCGCTCGCCGACACCCTGGTCGACATTCAGGGCTTGACCAAGCAAGCCAAAAAGGCTGCTTACCACAAGGGCTCTGTTGCCAACGTCAGCGTCGCTCGTCGTGACGTCCTCCAGGCTGTCGATCTCACCACCGTCGCTCGCCTCATTAGCTCCAAGAACATCGCTGGCTCGGCTGGCCTCACTGAGCTTCTCTACAACCTCAAGGCTGACTCTGTTCTTCAGGGGGATGCTCTCTCGGTCCTGACCAGCCTTGAGGTCATCGAGACCATTCACAAAGTCGCCAAAATCGACACGGTTCTCGCCTCGGCCACATCGGTCGTCGACGCTGTACCTCTCTTCGAGGCCTTCCAGGACATCGACTCGCCTGTCGCGTTCGTCGCTGCTCTTACCGAGATCAAGAGCCTCACTTCTCTCGTGCTCGCTGCTCCCCACGGCACAGGCCAGATCGCTAAGGTCCCCGGCTCGGAGAAGCTGATGGCCTACATCAGCAGGTACGGCTTTGCCACCGTTGCTCGCGTTCTCTGCGTTGGCAACGTCGAGTCTGTCCTCGCCTCCGTCGTTGCCGTCCCTGGCTCCGTTGCCTTCCTTGAGTCAATCAAGAGCGTTGCTGATGTGCCCGCTTTCGTTTCGGGCCTCCACGTTCTTGATGTTATTTGCTTCGTCAAGTCGATCAAGTCGATCTCGGACGTGACTCAGCTCACCGGCCTCCTTGCCTCGGTTCATGGCTTGGTGCCCGTCGCCAAGCGAGACATCCTCGACGGTGTTGACTCTACTGTCTATGGTCTCGACCTCCAGCGTGTGGTAGCCCTCAAGCGCGCTCTTGCTCACGTCGCCGCTCTTCCTGACTCGACCCTTGTGTCCATTGACCAGGCCGTGAAGCGCGGTCTTGTCGACGGCGTTGACAGCAGCGTTGCTGGCTTGGACCTTGCTCAGGTCGCCGTCTTGAAGCGCTCGGTCGCTGATCTCTCGATCCTCAGCGAGAAGGAGATTGACGCTTTGCGCGGTGCATACAAGCGCGGCGTCGTCGACACTCAGAACATCGACAGTCTTATTGACCTCGAAGGTGTTACTGGCCTCGTTGGTGGTGTTGCCAAGCGCGACGTTCTCGGCAACGTCGACAGTCTGGTCGACCTAGGCAGTGTCACTGGTCTCGTTGGTGGTGTGGCTAAGCGTGACACCATCAGCAACGTCAACAGCATTGTTGATCTTGATAGTGTCACTGATATCGTTGGCGGTATTGCTAAGCGCGATGTCCTTAGAACCGTCAATGGTGTCGTCGATACTAAGAACATCAACAGTGTCGTTGACCTTGACAGCATCACTGGCCTTGTTGGTGGTGTTGCTAAGCGTGATGTTCTCAGCTCAGTCGACTCTCTCGTTGACCTTGACAACGTCACTGGCATGGTCGGTGGCATTGCTAAGCGAGACGGTCTTCCGCTCAACGTCGATGCTCTCTCTCTCGTCGACCTTGACCGCCTTACCGCCATCAAGCGCTCTTCTCTACTCACTCCCGCCACTGGAACGGTCTCGAATGTGCAGCTTCTTCAAGCTCTTCCCGCTCTCAAGCGTGCCATCCTTGCTGTCACTGACGACATCGTCCCTGTCTCCAACATTCACCCTCTTCGTCGACACAACAAAGAATCCACAGCTGATATCACACTCTTCGAAGGTTCAATCGACACTTTCACTTGTGACATCAGCACCTTCCTCAACCAAGTTGTTGAAATTTCTGACATCATCCACCTCGAAAGCATCAAGTGCGATCTCAAAGACGACATCGTCCCCCTCGTCCAAGCTACAACCGTCGTTCTTGGAAACATTGCGGATGTTAGCGCACCTGGATTGCAGCAGAAGCTGGAGAAAGTTCATCAACTTGCTGAGAAGACTGCCCAATCTCTTCACTAAGGCGTCAGAGCTCTGTTGCTCCGCTGAATTATTGTTTGTCTTTCGTTCGTTTTGTTCATGGTCATTCCATTCAGAGATACGTTGGTCTCAAGTGCACAGTTGTCTCTCACTTCGTTTGTTAGCCTCTACTTTCAGGCCCATCACTTTCTTTGGTCAATCACAGTTTGTTCCTGTTCTTCGTGCTTGCGTCGCCTTCCCGTTTGATTGACATCGCAGCTTCTTTGACTCTTTCCACACTTCGTCACAGTCACATTCCGTCTATGCTTGCTTGATCTGAAGAAGATTGTATTAGGATAACGAGTGTTCAGGGAGCGTCGACAAATCCCGCAAATGTACTCCGGGAACCTCTCGACGACCCGCCGCCGTACGAAGAGGAAGGCGACGAACCGTAACGTGAAGAAGACCTGTCCTTGTAACCACCTTTGTTGTAATCACCTTTACTGTATCCGCCTTTGTTGAATGATTTGTAAGATCTTTGTTCTCCATCACCATCCCTTGTCCTTGCACCAAACATCTTTCCCCTCACACCACTCCCTTCATCTCTTCCTTTACCCTTGGCTGAAGACCAAGAACCACTCTTCTCCTCCCAGCTTCGATTTCTGTTTTGCTTCTGCCACAATCTGAAAGGCTGCCCAGCCAAATTCTGTGCTTCTTCTGCTTTTGATAGAAGCCAAGTATGACTCCAATCCTCCACTTCCTTGCGAGGCTTAGTTCCATCTACTCCTAAGCCAACGGATCCATGCAGATAATCTCGCTTGAACGCAGTCTGACCGCCAGTCTGTTGCTCAAGAACGTACTTCCTAACTTCATCAGCGATCCTATCAACCGTTTCTCTAATCATTTCATCTTCACTGGTAGCGTAGTTACTAGAACCTGCTCCTGCATCTCCAGCCCCAGGTGCTGAAGCAGAATACTTCTGAGGAGCCGAAAGAATTCCAGTCTCTCTTGCAGCTTTCAATGTTGACACAACTCCTGATAAGTCACCTAGCCAATCCCACTGAGTCTTGAGCACCTCGTTATAAAGTCCTCCAGTGACACCTAGAACATAAGATTCGATTCCAAGACTGCGAGTCACTCGAGGAATGCTCAACGCGACGTGTGGGAGTCGATACCTATCTCTAAAAGCCATGAACAGTAGATGTAAGACCGAGGAGTAGAAAGGTGTAGACTTGCCATATTTCGGTTCTGTACTTTCTGCCTTCTCTCCCTCTACAGAGTTGCTAGCGGTAGGCTGTCCAATCCCCCAAACTTCCTTCTTAGCCCATTCTAATAATTCACTCAAATTCTCGCATGCAGCAATCTGTTCCCTAGCCTCATCAAGTCCAGCTTCGAAAGTCAACGGATCCATCTCAGCTGCCAAACCTTCCCTCGTAAGCCGTTTCGCTCTTTGTGCCCTCGCTTCATCAAATCTATCCAACCTATTCCGTCTTCCAAAGGCGTGAAGCAAAACTTTGGAACCAGGTTTAGTTTGTGGTTTCGAAATGATAGACGTGTAACTGCCAAATGGCGTGTCCGCAATCGTATCTGCTAAGGAAGAGGTGGAGGAAGAGGAAGTGGCGCCTTCTAGAGCTTTATCGAGAAGCTTCATGAAGGCATTGGCTTCTGGTTGGGTGAGTGGCGTTCGATCGGGTCTCTTTCTGGAAGGCGAGTAGAGGGAAGAGGTTTTGCGCAGACGAAAGTCCTCTGATTGACGAGCGGATTCTGAGTCGGCAAAGAGGACTGAACGAGGGACTAAGGGCGATTTACGAGGTCTGTCGGTCGAGCCAGGACGAGGGGTGCGGGGAGAGGTGGACAGAGATTCGAGCTGATCTGATAGCCAATTGGCGCCGCTAGAGGTGGAGCTAGAAGAAGGGTCGGCTACAGAGGAAGAGGGAGTAGTGTCGGTAGTGCTTCCGCGAAGATTGGGGACCTGAACTGTTGGGAAAGGATCGTTGCCATCAAACAAACCTGCGTACGGGTTGGAAGAGGAGGCTGATGATGATGACGAGGATGGGTCCGATGATGATGACGAAGGAGAGGTCTTAGCTGAGTCGGCGGAAGCAAATGGCCAGGATCCAGTGGCGCTGGAAGGTGGTCGATAGCTTGGGCTTTCTGAGTCACTGCTGCCTGTCTCTGGCTGCTTGGAGGTGGATGCCTGTTCGGAAGCTTCCGAAAGTGACGGTTTGTGCTGATCTTCGTCGAAGCGTCGGATGGTGGCCGAAAAGCCGCGCTTGCTGACAACGCTCGACGGAGATGCCGATGCAGCTGCGCTGAACCGACTAATGGAGCGGCTCAGCGTGATCGGCGTGATCGTCATTGTGTTGGTAACTGTCTTTGCAGAGACAGGTCGTGGAGTGAAAAGGTATGACGGTGAGGAAGCAGCATGTTCAGACCCTTTTACGGCTTCTTGGTGCATATTTTTTCGTGGGCTTTCTTCGCTGAAATTTCTCCACACAGAGATAGCCTTCTCAGCGTCCGAGTTCCGGGATTTCGTCACCGGACCATGCTTCTGTAGCAAACAGTGAAAGTCCTCCATTGACACTCAAACCTCTCACGCACATACTCACAGAGTGGAATCACAGGACAGAGCTTTGCATTGATATGTTATTAGTTCCAATCTAGGCATCCTCACGTTCGAGCACTGCCACACCCTCTACATGATGTGTCTGAGGGAACAGATCCGCTCCTCTCACACTCTTGATCTTGTACCTCGCATCCTTTCCAATCAACTGTCCCACATCCCTCGCCTGCGTATGAACATTGCAGCTGACATACACAATATGCTTGGGTCCCAATTTCACCAACTGCCTGATAAACTCTTCATCGCAACCTCTTCTTGGCGGATCGATGATCACCGTTGTCTTGTCTGCCGGATACTCGATCTTCGCAAAGATGTCTTCCGCATTGCCAGCAAGGAATTTGGCATTGCTGATCCCATTCAGCTCGGCATTCTTAGTGGCGTATTTGATCGACTCGGAAGAAATCTCGACACCTGAAACTTCGCGGAAGAGCGAGGCAAGGCAGAGACTGAATAGTCCTGATCCGCAGTACGCGTCCACTAGATACCTGTCTTCCGCTGATCCTGATGAGGAGGTGATGGCATCACGAACATACCCAAGCAAGCTAGGCAGAATGCTTCTGTTGTTCTGGAAGAACGTTCCTGCAGGCGATTCAAATTTGGTGGTGAGAACGCGCTCTTTCACCGTAGCTTTGTGTTCAGTGACGACCTCAGTATCGAGCTCCTTTTCCACTTCGCCATCTGCAGGTGCGGTTTGAGTAACGAGCTGATCTTCGGCAAAGCTCTCGTAAGTGCGCAACGAGTCTCGTAACAGGATCGTTGCACCATTCTTGAAGCTCTCGATTGAGTCTCGCACTTTCTGCTTCGCCTCAGGGAGGGCGCGGTTGATTGTTTTGGTTGCGATGGGACATTCTTCGATATCCATTACTCGTTTTGTTCCGATGCAGTCAAATCCGATCGGGACCGAGTATTGCGGCTTCTGTTCCCCTTCTTTCGATCCGTTGACGTTGCTGCGGGCACCACCTCTTCTACCTCTACGAAGCTCGTAAGGGAGCTCGAAGTGCGGGGTCAGTTTGGTACGATAGCTGTACTGATTCGGTGATGCAATCGTCGGGAGCACCTTGGGTACCAACGCAGCGTCCAGGCCGGAGAATCTTGCGAACGCTCTTTCCACAACTCCACGCTTGATCTCGAGCTGCTTCTCATAGTCGATCATCTGATACTGACATCCACCACAGTCACCAAAGTACTTGCATCGCACCAAGTCGTCGTTTCGAACATTGCTCTTCTCCACCACTTCCACGAGCTTGGCTTTCGAGTACAGCCTTTCGTTGTTGGTGATCTCCACCGTCACTCTCTCTCCTGGCAAAGTATGAGGTACAGCAATCACCCAATCGCGTTCAGGAGCGATTGCCAATCCGTCTCCATGTGCATCCAGTCGCTCAATCTGAACAGTGAGACGAGTTCCACGTTCAAACTTGTGCTGATACTCGAGGCCTTCTGAGAGAATGTCCGTCACTTTGCGAACGGAGAGCAGGTCTTCAATGTCAAACTCGATGGGTTCGCGACCGGTCTTGGAGAGCTGCTTGGCATAGTCTTTGCGCTTTTGACGTGATCTGCGGGCTTCGGCCTTACGAGATTGTTTGTCCTGTGCAGCGGTGGTCGGAGTCGAGGTAAGGACGGAGGTGGACGCCGTGCCATTGGCGTCGACGGGATCTGTTTGCTCTGGTGAGCGTGAGCGCATGCGCTTTGCGGGTGGCAGTTCCGGCGAGGAAGGCGCTGCTGTGGTCGACATGTTGACTTTGCTAGGTGCTTGTGCAAAGGTTGGCTTGATGCTCGTACGGAAGTTCCGGGATGGAGCGGCTAGCCCGGACAGAGCTGGAGCAAGCGAGAGCGATGATGTGATCGGTCGAAGTACTATCGTCGTCCTGAAGAGCATCTAGCGCATAAGCATGCTAGAAGGCAACGAGCCAAGTGTTTGTCGATACTGTAGGAGTAAGAAGGTTCAACCAACCACGAACGTTGCATTGGAAGCGTTTCTCTCCACTTTTCTTCTTTCTCAACTTGAAATTTTCATGCGGCTCGGCTTTCGGCCAACTTCATTTTGGCGTGTTTGTCTATTACAGGCGGTGTAACATAAGTCCGCACGAAAAATGCACTTGTCGGATCCGTGCGACGTTGAAGACCCTTAATCTCGCAACCTTCTCATCCTCCTTATCATCATCATCTTCAACGCTGTACCTCAACATCACACCGGCAAGGTTGGCACAAGTGGACTGCGCTAGCTTATTTCACAGCTCACAATGGCAGATCTTGCAAGCGCCTCGACCTCAACTCCGACCACTGCCCGCAAACCACGCGGAGCCAACCCTTCCACCGACTACAAATCTCTCTTCCTCAAATCCAAAGACAAGTACGATCGCGTCTCCAACGATCACACCGAGCTTAAAGCTAGTGTCACAAAGGCTACAGCAAAGCAACAAAAGCTCCGTGAAGAGCTCGACTACCTTCTCGATGCAGTCGCTTCTAAACGTGCTCAACGTGCACGCATCGAACAGTCTCATCGCGATCGTGCGATAGAGCTAGAACGTGAGGCTGCAGCTGAAGCCGCTGCTGCTGCTAGGCATCGCGCTAGCCCCTTAGGCTCAAGGGATAGAGGTGGCTATGATTCGAGGGGCTATGGGCATGGAGGATATGAGGCAGCGGAGGAGTACAGGCCATATTCAGCAAGGTACGCGGCACCAGCGGCGGAACCGAGTTATCCATCCTTTGGGAGCGGCATTGGGAGGAGGTATGATTCACCTCCACAGACATCGATGTCAAGAGAAGGGTCGGCCATTCAAATGAGAGGAGATAGATATTCGGCAGAGGAAAGGTCTCCTCGCGGAGCGGGCGCCAGGGATGCCTATATGTCGGAAGCGTATCGTGGCGCAAGTTCACAATCCCCACCTTCAGCGCGTAGAGCACGTCCACACGAACAACATCCTTCCCCATCCCGATACGAACTGCAGCAGAGATACAGGGAACCGACACCACCAACATCATCTGTGTCTGCCGCGACCAAGAGGCCAAGACCAAACAGCGTCGAACGAGAGCTTCTCGAGGCCGAAGAAGGGTACGATGCTCATCACGTCAAGCGTGCTAGAAACGATTGATGTATCGTTCTCCTCGAAAGTCACATCCTCCTTTGTACTTGTACCTTCGTCCAGCTTTTCATTTGCAATGCAGCCTCGTCTTTCCTTGCGCACGCCTCGATTCCTTACCTGTGCTGCTCGACTCAAGAATCCGAATCGTGCGCTGCCAGCGTGATATGAAGTGGCTTCGCGCCGAAGCCCACTAGAACAATTGCTAGCGATAACGTGGCTGGTGCCGCACGCTATCGGAACAAGTGCGCCGTCCGCCGTCTCCAGCAGTGGCATCGAACAATGTCATACTATGTGGCGCTTAGACCTCTGACCATATCACCGTGCGCATTTCATGCCAGATGGGGTGGGACCGAGCACACCGTCTCACCGTCCAAATGCAGCGTTGTCTTCCAAACAGGGGCTCTTGTGTGGGGTCTTGCCACCAATGGCGGCAACTTTTCATCTCGCAAAGAGAAGCTCGGCTGCTCGCGCAATCTCTCAGAGAAGCCGCCTAGGGCCACACGTGGGTCTAAACTCTCGTCCTTAATTGTTCAGAACAATCAGGAAGATGGCTGTTGGTGGGGTACAAGCAGCATTCCTTTCTCGCCAAATTATACGAACGCCGTTGACATCTCACGGTCTCGTCCCACCCCCTCATTGGCTGGCAGAGCATCTTATTTCTCCCAGGTTCAGGACAGAGGTTCCTTCCCTACCTGTCCTCACACATCCATGTTCTCCTCAAAGCAGGTCTTTGAGCTTCTCCAAGATCATTTTCGTCAAGATCGACCTCCTTCTCCCATTATCTCAATCATTCCTTATTGCTTGATAGCGAATATCAACAACGATGGCGACGACAACAGCCGACTACACCTCCGAAGCGGAGAAAGCCCGTTCAACAGGGCTTCGACTCAATACCGATCCTTCCCAGCATCAACCCCTGCCTCGTCAACCCTACTCCTCGGGCACGGATTCCAATCACCTCGACTCTGCACACCCTCTTCAACCTTCATCCACCCAGCAACTCTCCCCTTCCATTTCTCAAGGCCAACGCGGTATCGCTCTTCCACGACCCTACACTGCTGACACGTCCTCTTCCTCCCACGAGTCCAAATCCGCCTATCCTACAACCAATACTGCAGCTATTTCCTGGCTACACGATTACAATGACGGCCCTGAGGACGACGACTGGTTGCATGTTGAAGGTGTTGAACGACGCAAGTCTGCTCTCTCGCATCTTTGCTGTTGTTGTCAAGCGATTTCCTGTCTTGGATTCATGAACCTTGCTGTTCTCGCACTTCTCTCTGCAGGTTTGCTGATGCTCTTTGCTGGCTATCCAGTCTTGCAACACTTCTTGAACGCTCCGGCCGACAAGAAAGCAACATCTTTTTTCGGACTAGGAGGAACTAATGGTACTGGACAAGTCCCTCTTCTGCCCAATTTATTCTCGCTCATTGACGCCGATACTCCTGAGAATGCGCACAAATGGCAAAACCCACTTGATAACTCTAACTATCACCTAGTGTTCAGTGACGAGTTCAATCAAGAAGGTCGAACTTTCTGGCCAGGAGATGATCCATTTTGGGAAGCAGTCAATATTCATTATTGGGTCACAGGAGATTACGAATGGTATTCTCCTGAAGCTGTCAACACATCTCATGGTTTCTTGAATCTTTGGATGCAAGAAAAGGAAACTCATAATCTCAATTTTCAATCTGGAATGCTACAATCATGGAACAAGTTTTGCTTTCAAGGTGGTTACATTGAAACTTCTGTTATTCTTCCAGGTAATCACGATACAGAAGGTTTTTGGCCAGCTATGTGGATGTTAGGAAACTTAGGTCGAGCTGGTTATGCTGGAACTACACAAGGAATGTGGCCTTATTCCTACTCAACTTGTGACGTAGGTACATTAGCAAATCAAACCAATCCAGATAAAACTGGTCCTGAAGCTGCTATCAACGCTCATGGTCTTTACTCTGATACAGTTGATAATAAAATCAGTTTTCTAGAAGGTCAACGTACATCCGCCTGTACTTGTCCTGGAGAAGATCATCCTGGACCTTCTCACAATATTGGTAGATCTTCTCCTGAAATTGATATGTTTGAAGTTCAAGTTAAAGAAGGAGTAGGAGAAGCATCTCAATCATTTCAAATTGCTCCTTACGATGCCAATTATGCTTGGGATAATTCTTCCACTGCTGCCCAACTTTATTCCCCAACAACCAAATTTAACGTTTATACAGGTGGAACATATCAAGAAGCAGTTTCAGGTTTAGCTACCGTCCCTAATACAGCTTTTGCTTTATCACCTGATGGACCACAACCTGTGAGTTTCGGTGTTCATTATGTTCCCGATTGGAATGAAGATGGTAGTGGTAGTATTACTTGGTATATGAATGGAAAACCAACTTGGGGTATAAATGGTAAATCTGTAGCACCGAATAAAGCTACAGAAATTGGACAAAGATTAATTCCATTAGAACCAATGAGTATTGTTATTAATTTAGCTATGTCAGATGGATTTCAAAAAGTTAAATGGGATCAAGTTGAGTTTCCTGCTGTAATGAAGGTGGATTATGTTAGAGTTTATCAAAAAGATGGTGAAAAAGATAGAATTAGTTGTGATCCAAAAGATCATCCAACTGCAAAATATATTCAGGATCATTTAGATGTTTATATGAATGAAAATTATACTACGTTTCCAAAGGAAAAATATGGGTATGTATTTAAATCATCTACAGAAAAGTCGGTATGGGTTGATAAAAGAGCTAACGAAAGAAACTTTTTCTATTTTCTTAAACCGCTATGGCGATAGATGGCCCAAGAATAGTTTGTTGGAGAATTGTTAATTCTTGCAAGTTCATTCGACCATTCACAGAGCACTTGAAGCCACTTCGTATGTGACGGAGAAATCAGTTGCACTTGTCTCATACTGCACAAAAGAGCACTCATTAGAGTTGGAAAGAAAGTGAATAGCTGAGATTAAGCGCAAACCAAGCGAAAGGTATTGAATATTAAATATACATATTTGGACTCTATCAAGCCCTTTAAAAAACCCAATGTGAATACAACAAACGTAGTGAACAAAAACCCGCAGATACAACTAAAGGAACAGATACCAGAATTAAGGAGCAAAGAGAACAAGCAGCACTTAGAATGCAAGTGAGAAAGGCAGCTGCTGCTGAGGCTGCTGCTGGTGTTGAGGCTGAAGCGGACTGGAATGGAAATGATCTCCGCTCAACGAGATGAACTGATCGAGCTCGGTAGGTGTGCTTGCCTCGGCGGCGGTGTGACCTGATGAGGAGGAGGAAGAGGAGAGAGGGTGGTGTTTGGGGAAGAAGTGACCCATGGCGGTCTGGAAAGCGATGGCTTCAGCTGCCATGCTTGATTGAGAGCTAATGAATGGCTGTTGCTGCTGCTGTTGCTGAGCAAGATGCTGATCTTGCTGATGAGGTGCCATCATCTGAGGGTCGACGTGAACAACGGGAAGCGCCGTGGCGTTGACGGTGTCCACATGCTGCTCACTGGCGGCAGGAAAGAGCATTTGATACTGCGATGGGCTGATCTGGGAAGAGGACCAGTCGAGCGCGCCACCATCAAAAGAAGCCAGTGGCGAAGAACGGAACATACCATCCTTTGCATTGTCAACGCCATTGTTGCAGGCGAAAGCGGTCAGGTTGGGCAAAGCCAAGCCCTGGCCAAATGACATGGGTGCAGCATCGCTGTGGGCAGCTTGCTTGGGACCAAAGGTTGCCCACATATCGTCCCACTGCGAACCGCTGTTGTTGCCCATCAAGTTGCCCATTGCGCTTCTTGCTGGAATAGGTGCAACCGTGCCTGGCAAAATGTAATCACAGGCGCCGGCATCGATCTGGAAAGTATCTTGAGCTGAGATGTCTGACGGCGACGAAGCAGGAGAGTCTGCGAATGGATTTGCTGTCTGTGTGGCAATGCTGAGCATCTCCATCCACGAACTCTTGCTCCCTGCATCAAAGCCTTCGACCATCATCGTTGCTGCCGCAATCTCGCCATCGTTGGTCGAATTGGATCTTGTCCTTGTACCAGCAGCTTCCTTGACCTTTCTCAACATCTCTTCTTGCTGCTTGCTGGCTGCACCGGATCCCAATGAGGTGGTGGCAGTCCTGCGTCGACGGTGTGGGCGAGTCCCACGGAAGATGATGCCTGCAGCTTCTAGAATGGCACGCTCCTTCTTAGAAGGTGGTCCACGTTTGCGGAGCATGTCTTCGGTGGTGCACTTGCGACCCGAAGCGACACAACTGCCACAGGTGGGCTTGATGCGGTCACACCGAATCTTGCGTCGACGACAGTAGTCGCAGGCTGCGACTTGACCGTCGGAACCATCAGGCATACGCCCGCGAAGTGATTGAAGAACTTCAGCCGCTTTCTGGATGTTCTCCTCGGAGGGGTAGGCGGAAGAGCTGGCTTGACCAAGGTTCTTTGCGATCTCGAACCCGGCTGGAATGTGAATGTCCTCTAATGTGAGGCGTCGACCTTTGGCAAGGGAGGAAGGGCGGGTAGAGGAGGAAGGTTCAGCGGATGGGCTGCGAGAGGTGGAAGAGGAAGGGCCGGCAGAAAAGGTGCCACCGGAGGACCTACTGCCGCTGCGAGCGTATGTCATGTTGAGTGGCGATGAAGTAGAGGAGACAGGATAGCGAGATGGAAGATTGATGACAGGATGGCGAAGTGGAAATCCTGCGGTTTGGCTGGAGTCTGAGATTAAAGAGGGGCGAAGCGAAATGTGACGACAAAAGAGTGGCGACAAAGAATGCAAGTGATTATAGAGCCGGTGACGAGCCAGGAAGAGGGCGTAGTAGTGGTGAAAGGAGTGCTGTGACGATGCTGATGGCGTAACGGGAGGGAATGAGTACTGATAGAACAGATTTTGCCAAACGCTGCGAGTGCCTGGTGCGTGGTGATGAGCTGAAAGGAGTGGAGTTGGGACGAAAGGAGTTCTTGCGCCCTATGTTGACTCTTTCTTGGAGGTATTGCACTGATGCGATGGACAGGAGATATGAAGGTGAATGCTACGACGTGGTGTTCAACAGGCTAGAAAGATATTAAGCCTCTTAGGCTAATGGAGGTGTTCAGGGTTATAAGGGATTTGGCAGATGTCTATACAGAGAACGCTGCAGAGTTAGAAGGGGAGGGAGTCTGGGGTTGCCGAAGGAGCCTGGCAGGGCCAAGAGGCAGCGACTGAGGGAGGAGATGTCGGCGCTAAGGTTCGGCAGCGAAAGGCCGGAGTGCGCGAGAGGAAGGTCTGACAAGCGACTGCACCCAGGGCCTAAGTTGCATGAGGAGAGATGAAGGGCAGGCACAGTCTGAGAGACAAGTTTCGTTGACAGGGCAAGGCGGTGGCTAGAATCAGACAATGGCAGCAGAAATGAGGGTATGCAACCGAAGAGAGGTCGAGCTCACCTGGCTACAGTTTGTAGGAGCATCTGCAAGCGTTGTCGTTCGTTGTCGTCTTCGTACAGCAGTGATCAACACCGACGGGCACCAATCACAATGCATCCATTTCCAGGCATTCCAGGAGAGAAAAGGTTAGATTGGACGGCTAAGCGAGACGAGAGGCAGGGTGACACAGACAGGATTGACCACTCGAGCACTCCTGCAGAGCATCGAAGGTTGGACAATGGAGAACGAAAAAGGCGGGGTCGAAAACGAGACTAGCAAAAACAGCCTCGGAAGGAAAGAAAGTGCGCGCACAGGTAGTTGCGGAGGAAGAAGGTTAGGAAGGCGGAGGGATGGAGAGAGGGTGTATGCGTGAGGGCTTAAGCGAGTTTGCTGGGCAACGGAGAGATGGATTATGCGAATGGAGAGGCGAATCCTGGGTCCAGGTCTGGCTGTTTGCAGTTCGCAACGAAGGCAAACACGGGAAGCAGAATGACAGCTGCTGCCCTTGCTCGATTGTTTACCAACGGAGAGGGCGGAAGAGCGGCCGCGCATGACCAGACAAGACCCTCCTCCCAAAGCTCAGCCTGTCCTATCACCTTCCATCCGATGCCGTTCAGGCCGAAAATGAAGGTGATGCTTTACGGCTGCAGCAATTACGTTCAGAGGAGAGCACCACAGATCAAAGAAGTGATCATAATGGTCTGAGGGCGCAGGACACCGTGTTGTTCGTTTTGTCGATGTGGCTCGCTCCTGTCATCCAAAGGCTAGGGCAAGCGTGAATGCCAAGGGAATTCAACTCCGCTCACGCCACCCTGTCAGTGTCCGCCGTAACCTTGGGCTTTAGAGTCATGAGAGATGGGAAACCCACAAGGTCGACAACAATAGAAGACGATGCGAAACGAGCCAGATGCCTCCACCAATCGTTGCGAATTTACGAAGTCCATCCATCCTTTTAAGCTTGATTTGGCTGCGTTTCTGCCTCACCTTCTGGAAAGAATCAGTAGAGAAATTCGATTTTCGGCGACAGCGGGGTTCGCCTCTCTGTCTTTCTGAACGCAGACTACGACTCACCCAGCTTGCTACAAAGAGGTCAGAGGCAAGCAGGCGGAGCTGACATTTGCTTGTGGTACCTCCGTGTGTCCTTGTCGTTTTAGGTTTTGTTCTCTCGCCGCACCGCCCATAGCAGCAGCTTTTGTTTTCCACTTTGTCGTTCCTGTTCCTGTTGATGCGTTCTTGTCGGTGCTGCAATTCAGACAAATCGAAACGCCGTCACATGGTACAATCAGTCTGTCATCAGCGCTTTCCCTTTAACTTTCTCCCTGGTTAAAAACAGTGCCGGCTCGAGTCTGCGAGACTACTTTCGAATGTCTTGCACCAATGCTGTTCTTGTTGGCAGGCGCAATACGGCACCAGAGAGGATGGTAGGACAAGGCAAAGAGGATGTGCCGGCATGGATCTGCCGAAAAGGGCCAATTTCAAATCTCAATAGCAACGAATTGAATCAGGCTATTCAAAAATGGCGATTCGAATACAAACCGAAAGTGGGTCTAACCCCGCAAAAAGAAAAACAGCACGTCGCAGCTACTGCAGCTTTGGTGCCTCTTCCGTCATGGCATCGCATTTCTGTGTTTCTTTCGCTGAGTTCGGATATGAGAGACTGCATGCTGCAAAGAGGTGCATGGGAACCCATCTCGTGTCCACTGTGTCCTCTGCCGTCTTTTTCTCCGTTCGAGTCAGTCCATCCTATGTTTCACAAGAACTTGGATGGGGTCTTGCCCTTTCTGACCAATCAGATTGCGTCGTTTGGACCTGGTTCAGCTATTCAACCCTGCAAAGTCACCCTTTGAGTGGTCATCCACTTTGATTGATTCGCCCTCGGCTAGATCAGATTGGATATTTTGAACCATTTGCGAGCACAACATGCAGTGCACCTTCCTTTCCATGTCTTTCAAGTTGCAGGGCGGTGCCGCTTTCGTGCACTCTCTTCAACATGGTTTCTCTCCTGCTTCGTTCTCTCCTGGAAACTGTCCCACCTGAACGAACAGGTTTGATCTGCTACTGTACCTCTTGCCGGATTACGCCGAGTCTGTTTTGGTCTGCCCAACTCATTGACACCATCGTCCTTTGCTCATGAGGCTGCTTCAAGAGTTTCTCGCGGCTGCATGCGATGATCCTTACCACGCATCTTCACTATACCAAGGCTGCAGTCAAGTCATGAGACACCTGCACGACCGGATGATGGCACAAGATATTGATGGAGTAAACTACATTCCTCCCCTTCGCAGTCTATGTGTGTCACACAAGGAGTGAACCAGACGCATGGGCGGTTTAACCGGAACTAAGACCCCAGACTGTTCGCTAAGCTTGTTTTAGCTGCAGTGTGCGGCCAGGAGGTCATGCATCAACCTAGAATGTTTTGTTTTCTGCCTTTTTTTGCAAGACAAAAGCAGGCAAGGTACTGTACTGTAGGCTCAAAGCGAGAAGGGCATTGCTGATGTATGCATCCGATCCGTTTGCCCCCGCATTTTGCTGAGTGTAGCCACGCGTCTATTCTGTTCTCTGCTGAAGCGACATCACAGTCAAGTCTTTTCTCCTGCCGAGTGGCGAACAGAAAAGAGGGTTCTTCTGTCTGGCCTATGCTGAGCTGCTGAGTGAAGGGACCTGAGACACAGAGGCGGAGACGAAAAGCTTCAAGCTAGAACAGGCGAATGGCCGAAGGCACAAATATCAAATTCAATCCCAACCGCGGCTGTCCATCAGCAAAGCGCAAGGTGACCACTCTCTCTCTCTCATCCTCCCTGCGCCTCTCAAGTTTGCTTCAGACAGTGAGAATAGCGTCTTTCGCTCTGCCTGAGGGCTGTCACCTGGAGAGCTCAAGTGGGCGCAGCTTTGCGTGTGCTCGACTGATAGCTTATTTACGGATACCTCCTCTTCGTGTCTGCCGGCTGCCTCTCCGCTTTCTTCATGTTACAGTATCTGTCGAAGTCCTCGGTTGCACCACGTTCTCGATACCTGATACTGCAGGAGCATCAGGCTGCTGTACGGTGCAACCGAGACTTGAATGCCGAGAGCCTCCATGCCCCTCGACCTACTGTAGATGGCTACTGTGCCCTGAAAAGCTTCGCTCGGAGCCAAGACTGATTCACAGTGCTGAGGTTGGGGTTGGTACTTCCCAAACCTATTTTAATCACGCCCTTTGAAGACCTACAGCACCAAGAGGAGGAGGGGGTGGCGGCAACATAAGGTGAAAAGTTTACTCTTTTTACGCGAGACACCGGCAGAAGATAATTCGGCGCAGCGCAGATTCCACCTGAATTTATTTCGCCCCGACACCATCCAACGGGCTGTTTGCAGATCGCTTCCATTGCCACCATCGCTTGCAACACAGTAACGCTTTGCCTGACTTTGGTGGTTGATGCCGATACAGCAGCCGAAGTCTGCGTTGCAAAAAGAGCGACATTGTCTTAGGCGAAAACCTCCGTAGAAGTCGGCATTTGGGCAAGGAAAAGTGTTCTTTCCCGAGCCACGTTGTCAAAGTTTCTTTTGCCTTTGTCGTGTTCCTGCGTAACTCACCTGTAGCAGAATTTGATATTGAACGGTTGCTTTGCATGTACATAGCCGATGACCTTTTCACGTTTTCTCAACCTCGTTCCCAGAATAGAGAGCTTTAACGCTAGGAATGATGATGTGATCTGATTCGTTGACAGGGAGTCGCATGACTGATCACTGATACGCTCACGCGTGATGAGAGTCGCCGTCACTTCAAAGAAAAATCCGGACCTTGCCACATGAGAAAGCGAAAACCCTGGAGGAATCTCAGGAGGTGTTGCTATTCCTGGCATCACCTTTCTGTTAGTAACAATGAAAAAAATGTCGCACGATTGAATGTCTTGATCACACTTGCTATTGTCCAAGTGAACGTCCGCTGCCGGCGAGCTGCTCGCTAGGATGAACAATGAGAGAGTGTGCGCGCAAGCGTCTTCGGCGAGTCTGAGAATCTAGGCTTTCCTTCTTTTTTTCCGCTGCCGGCGAGTGCATGGTTCCTAGTCATGCGAGCTTAGAGTCGTCTCAACTCTGCATTTGGCGGAGCTTGAGAGACGCCTTGCTTTTCACTCAAAGTCACCTGAGCAAAGACCACAGCCTGTCAGGAACGAAAAGTTGGCACTGTACTATACCGGAATATTGTTGAGACTGTTCGCAAGGGACATACAGTAGCAAAAGATTGGCGGAAGGAGAGGTTATTTTCCCATGCGCTCACTAGAAAAGAACCGATTGTTCATCGTGCCGACGGAAGCCAAAGTGAGACGGCGTCAGGAGGCGCTAACACAATATTCCAGACTCTCTCGTTCACAAGCCGGCCGGATATGTATCTCCCATCCACAGCAAGGATAGGCTGGTTGGCAACCATGAGCAACACCATCTGACGCAAATGAGATCATGGGAACATTTGAACAAGCTCTCCTCTATATTGAACATATTGTTGTATCGATGACCGGCCAAGTCGGTCTTTCAGAAGACAGTTGCTGGTTTGAGGCTGAATGGTAAAACGACAAGCGATGCTTTTTGACGTTCCGACAATCAGCCACTGTGTCACTGCATTGACTCAATCCCATTCGCAACTCAGAGCAGCGATCAACGAGGTGTTGTGGACCGTATGAGCGATCCGAACAACCGTTCGCACCCAGGCGGGCTTGATTAGCTCGCATGCCATGAACGTCACCTTGTCTTCTGATTATGGGGAAAAAGGTCTACCACTGCCCAGGGTCAGCTCATTGCCCTCTCACCACTATCTCTTTTGCAACAATTTCATAGGCTCTATAGTACGAAGAAGGTAGGCTCTTTGCAAATTCATGAGCACTGCCGATCCAAGACCCAACGATAGGTCTGCTCAAAGCTTGGCAATGCTGTTGGAAAGCATGCTATCTTTAGCGCCTCGTTTTAGTTAGCGAGCTTGAAGCTTTTTCCTCAAGCGAAGCGCCAAAGCATCGCCGATGTGAACTCGCCAATGGCATTGAGGTTGCAAGTCAAGCAAGTGAGATCGTGGCGCTTCGGCAAAGCAAAAGCGAGAAAGCGATGTGATGCCTATGATTTACGTCATGCTCTCACCCCGCAATCAGAAAAGCAAGGCGCTAAAGCTAGACTAGGCTTGCGGCTTTGGGTTGGCAGCTCTCGAAAGGTTTGGACAACGGTGAACAGCCTATACGGCGGGCAAGACTCGTATTTGTTAGATCCTGATTCTGATGCTTATCTATCATTAGTAAGCACAGTTTGTGTTAATGAAGAAGATTTTGGCTTTGGACCCTTACGAACTCGTTCGTGCCATCTTGCTTCCACGCTATAGATCATACATCCAGCTCTACGACACCACCAACGTCGCCCTCGTAGCAACGTCGCCCTCGAAGAATTGCGGTTAGGATGCAGACCAACGCAGGAAATCCTCGTAAGCGGTTTACAGCCAACGGCGAAGGCTCAAATGCAGACGCTGGTCCATCTCGACCTCGCATTGCAAACGCTGTTCCCTCCGAAATCCTGGATGACCTCGAACTGAACCAGGCTATCGCATCGATCTTGCCATCCAACTACAACTTTGAGATTCACAAAACGATTCATCACATTAGAAAAGCCTCAGCAACATGTGTCGCCCTTCAAATGCCCGAAGGTCTCACTTTGTGGGCCACGGGTATCGCCGATATTGTAGAAAGGTTCACAGATGCAACGACGGTGATCATGGGCGATGTGACGTACGGTGCATGCTGTGTTGACGATTACACGGCCATGGCATTGGGTTGCGATATGCTTGTGCACTACGGACACAGCTGTTTGGTGCCTGTGGATCAGACGGCAATCAAGACGCTGTACGTGTTTGTCGAGATCTCGATTGATCCAGCACACTTGGCTGCAACGATTAGAGCCAACTTCCCAAGCGAGAAGCAAGAGTTCAGAGCCAAGATCCTCGGCGGGAGTCAAAACACTGCCGGAAAGAGCGCTGAAGTCGATGAATCTGCCGGTAGAGCAAAGATTCAGATTGGTGATGATGATGAAACCTCCTCGGGATCAGCGCCAACAGTAGCAGCAGCAGCAAACGGCTCAGCCTCGGCATCGACAGCACCTACCCACTTGGCCCTCGTGGGAACAGTGCAATTCATCAACGCCATCCACGGTCTGCGCGAAGCCCTGGAGCAACAGCAATACCGACTCGCCGACGGTGAGATTGTATCTGGCGAACCCAACCTAGATCGTCTAATGCTCACCGCAGGCTCAGCAACCGATGGCACGGTAGACCACATCTCTCAAGCGGCCAAGTGGAAATCATGGAGCTCGGGCGAGTACAAAGTAACGGTACCTCAGGTGAAACCCTTGAGTCCCGGTGAAGTACTTGGATGCACTTCTCCTAAATTGAACAAAGACAGCATCGATGCGATCGTTTACATTGGTGATGGAAGATTCCATCTAGAGTCAATCATGATCGGAAATCCGCGTATCCCAGCATTCAGGTACGACCCATACACGAAGCGGTTTGTCAGGGAGCTTTACGATCACGCCGAGATGCGGAAGATGCGAGGGGAAGCGGTGAGGTTAGCTCAGGACAGTGTAGGGGAAATGGACCTTGATCCTGAAACTTCGATTGCTAAGCACAAGGACGCAGCGAAGGCAATCGGTGAACAAGAAGGAAGGGTGATGCCAACAGGATGGGGAGTTGTGCTTGGTACTCTTGGCAGACAAGGCAGTCTTCGAGTACTTGAGTCGCTCACAGCCTCCTTGGCCGAACATAACCCACCTATTCCTCATGTTCCGATCTTGCTTTCGGAGCTATCACCGCAAAAGCTGGGATTATTTGGAGAGCATTTGTCAGCGTTCATTCAATCGAGCTGTCCGAGATTGTCGATTGATTGGGGCTCAGCGTTTGCCAAGCCGTTACTCAGTCCGTATGAAGCGGCGGTGAGCGTGAAGAAGGTCAAAGGATGGCAGGAGGATGTGGAAGGGTTGGGGATGAGTAGAGCTCCAGCCAAGGCGGACGGAAAGGGACAAGTGCCAGACGAGGACAAGCATCTACCATTGGACGGTGATTATCCGATGGACTTCTACAGTGATACAAGCTTAGGACCTTGGACACCAAGACATGGGATGGGAGTTGCGAAGAAGAAGCCAGGCACAAAGAGCAATCTGGCGCTATTGAGAAGCTTGAGAGGTAGCAGAGGCAAGACGACGACGGCGCCGTCGAGTGCGACTGCTGGTGCTGCCACTGCTTGATACTGATACGTGTGGCTCATGTTGCCAGAACAAATGATCACTAAAAATCATAAAGCATACAACGTGTATTCAGCTACGAGAATGCAAGAAGAATGTGCCAAGCTGCGATGTTCTAATGAAGCTCAGGCTTCATGGAATGGCAGCAATCAAGATGATATGGATTCGGCTGAGCCTGTGATTGCGATGCATGACGATAACTCTGATGTTGTTAGTTAAGGTTCATGATCGGGACAATCGAGAAGAAGAGGATCTGGAATTGAATGGAATTGCAGAGCCGTTGACCGGGAATCTAAGCGCCAATTGACAGAAGAAAAAGGCCGGTGAGGCACACTCCAACGACTCTTTTTTGACTTGCCATTTTCGAAAATCGTCCGATTTCTTGACTGCAACCGTGCACGGATCTGAATAGAAAAGAGGCTGCATGCGTGCGTGTGCGGGCGGAATTTCTTCCCGTCATTTGTCGGCGCCGGCGTAGTTAGCGATACGCAATCACAATCACAATTCAGGCAGCAAATCAGCAGTCACTCACTCACTCACTGATCAATCACTCCCTCTTTGTCTCCGTTCGCAGCAGCAGCAACCGACAAGAAAGATCCCGTTGCGTTTGCGTGCGTTCTTCTCTCCTTTTGCCTTTCCACACCCCCACACATAAGGATCATTGCATCCATACCTATACATCGCCTGCCCGTCTCATTTCATCCTCAAGCTTCGACGGTCGGCACTCCCAATTTGTCGGCAGCGTTCTCAGCCGTACACGTCGAGTTCAACCAGGAAGCAAGCGCAAGCCGACGCAAACGTGCTTTAATTGCTTTCTTCCAAGTCACCGCATCTTGTTCTTTCATCGCATCCATCACCTCCATCACGACATAGGGCATCGGCATCGGCCTAGCCTGTCCCTCCTACCATCCATCCGCACTCTGGACGACTCACATTGTCTCGATCGTCGTAGCCATTACCACATCGCTTCAACTCAGCATCCACGACGGACGGACTGGACTCTATTCACGACATCCTCTCACCACAAGGCGGATCTCGCTCCTGGTCTTCTAAGCTATTGCATCGTGGTGCTGATCATCCACCATCATGGCGTCCAACAAGGCGGTCGATCGCGTTTGGGCGCTTCACGACTTTGAAGCCGAGAATCCGGACGAAGTGTCATTCAAAGCTGGAGAATGCATTCTCGTTGTTGAAAAGGACGACGAGTTCGGCGATGGTTGGTGGCAAGGCACCAATGAAAGCGGGCACACTGGTCTCTTCCCCTTCACCTACACCACTCTCGATCGTAGTCTTGCACTTAGCGCCAAGTCAGGCAATGCCACTCCCGATGCGCTTGGCACTCCGCAAGGCGGCGACTCTAGCGCCAAACCTGGCGTGATGCACTCCACCATGGCCGATATTGATAATGCACTCACAGAACTTCAAAGCGATCGCAAACCTTCCAGCGTCAATGGTGGCTCTGCGTTGGGTAGCAATCCAGCTGCTGACACTTCTCGCGCCTCTTTTACCAGCGAGCGAACTGACGCTGACGATCAGTCGGATAACTTTGGCGAATCCGACAATTTTGCTAGCAGGTCCATTGCCGCTCGAGCAGCACTCGCAGCCAATGCACAGAAGAATCTCGCCAATGATGCCGAGCGTCAAAAGCAGGAGGAACAACGTATGCGTGCCGAAGCGCAACGTCAATTCGAAGAAGAGGAGGCTCGCCAACGTCAACTTTTGCTCGAAAAGGAGAAGGAACGTCAAGCTAAGCTCGCTGCAGGCGAGATCGATCCCGCCGAAGAAAAGTCCAAAGCAGCTCCTATTGCAGGCGTAGATATGAGCGACGAGAGCGACAGTGAAGGCTCTGTTGGCTTGCTTGATGATTTCCAGGACAAAACGCACAGCCCACTCTTTGGCAATCTTGCTTCAACTCCCACCGAAGGTACTGCAGCACGAGAGATCCAGCCACCCACCTCCAACTTGCAAGGCATTGTCGAGGACGACGTCGTAGCCTCCAAGTCCCCACTTCAACCTCAGCCTAGCTTGGCAGAAGAAACGCCAGCAGCATCCTCCGCTCCCGCACCAGCTCCTCTTACCTCGAACGACTTCGCTTCAGCCGTGACCCCAGATGCCCAAAGTGCTACTGCAACTACAGCTGCTCCCCCTTCCGAGTCTACAACTTCCGGTGTGCCGGCATTGGCAGCCGGTGCTGGTGCTGTCGCCGTTGGTAGCGCCGCTGCTGCAGCTGCTCTGACAAGTCACGAACGCTCCCCACAGGTCGAACCTTCTGCTGTTCCGGCTGCTATTGATGACAGTACTCGCTCCGTCGCAGGAGACAGCACCAGGACAGGCACCGAAACGGCCCCAGGCACTGGCGTCGCTACCGGCACAGCCACTGCTGCAACCTCCATCGCTGCTGGAACTAACGACGAAGCTTCTACACCTTCTGCTGCTCCTACCACTGTTGGTTCGGGCACCAAATCCCCCGCTCCTATCTCTGCCAACATCGCTGGCGATCCTACTGAGTGGAATGTCGATCAAGTCGTCGAATGGGCTCGTTCCAAGGGCTGGGACGAGGCATCCGTCGTCAGCAAGTTCCGCGAGCACGAGATTTCCGGTGATGTTCTTCTGGAGATGGACATCAACATCCTCAAGGAGATCGACATTCTTGCCTTCGGCAAACGTTTCCAAGTCGCCAATGGCATCAAGGAACTTCGAGCTCAGGTGCCAGGTGCTGTCACTACGCCTGGCCTCTCCCAACCGGCGCAGCAGGACGGTCTTGGCAGTCCTGCACTCATTGCTCCCGGTGCTGGTGCAGCAAGCGCTACCGGCACGCCTTCTTACTCGCCCTACAATGCCGGTTCGCACAACGGCAGCAACGCAGACGGTCGCAGCTTAAGTGCACGCATGGCCGAGACCAGTCTTGACCAGAGCATCGCCCCTACTTCGAGTCGACCCGGCAGCTTTGGTGGTGATCGTGACTCCTTCGGTGGCCCCGCCGCCGGTGCATTTGCAGGTGGAGCAGGTTTCGGCGGCGCAGCCGGTGTGGCAGCATGGCAGGCACAGCAGGCTGGTCAGGGTCATGGATCGCGTGTTCCCAGTGAAGGTTTCATGCGTGGCAGTGGCGATGTCCCCCTTTCGCCGACTAGCAATGCTCAATTCGGCGGTATGCCTAGTCCACGCTACATCCCCAATCCCGCAGCAGGCGGTGCGTACGATGACAGGCTCGGTGCACTTCCCACTTCACCTCGCGGTAAGCGCGAGTCCACTGGGTCGGCCGGTGCCTCCGAAAAGCACAACCGGGCAAGCTTCTTCGGTTTGGGTCAACGCAACCGCAAACCTCCTCCCGCACAAGCACTTGGCGGTGGACCACCGTCGAGTGTCGGCGATGACGATGGCAGAAGCAGCAAGGGCACGCTGTCGAGGCTAGGTTTTGCGCGCAGCTCAAGAAACATCAGCTCGCAGAGTTCGCAGAGCAACTTCAAGGATCAGATCTCGCTCCCCACGTCTAGTCCGCACTTCGATTCGAATGGAGACACGGCGAGGAGGCAACGGCAATCGACCGGAGGCATGGGAGCGGGTGCACCTGGTACACCGGGAGGTCCGGGTACGGGTGGTATGAACAACAACAATGCAAGGCCGACCAGTATTGGTTCTGCTGGACCTGATGCTCCTGGCACACCCTCTGCTTCCGCCGCCACTGCTGCCGCTGCTGCAGGGAACGTCGCAGCGAACGGTCCGGTCATGTCGCGCATCCAACCCGTCGACCTTGAGGGCTGGATCAAGAAGAAAGGCGAGCGATACAATTCCTGGAAACCTCGATACCTGGCGCTCAAAGGACCCGATCTCGTCATCCTTCGCGATCCGCGAGCTGAAAAGATCAAAGGCTACGTCAACATGAAGGGCTACAAAGTGATTGCTGATGAGAATACCAACCCAGGCAAATACGGCTTCAAGATCCTCCACGAAACAGAAAAGCCTCACTACTTCTCCTCTGAAGACCCAATTTTGGTTAGAGAATGGATGAAAGCTCTGATGAAGAGTACCATTGGAAGAGATCACAGCTTCCCAGTCATCAGCAGTTACAACAACGCAACCATCTCGCTCAAAGAGGCGCAGAGAATGAACCCTCCTCCAAGACCTCCAAGCCCGACAAGCAGGGCGAGGAAACAGAGGGAGAAAGTTCGACCCAATCCGGAGCAGTTGACCGCCAGAGATGCGGCCATTTTGATGAATTTGACGAGTGGTCAGCCAACTGCAACTGACCAGATGTAGGAGCAGCATTCATACCAACACTCTTCATGAACACGAACTTCTTATGATGATGATTAAATGAATCAAATTGCGCCTGCGTGTGATTAGAGATCTGAGAAGAATGTTTCACCTTTCTTACTCTTCTTTGAGGGAGGAGGAGCATCCTGTTCGCTGTCGTCGTCTTCGTCCTCGGAATCTCGTACATCCTCGTCGTTTTCGGAATTCTGTGCCTCATCCTCTTCGTCTTCATTTTGCAGCCCAGCAAAATCATCTTCTTCCTCTTCCTCCTCTTCATCATCATCATCATCATCTTCACTATCACTTGCATCCAAACCCATGACTCCCAATGCACCTGCTTCACTCTCATCTTCATCCTCATCTTCTTCCTCCAACAAAGGTTTCAAATCCGTCAACTTAACCGCATTACTATGACCAATACTTGCTAGCACATCTTGTTTTCTTTTCATTCTCTCCACAGGTAAACCATCATGACTTGCAATAACCCCTAACAATTTACTTGGCATAACTTGAACCACTCTTATCAACCCATCTGAACTTCCCGTTAAAACAGTTTCATCATCTAAAGTTACAATTGTATCAACACTTGCAGGATGACCTGGGATTCTATCTACATGATCTAATAAACCTCTACTTGGATTCCAACATGATAAAATACCTAATTGAGTTCCTACAACTAATTTAGAAGAATTTCGTATAGAAGTTATAGATAAAAGTTCATCTTCTTGATCTTCAGATTGTTCAAAACTTGTTGGTCCTGATGATCGTAGATCTATACTAGATAGAGTTCCATCTCCTGATGTAACTATTAATCTTTCTCTTCCTTGTCCTTTTTTGACAATCTCCTTTTCCTCTTCTTGATCGGAATCACTATCAGTATCTTTTTGATTAGCAGTAGCAGTAGTTGCTGCTTGTCTTTGTTTTTTACGTTCTTTTTTAAGTTGATTTTTACTCTTTCTTCCTCCTACCCCTTCTCCACCCCCTCCGTTCTTATTAATTTTTGGTATTGGAAGATCTTCGAGATAAACTAAATCAGTAATCCAATCAAAATGATGTTCCCACTTCCTAACCTCCTTCACCCCATTCCCACCTCCTTTTCTAGGATCCCAAAGTCTAACTACACCATCATCATCCCCCGTAACAACCATACCATCATTAATAGCTAAAACTCTCGAAGGAGCTGAATCATGTACACCTATCCAACCATCAATCAATTTCCCCGATTCAACATCTGTTGAAAATAAACTCTTATCTTTACTTATAGAATAAATATGATGAGTAGAAGTAGGAGAAAAACAAAGTCCACGACAAGATTTTTTAGATGGACGAGTATTCCAAATTTTCTTATAAAGTTTTTCTTCAATTGGTTCTACATTTGAAGTTGGAATCTTCTTCGCTTCCGAAGAGTTAGAAGGTGGTAATGGAGTTCGAGACGAAGAAGGAGCAGAAGAGTAGGAGGAATAATCAATGAGTTGAATTTTTCCTGAAATTAAACCAACTGCAAGAAGATTGGTTTCGATAGAAGGATGGAATGATACATCGAGAGCATCACTACTAAGAGGAATGTCCATGTTGAATAATTAAAAAAAAAATCGTCCTCTTTGCGAACAGTTCGCCAGGTTGTTATGATGATGGGATGGTGTAGGGAAAGAGAATGATGCAAGGTTGAAATAGAGGTTGAGGGGGACATATACAAGGGTCCAAACTTTTTTTTTCTTTGCTTTTGGAACAAAATCGAGCTCAGAAAACAAGGAGAGAAAATCAAAATCCCAAAAAAAAATTAATCTAAATAAAAGAGTACGTGCACGGACCGTAATCGAGCGGAGAATTATCGACAAAATGTTAAGCCGAAACAAAGTTACTCTTATCAGAAATAACTCCGATCGGAACCGTATAGAAATCACGTGTGGGGGCCAACTTTCACTCCCAAAGTGCAGCGGCGGCCATATCTCCAACACACCTTCTCAATCATCTTCGAACTCCACACCATACATCGCTTTTCGTATCATTCTCCGACCACCACACTTTCAATCATCTACGCAGACGCACATTAGTATCGAGTCAAAGCGAACCACTCGAAAAGGCTCGCCAGCAATCCGTCACACTTGTTACTATCGAATCCAACAGAATCACTTTTTTTAACTACAGAAAAGTGAAAAACATAAACACTTAACCAAGATGCCTGTTCCTTTCGAAGCTGTTCTTCATATGGGTACGTATGATCTTCTGTACCCCTTTCTCTTCTCAACATAAGCAGCATCCTGCTGCTCCAACGTCGCATGTAATTCACGAAGAAATAGGAAAGATTACTGACAAAATCCGAATAATATTACTCTTTGCCAGGTATGGTGGTAGTAATGTTCGGTGTAGCCGGTACAGGTTACAACGTTGTTAGACGACTTGCAGAAGATGGTAAACCAATTAGACACTCTTTGGACGATTGGGAAAGAATGATGATGAAGAGAGATGAAAGACTTACAGGTAGTTGGAGAGGTCAAAGTGTAAGTTCCCCCTTATTTTCTCCCCCAGAACCTCTCATGTTTTCGGAAAACAGCTGACAATAAAGCTCTCGATGACGGAAATGATGAAACAGACAAACCCGATAGCACCAAAAGAGTTTGCTACCAATTCAGTTTGGAACACCGAAAAGTTATCGTAATCCCCCCCCGCAGCTCAACAAATGAAATACCTGAGAAGAATCGATTTGCAATCAACGAACATAAATCTCTCACAAAATGTTTCACGAACGTCTGAAGATAGAACAAATGCAGCGAAAAGTGGATTGTAATGCTTGGCTAGACACACAAAAAGAGAGACCTGTTACTTCCATACCTCAACCCGTCTCCTCAGCACCTCACGAACATCGATACTACTATCATCGACATTGCCCAACATTTCTAGCAACCTATAATACTCTTCTCCCTTCCCCATCCTCCCTTCTTCCGCATCAAAAACGATTTGAACTGCTTTAGCCAACGTCACTTCTTCCTCTCCCTTACCTCCATTGCCACCAGTCATGCTAGCTGAAGGAAGAGTGAGCAATTTTGCTGTATCCACAACAGGTTTCCAAGCAACTTGTGGCTTTCTACCTAAGATGTTGGCTCCTCCTGCTCCTGCTGGTTTTGATTGAGTTTCAGAAATCTCTCTAATCACACCAAACCATCCTTCCTCTAAATCTTTCTGAAATCGTGAACCTCCTGCATAATTAAAACGTTTAGATCCACCCGCCATCACAACTCGATCAACTAAAGCAGTAGCAATAGTAGTCGAAACGTGTCGATAGATGGGAAGTAAAGTTTCTCGATCTAGAATAGCACAAAGATGTGAGAGATGCGATGAAAAGATCGAGAGTGAAGGGATCAGTGTCGGTGTTGGATAAGATTCGAGGTCTTCCTCTTCTTGTTCTTGATCTCCGTTCTGAGTGATAGTGGAGTTTTCTTGATCCCATCTTCTTAATGTATACGGTCTAAGCAATTCCAACGTCTCCGTTGTAACCAAGCGTTCGATCGCATTGATTGCTCTACTTGCAATCTCCCCAAATTTCTTCCTCGGTTCTTCCCAAACTCCCCATCTACCAAATTCATTCAACACTTGTTTCTCACCTACATCGCTCACTTTAGGTGTTCCCATACCTCCTTCTCCTCCTCCTCCTAACACAGGCGAACCTCCTCCTCCTCCAGCTAAAGGTCTAGCCACAGCTGCACCTCTTTTCAAACCTCTCCTCAGTAACATACCCAAACTCGCCGCATCCAATTCCCTATCTTCTTCCTTCCCTTCATCCCTTCTCAATCCCAATGCTAGAACCCTTCCTTCCTCCGTACTATGCAATGCTTCGGACATCTCTATAAATTGACTCGTCTCAGTCCATCTTTCCAACTCACTACAAACATATTGAGCACTCAACAACGCTTTCACTAACCTTCCTAATCCTCTTGATCCTTTGACCATATCCGAATCCGTAGTCGAACCCGAAACAAGACCAGATGGACCCGTTCCAGCAACGATCTCACCTGGCATAGCTCTTGCAAATGCAGAAGATAACGATTCGAATGCATCCAAACTTCTTGTTAGTCTCTGTGCGTAACTTCGTAAGATAGGCAATTGTACGATAGCGAGGAATGATAATCGTTGGGAGAGAGATGGGAGTGGACGATAACGTTCCGAGACTGAATCGAGAATTTCAATTGTTGAACGTGCTGATTTGGTCGTTCGAATCCCCTCAATCCCTTCAGCTCCATCTTGACCGGCTTCCGCAGGGTTAAACATCTGATGATCATCATCAGCGAGACTATCGGACGATCCGATTTGCCATGCATCATTTCCTTCCATTACCTCCTCGAATCGTTTCAAAGCGAAATCTTTCTCTCCATCTAACCAACGATTGAACCATTCGGAATTATCCAAAATATCATCGGAAACTTTTCTTGTTCCTGCTCCTCCAAGAACAGTGAGAGAGGCAGGGAAAGTTTCAGCTAGATCAGCGTCAAATGTGAGCGTTTGGAAAACCGTATGCGCCAAGAGGGAAGGATGATCAAGCAGTGCAGGCAAAGTGGAAGCAATTTTTCGTCTTAAAGGAGTCAAAAGACCATGAAGAAGTTCAGCGATAGTATCGATATGCCTGTACGCCTTTCGTACAGAAGGATCTGCATTAGCATAAGCGCGATTCAGTCGAGCAACAACACCACCTGAACCAGGAACTCCATGAATCGCTGGCAGAAAGAGTGCAGATTGAGTCCGAATGAGAGAAGCAATATGCGACAAAACCCATTCCGGCTTGTCCAATCGATTCGTCGGACGATCTCCATCGAAGTGATATCGGAATCGCAAGAGCATCGGTTCGACTAGACATTGAGTCGTCAAAAGCGGTTGGTAGGAGTCGCTTCCTGCTGTCACCCGGTTGGTGGAAACGGCAGGAGAAGAAGAATGAGGAGGTTTTGCGGTAGCTCGTGGTAGCAGAGATAGATTTTCAGCTACGTCTTGTAACTGACACAGTTCCGACCATGCTTGCTTGACCTGGTCGCTGCCGAGGAGCTTGTTTGCAGATGTGTCGGTTGGGCTAGGGTCCCCGTCAAGATGGACAGCTTGAGAAAAGCCAGTGCATGCTATCGCTTCGCTCAACCTCGCGCACCTAGCCTTGCGGATGGATTTGAACGCTGTTGATCGTTGCGCACGTAAAAATGCGACAAGCTTTGGTTCCTCCTTTCCGCTCGCATGAGACTGCGAAGAAATTTGCTCAACCCTTCTTACGATCTCATCTAACGCTTTCAATCTGTTCAATGCTTCCTCCCGCTTCCCATCCTCTTTATCGAACTTGACAACATCCAATCTCATCTCCTCTGCCTGAGCCAAGACGCTAAAGTAGTCTTTGGCCTTTTTCAACTGTTCAATCGCACCATGAAGCTGTTCTATCCTACTCATCAATGTTTGCGCACCTGTCTTACTCGATTCTCCTGCCGCATGGCCAGCAACGGAAGAATATGAAATGACGAGATCCTCGCATAGATCCAGCAATCTATCTTCACTGCTCGCAATCTGATCCGGCAGCGCTGCCAATTTGTCTTTGAGGATCTTTACTCCAGAGAGGGAGGAGACGAGTTGATTGCGAAGTTCGAGTTCTAGTTTGGCTGTGCGAGAGGAAGTCTGTTGATGTGCAGAAGTGAGCGAATTGAGGTATGCTTCGAGCGTCGAGGAGCTAGGGAGGGTGGTGAAGATCTGTGCAGAAGGTGAAGGGGTGGAGGAGAGAGAGGCGGAGAGCGAATCAGAAGCGAGTTGTGGAAGGATATAATTGCAATGTTGCACCACGTAATTGATTTGGTCGTCTTTGCTGGGCGGTTGGAGGAATGCCGCCAGCTGATGTGGTTCCAATGTTGAAGAGGCCGCTGCAGCCGCTGCTGCACTTGAGCTGGACGCCATTATGCAAGCACCTCCTGTTGCTGCAGTAGGAGCAAGGTGGTATTGGTGGTTGTGCAAGAGTGAGAGCAAGAAGATGGCTCAAGCGGTTCCTTTCTTGACATGGAGGCCGAATTCCGATTTCAGTCCAAAAAGATAGAAGAAGATGCGGTGTAACAATGCTGAAAAAAACAGTCGCCAAGAGAGAGGCGTTTCGCTGCCGTTGAATTCAAGCTCAGCATTAACACAGCCAATTCTCAAGCTGCTCGCTTTGCATCATTCCAAATCTAAGCCACTGGAACAGTCAAAAAACGCACGACGCAGGAACCCAACCCTTACTCCACGTAACACACGCTTGGCATCTTAGCCACTCTCTATCACTATCTCCGCTCCTCCTCGTCCTCGTCATCGTCTTCCATCCAATCTACCATCTCTTCCTTGGCCTCTCATCTTGCTCATACTCGCAACATCAGTCGGCTGCACATACACATTCCGATACCCAGCGCCATCGTCCACTGCCCTACCGAGGGCTCACCAGCCATGGTTCGTCCGGGCGCACCCTCACGTTCTTCATCTTCTCGTAGATCTGACGAACTCTTTGCCGCTTTCAATGGTCCCACCGACACTGACCCTGCCCTGCCAGGCTACAACGAGGCAAGCTCTTCGTCTGCAACACACGCACACCGACCGTCCACCGATGTCTTCTTCGATGCTGGAGATGCCTTGCCTGAACCGGACACTCGCAACAATGCTTCAGAGTCCGATCCGCTAGGTGCCAATCGAGCCAACGCATCCTCTTCTGCTCCAGCACCTTCCTCGTTCCGACCAGGACCTCTGTTCCCCCGCACTGGAACCACACCAGCCTATGACTTTGAACGACCCGAATACTTTCCTACAGCCACGAGAAGACCCCCACCCTCCTCCAGTCCCACGACTCCCAGACCTGATGTCGCCAACCCTGCCAATACAGCTGCTCAAACAACAATAGACATGGGCTTTTCAGCCAGCAATGACAACGACGATGTCGACGATTCAATGCATTCGGCTGGCGGAGGCAGCAACACCCATCGCAACGGCTACAGCTCGTTGCCCACATCCAGCAGTGGTGCCGACAACGCAGGCATCGGTCCTTCTGACAACATGTCAAGATCCGATCGTCTTCGCTTTGCTCTTGGTCGCTTTGGTCGATTCGTCGGTATGGGCATTCCAGGTGCTCGCTATTCTTCCATCTCTACACAAGACGGAGGACGTGCAGGTGTTCATCGACCTCGAATTGTTGGAGGCAGTATCGGTCAAGATGGTGTGTTTGCCAATCTCAGTGCCAAACCCGAACGTCGTCGTCGAGGTCAGAACAGCGCAGGTGCTGATGACAGAGGCGATGATGATGACCTTGAAGATGACGCTCAACCACCTACTTACGAAATCGCAGCTGCCGATGCAGTACCGCAATACTGGGAGACTACGATTCTGGGCGGTAGTGTCCATCCTTTGGCCAATGGACTCGGTTGGGTTCCCGGAGGCGCTCATGTAGGTGCTATCGAAGATCTGATTGTAGAAGGCTTGGCAGTGGGCAACCTGTTTGGGTTCGCTTGGAACTTGTTAGTCTCGATGACGTTCCAGTTTGTTGGGTTTTTGTTGACCTATCTGCTTCACACAACGCATGCTGCACGATGCGGCAGTCGAGCTGGTTTAGGCGTGACACTCATTCAGTATGGCTTCTATCTTCGTACACGAGCAGCCGAGATCGCAGAAGGCAAGATCGTCGACACGAGCGGAGGGTTCGGATCAGGTGGTGTTGTCTCACCTGGTGCTGGCAGTGCCAGCGGCTGGTTCGGCGAAGATCTTACCGATCCAAATGGCGACGGCAGTGGTGCAAGAAGAAGACGAGGATGGGTCTCACGCATGGTGCAAGCGTCCCAACCTACCTCGGAAGGCGGTGCGACACTGGCAGATCTCTTCGCTGCGCAAGCCGATGGTCAGCCTGTCAATGTCGGAGATCAGAGCATCACGGACTCCATGAGTCAATCCACCGAGTGGTTGGCGTACGTGCTCATGGTGCTGGGTTGGACAATCTTGCTCTCGAGCATGCTTAGCTATTGGAGAATCTGGAGATGGGGCAAATCGCTGGTGGACGCAGCGCGTAGGGAGCAAGAATCTTCTGGTACTACTACAGATGAGACCAGCGGCGGTGCTGGGGAGAGTGGACCAGCAGGCGGTGCCACTAGCTTTGTGAATCGGTTCCGGTCTGTTTTTGGTTCACGTGGCGGCAATGGAAGTGGGACAGGAGAAGATTGGATCTTGTTTCCCGGAGTTGGACACAGGCTAGGGAGATCTGGCGGAGCGACGAGGGGAAGAAGCTTTGATCATCCGACCAGTATCGCCGATTTAGAAGATGAAGAGGGTCTGGATACGGAAGATGCAAGGTTGAACGCCGCCGAGAGGAGGTTGCTGAATGATATGCGTCGTGTTGGTCTGGCCTAGTCCATACACGATATTCACTCTTGTTTGCAATCTCAAGTCATCGTCTTTACCTTTTTTTCTCCCTCTCGTGTTGATCGACTCTGACATCATCGCCTCTGACCATGAAACCTATTCCGTGGAACGTCAATGTTGCTTTATATAAGGTTCGATGATGGTATTGGTATGAGTGACTCGTGTGGGGTTCATTGTGACTGGGACCCTGCCTCTGACTCGAACCAAGCAGTAAAAAGTGCGGGGGTTTCCGCGGAGCTGAGCATCTTCGAGTCGAACGCGAGTCAGGAACGGAAGACGTTCATCCGTGTCGTTTGCATTCGCAAAAAAAAATAAAACGTTTTCTTTTTGACAGCTGCTCGTACAACAGCATTGACAAAAAGGCACATGGGCAGAGCATATCCTTTTGCCGTCGGCACAACCAAATTTGATGGACCGACAAAAAGGCTTCGGCCAGTTTGCATTCGTGCTTCCTTATCTTGCCGTCGTTGCTTGCCGTCCTTACCTCCTTGCTTCCATTATAGACCTCAGGGACTGGGGGAAGGAGGTCTCCTCATATATACCTTCGACATCGATCTACCATTCGTTCAAGGCAACAACTCTTTCATATCCCCTAGACTAGATTCCTCGTTCCGGCAACACAAGATAAAATTACACTCCCCGACCGAACTCGAACAAAAGAAGCAACTCGTCCAACAGCACTCGATATTAGCATCACTCGTTTACAAGATCACGTTCGTTGAGCATTCTCATTGACATCACAAAACACGGCTACGCCGCCGACTCAGAATTGCATTTTGCTATCACGTACATTCTTTTCTCTGGCTTCGATTCGTTTCACCGTGTCCAACAACAACGACAACATATTCAGCGTCACTACGCTTCAAAGAGACCACGCAACGATGATTCCCTTAATATCATCATGGCTTAGTCAGCCTCGAGCTTCTTCCTTGTTGACAGTGACCATGTCGGCTAAGCCTTCACTTCCAAGAATCACACTGCCGCCTATGGATCACTACACTATCGCAGCCGCTTCCTTGGCGGCTGTCATCCTCATCATCCTTCTTTTCCTTCCTTTCTCCTCCTCCTCTTCATCCTCCTCACCTGCGCCTGCTGGCTACTCTCGACTTAGCACTGCCGATGCAGAGACCACATCCAACGCTTCCTCTCAAGATGGTGTGGAAAAGTACGAGGTGGATGAGTACCCAACCCTCCTCCGTCGTGCACTCGGCACACCCATCAACCCAAGCGCTTATGAATCGCGTCGTCTCTGGGTTCATATTTCCATCTCCATCCTTACTGTCATCGGGCTTGCTATCGACGCAGCCTCCATTGTCAGCCATCTTCTTAACAACAGCAGCAACAACGGCGAGCTACCAACCGCCATCTACTTCTCTTCCATCTCTGCTGCACTCCGTACGTTGGTGGTGGTTCTCACCATGCTTGATCTCGGAGGTTTGCAAGAGTCGACTAGGTTGACCTTCGTGTCAGTGCTCACCGTTTGCTGGCTTCTCGCGCAACTCTTGATGACTCTGATGGATTACAAGCTCTTCCTCCCAACAAGAGGTGCCGATCCCAACGTGGTTCTGCACGTCATCAACATCTTATCCACCTTGATTGCATTCGTCGTCGCTTTCGTCTCTCCCACAGGTCCCTACATCCAGGTGGAACAGGCCGGAAAACGTACTGTCATTCGCAATGCGCTCGGTGGAGGCTCTGTGGCCGATGAAATCTGGGGCTGTTGCGCCTTCCCGGCACTCCTTCAAGCACATCGCATCGGAACTGTCAATGAGGCCGATATTCCTGCTCTCGATTACACCTATAGATCCGGTGTGGTAGCCGAAGAAATGATCCGCACATACCGTGCCTGTCTTGCCGATTCAAAAGCTCGCCATCCTTCCTCCCGAACCGCTGGCATCAAGGCTAGAGCCCTTCTGAAGACCTTGATCAAATGCAACGCTGCACAACTCAAAGCTACAGGAATCATCTTGGTCATCTGTACCTTCTCATTCTACGTCCCCAAGATCGGTCTTAGTATCTTGCTCGGCGGCCTCGAAGAGTACGATGCGCAGATCCAGAAAGGCCAAGCAGAGGACACGATCGCTAGAAGATCAAGAGCCACATTGATTTACTCGGCAGCCTTCTATCTCACCTTACTTTGGGAGACCTTCATCGTCTTCTACTACTTCCAGCCGCTCGCTGTCTTCCTCAAGGCCAAAGTGCAAACGCAGCTTATCACTTTGCTCGCCTGGAAGAGGTTGAGACAGAAAGAAGCTTCAGCTCCAAAGGGTGCCAAGCAGGATTCTGATGCCGATGACGCCGCTACCAAAGAAGCGGTGGAAGAGGCGGAAGCATCAGCAAGTGCATCATCCCAGGTAATCAACCTGGTCACCACCGATGTCAATCGTATCTTTTCCCATCTCGACTTCTTCAGTTTCGGCCTCATGGGTCCTCTCGAGGTCATTGTTGGTGGATGGGGCGCCTACTACTTGCTTGGCAAAGGTGCTTTGATCGGATTGGGTGTTGCAGCTCTCATGCAGCCCATCGCTCTCTACATTGGCAGCATTACTGAACGTTTCGACAACAATCTCCAAAAGGCGCGTGATCGTCGTGTCTCCCTCCTTTCCGAAGCTATCCGAGCCATCCGCCTCATCAAGTACGATGCATGGGAGGAATCCATGGCTGCCAAAATCAACATCGAACGACGCGCCGAGCTCAAGTGTCTTGCTCAAAAATGGGTCGTCTACACCATCTTTGGCGCTTTCTACGCCTTTATTCCCTTGCTGACCATTGTAGTAGCTTTTGGATGGTACACGTTGGTCGAAGGCAACAGGCTCACTGCAGCTGTAGCCTTCCCAGCGGTTGCCGTTCTGATGGAGTTGAGATTCGCTGTGAGCTATCTGCCCAACAACTTCTTGGAGCTGATTCAAGGATGGGTTAGTTTGAAGCGAATCGCGACGTTCTTGGAGACGGGCGATGTGGAGCTGGACAGCGATGAGTACGTACCAAAGACGATGGCAGGTGCAAAGGATGTCAGACTTGTCGGACAAACGGATGCGCAGCTGGGAAGAATTGCGTTGCGTCAGGCCGAGATCACCTGGCCAAGCGAGTACGACAACTCTTCTTTAACCACCGCTACCGCTACCGCCACTGCTACTGCCACCGCCACTACAGCAACCTCCGCTAACACGAGCTTCACCCTCTCGATTCCGGAGGCAACCTTCGAGGTGGGAGCAACCAATCTTGTATGCGGCAAAATTGGTTCAGGTAAAACTCTTCTGCTGTTATCGCTGCTTGGCGAAGCACAACTCGCGTCCGGCACTATCGACTGTCCTCGCTCTCATCCCGCTGCCTCGCTCTTTGGCTCTCGCTTGGAGTCACGCAACTCAAGCTGGTACATTGACCTCTCCCTCACCTCCTATGCGCCTCAGCGCCCTTTCCTCTTCAACGCAACCGTTCGTGAAAACATCCTCTTTGGTCTCACCTACAACCCTTCCCGGTACCGCGCCGTCCTTTTCGCCTGTGGCCTCAAGCCTGACCTTGCCATTCTCAAGGACGGCGATCGTACCGAGATCGGCGAAGGAGGCACTAACCTCTCTGGTGGTCAGAAAGCCCGCATCTCGCTCGCTAGGGCTGTCTACTCGCATGCTGGAACTCTGCTGATCGACGACTGCTTGTCCGCGTTGGACTCTCACACCACCAAGCACGTCTGCGAAAAGCTTTTCGACAGCAATAAACAGAAAGGAGGGCTGTTAGAAGGAAGAACGACAATCTTGGTAACGCACCACGTGAGGTTGATGGCTCACAGATGTAGTAAAGTGTTGGTTCTACAAGAAGGCAAGCAGGCCTTCTTTGGCACTTCGGACCAGTTCACCAACAGCATCCACTATAAGGGACTAGAGAGCGATCATGAGAATCAAAATGCAGCTCAAGACGGAGAGGAAACACCCAACTTTGGTTCGAACAGCAGCACCGCTGCTAACTCTGCCAACAACAGCGATGACGAAGAGGTTGATGAAGGAAATGGTCTCTTAGATCCTACCAAGGCGGTAGCCAATGCCTCCGCCTTCTCTCAACGAACCATCGGGAAAGATGCCGGCAAGAGCAGGGATGGTACATTGCAACGCAGACCCTCGAACTCGGCGTTCAGCAACATCTCTGGTATCACTGATGGTGAAGCAGGAGCTGAAGCCGCCGCTGTAGATGACGACACCTTCAAGCAAGTGACCGAGGAAAAGCGAGCTCAAGGTCGTGTCACATTCGCCGTTTACAGTGGTTACATGCGTGCCGGTGGAGGGTTCTTGCTCTGGGTTGCTCTTCTTTTCGCATTCAGCAGCAACTCATTTGCTGATCTTGCCTCCAATTGGTGGCTTCGAATGTGGACTCAATCCAACATCAAGTCGCCCGAGCTCGATGAGGACTCTCCGGAATGGTGGTTCGTTCGGTGGGTTCTTATTCAATCGATTCAAGTGATCGCCACCGCTATTGGTTACACGCTTGTCTGCACTGCTTCGTTGCTTGCTGGTCGTCGACTGTTCAACACACTCTTGCGAACCGTCCTTCGAGCTCCTTTGCGGTTCCATGACTCGACGCCGTCCGGTCGACTCTTGAATCGTTTCGGTAAGGACATGGAGTCTATTGATTCTAGCATCGCCGAAGAGCTCACCGAAGCGTTCAAAGCTCTCCTCATGGCCGCGGCATCGCTCGTCGCCACGTGGCTTGGAGGTGGACCTATTGTCATTGTCATCCTCTTCTTCATGGCTCCTATCTACTATAAACTCGTTACAACTTTCACCATCGCCGCTCGCGACTTGAAACGACTCGACTCTACCTCTGCCTCCAAACGCATCACTTGCTTTACTGATCTCATTACTGGAGTAGTTACGATTCGTTCATTCGGTTCGTCCGCTGCTTACTTTGGTACACTTATGGACAGGTTGGATGAGAATATCATGTACTATTACTGGCAAGGAATGGTTCGACAGTGGCAAAGTTTGTTATTAGGCTTAGCTAGTGGAGGATTCATCATCACCAGTGTCCTTGTGGTGACATTGACTCCAGGAGGTAGTGCGGCTAGAGCAGGTTTCACTTTGGCTTTCGTGCAGAACTTGACTCATATGTTGCAGTACGGTATGCGTATGCTCTCCACTGTGGAACAGAGTTTTGTTGCAGTGGAAAGAGTTATGGAGTATTTCGATATTGAAACTGAACCACTCGATTCTGCTCCCTCTGGAGTCGAAGAACTTCCTCTTCGTTCGAGTTGGCCCGAATCAGGAACCATTAGCATCAAAGATTTGCATCTTGCTTATGCCGAGAATCTTCCAGATGTCCTTGATGGGATTTCTTTGGATATTCGAGCAGGTGAAAGAGTTGGTATTGTCGGAGCCACAGGAAGTGGTAAATCCACCTTGGTCTCGGCTCTTTTCCGTTTCTTCGAATATCGATCTGGTCAAATCTTGATTGATGGAGTAGATATTAGTAGAATTCCACTCAAGGAACTGAGAGGAAGGATGAAAATCGTTCCTCAAGATCCACTTATTCTTTCTGGAACCCTGAGATCAGCCGTTGATCCCATGGGAGAGTATGACGATCAAGATATAACTAAAGTACTAATTCGAGTTGGTTTACTCAAAGATAAGACCAATTTGTCTTCGAAAGGTTATGGTACATTCCCAACTACCTCTTCTTCCTCTGCTTCTCCCACCAAAACTGGAACTGGCATAGAAAGTACATCATCATCAACCCTTCTATCTCATTCCATCTCCACCTCCCCTACCCCCGAATCCGACGATTCCGGTACCCTCACCTCTCTAGACTCACCAATCCAAGAATCAGGTTCCAACCTATCCTCAGGTCAAAAACAACTTCTTTCCCTCTCCCAAATTCTTCTCTCCTCCTTTTCTCCCATCAACCCCAACAACTCCAATTCCAAACCTTCCCCTATTGTCGTACTAGACGAATCAACTTCAAGTATAGACTATACAACCGATGCACAAATTCAACTCATGCTAAACTCACATTTCACCCAACATAACACAACAGTTTTAGCTATCGCACATAGATTAAGAAGTATCATTGGTTTCGATACTGTGGTTGTTTTGGATAAAGGAAAGGTTGTTGAGGTTGGAAAACCTGGTGATTTACTAGGAAAGGATGGGGGTTGGTTTGAAAGATTGGCAAAGAGTACAGGTGAAGAGGAATGTGCTAGTTTGAAAAAGTTGGTTGGAATGTAAAAGGCAGAGATGTATAGAGAATAGATGCCGGATTTTGTAGAAATGGCTTCAATGAATAGATCAAGATTGATTTGGCTTCCTGTCTGCTGTGTGGTTCTTGTGTGGTCTGCTGTTGCGTGTACTCTTTTTCGTTCGTTCTGATATTGTACTTCGTCGATGAGAGACATAGATGGTTTCCCCTCCATCTCTGAAATTGAGCCTACAAGACAAATCACGCTGCGCAATGTGACGGTTAGAAAAAGAGGGCAAGTGGCGTCGCCAATTGTGACATTCAATAGGTGACTTCTTGAAAGCACGCGGGAATCAGAGCAGCAGACGGCTGCGCCAAGTGGCAGTGGCAATTTTTGAGCCGATTTTGTGTGAAATCCCTCCTGTGATCGTAATGGACAAGGCAGCCGGAGCGCACAAGTCTCTGACGGAGGCGCTGCATCAGTTCCAACTCAGCATCTACCAAAGCGCAAGAGTGGTTGCAACAGCGCTATAAAGAGCCACTCAGGAACTGTTCAGCACAGCCAACAACAATCTTGTTGAGCTTGACTTGCATTTCGAGAAAAGGCAAACTATCAACGGTATGCTGATCTTTCGTGGGAGCTTCATTGCCTTCTCCTATTCTTCAGAAGTGGCACCATCAACGTGGAGACCCATCGCTCAACTGGCCAGGCAAGTTGTGTCTGCGCTCAAGCATTAAGAAGCCATCTTTATACGCGATGCAGTCTATCTCACGATTAAGAAGAACACACACGTGCAAACCTGCAGGCATATGAAATGCTGGAATGAAGAATCCAATTTCCAAAGTGTCAAACCTCAATGATGAGGTGGGGAATACTTAATACATCCGGAACCGAAAATGCGGGGTAAACGAAGAAAACATGCTGATGCTTTTACACAGGAGCAGCACAACCGAACGAGGTAGCGGCAGCGGTCGAGTCGAAGACCTGCTGGATCGACTCTCCGGAACCGTACATACCGAGACCGGACAGGGTGTAAGAGCCGAGAGTCATGATCAAGAGAACAACCTTGACAATGACAGCCGGGATGACGATGGGCTTGCCACCGAGCGCGAACTCGTAGCGACCACCGAAGATACCCCTCTGCCACCTCGACCACTGCGACCAGCTGTCCTGCTTCTGTCCTGCATATCCAGGAGTGAAGGGAACATCACCTTCCATGGCGTCCCTCTTGATGCAGAAGATCAAAGCAAGCATGAAGGGGAACGAGTAGGAGAAGTTCATGATAGCAATAGCGGCGATGATACCCGAGACGGTCTGCACCTGGGGAATCGACGAGGCAATAACGAAGGCCAAGGCCCAGTATACGACGGACACACTTGCCCAAATAACACGTCCACGAGGGGAGTTAAGAGCAGGACCCTTGAAGAAAGTTTGAACTGTGTTGACGTAGATGACCTTGAGACCGACGTTTCCGTAGAGAGCGGCAGCAATGGTACCGGAGCAGATGGCGAGCATGTTGCAGACAGTCTGGAAAGAGTACTTGTCAATACCGTTGTACGACTGACCAAGAACGTACTGGCCCTGGTAAGCGTAAACAACGTTGGCGTAGATGAGGTAGACGGAGCAGATCAGCGCCTGGGCGGAGATCATACCCTTCCAGAAGTCCATGGGACGACGCATCTCTGCCATCAACTCGGGGAAGATCATAGCGCCACCATAAGCGAATACCATGTTCATGAGACCGTTAACTTTCTGCTCGATGGGGTAAGAGACGAAAGCAGAGGTCATAACAGGCTGGTTGTTGTAAGGGTAATCCTTTCCGTACGAAGCCTGAGCACCGGCAATGTAAGGACCGTACTTGATGATGGCTGCCATGGAAACGATGACGATGACGATGTTTTGGTAAACGGCGGTAGTGGCAGCGAAACCGAGACCACGGAAGGTCTGCACTTGAGCGAAAGCCATGCCAATGAGAGAGAAGATGACGACGCAAACGGAGAAGCAGAGGTTGGCGTTACCGGGGGCACCGCTGATGACCTGCGAAAGAGCCTGTCCGTTTGTCAAGCAGAGAAGACCGACGTTGATGATAAGCTGGATAGTCTGAAGGAAGTTGAAGAGCCATCGCATGGGGTAACCAACGACACGCTCGCCGAGGTCACCATAGGTCTTGACGGGGTAGCGAGCAGAGTCAAGCTGGCAGAAGAGCTTCCACAAGACGATACCACACCACCAAGCGCAGAAACCCATAACAATGTACATGACGTTGCCGGTCACGTAACCGTTCTGGGACATGGCGTAGGGCGCACCGTAGGGACCAAGAATATCGGTGGTGATAAGGTAGAAGATACCGACCCACGAGGCGGTCTTGATGGCACGGTGAGCGTTGCGGGACTCCTTTTCGAGCTCGGTGAGGCCCTCAAGCTGGTCGAAAGTGGAAGCATCCTGGTTGTTGACCTGGGGCTTGACACCACCAGCCTCGATGAAAGTGCTCTGCGCGCTGACCTTCTCGTCAGAACCCTGCTTGCCCTGCTTAGCGGACTGAAGGTATCCCTCGCCAGTGGGAGCGCTAGCCTCAACGGACACACCTGCAGAGCCGTAAAGCTTTTCCTGTTCACGCTGGATTTGAGCGTAGAACATGTACTCCTCGAGCGAAACACCCGAGCGAGGCGGTGCCTCGTAGAGAGCAGGGACGGGAGCAAGACCGGGAGCACCCTGACCAGGAAGGTCAGTCTGGTGGGTCTCCTCCTTGTTGGAGGTGTGGTGAGTGCGCTCAATCTCGACGCTCTTGGCGCGGTTGGCGAGATCTTTGATACCCATTTTGACGGATTCAAGGGAGGGGAGTGAGGTGATGAGGGGACGATCGTGGGGATAAGACAGGGATTACGGATGTTGGTGTGGTCCTATATACTCTCTCTTCGAGTCACTACTTGCAGTCCAATCGGAAGGTTGGATTCTCAGGAACCAGGCGAGCGAAGGAGGGCGATCAGAGCTCAAGGATCGTGATTGGATGCCACCGGCTAAGTCTGATACGGAGAACGAAATGCCGAATCAGCGAGGGACGCAAGAGTGAAATCGGACCGCAGGCATTGGATCAGAGAGGTGCATGAGCTCCCAAGACAGAAAAAAAAGGCGAGAGCGCCTAAAGCAAACAAGCAAGCGACCAACCGGCGGCGCGGCAGACGAGGCAGAAAGGCATGGGACGGCGGACTTCGAAAAGACAAAGCAAAATCTCTCCTCTCTTGCAGCTTCGTTGTGCATTTGTGTTGCAGCCGGAATCTCAGGTCAGGCACACCGAACGAGCAAGCACGCGAGAGAAGCAGTCTTCTAGTTACAGAGTAGCTTAGCGATGTGTCTACTATTCGCCACACGCACGCCCATTGGCGCGCGCTCGAAGCAGTTAGCCAATTGTAAGCGAGCGATAAAGGCTTCGAATGAGGGGAAAGGAAAACAGAGCTCACACGATGGGCTGAGGGTTGTCTGAATCCATCCATTGAACAAATCAGAACAGACTGCGGACGCTTTCATCCAATCATCGAAGGTCAAGTGGAAAAGTTCTGAGACACTTGCTTCCAACGGTTCCTGACGATAAGCTGTCGCAAATTTCACCTCGAAAAGCCGGTATAGCCAATCGCGAAAACCGAGTCAACGAATGCGTTCGACGTCGTACAAAAGAGAAGCAGAAGGGCATGTGACAGCGACCAGCCACTGACGATTCTGCTGCTGTTCTGCTGTCCTGCGCCGCGGAAACTTAATTCAAACTCAACCGTAGGCACATTTTCCTCTGCATTGGCCGCATCAAAAGCAAACAAAAATTCCACGAAAAATTCAATTTTCCGGCACGTCATTTCCGCGCATCAGACCGGTCAAACTTTGCCGTCTTTGCCTGACCACCGCCGGCAGGGAGAGCTCCGATGTATAATCGTCTAGCCGATTCATGCTGCTTGCTCCTCCTTTTGTGCCATGAGGCAGTTAGCAAATGGCGAGGCACTGTAAGAAGATTACGACTGGCGGAACTCGGAATTGAATGCAAAAGTGGCTGATCCCTCGCTTACAGTATTCCTTCTGCCTTTCCTGGAGTAGATGTGCCTGACATCACGAGGTAGAGGTAGGAGCACGAAAGGAGAATAGGGGAGTATATCGTACATGTGCTAGCTGCTGGTGTACATGTCCGTGGAGTCCGACTGCTCTCATATGAACCGACTTCGCCCTCTGTGCAGCAGGAAGCATTGGAAGAACGGCTATCTATCTACTTATTGTCGCTTTTGTGGCTTGATCGAACAGAGAAGTAAGCAATGAACTTCCCCACACCGATAATGACTCTTGTTATCGTTACACACGGCGATGAGTTGGTCGGTCAAAGATACCGACGAGCAGTTTTCGGAGGATTCCCCGAAACGTCCTCTCTCGCCTCGCCCGTAAGAAAGCTCGCTTAAGCTGAGTTTCGATATCCACATGGTATCTTTGTTCGGATTTGTCGGTGCCCCGACCTTCTTCCCTTCACCATCACTTCAATCCTACCTTCTCCGCGGGGTGCTCGAAAGGTTTGCCGGTATGATACCCGTTCGACAAATCCCTTCCCCAGACCCCAGACCCCGCAAAAGAATAAAATGACTCCAATCCGATGATTACGATTGGACAAGATGACTTCTTGAGAAAGACGAGAGGATGCCGAACCGCCGGGTATCTCGGATTGATGAGTGGACGTGATTGACAGGTCAGCTTTCAGGAACAGAAGCAGCAATTGGGGTCGCGAGATGTGTTGTGATTACCTTCGGCTCCACTGCCCCCTATGAGAACCTGCGGGGAAGCTCATGTGGCACTATCTAGCTCTACACTGTCGCTCTTCAACCTCGTTGAGACGGAACTTTGCTTCTCGTGGTCACGACGAAGAGCGCATGTGAAGACGGTTCTCGCTTCCGTGTCTGGACAGATCAAACAGAAGATCGACGTTCCGATGATGTGGTCTTTCATCGCAGACTCGAAGCGCACGAGTCTGAGGATGACTCGGTATCGGCGGTCCATATCGTTGTCTTAGCCGTAGAATAGCAGACACAGCAATCCGCTCTGATCTTGGACAGCTGGTTCGCATCATCACCTTCTGTATCACGTTCAGGAAGCCTGTGACTGGCACGTTCCCAACCAGCGCCGACTTCAGCGGCATTGGCTAAGCTCTGATTTGCCCACAGCGACGAGATTCCCCTGAACCATCTGCCTGACTTCACCCACTTCAAGCATCTGCCGTACCCGAAAAGAGGGACGCTTTTCTATGAAGGATGGGAGATGTGATGCAGGTTGTGCGGCTTCATGGTCGCTAGGCACCTGATTTGCGATTGCCAACTTCCTCGCTGCCGCTGCGGCGGTAGACAACCATTCTCGCAGCTAACCAACTCGCAGCTCAAAGGCCTGATGACAGCTACGAACCGCAAACACTCGGTTGCATCTGCTATCCCCGTCTCTCTTCGCAACTAGTCTCTGATCTCATCTCACTCTTCGGCCTTAAGTCAGTCACACTTTCTGCACCGCATACATGTGTCAAATGCACTCTTTGTTCCCCCCTTTTCGTCCTGCTTCAAGAAGCGCTGCCTGAGAAGTTAGATATCTTTGTGGGAGCGAAACCAAAATTGAGCACAGCATTCAAGGCTGGCGCAGAACATGGACAGACAATCATCTGCTCTCGCGAGAAGCACCTCGCATACACTTGCTCGCAAGCAGTGGCACACTTTTTCACACACGATCAATTGAGATACAAGGAGTGATAGCCGTCTGGCACAGGAAAAGAACTGAGCGTACGATGATCAAGACCGAAGGCCACAACAAAGGGCTTTGGAGTTTCGGCACCGAGGCAATACTGAAGATGTGAAGAGGAGCACTCAGCGCACCAAAAAGAGGACAGAGCAGTGATAATTAATCTGCTCAATACAACATCAACCAATCTTCCAAGAACAACATCCTCCTCTTGCACATCCCTAGCACCGGGCCTTTGCAGGCAATAGAAACCCTGCAGAGGAGCATATCAATATCTTCTAATCAGACACTCTTAGGGAGGGAACAAGCAGCTCTCCCTCCTGTATGCAACATATGAGATCCAGGCATTCCTTCAGCCTTTGTGATAAAAGAATCTGTAGGGTATTTCCTTGACCATGTAATGCAACAGAAGAGGAAGCGGGTTGAGGATCTTGTGGAAGCGGGAACATACACAAAGGAGATCTTAAACCTCTTGGTATGTCCTGTTAGGCCCTTTTGCCTAGGCTGCACCTGCGTTCTTCCTCCCTTTCTTTGTAGAACACCGCAACGCGCTTTGGGTACGGAAGGTTTTTGAACTTGATGAAGCCTGGCAAGTGGTTGAGAGGGATCTTGTTGCTATGCGCAGCTCCAAGGGCGTAGACTATGCCAGTGAAGTTGGCACTGGTTGGAGTTGTGCCGGTCACCAGCTTCCTGTACGTTACCCAGAAAGTAATAATCCGCATGAGTTGGTCAAGTTTGGAACAAATGCCATTGATGATGGGTTTTACGTCGTTGCGCTTATCTATGTTGTTGATCTGGAAAAGTACCTGTGTCAACAAAGACCCCTTCGCAATTGTTGGCTCTGATCAATTCAGAGAAGGACATGATTGCAGCAGCGGGCTCCTGCACTGCAGAGCTGGTCTGAGTGTCAGAAGCCACAACCACCTCTGTCGACGCTGCGTCTGCCAATGCTGCTGTGAGACTGGCTGGCCAAGGCGGTGCTCATTCCCATCCTTGACTATGGCACCTCAACGCACCCAAGAATCACCGGTGCCTTACACAAGCAAGTCTTCAAGGCTGAAAAGGACATCTGGCGATACGTCTTGCAGTTATGCGTGGAAGAACACTCCCCGACCAGCCTTGCTCTAGCCTTCAAACTCGGCCAGCACAGCCACGTGTACAGATGGAAAAAGGCGAGCTTTGTCTCCTTGGCGCATACCTTGGCAAACTCCTCCCACACGTTGTCCGCCCAAGCAAATGACGTTCTGGCCTCAATTGGCACAACTGCGGACTTATCTTATGGCAGCTCTGCTCACCTCTTCCAACATGTGAACAAGGGCAACCTGAATGGAAGAAATCAGGACTGGGAGCGTATCTCAAGCTTACGCACAGCAGCCAGAGCCATCGGAGGAGTAGCGAAGACTGTTGAACGCATCTCACTCCCCTCTCTACCACCGCAGCAGTGGCAGCAACTCAACATACATATCCTGGAGGCACAGGATGCAAGAATGAGCGAGCATCAAATCAGAACAGCAAAGAAGAAACACGCCGTCCGAGTGTACAGCGACGGATCACTACTGACGCCTTGTCCTTGTCTGCCACTGTGCCGGTACCAGCCGTTTTGGATGCTTTACCCGAAGTTTTAGACTTACATGTGTTTTTTGCCGGAGTCTTTTTGGCCCCATCTGGGCTGTAAGGTGCGTTTTGTTTGGGCAGGGTAGAGTTGGTGGGAAGGGGAGCCATGGTGTGTGAGAATAAATAGGGGAAGTGGATTGGGAGAGTTTTGGGCAGTGGTGAGAGGAGGTGGTGGATGAGCAGTTGGAGGCAGCTTACTCAGTCGCTCTTTTAAGCTTGATCCTTGGTTCCCGTATGTTGCCAGCTTTAGTTGTTCCTCACCTGTAAGTTTGCGCAGCCTCCTCTGCCTCAGCATCAGGCTCTGTGTCCTGAAGCAAAGGCTGGGCTGCTCCTGCCACAGAGGATTTGTTGTAGTTGGAAGGATGTTGTGATTGGACATCATGTACAACGTAGGCAAAATTGTGATGGAAAGATGTTTGGCCTCAATTGTGCCAATAGACCTTGCCACAGAATGCAGGAAGGTGGACATCCCTTGGCACAAAATCAAGACAGGTGACAATGCAGAGGTTCAAGAATGCAAGGCAGCCACTGCCAGGATCCTCCACAAATTCACTGAGAGACAAGTTACACCAGTCAATCTGCACATGATGGCAGCAGCAGGCACAAGACCACAAGACATAATCCTTGATGATGACACCCGCAGCTCAGCAGCAAAGGGCTACTTGCCTACCTTTTCCATGTTCTTGAGTGCAACCTTCACAAAAGCAAGGACTGGACAGTCTTTCCTTCTGTCTGGTCCCAAACAACATTTGGTGAGAACTTTTGAGCAATCAAAGGTGAGCCTGGAGTCAGCGCTACAACTGTCATCCAGCTGGACTTTGTACACCGAAGCAGCTGTCACACACAAGTCCGGGACAGGCTATCTGCCAATTATCGAAGAAGGCTTGCAAGCATGTGCGGGAGGTGCAGCTAGCCATCCAGCAGTTGACGCCGAGACGATACACGCAATTTGGGCACAGGATGTGCAGTTTGAAGATACATACTTGCAAGGTCTCATCGTCTTGGAGGCGGCAGGCCGCAGAAAACAGGATGGTATGATTGAGATCCGTATCACTTGTGCGACGCAAGCTCGTCTGTTCATCGCCTGTGTCACCTATTGGTGTGGAACGATCAATTAGGTCTGTCTAGCGTTAAGCCGCTCGCTATTCTGCGGCCATAGGACCACTTTTATCCGCTGCCTGCCCTCGAAACCACCGTACTCACCTTGGGCAACAGCATCGCCCGCTACTAGATGGCCTTAACTCATCCCATCGACAAATCAGCTCCAGTTGCAGCGCTGGCAATGAGGTGATCAAGCAAATCGACAAGCCTCCGCGTCCAGTACAGCAGCTGTCTCGAAGCAAAGGAAAAGCTCGGCTTTTGAGTCATTGTTCTCGTGATCTGAGCATTAGCTGGCGCCGCTTAGGATCCTGACATGCACGTCAGAGCTAGTTCAGAGCCGTCCATGGAGTTTGACAGCAGCAAGTGATGCACTCAGCGTAGCGCACTTGGTCACAAGTCGGCATCTGCACTGGCAGAAGACAAAGTCTTCGAGAAGAACTGCTGAGTCTGCATCGCTCTCTGGAGGAGTTGTCATCTCAACAGCGCACTGGAGCAGAATTACCATGCTGTAACGATACCTGCCAAGCCCTCCAAGACCGCCAAGGTAAGCTTCTTGACAATGCGAGGGAGAATCCTCAAGCGACCAGCGAGATCAAAACATCATTGACGGGCAAAGACAGAAAGCACACCATCTTCGTCTTCTTCTTCTTGAATGCAAATGCGCAAACCCTCATGCGTCATCTCCGCTCATATGCGCTCAGTCTGTACAGCTATGTATCGCTTCCCTAGAATTGCTCTGTTGTGCTTCTGCTTCTTGGCTTGACGATGGCTGTCCTGAGCATCGCTGAGTAGCTCCTGCAACATCGACGGCCTACGGTTTGCCTCATGATGACCCTGTGAGCGCTGCCAACGTTCATGCAAACGCTCTTTGAGAAAATAAGTAGCAGCCCAATAATTCATATCTGTGGTCCGGTAAATCCAGAATGGCGAGCACTAAGACGGTGAGATAAACTTTTGAAGAACACAGTGTCACCCGAGAAGAGGTCTTCGGGTGCCTCGTACTCGGGCAGGTGTAGCCGCCAGTAGCTGAAGATCAACAAGAGTGTAGGGTTAGCGTCAATAATGTCATTGTGCAATTGACTGGTATTTTCGAAGAACGGCATGCAAGTGCTGTACAGAGGATGAATAAAGTCATGGCAATACGGTCACCTCACAAACACTTCGTATCGATCGCTCTGCTCTGCAGGCTTTCAAGGAAAGCCGGGTGCATCATATGCTCAGCTTCGTCGCTTCATGAACCTTGCCTCCTTCCGATGCCCTGATGATGTACATATCTAGCAAAAGGGAGTACATATTGGTCCGCACAGTCGTCTGCCCAGGTCAAGAATTGCAACAGGTTTGTGGCGCCCTTGAGTGTTCCCCTCCTCTGCCTCAGATCGGCTGAGGGCATCAGACCTGAATCTGCTTGACCGTTCCATATTCCGAAATGATAGAGACCATTTCCGCCTGGAAACCTTTCCTGCACGCTGGCGGCATAGCTAGTGAACGACCCCAACCTTCGTGAAGCACCTGTCGAGCTTACAGTATGATCTGCAATGGTTACTCTAGCACCGACTTTGTCACAACCTTGTTTAACTCTTCTTTGCCTCGTCCTCTGACCGGAAAGAATGTCTGGCGGCTTCGCTCGCTTCTCTGCAGTCTGAGAAACGCTACAAGTTTTGAGTATTTGGTCCGATAGCACTCGCCTGGCAGGAGATTTGGCTGCCAAATTGATGTGCTGATACCTGCGACTTGTATCAAACCGTGAAAGGAGCGGAGAATCTCAAAACTTGCTCTCTAAGCTGCACAGCTCAAGGATTCGCAGCAACCCCATACTGTGAAGTTCATTTTCCAAGCTCTCAGGACTTCCATACAGTCAGGTTGCGACAAGAGGATTGTGTGTTGACCTCAGCTTGAATATGATCATCATTGCACGCCATAGCCTTTATTACTTGTTTGTCGGTGGCATGCTTTGGCATACAGTTAGTGCCGCACTTTCGTTCTCGCAGCATAGATCCGTAGGCTGAGCGCTTCTCTATGATTGCATGTATAGGTGTCAAACGCACTGCCGTGGAAGCTACTGAGACGAACAGAGAGGGGATCACACATATAACACGAAGGCTTCGATTTAGGCAGCCTCATTGAATTCGACGATAGCTGCGAAATACTCAATCTTCCGCCAAGACGCAACAACGCCCAGAATCATCTGGAGCCGAGAGCCGAGAAATTGAGATTGATCTGTGTGCGTTGCTTGACATCGTTTATCCGCCTTTCTCCGTGTAGCAAAGACTATGTGGGGACTCGCTTCACCTCCCGTCCTCAACGGGGCTCTCTATCAAATACTCACAGCCTACGAAAGATAGCTTCTCTCGGCGCTGCAAGGAAGCACAGAAACTCAACCACAGCGTTGCAGAAAGGGGAGTGAGCAATGATTCACGAAAATGTGGCTTGTGCGTTGCGGTTTGAGTCAGCTTCTGCTTTTGCGCTCCTCCTCCTCCTCCTCCTCTTCATCATCCTCCTCCTCCTCTCTTGATCCTCCCCCTCCCGCCTTTGGCTTGTCAAGGCTTTTCATCCGTCTGAAGAGCACAATGAAAAGCTACGGACTGTGTCTGGCACAGTCAGTGCCAAGTCTGTCTTACTTTGCAAGTGCATCTTTTGGCGCTAAGTGCTTCGTGAGGATGATTGAGCAACGACAGTTGCAGCGTACGGCAAAGCGATTCCTCCTCTCCTTCACTGCTGCCAGATACGACCTTTCATCCATCCGTTCTTGGAACGAATCTCGCGACCTTTACTTCACACCATCACCTTCCCCACACAATCTTCCCTTCATCCCATCGCGAAGAAGTCACAATGTCAGCTCAAGAAAATCAACCTAAAGGACAAGCAAGTGTTCCTCCCAAAGTCAGTTCAATTCATCCTTCATTCTCATTCCGACACATTTCTCGGATTTACTAAAGCTATCTTCGTATTAACATACCATGTCGTAAAAAACAGACGCCGGGACACGATCAGATGCCGCTGCACAAACGACTAGCAGATACCTCTAAAAGATTCATGAAAAGAGATCCTCAATTAATGCCTTTAGCCGCTATGTAAGCTCCGCTCCCCTCTTCCTTGACCCAGGCTCTCGCTGTTATGCAATCTGTACTGACCTTTTTCTGCGATCCCAACTTCCCTATTGCAGTAGTAAGTTCAGCTTCTTCCTTTGAGCTGTGATAGAAAACTTCGACTAACTAATGAGTATTGCGATAACCAAAAACAGCTCTTGGCACCATCGGTCTCTACATGTACTTCCACCATTACAAAATTCGAGATGTCGCTCGAGACACTGGATTACCTCGTCAAAGTGAGACCAAGGCTTCAGGTCGCGGATCAACTGTTCGCACTTCTACTGGCGAGTTTCCAGATCCGAACGATGGCAAAAAGGGTTCTTCCTCGCACAACTCTGCCACGGCGCAAACTTCGACCACGCAAGTGCCTACTCATGGTCGCGGTCTGACCCCCAATAACAAGGCCAACTACTACAACAACGAAGAAGAAGCCCCTTACCGTCACGATAACGACAACAAGAAGGATAAAGGCAACTACTACGCCGAATCAGGCTCCATCTCGGGCGGCCTTGGCAGTTTTATGTACCCTCATCTTAGCAAAGAAGAGAAGCGAGACCTTGAAAACGTGACGGTTCGACCTGAAGAAGGTTGGTTCGGAAGGACCATGAAACAGGCTGGAGTGAGGGACCAGAAGAGGAAGGACAAGGAGTTTGAAGAGAGGCTTAAGAAGCACGAAGAGACAGCACAGGGTAGAGTTGCTATGGAACCGGATGACCTTCCCAGCAGACAGGAGGAACACTTGGCTACTTTGCAGGGACATAAGCGAACCAAGTGATCGCAGCTTGCTCTGACAGCAGGTGGCGTTGAAAGTAGCATCCAGTCTTCTTGTAGCATCCATGAACGTGAATCGCGCCATGTTGAATCGACCAAGTTTCATCTTCGCGAGTGCGGGATCTCTTGCCGATGTAATATTGAGTAGGGACACAGAGATACGATTGTGTGTTCAAGGAATCACCCGCGAAGATCCATGTTGTCCTTGACGTCGAAGCCAAGCCGCCTCTCTAGCTGCATCGTTATTGCGGGCTTCGAGACGTGTAGCGACGATATCTGAGACACGTGTTTGCTGTGTGCCTGTTGGACTTTGAGTTGAAGTTGGTGTGGATCTGCTAGCGAAAATACTGGTCGGCACCGCGTTATCTCTGGATGATTTGCCAACTGTATCGAACATGACCCTCTTGCCTCTGGTAGTTTGTTCGTCGCCACTCGTATCAGCCATGGTAGGAATTGCGCCTCTCCAGCTCGTTCTATCGAAATAGTAACTACCATGAACCCCAAACCCACCCGCCGCCACAGCTACCGACAACGCCATCGCCAAGGGGTGCTTGGGTAACAGCTTTACACTAGGTGCCGTCTTGAACAGCAAATAAGTCAAACTCCAGGCTGTAACCACACCACTACCATTCAGCGCATCGCCCTGGTCAATCATGTATCCACCTGTTCCAAAAGCAGCGGCAAAAAATGCGAGTTGCCAGAAAGGTGGTAATGGACGGATCGGTGCTTGGGTTGAGGCTGGTTTGGATCGAACATTTGCGACTATACGTGCGAGCAGGGTGGAAGAGCCGGAAGAGGCAGCAGATGTTGTGGCACGGGATAGCTGCTGTTGACGTTGAAGTGAAGCTGCAGCTTCAGCAGCTGCTTGAGCTGGTGTAGCGAAACCAAAAGGAGTGGAGAGGGCGAAGATCAAAGAGAGGGTATAGGCTGGCGTTGAAGTTTGTGCGTATGAGCCTAGTGATTGGATGGAATTCTGAAACCATCCTTGCGGCTTTTCTGCGATGACTGGATTGTGGTCGTTCTGCATCGTTGATGCTAGACGTCGGTGTCGAGGTGCAGCGGGGAGAGGGAGGAATAAGAAGAAGTAGAAGCTTCGACTTGTTCTTCTCACCATTCCTCCACCTTTTGAGGATATCCGACTTCCGAAGAAAGATCCCTGCTCAAATGTTAGAGGAAGATCGTAACACAGAGAGAATTTTTTGGCAGAGAGCGCGTCGAAGTTGAGAAAAAAAGAGCCCAACAGACAATCTCAACTGAGACATCGGAAGAGCAGCGCTGCCTCTGATCAAACGCCGCGCCCAAAAGAGGACACGGAGCACCGCGTCTTTCTTTGCCATTCACTCTCGAGAACCCTTTTTGTTAGAATCGACTCGGCATGTCACAGTAACTTGACCTCAGCTGCCGGATCTTGAAGGATGGCTGATATGCTCTTTGTGAAAACGACTGTTATGCTTCTGTTATGCTAGAGTGAGGAACAGCTGGTACGAGGATCAGGGAACAACAATGGTCATCGTCGGAGAAAAGGAGAGAAAAGAAAATCAGGGGGACACAACAACACGCAAACCAACCGGCTTGCTGCAGTTGGGCGTTTGAAAGCACGCCGCTCTCATAGCTGTGCTGCTGCAGCACAGTGTTGAAATGCTACATGCTCGCTGACAGCAACCCACAGCACAGCGGCCAAGACAAGTTTTCAGCAAAAATGCACATCAGCCGTCAACGGAAACCCACCTGCTGCCTTGACTTGACTTGACTTGATTTTGGCTTTCAGAATCGCCGGACCACCTACGACATTGTCAAAGGAGGCCAAGCTGAGAAAGCCTGTTCCACTCGCATTCAATTCCTAAACATCATACAGTACACGACTGCGGCATGTTTGTGAAATGTCACAAGAAGATCGTCCTCTTGTCGATCACGAAGAGGCTATGTGCGTTGCGATGGTCCGTAAGAATGTGATATGAATACCGAACGAACAGTCAGCGCTTGTGCGTGTGTCGGACTTCAAGTGTTGTGTGATGGCCAAAGCAAAAAGAGTGAAGCGAGATATGAGATCGTCGGACAGCCAAGCCAAAGCCAATTTGGCAGCACAAAAGCAAGAAAGAGAGAGATTTGAATTGTGAATTTTCGAGCCGATTCTCAGAGTGAAACTCGCGCGACCCCTTGGGGAATTTTCACCAAAAAAAAGGAGTGACAAAGTGCTGCTCTTTGCTTTGTGCTCTGTGCCAGCGCAAGTCCAAGTTGACTTTGGAATGGCTAAGCAGTGCAGCAGCAGCAGCAATGGCAGCAGCACGAACCCTTTTCTCTGAAATCGAACCCTTTTCCTTGTGTCGGTTGGTTGTCTCAGAGAGGTGTTCAGCTCTGGTTCAGTGCGACGATCTGATTTCCGTTGGTGTTGGTTCATTCTATTCATCTTTGCCGTTCCCCTTCCTTTGGCTCATCACCATTTCTATCCGCTTGCTTGCAATCATTACCGTCGCAGCAGCAGCAGCACCACCACCATTCTCATCATCATCGACGAATTGGACCACGCTTGGCGCTCTCCGGTTGCAGATTGTCGACGGTTCGACCTACAACGTTGCCTGCCTGCCTGCCTGCCTGCTTGCCTGCTTGCTTGGTGCAGCTCAGCTCAGCTCAGCTTTGGGCACAGTATCGACGTTAACGAGACCATTTCCTCCGTCTAGCACATCAGCTTCCAATACCACGACGTAGGCTACTAGCGTAGACTCAGTCCACCCAGCACCTACGAGTCTCTTTTGCTCGACACTTTCTCATCGCATAGCCTCACCAACTTCTGGCCTCCGTTACTCTTCACTTTACACACCAGTCCATCGTGGATTCTCGCAACCATCATTCAACAGTGACGTTCTCGATCCATAGCTAGGCTTCAAAGCCTTTGGACTCCCACTTATCGCGAGCGCATCTCCAGCGCCTCACCTTACCTTACCTCACTACACCTCACCTCACCTTTCTCCTGCTACGTCGATTACCACCGCCAACATGTCGGTCAAGAACGCACACGATCCATTCTCGACACCGCTCGAAACTCTCCATCACACCGACCCATTGTCAGAAACCGCCGGTCTCAAGGCTGACTATGACAAGCGAGCCTACGGTGAAGCCAATCCAGCTTTGGTTGGCACCCTCGAAAAGGATGATCTTGCCAACCGTCCCATCGATGCCGTCGAAGAAGTGCCTACCACCTCCATCCGCAAATGGTGGGTTCGTCTCACCTGGTTCACTACTTGGTGGATCCCTTCTTTCGCCCTCTCCAAGTGCGGTGGCATGAAGCGTCCCGATGTACAGATGGCATGGCGTGAAAAGTTTACCATTTGCGCCATCATCTTTTGGTTGTGCGCTATCATCCTCTTCTACATCATCGCCTTTGGTCGTCTGCTTTGTCCAGACTACGACAAGGCTTGGAATTTGAGTCAGCTTAGCCAGCACGCCGGTGACAACGACTACTACGCTGCCGTTCGTGGCACCGTCTACGATTTCACAAAGTTCTACAAGGGCGATCATTCCGACATCCCTAACCTTCAAACTAGTTCCGACCTCATGCTCCAACTCGCCGGCCAAGATTTGACCGAATACTTCCCCGTCCCACTCACCGTCGGCTGTCAGACGCTTGTCTCCGACACCTCGCTCGCCCTCATGCCCACTGCCAACAACACTCCTGCCATCTCTCAGGCTATTCACACGTCCGGTCCTTTGCAGAGTGATGCCGCTTCCGCACTTCACAACATTGACTGGTATCCCGACACCTTCTTGCCTTTTGTCAGGAAGCTCCGAAAAGGCTACTATGTTTACAGCAAGAAGGACATTGAAGTGCAAGGTCAATGGAGGAACTGGGCTATCGTCAACAGCAAAGTCTATGACATTTCCGACTATCTCAACACCATCTCGATCTACCAGACCAATCCTGCCTACGAGTTCCTTCCCACCTCTGTCGTCTCGCTCTTCAAGCAGCAGGCTGGTTACGATATCACTGGCGACTTTATGGAAGCCATGAGCGCCATGAACGAGACCTACCGCGGTGCAACCCAGGCCTGTCTCGACAACGTCTTCTACGTCGGTAAGACCGATTTCCGAAACACAGCACGATGCCAGGTGCAAAACTACCTCTTGCTTGCCTTCTCCGTCTTGCTCGTCACCACCGTCTTGGCCAAGTTCATCGCTGCGCTTCAACTCGGTACCAAGCGTACGCCCGAACAGCAGGACAAGTTTGTCATTTGCCAGGTCCCTTGTTACACTGAAGGCGAAGAAGAGTTGCGCAAGACCATCGATTCGCTCGCTGGTCTCGAGTATGACGACAAGCGCAAGCTTCTCTTCCTCATCTGTGACGGTATGATTGTTGGTAGTGGTAACGATCGATCCACTCCTCGTATCGTGCTCGATATCCTTGGAGTAGATCCCAAGATCGACCCGGAGCCGCTTATGTTCAAGTCGGTGGCTGAGGGTTCCAAGCAGCTCAACTACGCCAAAGTGTACTCGGGTCTGTACGAGTTTGAGGGACACGTTGTTCCTTACATCGTCGTAGTCAAGGTTGGACGTCCCAGCGAACGTTCGCGTCCCGGTAATCGTGGTAAGCGTGATTCGCAGATCTTGCTCATGCGCTATCTCAACCGAGTTCATTTTGACGCTCCCATGTTCCCGCTCGAACTCGAGATTTACCATCAGATGAAGAACGTCATCGGCATTGACCCCGCTTTCTACGAGTACATTCTCATGGTCGATGCCGACACGCGTGTCGAAACGGACGGTCTCAACCGATTGGTAGCCAACTGTGCCGACGACTCGAGGATCATTGCAATCTGCGGTGAAACAACACTGGACAATGCTGAAGGTTCATGGTGGACCATGATCCAGGTGTACGAGTACTACATCTCGCACCATCTTGCCAAAGCCTTCGAATCGCTTTTCGGAAGCGTCACCTGTCTGCCCGGTTGTTTCTCGCTTTACCGAATCCGCAGCTCGGACAAAGGTCGTCCGCTATTTATCTCGAATCGCATCATTGACGAGTATTCGGAGAATCGTGTCGACACGCTGCACAAGAAGAATCTTTTGCACCTTGGTGAAGATCGTTATCTGACTACACTTGTGCTCAAGAACTTTCCTGCCTTCCGCACCAAGTTTGTCGCCGATGCCAAAGCATTGACCAGCGCTCCCGAACGATTTGGAGTTCTTCTCTCGCAACGTCGACGATGGATCAACTCAACTGTCCACAATTTGGCCGAGCTCGTGCTCATGCCCGAGCTTTGCGGGTTCTGCTTGTTCTCGATGCGTTTTATTGTGTTCATTGACTTGCTCGGAACTGTTATTTTGCCCGCGACTGCAGTGTATTTGGTATATCTGATTGTCACGGTCGCCAGTCACAAGGCCGCCATTCCGTACATCTCGATTGCCATGATTGCAGCCGTGTACGGTCTTCAAGCGATTCTCTTCTTGCTCAAGCGACAGTGGCAGTACATCGGATGGCTTATCATCTATATTCTCGCATATCCTGTCTTCTCGTTCTTCTTGCCCATCTACTCGTTCTGGCACATGGACGACTTCTCGTGGGGTAACACGCGTATCGTGGTGGGTGAGAAGGGCAACAAGAAGATCGTGGCAGGTACCGACGACGAGCCTTACGATGATACGATGATCCCCGTCAAGCGTTTCAGCGAGTATCAACGGGAGGTGTGGGAAGAAGGAGCAGCGCCATCGATCCGATCGGGTATGACAGGAGCCAGTGGACCTTTTGGCAACTCGCAGGCCATTTTGCACAGTGGACCTCCCAGCCTGTACAAAGCAGGAAGTGCATATGCAGGTAGCGTTGCAGGATCCGAGTATGGACAAGGACTGGGAGACTATTATCAGAACACCAACGTGGTGGCCAAACCAGCTCACTCTCGTCAAGTTTCGGCAGCAGCGCTTTCGCAAATGGGTGGATCGCAGGCACCGTCGATGGTGTTTGGCGGTACGCCATCCATGTATGGGATGCCAGGCATGGGTTCGATGTACGGCATGCCTGGATCTTCGGCTTCGATGTATGGACTGCCGAATCCGATGATGAACCAGACCGCATCGATGTATGGGATGCCACCTATGATGCCGAACCCATTGACCATGTCGCATTCGCCTGCCAACTCGGACATCGGATTAACAATGCCTTTGTCGCAGCAGAACACGGGCAACAACATTTGGTCACAGCAGGATGCAGGAGCAGCAGGAGCAGCAGCAGGAACAGCACGACCCATCTCGACCTACTCTGCACTCAACTCATCGAATCCATTTGCAGCTGCACCTGTGACCAAGACATTGGCGATTAACGATGCTGCGGATCCGACAGATGAAGAGATCAAATCGGCAGTACAGACCTATCTTGCCAATCAGCCGAGCTTGATGAATGTCACCAAGAGATCGGTGAGAGAGGCTCTCGTGGCGGCTTTCCCTAACGCGGATCTGGGAAGCAAGAAACAGATGATCAATAAGGCGATTGATGATACGCTTTCTGGAGGAGCGCAGGCATAAGATTGCAGATCAAGGATAATTCATCTATTCTTGTTAGATATAGTTTCACTTCCACTCGTTCGTTTTGCAATGACCATGGACTTTTTCTTCTGTTGCTTTCGATGCGTTTGGTGTGCAAGAGAGTGTGCCTGTGTGTGTCAGATATCGATCAAGATGTGTTTGTGAGAAGGAGCGATTAGATAGCGATCTAGATGCGGTAGCCTTGGTGAATTAGAAGATCTAGAAGGTTCCACGCGATCCATTTTTAGATGCTGCCGCCCTTGCTGCTGCACACGTGTGTGTGTTGGATCCGACAGTCTCACCGATTCGAATAACTCCGATGCGATGCAGCTGCAAAGAAAGATTGCCGATCTTGACCACAGATGAACTGTGCACAGTATATACTTTGAGTTTCGAAACAGGTGTACAGTAGACGTGAAGATCGGATGTCAACCGAGAAGATAACTTAGCAAAATAAACAAACAACGCCTTCCTGCGGTTCTGTAGTTCTGTCTAGAGTTGTTCGGGTGATTGCTATATCATTCTTCCCATGCTAGAGTTGATTCGATACCATCATTCCTCTTTAGTTGAGACAATTGATGACGAAGATTTTGATCCGAAAAAGACAAAGGTTTTCCGAGTCTTTCGAGTGGAGGTTTGAGAAGTGGCTGGCTGATCACAATGATGCACATTCGGATGCACGACCAACCGATTTGCTGTCGGGCATGCCGGTGAATTACTGTGCACGCCTCACAAAACGGTTTAAAGCGCTTTGGATTTTCTTTTTCGGCTGTTACAAGCATGAGCACGAAGCATCATCCTGCGCTTTGTTAAAGATAAGGTCTAGAACTTGGCTGCTCCGATGCCTGTTGTGCGTTCCGATCTTGTTCCGACGATCGACGCCCACGCTTTCATGCTACCACCTCCACCATTGCTACGCAGCTCACTTCTACTGTAGCTCATTCGCAGCTCGTTGAGGGCAGGGCATGGCAGGGCATTACAGTAGACAAGTTTCACCTTTCCATGCCATGTCCGCAGCTTGTCTTTCTCTCTCATGGTGTTCCAACGGCCTCGTAGGAGCAGCACGTTGCCGAACAAGAGCACGCTAGATGACTGATCATGAGAATCGTTGATCCGACAGAGAAACCTCTTCGGCAACTCTTCCGAATGACTGCACTGTACAGCAGTGACTGCGACAAGTTTGCTGCATTGTGTGATGATTCGAGTGTCAGTGTCTGTGCCTGCGTGCCCGTGTGACAAGTTGAGAACAAGGTTAAGCGCCGAGCAATCACATCACACGTTGAAACCGCGACAATTGAATAGAGCTGAAATCAACCTCACGGTACAAGAGCAGTGTCGACCTTGAAATTGTTTATTTTCTCTTTTCTTTCTCGCTTCGCGATTTTTTTTTTTTCTCTTCTGCATCTCTGCGCTTGTCTGCATCCACAACTTTTTTTTTTTTTGGTCTCCTTGGCTGGCCAAGCCTCGCGATGTGTGATTTCCACGTCGCAAAGCCACGAATGTGAATTTCACGATCAAGAGTCCATCTCATCTCACATCACACCTTCACATCTCCATTCATTCACACGGGAGCATTTGACAACAGCACCATACGATCGGGTGCGCGGCTGTTGAATCAAAAAGGGGATCATGTCCGAATCGACATCCCCGGCTCAACAAGCTCCTCCTCCTCCTCCTCCTTCTTCTTCTACATCTACCACAACCAATTCCGCACCCACATCTTCAACTGCAACTATCGATTCTTCTGCCTCATCATCGACTACTAACCCCACTACAGACACATCATCGCAATCCATCTTGGCGCCCTCGGGGGCAGAAGCAACAGCAACAGCAACAGCATCAATACCCACCGCAGCTCTAAACAAAACAGCAACATCCACTCCATCAGCATCCACAACTTCCACACCTGCACCTGCAACCGTCTCAGATCCGAGCACCGAAGACGTAGATATGGCCGTTTCCACCGTCACCCATCCTGCTTCTGATCTTGTTCCCGCAGATCTTGTCCAAGGAGTCGCTGCACCACTCAAGACCGTCAGTCCAGTTGCTTCGGCCACCATTCCACCCAATGCTGCCGGCGCTGGCTTGCCTTTGCTTGGCACAATGACACCAGAAGAAGCGCAGCGTTTCAGTCTCAATCACCTGCAGAATCTTGGTCCGGGTGCTTCTTACAGCTCAACTCCCCAAGCTTTTAGACCGCCTTCCAACTCACCTCAGCCTTTTCAGTCGAAAACTTCACCTGCTACACCTCCAACCGCCGTGGTCAAACCTACCGACGTAAATTCGACTTCAGTAACGACGGCTGCTGCTCCTGCTCCTGCTGCTGTTGCTTCCACCCCTACCACTAGCAGCAGCACTTCGTCAGCAACCCCTGCCTCCGCACCTACACCCAAGATGGCACCCGTCGTGGCTGGTATGGGTACATTGCCCCCCAACGTCACCGCTTCGGCGGCTGCTGCAAGCGCATCTGGTGCATCAGCATCCAACAACTTTTCATCAGCCGACTCTCTGCGCGCTATACCCACCAATAAGAACAATCCTGCTTTCCTCAACAAACTGCGCAGCATGGTCGATGATCCCAACACCGACGAGCTCATCCGCTGGTCACCCGACGGCGCTTCTTTCTTTGTGCCCAACCATGTTCGTTTCGGAGACGAAGTGTTGCCGCGCTTCTTCAAGCACAATCGATTCTCGTCTTTTGTCAGACAACTCAACATGTACGGCTTTCACAAGGTACCTCATCTTCAGCAAGGTGCGCTCAAGCACGACTCGCCCCAAGAAAGCGAACTGTGGGAGTTTAGCAATCCTCACTTCCACCGAGATCATCCCGACTGGTTATCCAAAGTGCAGCGTAAAAAAGGTCCTCGCGATGATAAGGATGCACACGCCGATCGCGAAACGAGTGCCAGTACAGGTCAGGAGCTCATGCATGCCGGTGCCTTGATGCGTACTGACTTTGGTGCCAAAGGTGTTGGGGTTGATACGAATGGCGACGGCGCACTTCAGCTTGCCAGCGTGCTCAATGCTATCAATGCCATCAAGAATGCACAGACGAGCATCAGTGCCGATCTCAGACATTTGCAGAACTCAAACCAGAATCTCTGGCAAGAAGCGGTTGAGTCGAGACAACGCGCCAAACGTCAACAAGAAACCATCAACAAGATCTTGCGCTTCCTAGCTGGAGTCTTTGGCAATCAGGATGATACAGAGACTCCTGTGCCGGGCAAAAAAGTGTCTGGTAAAGCTCGTGGAGGTGGCAGGAGAGTAGGTGTTCGTCCAGGACAGCAGCAAAGAAGTAAGAGTCGACTTATGATCGAGGACGGATCTTCCGCTTCTTCATCTTCTGCGCCGCTTCGAGGCCTGGAAGGCCTTGAGTTGCCAACAGACCAAGAGGAGATCGAAGAAATGCCTTCGCACTTGCGCTTCCAGGATGCTAGCAATGGCGACTCGCCTAAAGGTCAGAGTCCTACATCGAATCAAGGAGGATCTAGGTTCACGCAGATTGGATCGCCACCTTCGAGCTCCAACATGGCCGATTTCAGCAGGCAATTATCCGAAGCTGTGTCGACGCCAGGTGGTTCAAGGAGATTGTCGTCTCAAGCTAGCAATCAGGTATTGAACGCATTGGCATCTGGAGAGGGGAATGCCTGGTTGGCCAGTCTGTTTGGCGCGAGTCTTGCAAATCAAGGCTCCAAGTCGACTGGACCTGCTTCAGGCGGTGGCTTGAAGCTAGATCCTCAGATGGTGGCTGCGTTGCAGCAAGCTTTGGCCAGCGCCGGAAGTGGTAGTAGCGGTGCAATTAACATTGGCGAAAATGCGAGTGGCGATTACTTTAATGATGCGGGTGGTGCCAGTAACGGTGGTAACGACTTTTCGTCGCGATTTTCGACTTTCCCTTCCAACGCAAATCCAAGCGGTTCTCAGCAAGGCTCTAGCTCAAGCTCGGGGCCTGGAACGGGTCTCGGATTGGACGCCGATGCACTTGCACGTATCGCAGGTATCTCGCAAGCTCTGGTCCAGTCGCCCGCTCGACAGAATGCTAGTCTTGCCAATAACACCAATGGTGGCTACAGCAATAGCAACAACAGCTACAATCTTGCCTCGCCAACTAGGGGCACAGCTAGCCTTTTCGATAGCAACAGCATGAATGAGGATAACAGCAACAATCAGCAGCTTGCTCTGTCGCTGTCAAGGGCAACACGCGACCTTCAAAACACATCTCATGATGTCGATCAGGTCCAAAACAGCATTAATTCTCTCATTGAAGGTTTGCAAACCAATCCCAATCTTTTGCAGAATATCACTGGTCAGCATCCGTCGCAGTCCCAAGCATCTGTACCGTGGCAGCAGCAACAGCAGAACGCGGATCCAACTGCATTTGGAGCTGGTGTTTTAGGCAACAGCAGCAGCAGCAGCAGCAGCAGCAGCAACAACCAGTCCAGTTACGGTGCTATTCCAACCGGCGCAACTCCTCCTTCTACTTCAGCTGCCGTAGGCACTAGCGCAAACAGTGGCGTTGTTGGAGACAGCGACTTTGACGTTGACTCTTTCCTCTCCCAATTTGTTGATTCATCTCAAGCACCTGGTGGAGGCGTCACTTCACCGACAACAGCAAACGCATTCGCTATGGATAGTGGAATGGGTGAAAGTCCAAGTTTTGCTTTTAGCCCAGCGACCACAGCTGCTTTCTTGAATGGTGCAGGTGTCAACCAGAATGAACCTAGTGGAATTTACGCTCAGGAGATCGCAAGTGGTTCTAACAGTTCGGGAACGAATAGTAGCGAGAATTCGCCCCAAATTGGTGGTGGTACGGGGAAGAAAAGAAAGCCGAGTACAAGTGTTGGAAGCAAGATGGAAGATGTTGAAATGACGAATGCTAGGCCGAGTAAGAAGAGTGCAAGTAAGAGGAGTTGAGTTGAACAAGAGGGTATGATGCATGTATTTGTACGTTGAATTGTTTTTTTTTTTGCTTGTTTTGCTGCAAATTTCAGTTTTGTTTGTTTGTTTCTTCTTTGTTCACAAGCTTTTTCAGATTCGAGTTTTGAGAATACAAATCTGTGGATTGCAAAGTATGCGTTACACATAACAACAGTGTACAAAACTTTCTTCGTTTTCCTTGATTTCTTCTGGCATGGCAGGTTAGACTGGAAGAAGTTAGATTCTTGTTTAAGATCGAGATGCGGATAAATCTCTACAAACTAGTTCTGAATAAGATTTCATGTTTTGAGGGGGGATTCTTTACCTCAATAGACGCCGATCAAGTTAATACACTTTGAAATTGCTGAATTTCTGCAGCTACTACAACGTCGAAAGCTTCGTGATTCATGTTTTTACACATTTTCATTTTGTCTTCTTGCATCCTTTCAAGGGCGACAACTTGATTTAGATGGTTTCTTTTGAAACTTCTCAAGATCACCTCTAGTTTTGAATTTAAAAGAGATTTAATCCCATAACGGAAACAAAACTCTTTACCTTCTTCAATCCGACCTAAGCTCAGGAATAGGAAACCATTCATCTTTATTGAATCGTTATTTTCTATACCTCTCTTTGTTCGCTTTTTTCATTCACTTCTGCTAAACCTCCAGCTGGAATTACACCCGACACTTCTTGAGAAGTAGTTGATTCTTCTTCTTCTTCATCGAATCTACCAAACCCTCTTGTTCTAAATAAAATTTCATCCATATCCAGCGGACCTTTAAATTCATTTCTACCTTTAACCAACCAAGCTACCATACTAAGAATAGCTACTACCGCTACCACCACAATCGTATAATTCATATTTGTACCTGTTGCTGGTAATTCTGGAGGGAAAAGGAAGAAAACATCTGTAAAAAGTACGAATAGAATAGCGAAAGTGTTGATTACTGGACCTAATTTATTACCTAAATTAAATTTTCTCTTTTGGTTTTTTCCTCCGGGTGAATAAGAATCATCTAAACAAACCTTTCTTCCTCTAACCAATAACAAAAAGATAGGAATAATATAAGAAAATTGAAGTAAAACTACACTTGAAGATAAAATTGCATTTAAAGCACTTGATGAACCTAAATAAATACAACCGAAAATAATTACCCAAGTTGTATTTAAAATTAGCGCTGGAATTGGAACTTGATATTTTGGTGATATGTAACTCAAAATTTTGGAAAAAGGGAGGCCTTTATCTTTTGCAAAACTTTGTGACATTCTACTACTAGTTGTTAATAACGCAGTAGCAGTAAAACCCATTGAAACCACTGGAAACATTAATAAACAAACTGAACCAATTTTATTTCCTACCGCTTGATAAATAATTTCTAACAAAGCACCAGAAGAAGAAGTGGAAACAGATTCGAAATTCGATAAAACAAATAAAAATACCATGAGTACCAAAAAGGTTGAAGAAGATCCAATTGCAACAGCTAAAATCATTGCTCTTGGAGCATTTATTGAAGGTTGATCAATTTCATCTATTAAATGTGTTGCACCATCTGAACCTATCAGGGAGAAAGCAGCTTGAAGTAAACCTAAAATCCAAGCAATACCATTATTCCAACCTGTAGTATTTACAAATTTACCAAAAACAAAAGAAGCAGATTGATAATTAGGTGAAGCACAAGCTAAACAAGTTATTGTTATAATTAGTGCTCCAATTAACGACCAAATCATTGCAATTCTATTTAGCCTATCTAAAATAAGCACGGCAAAAGTATTAATAATCCAAGCAGCTAAAGAAAAAGTTACATAAATTAAAAAAATATGCCAAGGTTGTTGAATGTAATTTGGATGTAAAAGGGATATGATTCCAACAATAAATTGTCCAGCTAAGGAAGATGCTGTAGCAGTTAAAGCTATCCAACCAGCAACAGAAATCCAACCAGTAAAATAAGCTATAGTATAACGATATTTAGAAGGTGAAAGTAGAAAAGACCAATGATATTGTCCACCTGTTGTAGGATAAACATGACATATTTCAGCCATAGATAAAGCACATGTCATAACTCCAAAAAATGCAACTATCATACCCCATAATGTTACTGATGGTCCACCTGAGATAAGGGCGATTGACATAGATGCAGATGCAGCTGTCCATGAATTTAAAATACAGTAACATAAACCGATTAATGCAAGTGTACTGAAATGGGTTTTAGTGATGACGGTAAGAGGTTGTTGAGGATCATTTTTTTGAGAAGAGGAAGTAGATTGGGGAGATGTTGAAAGAGGTTTATGGGAGTGAGAGGAAGGATGAGCACGATAATCGTGAAGAGATTGAGTTTGAACTTGGGCTCGTTTTTCAGCTAAGATGTTTTGAGCAGCGGTGGTGGTCGAAGCAGAGGCCGAGGTAGGGGTTGCGGTTGCGGTTGGCTTGGAGGAGGAGGAGGACATGATTCTACCTTTTTTTCCGTGCCAAACACACACTACAGGTGATGATGGCGAAAGAAGCTCTGTCGGCGGGAAATCAGAATCAGAGTCAGATGCAGAGGCAGAGTAGAGTTGATGGTGAGGGTGAGGGTGGTTAAGAGGGAAACAAACGAGTGAGCAAAGGTATGAGTACTTATTGTACACAACGAGTCACATTCGGAAGGTAAGGCGGGGAAGAACAAAAGAGTGACACACACACACACATACACTCATACTTCAGGGACAGGGACAACAGCAAGATAGGAAACATGTTGGTTAATTCGTCCAATCACAAAGAAACATTATCAGCGTCCGTCTCTGTCTTTTCTTTGTTACCCCGCATTGGAGACTTTCGAGTAAACTTTTGTGTGTGTGGGCACTGATAACGGAGAGGTACAGTCATTTTCACTCCATCAGCGGCCAATTCTAGCCGAACAGCTGCTGCCGCCGTCAACAGCAACAGCGAACAGCGAACCCTATTGTTCGGCATGCCGTCACTCGCGGAATCTTTTTCTTTGTGGGATTTGCCGCGGAGTATTTTTCTCCTTCGTCGTCTTCCCATTTTCTTTTCGTTTTCTTTTTTTTATTTTTTAAGCCTGCGATAGATTTTTTTATGCTTCCCCTACTTCCGCCTTCCTCTTCTCTGTTCTTTGTATCTCTCGACAAACATATACTGTTATCTCCGGTTATACCAGCCTTTGCTCTCTTATTTCAACTTCGCAATCAGATCTAGTAACGAAAAAAAAAGGGGAAGCAACAAAGATGCATGGTCACAAGTACAACCCAAAGTTTTCTCACATCAAACTCAGCGGCAGAGCAATGATGCAAAGGTAGGATGAAGAAAAGAAAAAAGAGGTTTACTGGAGCCCAGAGAACCCGAAGCGCAAAATCTGGAGCGATTCTCAATCGGAGAATTTTGTGCAGCACCAAAAAGAGTTGTGCCGAAGTCGAGTTAGAAGAGAGCGAGAAGGCATTTTTAATGTGTGTTAAGACTTCGTATTCTCCCCCGATTGACGATTACATCGGGCAATGCCAATGAGAGCGAGATGTGGATTGCGAGATCTCAACGCTCGCTCGCTCGCACAGAGCAACACACTCACACTTGCACTCCACCATCCTTTCATTCCCCTTCTCACCTCTCATCATCTCTTTTTCCGTCCATCATTGTTTGCTCACCATGTCAAATTATGAACCTGATACCGAACCTATTCCAGAATCTTCTTCATCCACTACCGCCGTTAACACAACTCTTGGCAAACGTACACGCAATAACAACCAAGAAAATCATCCCACAACAGAAGATCCTTCTTCCTCTGCTTTCTCTCGTCTTTCACCAGAACTAGACGAAGATCTTGATCTTACTGCAGGAAAACATCCAGTTTGGTTAGTTAAAATTCCAAAATTCTTACTTTCAGCTTGGTCATCTATTCGTACAGATGATCTACGTTTAGGTACAGTTCGAGTTTATGATCCAGATCATACTGGACATCAAAGAATGGAACTTCTTTTACCTGAATCACCTTTACCTGCTATTCCTACTGAACCTGGTCAATCAAGAGATCCGAAATGGGATAATGTTCCAAGAGTATATGATCTTAAATTGACGGCGGAATCAGGGGCTACTTTGGGTAGAAATATTTATGCGTTTAAGGAAAAATTGGAAAATCTTGATCAGAGTAATAATCTAAAAAAAGATGAAAGTTCAGATGATGACGAAGAAGAAGAAGAAGAGGAAGAGGATCAGGGAAGAAGAAAGAAGAAAGGTAAAACAAGAAGAATAACAGCTCTTTGTGGAACTGTTACCAATGAAGCTGCTTTACAACCTCAAATTCGTTCTTCCACTTCTGATACTAAGATTTCGGTAAAAGGAGGGATAGGAAATGCACCACCTATTTCTGATGCCTATCGATCACTTTTACGTAAAAGAAGAGAAGAAGCTTCAAAACCTAAAAGATCCATTAAAATGTTAGATGAATCCGACTTAGGAAAACATAATATGTTGGTTGCAGGTGTTGGAGCTTCTGGTTTATCTTCGAATTCTTCTAAATCTAGATTCAATGCTGCTATTTCATCTAAACCTTCTTCTTCTTCAAAAGGAACAAGTACGGAAAAATTTGCAAGAATGCCAAAAAACGAATTGTTAGATATGTTATTCGGTCTTTTTGAAAGATGGCAATATTGGTCACTAAAAAAATTAAGAGAAGAAACACAACAACCTGAATCGTACCTTAGAGAAGTGTTGACTGGGATTGCAGATTTACATAAAAGAGGTCCGTATGTGGGGAATTGGAGTTTAAAACCTGAATATGCAAAAAGTCAATTGGAAAAAGAGAAACAGGAACAAAGTGAGAAAGGTAAAGGGAAGGAACAACAACAAGAAGAGGAAGAAGATTTTGGTGAAAATGATGATAGTGATGATGATGACGATGATGAAGGAGAGGATTTCGATGATGTTTGAAACTTGGGGTTGAAGAAAGGGCTCAATGCAATTTACGGACCCCGGAATGCGGGGTTTCTAGGACAAATGCGATTCGAGATGTGTGTGTGTGTGTGATATAAGAAACAAGTCAGACAGATTGTTCGAGCATTGGATCAAAATTTGTGATGAATTTGTTTGATACAATTGCATTATTGTCGTTGAGTGCGCGCTTTCTAAAAGAGTTGATACAGTTGTAAAGGATAGTAATAGATTCAACATCGTCTTTTACAGCACACTTTTATCCTTTTTTACTGTCTATTCTTACCAGCGGCACTCAAAACCTCTGTTTCACCTATGGGTTGAGCTTTAAACCCTCCTTGTTCTGCCTCCTCCTTCCCCATCACTCCATCTCTTCCACTAAACATACTATCCAACGTTACACTTGGTAAATCAAAATCACCTAATGGAGTTTCAGCTAAATATAACCTTCTTAATGCATCTTCTGCAGCTCTAAACTCTGCCATTCTAATACTACTTCCACTTGCTTCACCAATTTTAGTTTCACCTGACCAAACTCCAACAACGAAAATAGGATTAATACTTAATCTACCACTTTCAGCAATTAATCTAGATTGTGGTAATTGTTTACCATATTTCTGGCAAGTTGAAGAAAGTGCGAATTTTGGATCGTTAAATTTGAGTAAAGAAGAAAGGTTTAAAGAACGATGTAAGAAATGGGTAGTAATAAGGTTACGTGTAGCTGATAAACCAAGTTCTTGAAATAGAATGGCGGTTAAAGCTCTCATTGAATCTGCTGTTACATCTCGAGATAGTAATGTTTTCTTCATCGTACCACTTCCTTTTCGAATGGTCATGGAAGAAGTGGAACGAGCATCTTTATTCCACCTTAAAATCCCTTGACCAGCCAAACCTAATTCTGTACCAACATCAGCTAAAGTGGAAGGACCAACATAAGCACTAACTGCAGCTTTTAAAACTCTTGTTGGTAAATTAGGATATCTTAAATGTAAAAATTCAGTAGCTAACATTCCCAAAAGAGAATTACCAACCGTTGCTAATGCAGCATTATGTTGAATTGCTCCTCCTCCTCCTTCTTCTTGTTCCAAACCCAAGAATTGTGCATAATCTAATGAAGAAATACCATCTTTCTTAGCTAAACCCGAAACAATAGCAGAAGGTTCTAATGAAAGAGTAGTGGAAGATTTAACTTTATCTATCAAAGATTGAAAAGATGGATGAGTACAAGCTTGATGAACCAATCGAATTCTTCGATCGCGTGTTTCGGGAGAAACAGAAGATGGGATTAAACCAAGACGTGCGGTAAGAGCTGCAAACGCAGAGAGAGGCTTTGGTCGAATAGCAGCGTAAAGTTCAGGCTCGAGACGAGCAAGACGTGGAAGATGTACGTTAGGAGTTGGATCGTGAATATAGTTACTACCACTGGCGCTGGCGCTGCTGGAGGGAGCATTAGAAGGAAGAATGTCATTGGTAGAAGTAGTGGTGGTGGTGGTGGTGGTGGTGGTGGTGGTGGTGGAAGCAGATCGACTGTGTGATGTAGAAATGATACGTCGTAATGAGGAGGAAGAAGAAGCTGCATTGCTGTGTCGTGATAAGGGTCGAAGTGCCCGAGAGATGGATCTGTTTGTCGACATTGTTGGATGATGATAGCCTTATATGAGGCAACGAAGATGCAGTGGGATCGTGATTGTGATGATGTCAAAACGATGATCTGTACGAGGTCGAAGAAGGATTGTTGGCAAAGGTCGTCTGCCATTTGCAACGAATTTCCAACTTTCTTCTCGGAAAAAAAGGGCAAAAATTGGCGGCGGCTTCCGCTGCGCTTCACGTGATGCTGTCCAATCTTTGAGTTTGGTTATCGCACGAGATGATAACAACTCCGCTCCACTCTTTGGCTTAACCACCGAATCAACCAAACGAACCCTTTGCCATCTTCCCCCGCAATTCACATTTCACTTGTCTTCCAACCATTTAGCACGATTCTCCTTTGGACCTAGCTTGCGTCTACATATCGAGGAGCTGGTGGAATCCACCACCACTCTGTCTCACTCACCATGGCAGCGAGAAGAGCACCAGTTCGAATGCCAATACAAGGCCATTCTCCACCCACTAGTTCACATCAAGTTCACACTCAACACGCTGCTGCTGCTGCTCAATCCTCCACCAGTGCTGCAGCACAAACACAACAACAAGACGCACTCTCCGTACTCCTTGTCACTGCTGGTTACGATCATACCATTCGATTTTGGGAAGCATGGTCTGGAATTTGTTCTCGTACTATACAACATCCCGATTCTCAAGTGAATCGACTTTCCATCTCTCCTGATAAGCGATTTCTTGCTGCTGCAGCAAATACACATATTCGTTTATATGATTGTTCAATAGCGTCTCCTTCTGCTATTGCTGCTGCTAACGCTGCTTCTGCTGCCGGGGTTGGAGGTGGTAATAGTAGCTCTACAAATACCGCAGCAGCAACAGGTGTAGGTGCACCAGCACAACCCATCGCAACGCTCGAAGGACATCAAGGAAACGTTACAGGAATAGCTTGGCATTGCGATATGCAATGGTTAGTCTCCGGAGGAGAAGATGGTCTTTTGAAGATATGGGATCTAAGAACATCTCGTGCAACTCGAATTTATGATCATCGTGGTCCAGTTAATGATGTAGTTGTTCATCCAAATCAAGGTGAATTGGTAAGTTGTGATCAAAATGGAAGTGTAAAAGTTTGGGATTTAGGTCAAAATGGATGTTCACATGAACTGGTACCTGAAGAAGGGGTTCCTATACGATCAGTTACTGTAGCTGCAGATGGAAGTTGTTTAGTTGCAGGTAATAATACAGGTAAAGTTTATGTTTGGAGATTTATTAATGGTTCTTCTTCTTATGAAAATCAACAACAACAACCAAATCCAGCAGTAGCAGGTGGAGATTTTACAGAGTTACAACCAGTAACAACTTTTCAAGCTCATGAAAAATATTTGACTAGAGTTTTACTTTCTCCTGATGTAAGACATTTAGCTACTTGTTCAGCTGATAGTACAGTCAAGATTTGGAGTACGAGTAGATATGAATTTGCTTTGGAAAAAACGTTGGTGGGTCATCAAAGATGGGTTTGGGATGCTGCGTTTAGTGCAGATTCGGCTTATTTGGTTACAGCAAGTTCAGATCATGTAGCTAGATTATGGGAATTGGCAAGTGGGGAGACGGTGAGACAGTATAATGGACATCATAGAGCTGCGGTTTGTGTGGCTTTGAATGATGCTAGTCTTGGTGGAGCGTAGGTTTGAGTAGCTGAAGGGAGATTTGCAATTCAAAAGAAAGAAAAGAGAAAAGATATACAGACTTCTGTGACTGAGTTAGTGCAAACTAGATGTGAGAGTGTGGACCTTTTCCTTTGTTGCGAAGTGAAGAAAGTTGTGAAGGGATGCTGATGGTTTGGTCTGGGATAGTGAGTCTAGATGTGGAGTAGAACAGTTGAAAAACTCCCGAGTTCCGAATTGGCCGAATATTGTGACTGAGACCCTGCATTTTTGAGCTTTTACACCTTTTTTCACTCAAGTTCGCTAACAGTAATTGAAAAGTTCAACAGCTTGTTCAACAGCCTGCAAGTTGTTCGGTAGAGCACCTGTCAAAGATCAACAGGCCCTAGGTTCCAAGTTCAACAACTGCAAGCTTGTTCAATAGCAAAGTTGTGAAGACACGCCGCACGGGAGGTCCCAGCTGACACATCTGCGCACAGTTATTGAACAAGCCTTGCTCGTGTTGATCAAGGTCAAGTAGAGTTGTCGAACTTGAAGTCAGTCCAATTGAACAAGCTCGAGGTCAGCGAATAACTCTGTCGAACACGCTCAAGTTCACCCAACAAGTGTACCGAACAACTTTACCGCGTCAGCGAACTCGAATGAAAAAAGGTGTAAACTGCAAAGCACAGCAACACCTTACTGTACTCTCTTGCATCTCTTGTCCTTTCTTTCTTCCCAATACGTTACACATACCAACGTCGTTCTCCTCTCCTCTGCAGATCGACATCGCTGACGATGATGAAAGAGGTGAACTCTGGTGCCAAAACCGTCACTGCTAATTCATCATCAAAATGGAACTCAACGTCTTTCTCAGACTTAAAAGCTGAACTAGAGCAAAGTAAAGCCTCCTCTTCCTCTTCTTCTTCTTCTTATTCCTCCAAACCTATCTCTGTCAAGCGAAAGACATCGTCTGCATCAGAGGAGAGACCTTCATCTTCAAAAAAGCTATCTTCCACATTTCTTCCTTCCACCTCTTCTTCTTCTTCATCAACAAGACGAAAGAACACACGATATTTTGATGATTCAATCAACTCCCAAAATCGGAAGAGATCCAAATCCAAATCTAAATCACAGGAGGAAGAGGAAGAATTATCTAATTTCGATACTATCAAGAAAAATTTACAACGTAAAGCTAAGATCTATGATCAACTTTCTTCTGGTAAATATGCAGGAATTTCATCTGAAAAATTGAAAGAAGGAAGTATTGACTGGGATAAAAAACTTGCTACTACTCAACCTCATCACCATCAATCATCTGAGAATGTAGAGGAAGGAGAAGAGGAAGAGGAGGAGGTGATGATTGAATATGAAGATGAATTCGGTCGAACACGTTTATCTCGCTTGAGTGAGGTTCCTAGAGATTTACTTTCGAAGAAATATGGTGGAGATAAACAAGATAGTGATGAAGAAGAGGATAATGCAATTTACGGACCTTCAACTAGTTTTCCTGTTTATTATCCGTCAAAAAGTAGAGAAAGAGATGGGGTGGAAAAACACTTTGATGCAAAGTTTGAGAATAAATATTTAGGTCCAGCTTTTTATCAATTTTCAAAAGATGAAGAAATTAGAAAAGGTCAATTGGCTGAATTGGATAGGTTGAGAGATGAAACGATGAGGAATAGAGGGAAAGTGGAGGAGAAGGAGGAAGAAGAAGGTGAAAGGGAAACGAACGGGGAGAAATGATATTGATTCCAATCAATTGGAAGAGTGACTTTGATGTAATGGTGATAGGAAAAGAAGAAAAGGAGAAAGGAAGTAAATGGGGTAGAGAGATTTGAGATCAGAACAAGCGCAGGTTATAGTATGGGTTATGAAATAGAAGAGCGGGGACATGGATTTGGAGGAGAGACCGACGGAGGAGGTGAAATGGAATGGATACTGAGTGATATGAGGATCAGGCTAAGAAGGTTTGAGAGAATAATGGAGTGCGAAAGAAACAAAAGGAAGGAGGGGGGAGAAAGAGCGAGACGGAGGGAATATGGGCTGTTGAAAGAGAAAAACTGATGACGATGATGAGGATGATCTACAGTCAAGATGTGATGCTAGCTTGAGTGGATCTCGTTTTGATCATGTTCCACTTCGCATCCTTTACAGTCACAGCGCACACAGTCTCCGGGCTCGCTTGAAAGTTGACCCAACAATCACAAACACACACACACACAATTGACCAAGCAGAACGACGTTAGATCTCATCAGATCGGAAATTAATATGCGATTGCTGCTTGCTCATGAAGAACTACTGCTCCTCCTTAACATGGCTCCCACTAGCCAAATCCCTCATAACAAAAACATCCATTTCAGTTCTCATCTCTGCCACAGTCAACATTTGCAAAACCCTTTGCAATCTATCCCAACTCTCCCTTTCCCACTCGGTCAATAACCCTACCGTATCCAACTTTACATCACTTCTCTCCACTTTACGCAACAAAGGTAATTGTCTTTTCATTTCTTGATTTCTTCTTTGTCCCAATCTAGCTAAACTTTGATATAGATGATCCAACAACCAAGCTCTACATTTAGCTTCGTCTACAAACCAAAGAAAGAAAGTTTTTGCTGGATCTCTATCTTTGGTTTTTGGAACTTCTTGTAATCCTAAAAGAGAAGCATGGAATAGACGAGAACAAAGATCTCGAGTTTCGGAAATTGAGACTAAGGCAAGTTTAGAAATGTGTTTTTCTTCAAGTTTACCTTTTTCTCGAAGAATGTTCATGATTCGAATGGCTGCAGTTCCGAATTTTTCTTCGATAACGTTACGAAGTAGATCGCGACGCATTCTTTCAGCTACATTGCTGAATTCAATCGTTAAACTCGAAGCTACTTTAGATCCTCCCGCCGTTCTTGTAGTGCTATCACAAGCCGCTGCCATTAACCTCGAACCCTTGGATTTACCAGAAACATCCTCTGCATTTGAGAAAACGGCACAGTATTCTGCCAAAAACTCTTGCTTGCTAGGCAAAGAACTCTTATCCTTGCCAAACGATCTTCTGTCGAAACCTTTTTGCAATGACAATTCGGAAGGAAGCTTGTGCGCAAGAGCAGTGATCGAAATCGGAGCACTACGAACATCGCGAACCGACTTTTTCGTTGAAGCATCACCAGCGTGAATAAGCTGACGAAACACTTCGGCCGCAGTATTGTTGTACTTTTCGCGCACAGCGTCGATCATGACCTCATCTCGAAGGTGAACATCGAATCGATCATAGTGAACGCGCAACCATACGGTAGGATCGATTTCAAAGTCGTCTGCCGGGTCAAATCCTTCTGCAGTAGCCAAGCTGGAATGAACTCCATTGATGCCTTTCTTGCTATCTTTGCTACTACCTTTGTCTTTGCTTTTCTTGTCTTTGCTACTACTGGATTTGGATCGCTTACTTTTGCTTGCTACACTGGCAACAGCAATAGCACTCTGCTTTCTCCTGAGCAAGCCACGCCGTGTCTCTCGATGATCAGTTGTGAGTCCATCTGGTCCAAGCGTGACGCTAGCTGCGGAAACATCCCAATCCGCATCTCTCTCTTCAGCAATCTTGGCTCGTACTTTCTCGCGAATCTCCTGCAGAAGTTTTGGTGTAGGAATACCGCGAAGTTCGCGTCTCATCCTAGCTTCATACTTGATCTCTTTATCTCGAGGGGATACGTGCTGATGAACGGAGCTAGGCCGCAAATAGGTCCGATAGAGTAGGATGGTGAGGTGTCGTGCCACTTCGGATTGTAGTTCGGTCAAGTGATCATCGGCACCGGCTTTGCGTTTGTTCGAGCCATTCGCTTTGGCGCTGGATGAGTCCCCGTTCATCTGAGAATCTGCCGCCGCCGACTGCTCGGGACTGGCTGCTTTGCGCTGAGTGTCCATTTCGGAGGCGATGCGGTTAATGATATCGCTAGCCTGAAGCTTTCCATGCTGCAAGATGAGCTTAACGATCCTCGCAGCGGTACCTCCCAGCTCGTCCTCAGCAATTCCGATGTACTTGCCAAATCGCAGTCGAAGCAAGACCTCGTTGATGTTGATCTCGAAGAATTCTTGGGAAGGATCTGCCGCTTCTGGATCTGTGGAACTATGCCATGCGCAACCATGCTGAATTAGAGTCATGATGGTTTGCTCGACGAGAAGCTTAGGAACGGGGACGGGAGCATTGGGATCGCTAGTATTGAGACTAGAGCTGGCACCTGCGATGGGTGCCGAGACTAGGGTGGATTTGCTATGTGTAGTGCTGACATTGGTGAAAGGGTCGGTAGGGCCGCGATTGGTTCGTGTGGGTGATTGGTTGAGAAATCGTTGAATCTCTTTGATAGTGAGTCGACCTCGTTTGAGCAAGAGTGCACCGACTCGAGCAGCAATGGGACCAAAGTGCTGGAGCAAGATATGCTCACAGAGCTTGATCTTTTGTGGTGAGTGAGCGGAGGTCATCATGGTGCTATGTCGAGCTCTTTTCGAGACAAGGACGGTTTGTATGTGACCTTGTTTCTGGCAAAGCCGTCACCGTGATTGCTATTTTGAGATTGATGAACGAGCTTCAGTATCGTGTGAAGGTTCTACAAGTCCATGATGACGGATAGATGCGGCGGCTGATGAGTTCAGTATCGCTTGTGATGCACGGATGCCGGAAAGGGGTGGTAGGAGGTAGGAGGTGGTGTGGTTGACAGTGAAGACTATGATATAATAAGATGATGATCTTCTGAGAAAGGGTTCACAGGCTGAGTCCATTTTTTTCAATTTTCTTCGTAAAGTCACTCTGTCACGCAGTCGCAGCGTGGAGGAGCATTCACATTTCAATAGAATCGCAATCGAATCACCATCGCCGATGCATCATTTCATTCAATATTTCCTACGGAACTCGGGTTGAGAAGAAATGTCGACTTTTTCTCCACTTTCTCACAAACAGAACCTGAAACTCTCTTCCTCACGATCAACGACGACGGCAACACGGCAAACAACAAGAAGGTGTCAGATCAGCCTTCCATAAGCATGTCAACATCTCAAGACCCCACCACAGCCACAACCAGCAGCATCGACTCAGCTGCCGTACATCAAACCGAATCAACAGAAAGGAGTCAGCAGCCTAGTAGCGACAACATGGTTTCACCTGCAGCAGTAGCCTCTTCTGCTGTCGGTCCTATTCGCAATGCGATTCGGACCACCACAGCTGCGGCTTCCTCTACCGCTTCGACCTCCGCTCGTCCTCTCTCGGGCATCTTTGGCATCAACAAACCCAGCGGTCCCACCTCCATGTCTCTACTCGACGAGCTCAAGCCACTGTTTGCAACCTCGTCTTTGTTCGCAGATGCCGACGGCAATCGACCTAAGGACAACCAACGTAGACGAGGGAAATTCGGCGGAAAAGGCAAAGGCAAACCAAAACGGGCAGGTGGAGTTGCTGGTGCTCCCAAACTAGGTCAAGGTGGAACTCTCGATCCTCTCGCCGATGGTGTACTAGTCGTTGGAGTCGGAAATGGCACTAAGCAACTACAAAAGTATTTGGACTGCACCAAAGAATATCGAAGCACAGGTCTGCTTGGTTCTGCTACCACTTCGTATGATTCTTGCGATCCTATTTTGACACGAAAGCCTTATCAACACGTCACTCCACACATGCTTGCAGAGTTGCTGCCAAGGTTTACAGGAACGGTATCACAAATACCACCATTGTACTCAGCGGTGAGGATTGACGGAAAGAGGTTGTTTGAGTATGCTAGAGAGAATCTTCCCTTGCCTAGACCTATCGAGCCGAGAAAGGTGACCGTTCACGAATTACGGTTGGTGGATTGGTTGGAGTCGGGAAAACATTCTTTCAAGGAGCCTGAACGGGAAGTTCCAGAAGAAGACAAGGCACTGGTGGGAAGAGTGCTCGACATGGCAGGCAGGAAAGAAGGTCAGACAGATACGATCAAAGAAGATAATGATGACATTCATGCTCAGCAACAAGAAGCGCCACCTACAAAATGGAACAGAATTCCAACGAGCAAACAAGTCGACGCAACACAGTCAGACGAGAGCAGCGTAGCAGGTCCGCCAGCATTCGTTCTCGAAATGACCGTCTCTTCAGGCACATACGTTCGTTCTATCGTTCACGATCTAGCCGTCGCAGCTGGATCGGCAGCACACGTGCAAACGCTTACACGAACACGTCAAGGTGAATGGTCCATCGATTCTTCATCCACTGTGTCGGCAGAACACACCGAGACGAGCAACGGTGACAACGTGGTTCGAGGCAATTGCATCGAGTGGAAGGTGTTCGCCGATGCCATTGCAGAAATGCAACGTGAAAAGACAGACTCTTCTTATCAATCTCCCCGCGATGAAGAAGGTTTGCGCTCATGGGAGAGACAACTTCTCCAAACGATTGTTCCTGTATGATTCCACGACGGGGATCCTTCGGCTATACTGGGACCATGTACTGCATTACATGATGCGAAACGGGAAACATTTGGGATATCGACACAAGTGACTGTGTATAAGTAAAGATCTGTCTGAGACCGTGTATACGAGCTTTAAAGATGGCTATTGATCCAGTTGATAACGTATTCACCAACAACAACCTTATCCTGACCTGGCTCGTTGAGCAAGTCATGATAATATCCATCGAACAACTTGAGCGTCTTGTCCTTAGCCTGCACCTTTTCGATCAACTTTTCAGATCCCTTGTGACTTGTGATCAGATCACCAGTACCATGAATTGCCAACAAAGGTTTTTGCTCGGGCCAGTACTTATACGCATTGTCTACGATATCCATACCACCCTGCAATGGACCTTGAATCGCCTTGAGATAGACCTTCTTATCCGAAAGCGGATCATTTTCGAAATTGCTAGCAACTACTGGATCTCTAGAAATATTCTTACCCAACAAATCAACACTCCAATGCATATCCGGAATGATGGAAAGGATCTTGGTGGCACCCCAGACGACAAACCAGGGTGGAGGCTTGGTAAGTGTCAACCAAGGAGCACAAGCCACTACACCAGCTACCATCTCTTTGGCCTCCTGAGATGGACCATTCCCACCATGCTGTTTGATCCATTCATCACTTCGAGTGTGGAAGGCAGTTACAATGCCACCTCCCATACTATGTCCCAACAAGAAGATGGGTACCTTGTTAGAGCCCCATTTTTGATCGAGTCTCTGACGAGTTTGACGAATGACGAATTCGAGATCTTGAAACTGTTGAGGCCAAGTGGTGTTGCCGTAGTTCTTGACAGGATCAGATGAGCTTCGGCAAGTGTTTCCCCATCCACGTTGATCAAAGCCGATGATTTCGTGACCTTTGCTAGGCCAGAGCTTGAAAATGTTTCGATATCGATCAACGTATTCGACGAAACCATGGACAAAGATAGTAGCGGCCTTGGGTTGAACTTCTTCGTCGCCTGCGGAAGAATCGGTCGGATAGAATCGTTTGGCCCAGAAGCGAGTTTTGTCCGAGTAATCGGTCTCGATCCAGAATTGTTCGGATCTGCCTCCGTTGGGAATGTCAATTTCAGGTGGAGTGGTAGGCTGCTTTTTCTTCGACATTGTGAGTATGAATTACGTGGATGATAACGGTGGTGGTGGTGGTGGAAGTAGGAGAAAGAAGCGGGCGATTTGTGCGATGGTGAGCTATGTGTATGCAGTTTCTGAAAGCGGAGAAAGTGTGTGGAATTCCAGTTCCGGCAGCAGACACTGAGCCACGAGGCTCGAGCGTGAGAGCAGTTTCACGTCTCTTGTGTGACGCTCGCATACATACATGCATGACTTGATTTATGTACCGTTGATCCGGCAAAGTTACCGCTCAATGGAGACATTGTTCTCTAGGCAAGTAAGTCAACAATGTCAAGACAGGCCTCCCGTTATGCTTAAAGCAGACCACGGATCATCACAGGGACTTGAGATGGAAACACACCTGCTTTGAGAAGTGAAAGCTCAGTCGGGCCGAATCGGCCTTGCGTACCAATTATAGCCGGACCGAACCTATGGTTTTGGCAGCGCTTATATGATATATATACAATGTACAGCTCTTGTAGCATCCAGGCCTCCTTAGCTCAGCGGTAGAGCACTTCACTAGTAATGAAGAGGTCAGTCGTTCGAGTCGGCTAGGAGGCATTCCTTTTTTTTTGGTTTTTGAAGAGTGTTCCTTTCTTCTGAATTTAATTCGAAGCCTCACTTTTTTGGTCGAATATTTTGAGAGCCAGGCTTGGAGATGCGTGCTTGACACTCACGATCAACCGAACAGGTTTCAGATTCTAGCATTGAGGCAATGGGTATATGAACTGGTATCATGACAGTATATCTTCTAATAGACTCTAGCAGCTTTTCACCTCGACCTTCCGACCAGCCTCCAACAAAGCGCAAGTTTGTCTCCATTCAGCAAACCAAGACCAGCCTTTGTAGTAATCTTTATTTGGTGGATTGGCCACTCTATACTTCAAAGCCTTGAAAGAGCTACGAAAAGGAAGTTGTAAGCAATGCAAATGAAGATGATCGACACTGCGGAACGGTGGGATATGAAATCCGAACCTTTCTTCTTCTTGTGCGACATCACCTTTGCCAGGGTCGGTGATGTTCTGCGTTTGAGCGACAATATCGAGTGCTTTGTTGCCGAGAGATTGCATTTCTCGGACAAGATTGCTGTCTTGATGTGTGAGGCTCTGAACATTTGCGATGTGTGTTCGAGGGATGACGAGGAGATGGCTAGAAGCGGCTGGTGAGCGATCACGGAAACAGATGTATTTGTCGTCTTCGAGGACAATGTTGAAGCGATCCGGGGTGACGTTGCAGAAGATACATTTGGCTGGGTTGACGTCGTCGATGGGTCGATGACCCGCTGGAGCAGAGCAAGTGTTCTGGGTCAGTGAGGAAGTGTCCTTGCGCTGGCCGAAGCAGCTGCTAAAGAGCGAAGTCATGGGTGAAACTTCCAGGCCGCGCACCCTCCTCTGCACATGAAGCTCAAGTCGGGTCCACCAGTTGCGACCTTGTCCGGTGTCAGATAAACCTCCGTGGACGATGCAGATAGAAGTGTTGGTCTCAAGTCGAACCTGTAGCGAACGTTGAAAGGGTCCAAACGTCATGCAGCTGTGGAGGCTTTCTAACATACACTCGCGCGAGAACAGTCAGATCTTCTCAACCGCAGCTTTTTTCTTTCTTTTCCGATGCTGCTGACCACACACACAGCCGAGAAGAAATAACGTTCGCAAAGCCAACACTTTCCCTTTCTCTCTCTCCACCACCAGCACAACCAAAACGTAAGTCTTAATCTCAACTTATACCCTTGAACGCTTCGAATGATGATTGGATTCTGCCTGGCACCAGTCGTAATAAAGCAAATTCATTGCCGACAACACCGATTGCAGTGGAGGCCTTTACGCTATTATCCTCCCTTAATCTGATACAAGCTTCTTCTTCAGCAAGGTTTTCAATATTTGTGGTAGACACCGAAACTGACTTTGCATCCTCTTCATTGTCCTTTTCTGTCTGCACCGTAATAGCAATAGTTCCTTCCTCTTCCTTCTTCTTCTGCATCTTGTATTTTCTTTTTCTGTACTTCTATTATACCCCTCTGCTTCTGCTGCAATTTTTCTGTTACATATTACCACATCCATCATGACCTCAGTCACTCGATCAACAGCGCAATTGCTGTCCCGCTCGACAATGCGCTCGTCAGGCGCTACATCCGTCTGCCAGTGAGTCGATCTTACCTCTCCTGCTCCATTGAGTTTTGCAAAGCCCACTGAGACTCATGTTTTGAAATTGTTTCCTCTTCGCGATTCGTTAGGCCAACAACATCAATTCGATCATTCGCTTCCACCTCTCAGCTACGTCTCGACTCGCCCTCACCTTCTTTCGACCGACCACAACACGCAAGAACAACGACATCATCCGTGCATGCCTCCGAAATCGAGCATTTCAGTCGACTCTCCTCAAAATGGTGGGATGAACATGGCGAATTCGGTTTACTTCATGCTATGAATCCCGCTCGTATCCAATTCCTTCGAGAAAAGCTTGACGAAGTTTGGGGTTATGAACTTGCCAAGAAACAAGTTGAACAACGTCGTTCTGGTCCCGTTTCTTCCTCTCCACCTTCATCCGATCTCTCCCCGACAATTGCCAAAACACCTTTGGAAAATATTGGCAAGACTCAATTCCTCTCTGGTCTTGACGTTGCTGATATTGGTTGTGGTGGAGGACTTCTTTCTGAATCTCTCGCTCGTCTTGGAGCTCGAACAACTGGAGTAGATGCAAGTTCATCCAATATAGGCATTGCAACAACTCACGCTTCTCGAGATCCTCTTCTCTCTCGCACTCACGCTCTAGGTGGTCCTTCCCTCACCTATCTTCACACAACAGCTGAAGATCTTGTTGCCCAAAATAAAACTTTCGATATAGTCTGCGCAATGGAAGTTCTCGAACACGTTAACGGTCCAGCCGATTTCCTTCGTTCCCTCGACAAACTTGTCAAACCAGGTGGACACCTTTTCATGTCTACCATCGCAAGAACTCCTCTCTCCTGGTTCCTAACTATCTTCATGGCAGAAGATGTGCTTAGACTCGTCACCCCAGGTACACATACACATCATCAGTATATTAATCCAAAAGAACTGGTGGAATTCTTCCAAAACGATCTCAAATGGTACGGTCCAGGAACAAATCTACCTCAAAGATTGCATTTCGAAGTAAGAGGAACCGCTTATCTTCCTTGGAAAGGTACTTGGTCCCTAGCACCATCAAATACTAGCTTACCCGGTACCCAGGAATGTAATTACTTCTTCTGGGCTAGGAAACCCCTCCATCCTTGATACCGCAATTTCAATTCATGATCAATGCAGTCCACTTTCGTACTGTAACAAGTGTATGCTGAATTGAATGATAGATTGCAAATGTTGTAGTGATACGTTTGATATGATGTTGAAACCCATGCTGATAGTGTATGAACGACGATGATGATAAAGCAAGACATCTGCTTGGGCTATCACAGCTTGAACTGATTGCCGCTCTTGGCAACACCAGAACCACCATTGACCCCATTGATAGCGCCTTTTCCCTTGCCTTTGTTCTTGGCGTTCTTTCCTGTGCCAGCTCCTGCAGCATTGGCCTCTTTCCCAATAACCGAAACACGTCTGTTTCCCACCAACTTCTTGAGAGCCTGCTGCTTCTCCTCCTTCTCGTTGACCTTCTTTGCGCGTACCAATCCTGACATTTCGAGAGCCTTTCGTGTGTCTTGAATCTTTTCGTTCCTCTGTCTCTTTTCTTGTCGAAGCTTGTTGTGCAAACGCTGCTTCTCCTCTGGCGTCATCTCCGACTTGGCACCTTCCATAGCAGTAGAGTGACGAGAACGCTCGTACACTTCCTCCGGTGCCAACATCGTGCTGCTCGACGCCATGCCAGGGAGAGCAGACTCGATCGAAACAGACGGCGCATTGGTGAGCGTCTGGATAGTAGCCTTAGGTGCCTTGGGAGTGAAGTGGGCGTTCGACAGTGCATCCAGCTTGTTGAAGATATCATCGTATAGCTGCGTGATCTCTTCGTGCTCCTTGGCGAGCTTGGCATCAGCCTCAGCGACTGGAGCGCCATCTTCGCCATCGGCACCACGCGCAGCTTGATACTCCTCTTCATAGAGTTCGGCAAGACTCTTAGCGCTCTTGCTGTCGGAGAGCTCAAGCAGACGAGAAGGAAGGAAGGGAAGAGCTTCCATCTCGCGACGGCGGATGACATCGTCAAAGTTGCGATCGAGAATGCGACGCTTGATCAGGTCTTCGATGGATTCGGTCATCTCCTCGGTCACTTGTGGTGTGACCTTGGCAGCACGTTCGAACTCCAGGTCTTGCTCAAGAAGACTGTCCTGTGGACGAGCTCGAGAGCCGGCTTCACCCATGAGTGTCCAGTCCTTCTTACCGACATTCTCGTCCTCAAGTCGAGCAATCTCTTCTTTGAGGGCAGCAACTCTCTTCTCGTGTGTGGAGAGCTTGTCCTGGGCATCATCTTCGTCGTCACTATCGGCAAAGAGGTCGCCAGCGACACGACGTGCTGTGTTGACGCCATCGTCGTCACCCGCATCTTCCTCATCATCGTCCATTTCTTCCTCATCCTGGCTGCGATCCTCATCGCCTTCTTCGTCAGAATATCCACCTTCGTCCTCATCATCGCTGCCTTGACGGCCAACGGAAGAGGTTTCAGACTCAACCTCGTCCATGTCCATTTCATCGTCGTCTTCCTCGTCATCGTCGTCTTCGTCATCCTCGTCCATGTCCTCTTCATCATGGTCACGCGCAGCATCTACGTCATCTTGTGAAGCGCCGAGCATGCGCAACAAGTCAGGAGTAAAATCATCGATCGACTTCTTGCGTGGCTTGATGCGACGGTACTCGATGGTGTCATTGAATCGAATCTTTCGCTTTCGATCCGGCTCCTCGTAGACGCGCACTTGCTGCTTGGTCGGTGATGCCACTTCATCTTGATCATTTGACTCCTCTTTGTCGATGTGGTCTCCAGCTGCATCCTCGTTGGCAAATCTTGCAGAGGCTTTGCGCTTGCCGAACTTCTTGTTGAACTTGGCTGCCTTTGTTGGCGGCAAGAAGAAGTCTGCGTAGTGAGCATCGGCGGCGTCGACGATACCTGGACCTGATGCTGCCATCTCGTTGTCGTCGTCCTCCTCGTCATCATCGCCAGCACCATCGAGAGGCTTGAAATAGTCGACCTGATTACCAAGATCGTCCTCGTCTTCATCATCGTTGTTGGCGGTATCTGCCTCCTCTTCAGCATCCTGCTCATCAAGTTGACGGTTGAGTTCGTCTATTGAGAAGAAGTCATCATCAAGTGTGGGGTGACGCTTGGTGGCACGCTGTGCAGATTTGCCCGGTCGGTCGAGGTCTTCGAGCAGTGATATCGGAATTCCGGCACTGTTCTTGTGAGACTTTGTCCGACTGTTCTCGTCTTCAGAATCTTCCTCATCTTCTGAATCATCCTCTTCATCCATGTCCTCTTCGTCGTCTTCCTCTTCCTCGTCTTCGTCATCATCATTGTCAACTTGAGATCGGAGACGAGGAAGCATGCCGGACTCCTGTTCTTCCTTGCGTCGGAGTTGTTCCGCTTCGGTCTTCAAGGGCTCGTAGAAAGTTTCGGTAGGATCGCCGTCGCTGATATCGGAGGCGCCTGCATATGCTGAACCTTCTTCGTCTGAGTCTTCTGCCTCTTCCTCATCCAAGTCGGCCAAGAGCTGATCTCTGAGGGCCGGGTCGACGCCCATAGCACGAAGGTCGGCATCACTGAGCTGACTAAGACGAGCTCGTTCTTCCTGTGGGTCGAGATCATCTTCGTCGTAATCGTCGGACATGTCCTCATCGTCATCTTCGTCATCGTCTTCAAGATCAATGTCATCGTCATCGGCGCCTCGTGCTCTTGAACGTGATGGACCAGCACGGCTGTTTGCTTCCTCTTCCTCGTCTTCGTCCTCCTCCTCCTCTCGAATGAGCCCTTGCGCAAAGAAGCGCTCGACAATGTTGGACATCTTTGCTGCTTTGAGATCGATCTGCTCCCAAAGCTGACGGGAGTCCATGCCGTCAGTGACGAGCTCGTCGAGCGGCGTGCCTTCAAAGAGAGGAGGTGGGGCAGCTGCAGTTTGGCCACGCTTGCGCTTACCGCCAGAACGAGAGGCCCTCTGTTCGAGGAGCTCCGCTTTGGGTGTGACGGTCTCGATGAAAGCGGAGATGGAGGGTATAGAGGTCTTCTCGGTTCCGACAGAGTAATCGAAAAGCTGTTTCAACGCATCGACGGAGAGGGCGGAGAGGGAAGCATCGCCATTGGCTAGTCTTTCTGGCTCGCTGGCGATGAGCTCTGCTAGCTGCTGTGCTTTGCTGAGATGCGGAAGGGAAGCGTCGAGCCCATTGGTGCTTTCGGCCTCAGCCTGGCTAGGAGTCGAGACCTGAGCGGTCTTCCGCGGCGAAGCCGGCATGTTGGGCGAGATCTGGTCGGAACGCGGGAGGAGCGGGTCAACTTGGGTGCGGACTCGACCTGGCTAGTGCTAGCGAATGGTATCCTGATATCTATGTGCTGCTTTATGGTGACATTGGTGAGTGATATGGTCGACTGTGAGGTGAGGTGCGGAAGCGGGTAGAGGATGAAGTGAGGGTCCTTAAACGAGGAGGAAGAAGAACAGGAAGCTGAGTTTCTTTGAAAGTGTCGTTGCAATTCCCAAAATTTTCGGCGCATTTTTGGCAGTCTGCATATTGTGCTTACTAAGCAGACCATGATTTTGGAGGTGGTTCGTGTCTGATAAGAAAGTCTAACAGCTTTCGTATTTTCAAAGTATCTCTCGTCACGGCTTGATCTTCAACTACAGTAGAAAGCCGTCTCAGATCATGGAGGTTCAGACGCCGAGGGAAGGAAGAGGTGTACAGTAAGTATCGGCACCGGCGAATTCGGCAACATCGCACATCAAAGGAAAGCGTACGAGGTCTGCAACCGGTCGGGCGCAGCAGAGCTCGTCGCACATTTGCTGGTGTAGTATGTCTTGTTCGCAGACACGGCAATCTCGGTTGTGAGGCAGTAGCGAGCTCGTATCGCAGCTAACCGAGAAACAAAAACGACCAGCTCATCTGCCCATGTTGCTCCGAGATTTAGCATTTACGTATACTTTATCGTCGTGGTCTGCTGCTGCTGGCTGGCCGGTCGCGGAGTGTGAAATAAGACGACGATTCGTGCCAAGCTGTGACGAAAAAGTGTCTGAGATCCGGACACACGAGAATCCACTTGGCTCGCTCAGTACGGCAGGCGGAAAACCTTGTTTTACGGTTTACGCTGTCGACCGCGTGTGAGTCTGGCCAAGACTCTGTGACGGGGAAGCTCGCCCACTTTTGTTTGCTCGATTTCATTTCGTTCATTCACCCAAACAAAGCGCTTTGACCCCAACGGAAGACCTCCGATTCCGACGACTCAAATCATGGCTCTTCTCGAATACAGGATGGAAGGTGAACTGTCCTGCACGAGCTGCAAGAGCGGAAGAGCCGAAAGAGATGAATGTTTCCATGCTGCGGCTTGCAGCTGCTCTAGCTGCTCGAGCATTGAACCCTGAGAATCCTTTTTGAACGTCTTCTTCTGCAGCCTTTTTTGAGATTTTTTTTTTTCCCTCTTTGTGTGGCCGCCCTTTCTCGGCTACAGAAGCCATATTCTTCTGTCCGTCCCGTGTTGAGAGACAAAGGCCTGGCGTGGCGTGGCGTACGGACCGTGCAATGATAATTTTGTCGCTGTCTCGCAAAGATATCGGCTGCCCATCATCAATCACATTCTCAGTAGATGGGCTGCTGACTGTGTGCCGCGATCCCGCTCGCAAGGTTCACTTCAGACGTCAACATCGGCTCATCCGTTGACTTGCAACTGCCACTCTTCGAGCGCGAATCTTTCCCTACTTCTTTCCATCCCACCACCACATCAACAGCGAGAACGCTGCCCCACCAACTCCGCAACAATCTAGTTCGGTGACCGACTCCTCTGCGAACAAGACCTTCCTCACATTGTCCTTCTTGGCCTGCATCACGCGCTTCGCTCCTATTCACGTTTGTCTTCAAGTGGGCGACGTCGCTAAGGCCACGATTTCGAGTGCCGATAGCCGGAGGTGAAACCACTCCGACTTTCCAGAGAGCCATTCACCTTCAATCTTACAGGAAACGGCGGACAAGACCAGCTGTCGTATAACAATGCCGAGCGTCGACAACGCTGGACCAAGTCGGTCCACCAGCCGCGCAGGTGGCTTGGGCGGCAAGTTCTCTTTCTCCAATCTCTCGCTCAAGAGCACCGAAGGCAGAAACGGCGCTCGAACACCCAAGACCGGTCATCGCCAGTTTCACAGCAACCCAGGGCCAAGGTCGAGCAACGTTCGTACATCCAACATTTCTGCAGCTTCTGTAGCAAAGTCAGCGGACGGCAACAATATCGCTCAGCTCTACGCTGTATTTGGACTGCCTAAGGATCCAGCCGTATGGACACTCGCCGAAGAAGACTGCACCAATGGTGTTCATCACATCGAGAGCGCAGTAGGACGCTTCTGGCGCCCCGAGGTGCTCGGCTGTTCCATCTGTCCTCCCATTAATCCCGTCGACGAGGGTCTCAAATCACCTATGTCACCCGGTAGCATCTCGGATAAGAAGGAAGCCAAGGGTTCTGCGTGGGGCTCCGACAAGAAGGGTGGCTCCAATCCCAAGTTCATCGAGATGGCCGACGGCCGAGGAGGTGTCGAAAGAGCAGAGACGGCACGTGTCCTATCAAAAGCGCTCAAGCTTTCCTTCACACGCGAGATTGAGATCTCTTCTGGACCCATCAACTTCCCTCCTTCTTCCACATCACACACTTTTTCTTTCAGTGTTCCCACCGTCAAGTCTTCTGCTTCAGGCGGAGCAGCTCGCCCCTCCACCGACGTTCGCAAAGCTAGTCAACCGTTTGCCGTCAGCGCTGCCAACGTACACAACTCTCGCGTAGGTGAAGGCTTTGGCCTCGAAGGCGTCTCCTCCCGACTACCTGCAGGTGCTGGCGGTTCAGGTGAAGACACACCTGGCGTAGCCACCTTCTACGGATCAGTGCTGACCGTCTGGAGTGCCGCTGACGAGAAGCGCGCAAAAGCTATCCGCAAAGAGCTCGGTCGACTCGCCAAGAACCGCGCAACCGGACGAACTGGTGTCAACAAGAGCGTCAACAATGAAGGCGAAGAGATCGAGGACGATTTCGAAGGCACCAGCGCCTTGGGTCACTCGCTGCTTCCGGACAACAATGCCTTCTTCATGCCCTACGCCATTTGCATTGTCTCCCGATACCCCATCTACAACCTCCTCGGCGACTGGAACAAGGCCGCTTGGTTCAAATACAGCCGCAACATCGAGATGCACAACAAGCTCATGGCCGCAATCCTCCGTCACCCTGCTCCACGTATTGGCGAGACCTTCCGCCTCCAGTCACCTGACGAGGACCTCTCCTTCATTTGCACCTTTCCTGGCGCCCTTGACTGGGGTCGTGGCCTACTTGGCATCGATTTCTCCATGTGGCCTCTCTTCAAGACGCTCTCTATCGACAACGTCCTTACCATCTGCGAGATTGCCCTTGCACCTGCAGGCCGCGTTCTATTCATGTCACGCCATCCAGCTCTCATGGGTATGGCAGTCGAGACCGTCAAGTATCTCATCGAGCTCTGTGGATGGAAGGGTGTCGCGCATCAGAACTGCCACGCAAGAGATGTCCGCATTTATCTCGAGGACCCTGGCTCTTGGCTCATTGCCATCAATACCGAGTTGCGCAGTATCATCAAGCCGCCCAAGGAGGTTTGCATCGTCGATCTTGATATCAACTTTGTCAATTGTCCACGTCCACCACTCAAAGCTCCTAGCAAGGGTGCAGCACGCGACAAGAAGCGCAGAAAGCTCATCGCCGCTCTCGGCTTCTCATCCGCAGACTACATCATCCCACGCGAATATGTCGAGGCCTTCCCCAGTGGACGCTTCCGACCTCTCAGCAAGGTCGAGTCTGCTTCACGCGACGTCCCCTACGAGCGCCTCGAGAGCCCACAGTGGTGGGACCAAGGCGCGCTCGTCAGCGCTTTCGACCAGGTCTTGCACGAAGGCACCAAACCAAGCTTCCTCAAGAAGGTGCTTCGCATGCGCACTGACAAGCAGGCGGTCGCCTCGGAGACCGAACTGGCCGCAGTGCTTGCGCTTCGCAAGAGAGCCAGTACTTTCGTTGACGCCCGCGACGGTCTCGAGAACAAGATTGGCAGGCTCAACAAGCGACTCGCTTTCCTCATGAGCGAGGGTGAGATGTGGCGCCAGCAGTTCGACAAGATTCAGCAGCTTGTCGACCGACTCACACGCGAGGCAGGTGAACTGCGCTCCAAGCTCGACAAGGAGCGCAGAGAGTCCAGAAGGCTCAGCTCAACGCTTCAGCAGAGAGACATGGAATACGTCCAGGCTCAAATTCAGCTTCGCGACACCGAGACGGCACGTGAAAAGGCACAGGCGGAGCTGCTGCGTATGCGAACAGCGATGGAGAATCTTGAGTCAGAACGTGAAGCTATGATGGATGAAATCCGCAATGTCCTCAGCAGCTCTGGTGCCGACGAGTTCGGCATGACTTCTCTCAACAACCTGCAGAACATGACGCAGAACTTTGGTCGAGGTGATGGCGCTTTCTCGCCCGCCGCAAGTGATATGAGCCACAACACCGAGATGCACATCATGAAGTCGCGTGCGCTAGCCGAACAGCGTATCTCTATGGGTCGACCGCAAACCAACAGTCAGCTCAGGAAGGGCTCCATCGCTCAGTCTGAAGACGTTCATCCCAACGGCGCAAGCGGCGCAGGCAATGCATCGACACACAACCACTTCCCAGACGAGCAGATGAACAACGAGATTCAGAAGCGAACCACGGCCGTCACAGATCAGATCGCCAAGATCCAACAGCAGCTCGAATCGACTCTGACTCAGCTCGAAGGGCGCCGTTCTGCCACCTTCGAACGCAGCGGTCGTCGACTGTCGACGTCTTCGGTCGGCAGCTACCGATACGACGCTCATGGTGCCCCTTCCAGCATTGGTCACCACAATGCCGTCGCTTCCAGCATCGGTCACGGCAATGCACCCGATGTCAACGGGCACGATCGACCTTCCGAAGACATTGAGACCATCAATCCCGACCGTTCTGGCTCGATCCCACTTCGTCAACGAGCGCCCTCTTCGTCCAATCATGCATCTTCATCCCGCTCCAACTACCTTTCCACCAGAGGAGCTCCACTCCTGACCCCGAAGAGCCCTGCTCGTGCACAGCGCGATTCGCTCATCTCATCTAGCGCTGCGCATGCAGAGAACAGCTCCACCGAAGCCAATGGACACGCAACTTCGTCGCCGCCCAGCGAAGTGCAGCCGGAGGCCCACGGTGACAAGTCTGCAGGAAGCTCATTGCCCGTTGCCGCAGTAGCTGGCGCAGCTGCTGTTGCCGGTGCAGGTGCAGCCGCCGCTATCACTGAAGCCGCTGCTGAACACACTGACAAGGGTGCCAAAGCAGCTGCCAACGGAGCCAATGGCTCTGCGGATCGCAGCAAATCCTTGCCTGACGTGCCCAGCGACCACAACAGCGAAGAGGTCGACATGTCCAAAAAGCTTGACGAGCTCGAGCTCGCCACTGGTGCTGTAGCCAACGATGATGAGGATGGAGACGATAGCGATGATGCTCTCAACATGTTCGAAGAGCCTGAAGACTTCCGTCCTAAAACGCCACCTCCCACCGTCACCCACTACGAGTTCCCTGGCACTTCGTCCAAGGTGACGCTTAATCTTGTCGGCAACCATCCTCTGTGGGGACATCTTGCCTGGAACGCCAGCTTCATCCTCTCCGACTTCCTCTGTGCTCACGCTCTCACATTGACTAAGGGCAAGCGTGTTCTCGAGCTCGGAGCTGCCGCTGGTCTGCCAAGCATTGTCTGCAACTGGGCATCAGCTTCTCACGTCGTTGCAACTGACTACCCGGACAAGGATCTCATCGACAACCTGACTAAGAACGTCGTCCTCAACTGCCAGGACGAGTCTTCGCCGATGCGAGGTCCCGGCAAGTCGTTTGTCGAAGGCTATATCTGGGGCCGTGATCCTTCTTCTTTGCTTTCCAAGGTCGCGGATGAACAAGGCAACCCCGGCAAATTTGACCTCATCTTGCTCTCCGATCTTGTATTCAACCATCAAGCTCACCCAGCATTGCTCGAAACCTGCGAGGCATGCATCGCCGACGCTCCCGCAGAGGACATGGAAGGTCAGATGACCACGCCTTGCGTCCTTGTCTTCTTCACACATCACCGCCCGCACTTGGCATACAAGGACATGCAGTTCTTCGACATGGCCGAGGTCAAAGGATGGAAGTTCGAGAAGCTCGGCGAGTGGTTCCGCGAGCCCATGTTCCCAGAGGATCCTGGTGACGAGGTCGTTCGCTCGACGATTCACGGATTCAGGCTTTGGAGAGCTCCAGCCTGATAAACACTGTCATTTCTAGGACTGCTGTAATATCATACTCTCGTTTTATCAGAAGAACAACCAGCATGTGCACTGACTGTGAGTTTGTGTGTTTGTGTGGATCCGCACAATTAATTCGCTAGCCGTACAGGCAAAGCCGCTGACAGTTCGACTCGCTACACAATTCAATCTGCATATGGACACTGGTCATACTGACGCTGTGCTAGAACGACTCTTGGGAATGACGAGCTTTGAACTGTGCAGAATACATAAAAGTTTCGACCTGTTACGGAAGTGTCACATTGGCCACTTTGGTGGTACATGTCCCACTATACAGGAGGGCTTTATCGATTGGGAGCGAGAAGACGATGGAGCAACGGAGCGGTACAGCGACGTACAGGAGTGGTATCGAACACACGCTCTGAGTGATGACTTTGGCAGAACGCGTGCCACTAGACAGAGGGGCGTCATCGATCTGATTGGCAATCTTCAACAAGACAGAGGGAGTGGTACACAGAACAAAGAGCGACTCGACAAAGACCAGCGGCGCAGCTCGATGAGGCTGGTAAGCAACAGCAGATTTGCGGTGCAGGAGACAGAATGCCTACTTCTGAGTGCAAATGCCAAGCAACACAGCAGGAGGGGCAGCATAGCCCAGCGCTACAAGGTGAATGGGATAGCAAAAGAGAACCAAAGCCCAGCGCTATAAAGGGTGATGAAGAGCATCAATACAAGCACTGAAGTTGACAAGGATCTCATCCCCTTCCGCTCAGCGCACACACACACACGCACGCACACACACGCTTTTCCTACCACATACCACCCAGATACTAGTCATATTTACATCGACCTCCCCGTCTGCCAGCCTAACAATGACAGCGATGTCGAGATGAACCCACTCACCAATACCAGCAACGTTAAAAGCAACAACAATTACAACAATGATAATTACAATGAGGAAGATGAGCTAGAGGAGGAGGAGGAAATTGATGAGGAGGAAAACAACAAGGAGGAGGAGCAGGTTGAATTGGAGGATGTGACAATGAAAATGGTTATAAAGATAATGTATGTGATGGCAACTCCAGAGATGGTGGAGATGAAGGAGACAATGGAGGATCTGATGGTTTGGAGGACATAGCCTTTGACTCTTGCACCACTTGCAAGAGATTTGGGCACAGATGTGTCTCAGTTGCCAGTCAAGTTCCCAGTTGCAGGTCTCAGAAATGCCTACAATGCTTCTTGAAATGCCATCAGTGTAGTCTTGACAACTCTGTGCGCTCTGCTAACCATTGTTGATGTCAGCGCAAAGCTGATGACAATTGTGGCCTCCGACAAGCTTTACACACCAACGTTGCTCAAAACATTTGCCGCCTACATGCCGAAGACACAGCTTCAACAATCTCCATCAACACTCTTCAAAACAATGTTGCAGCACTCCAACAAATGCTCGATATTGAAAATACCATCTCAACCCAACATCTTCAACTGCTCCACCTTATCTACAATGCTGCCCTCACTCACAATCAAGAAATGAAAAACCGAATTGTACTCTTGCTCCACAGCATCGATTGGAGCAAATACATCGACATTGACGCTCAGATGCCAGAGCCCAAGTTCCTGATCAACTTGATCTTTGGCAAGGGGCTTGACAACAACACATGCACCACCCAGCAAGATAAAACCAATGTTGAATAGTGATTGAATCAAAACCATGTCACTCAAATCTGTTCCTCCATTGCTCTTACCCACCCCAACGTTGTCATTTTCAAATGGCAATTTTGCCCCATGCACTTCTTCCTTTGGTCCTTCCAATGTTTGCTATAGGTTGCCTAGCAGCTCCAGCTCAGTTTGCCCTATGCAGGTCGCAGTCTGCAATACTACTTTCCTCTATGCCACAAGTGCAGTCTCAACAATTCAGTATTACATCTCAGGCATACAAGACCTGGAACTATTCAAGCAACAAAACAACAGCACCTCACCCCTTTTCCCACTAACAACACTTTATACTGCCAAACACAACACCTCCAACAACTATGCCTGCTGATCACTTCCCCAACACCAAGCCTACTCCCATGCCTGCCCCCAGCATCGACATTGGCAGGTTATCCTTGGAATTTGACCAGATAGGTGAGCTCTATCTCACCAACTGGACCACCTGGCAGCAGCGCCTCCGTGATCAGCTTGCTTCAGCCCTCCCCAATGGGGACCAGTATCTCTCGCCCGACTTTGCCAACTCCACCGCCTGGAACCTGACCGTCGACCGAGTACTCCTGGACACCCTGATCCGGCTCGTCCAAGGCATTCCAGCACTGCATCAGGAGGTGCAACAGGCAAGGTACGTTCACACCGCTTACAGGATCATGAGGATGACCCTCAAAAACAGCCAGCGGTCCAGGGCTCAGGCTCTTTGGGACCTCCTCGACCAATTGCAGCTCGATCGCTGCTATGACGCTTACAAGTTAGCTGAACAATTCAAGGAAATTGACGCTGAGTGCATCTCACTCAAGATCCCGCTGCCTGATGCGTACCTCTCAGGCATGTTTTGCGACAAATTTCAAGGCTACCCAGTCTTCGAAGACCTCATCCACTTGACACGCCACGACACTTTTGAGCAAACGACCCAGGCCTTTGTGACCAGGCAGCAGCAACTCCACACCTACGGCCCCAATGCTTTCCCTCCGCATCAGCACACTGCCAGGGAAATGGCAATCCGGATGACCCTTGGTTGCCTCTTCCGGGATGTTCATGGCATCCTCAATGGCGCCTCCGACTCCTCTTGCCGATGCTGATTTCTCACACATGCTTGTTCTCACCAACTTAGCCCTTAAGGCTTTGTTGACAACAAATTCTCGTAATAACGCCTGTATCGTAACTTTACATGCTAATGAACACCATTCTCACCGTTCCCCGTCGTACACTATCACTGACTGAGTTGCATTGTCGCTGACCCTGTGGTTTGTGCTCCTTTTGCCTTCACTCAGCCAGCCTTTGCCAACGCGTGTATGTGAGAGACATCTCACTTATGACACAACAGCTGCTGCCATTGTGAGCCTAAGCCCAACACACTGTAAGCAGGCTGCATGAGGTCACTCTTCCAGGAAACCTAAGCCAGTGGATCATGGTAAACAGGAGCAGGCTTCAGAGTGCAAAGCGAAACTATAATGCAATAGATGCACTTGCAAAGGAGCTCAGCGCTACCCGAGGCCTGGACCAAAGCTTGACTGGTACATGACTCCTTTGTCTCATTGCCAAGTCACACAAAGACCACCTGCAACCAGCCCGGAAGAGCCGGCCTTACAGAGAAGGTGAAAGGGTTGAGCCCTGATTGGTTCTGCTCCTAGTCATCCTCATCTTCATCCTCCTTGGTCTCCACATCCTTGTACTTGTTGTTGTTGCTACCGTTGTTGCTGCCGTTGCAGGTTCTGCTATCCTTGACATTGTAGCTGCTCTAGATAAGCCTCGTTCCGACATCACTGTAATTGTCAACTGGACGAAAAGGAAGGTCAATTTTAGATTTGACTGGTATCTACACAGTCCTCAATTGGTAGAGCGATTGGCAGAGGTGCGATAAGCATGACAGGGTGAGTGTGTGCATGGCGCGAGCGGAGTGTGTTTGCGTGTGTGTCGAGGGAAAGGGAACAGGATCTTCGTCAAACTCAGCGGTTGCATTCGTCGTCTCCCGCACTCACTTCGTAGCGCAGTGCTTGAAACAGGATAAAGGCAACACAGGAGTGATTCTTAGACTGCAGGAAAGCAGACCCATTCGTCAAGACGTCTTGCGTCAAGCTGCTGCACACTGAGGACAGGGAAACCACATCGTCGAACTTCCTATGGCGCAACAGGTACAAATTTCTCACTTTGCAGGGCACGTTTCGCTGCTTTGTCTGCAGCGGGCTGTTCGACATGAGAGTTAACAATCAGGCTGATCGGTATCTGGCTAGCCACCCTGTCGCAAGTCCTCGACTCCACAGGTCAAATTCGACGAGATCGCTGTGATAATGACCGGGAGCGCTCAGCTCTCCAAGGCTGCAACTTATTCTGCAGGCCCTGTTTGCACTTGCTTGGACATCGACTGGCATTTCGACGATGGCAATGCTTGGATGAAAGTTAACACTGTCATCGACCCTGACCGCCGAACTCAGAGACAGGAGCTAGGTGGTAGCAAGGTCACAGTGATAGAGACACGCAGCAAGTTTGCGTTTCACCTTTTCGCACACTTTTTCGATGAAAGTTTTATTGAAGAAGACGTAATTGAAAGGGTAGCGATTCCGGTGCGACTCTGTGATGTTGGGGAAAGTCTACAGTGTTCGTTGGTCAACTGCAATTGGAGCCAGAGGCACGGAGATCAAGACGAGATGGCTTACCTCTGCCATCTCATCAACGATCACAAACTTTCCTCGCTTCGTTATGGCGATGACACACAGGTCGATACAATCGCATTAGGTGCGACTTTGCTGCCGAATTCTGCACCTCTACTGAATGGAGAGGTACGTCGAATGCATGGTGTGGAATTTGAACGCCCTGACGGAACTCGTGATCCGCTCGAGCTCTTTGCATGCATCTGCCCACGACCCTTAGTGGAGAAAAGGCCGCGCTCCAAGAAGGTGCTCGCATTTGTGAGGAAGAAGAAAGAGAGAGAAGAGTACAGGGAGACATCGATAAGAAGTTGGAGACAGAGCTAGCAGACTCAAAACGAAGGCGAGTGCACGAGCAAGCGAACATTATGCCAAGAATCCGGCCTGTAGCTGGTCCGCAGAGAAGAGGAAGCATGTCAACGAGAGAAACTCAAGGCGCACAGGAGGCGAGGAGCGGAAACTGGATTTCAACATGCTCGCAGCAGTTGGAGGGGGCTTCGCTCAACCAATTCAATCCTATTGGATTGGCGGATACGGCTCAAGTTGCTCCCCCCCAAGTAGTTCCAGCCATTGCCTTCATAAGGGATTCAGGCTGAACGGCGCAAGGCGGCAAACCAAATATCAAGTCAAGTCAAGTCAAGTCAATGGAGAAGGACAAGAGCTTTATATTTCTGTGGTCAATATCCGTTGAGCGAGTGCTTGCTGTTCTTTCAGAGAAGTCTGTGTACCAAGCTCGGACTGAAAGAGTCGATTTGAGCTGCGACCGCAGGTCGCAGCGAAAATTGGCAACGGCCCAAGCCATACCTTGTTCTCGTTGAGCCAAAGGGAACACTTCCGCCGAGTATGTGAAGGGCATGGGGCCTTCTCCAACGCTCACCTCTCATATAGCATTACGGAAAAGGCGCAAGGACAAAGCACAAAGCAGGGATGATCATACGCTCACGAAGTACCAAGGCCTGATCCGATACCATCATCAGACTGTGACGGGTCGCACGACGAGATCGTCGAATTTCGGAATTCGGGCAGGATTCGAAAAGTTGACGGTGTTCGCAGAATTTGACAGGTGCGCCGAAGAGGATCGGAAAACGGACAAATTCCTAGGTCGAGTAGAGTCAAGTCAACTCAATGCATGGTCGGCACAAGCCATCTTCAAGAACGGTCTTTTGTCTCGATGCATGCTCACGGGCACAAGCGGCCTGCAGAGATGGCGTACACAATCAAGTAGGACAATGGTGTGATTCTTGAGCGTCCAACCGCCCACATCCCAATTGAGGCTGCATATAAAAATGAGAATACTTGGTATCATTTCAAGTGAAAATTGGACCATGAGCACAGAAGTACATTCGACGAGCTTAGCAACGTTCCATCAACTGAGACGCCGAGGAATGGAAGCAAGACAAAGCCACGATGCCAGATCAGGCCATGGAAGAGTCAACAGGACGGTCACCAGCACCAACGAGGTTCTTGTCGAGCTGGATGAGAGGCTGAGGCTTCTGGACGTTCTTCCTCCTGAGGACTTGAGTCTTGAACCAGTAAGGAAGGACCTTGTTGTTCTGGTGCGAGATGAACTTGGAGTGAGGAACGCTGAAGACGGTGTCAAGCTCCTCGAGAGTGTAGCGAGCAGTCTCGGGAACGAAGAAATAGATCAAAACGAAAGCCGTCATGTTGAGACCAGCGTAGAAGCCGAAAGCACCGGTGGGTGTCATGGCGTGGAGCATACGAGGGAAAGTGATACTAAGAACCGCAGCCCAGAAGAGACAGGTGGCAACGGCCCAAGCCATACCTTGTTCTCGTTGAGCCAAAGGGAACACTTCCGCCGAGTATGTGAAGGGCACGGGGCCTTCTCCAACGCTGTATACCGCGGCAAAGATGTAGATGAAAAGAGCTACCAAACCGATACGAGCCTTGCTAGTCTCACCAGGGATGAGGAAACAAAGACCGGCGGCAAGCAGGGTCCATGCCATCTGTGGGAAAGTAGCCAAAAGTAAGCTTCGTCGACCGAAAGTGTCGATGGTAATCACCGCAGGGAAGGCGAAGAGGAAGTTGATGGCACCAAAACCGAGCGATGCGTACAAAGCCTCTTTCGAAGTGAATCCGCCCTCTTTAAAGACAGTACTACTATAGAAGGCTACAATATTGATGCCGCACATCTGTTGGGCTGGTTTTTTGGGTCGGAAAGGTTGAGAAATGATGGAGATATGATCGGTTGAAGTTGGAGGGTATATGGTGCGATGAGGAGGTCGGGATGGTGGTTTTTGCCAGTGGAGGTGGGTTTGAGGCGAATTTGTTCGAGACAATAAGAGGACAATGGGCAGCGTGTCAGGACCCTGCAGATCTCATGAAAACCAAAGTGAAACAGTTTTTTAGACTTACCAAGCATAACGACGGTGGCACCGACGGTTGCACGACGAACACGAGGGATGGTGAAGAGCTCGGTGAAACGCTGGATGTAGGTTTCGCCGCGGACGATCTTGGCCTCCTCCAGGAGCTGAACGTGAATGTAGTACAGGTCACGGCAGGCCTGTATCTTGTTATGACGAAGCTTGATGAGCGAGCGGAGAGCTTGAGGGTAACGGTTCTTCTTCATCAGCCAGCGTGGCGACTCGGGGCAGAAATAGATCAGCAAGGCAAGAGGCAAAGCAGGAATGAAGGCAGAGCCGAGCTGGAGACGCCAAGCGATTTGGCCGACATCAGCGACGATGACGTTTGCGCAGAAACCGAGGAAGATACCGAAAGCAGTCCACAATTGCCAGCCCATGACAAGAGCACCACGAATTTGAGGAGGCGAGTTCTCGGCGGCAAAGACAGGGACGGTGGAGCCCTTGGCACCCATACCGATGCCGAGAATCATACGGACGATGAAGAGTTCCCACCAGTTGTGGGTAAAGCCAGAGGCGATAGGAGTTGCAATGAGGATGATAGCGGTGATGAAAATGGTACCACGGCGACCAAAGTAGTTGTTGAGAGGGTCGGACATCCAGCAGCCGAAGAAAGCACTGGCAATGTAAGGAGCGGCGTTGACGAGACCGACGAGCCACTGGTTCTTTTGTGCCTCAGCGTCCGAGAGACCAGGGCCGCTCTCAGGAATGCCAAACTCTTGAGGGAAACTCAAATTGGCACCGTTGGAACCGGTCTGATCCCAGCCTTGAGTGGCAGCACCAATGGAGCAAGTGAAGATGGTAACGTAGAGGAGCAAGGGATGCGACCACTTGTGAGCGTACTCGTGAGCGACTGCCTTCTTCTCATCCTCGCTGAGCTCTGCGATGGACTGGTAGTCGGCAGGGCTCTGAGCAAGGAGAGCACCTCGCTTCAGGGTATCCAACTCGTCGGTGAGACCCTTCTGCTCGGCGAAAACCTCGACATCGCGGAAGAGCTGCTCCTTGGAGATACCAGTGAGCGGGTTGTGGACGGTGGAATCACCAACAATTTCCTTGTGAATGGACGAGCTAGCATCTTCGGTGGCGATGCGGTCAGCAGCGACCTTCTCATCCAAGGGCGACCTCTTTTCGTTGATGGCCGACATGATGGTTCGAAAGGGGTAGGGGAGGGAGAGAAGTGGATGTACGAGAGAAGATGCGTGGGCTCAGGAACGAGAGACCAATGTTGCTGGCGTGTCCTTATATGTATGTGCGGGGACGGAACGATGAGCCCAAAGGAGGCAAGCCAAGAGCTTTGAACCCAGGCACGACTGACCACACGAGGCAGACAAACCCTGAGCTTCAGGACCCCCAACTCGAATGCGGGGCCCAAAGGATCAAGTCAAGTGCGGGGGCCCAAGCACGAACGCAGTCGTCGATGTGCACCCCACTCGCTCGTTGCATCTGAGCAAGGGTGGGGACGACACGCGAGTCCCTAGCCGAGGTTCAAGGAGCAGGTTCGAGATTTGATTGGAGAAAGCTCAGCTATGTGCAGTGCGAAGTCGAAATGGAAGGTGGAACAATGCCACTTTGTCACTGTGCTGCGCTTTGCAGCTGCTATTGGGTTCGGTATAATCGGTGGAGAGAGAGACAGCCGAACCAGGCAACCGAAAGCCTCGTCTCTAATTGGCCGTTTGAATTCATGCGTTGTCGTGAAGCAACTGCTTTTCGAACGAGGAGCAGGACGAGACTGAGCTGAATACACACACGCACGCAAGAAAGCAAGCTCACTCACTCACGACTGAGATGCTCACAAACCACTGCCGGATCTGCCGAACTTGTTCTGAACTGCGTGGTATTCTTGCTTCAAATCATAGGTTCAGTAGCATGGTATGTGGCGGTTACAAAGGCCGTTCGTGTGGTTCTCGCGAATGTCGCCGCCACGAAATTGGAAGCCCGCAGCGGTGTTCGATATCCACAAGGACTATGGGTGGCATGGAAAACGCTTCCGTTGGAAACTCGATCTTGTTGCTGGCGCTCGCAGTGGCAAGGGTTGACCGGCAAGTCTCGAGCTTTCCCCCGCTCCTCGAAGCTGCTGCAGTATGCAGATGCAAGTAAGGCTTGAACTGAAATTGGTCGGCATACGATTTGGCCGAGCGGGGGTCGCTCGTCAGACACTGTTCAGGTGCCTTGCCTTCCTGGTGCAAGGCGAATTCTGCGGAGAGATTGTAGGAGTGCGGCAACAACATTCGGAAAATAGCTCGACTGTTCGAGAATGGACGTCGCTGGAAGCAGAGAAGCACACAGCGGAGCCCAACCGCACCGTCATCTTGCAAGGGTTAGCAGCATCGCCTTCCGCCGACCCCGCTCCAATCCGCTCCACATCTGTCATTGTCTATATCATCACCTCATTCGACTGTTTTTGTACCTCTTATGAGCTCTGCTCGTCCGTTGTTTACTTCAAGACAGAGTGCCTCAAAACAGCGACGACTTCACTAGTTGTGGTGATTGTGACAGCAAATCAAAAGAACAGCGGCTGTGCCGAAATTCGAGAACGATGCAACCGCCGCATTCTTTGAGTCCCGTGTTTTTTCGTCGACTCACTTGCGAACTGTCCGTTGGTTACGGTCGGCTTGCTCGGCCGTCAAAAGAGAAGACACTTCTTCCAACCGAGTCCTTGGCTTTAACGCCTCTTGTGTCAAGATGGATTCATGGATTTCGATGTTCGGCTTCCCCGCCGTTTCTCATGCTAAGCGAGATGCGCGCGTCAAACTCCACCCTCTCCCTCGCTCTCATCCTCATCCTCATCCTCTCCCTCTCTCACACCACACTGCCAATTGGCCAGTGTCACTTGAGTTTCCGTGATTTGTCTAATGGCTGCCACATGATTGTGCTCGACACGAAACCGCCCGTTCCTGCTCATGCATCAAGTCGAGCCAGGGTTTGTGAATTTTGCACAGCTGAAGTTCGCTTTGTGCTGCGAGCTTTCTATTGTCTTCAGAGTTCTGCCGCACCCGACTTGCAAATCGCGTTCTGTCTTTGATGCCGATGCTGCTCATTCACTGCACCCTTTTGTCCGTCTTGCATTGCCCCGTCCATTGTTCCAACCTCGGCTATGCAGAGTGCCAAGGCTGGAGATGATCAAGTGACCGACCATCTCACCTTTGCCTCGGTCTTTCTCTGTGCCAGCCTCGCTCTGACCTATCAGAACGCTACTCTCATTACAATCCGGTGTGAACCTGGTTCAAGACGGCGAGACAGCCGAACGTAAGGCCTTACTCTTCCTTACGTTCAAGTCGGAGTACCAACCTCACGTAAACCTTGCTTGCCGGCTACAGCAACACATCCATTCATTTGAGTGCAGTGTGAAATTCGTGAACATGCATAAGAGTTCAGTGAACTGCAGCGGAAAGTGTCATGTCTGAAAGTTCCCGCAATCACAATCATGGAACGCAAAAGCCACCGTCCTTCGATGTTCTTTGAGGAGCGTGAGACCTGACTTCTCAAAATCAAGTTGTCAGTGATTACAGTCCGCCTGATCGCTGTCTCTCGTTGCACAGGAGCGGTGCATGCCAACAGATGGTCCGACACTGCCACTACACTTCCATCGGAGCCTACAACATATAGATGCTTGCCCACTGTTCGACCTCTGTATGGTAATGATCTTGAGCCAAGGTATCAGCAAATCGAATGCAGCGTTTACCTGGGAATGGGATTTGTCTTTGCTGGCTGTATGAGTTGAGCTATTTGCAAGGTCCTTGCATCGCTTTCCAACACCGCCAAGAAGCACAATTGCTCCGAAGTCCTTCCGACATCAGAAACTTCCCCGTCGGAAATGCACCACATCTTCTTTCTGCAAGCATTGAATTACCAAACATTGCCTCGGCCGTAGACGTCCGATAGGTGGTAAGCACACACAGTTCGATATGCACAGCAGTATCCCCGCAGTCGAACCATAATTGGAGCCCCACAGAGTTACCTTCTCACATGGCGCTCGGTCCTGTAAGTTGCCGTTGCTGGGCGCGGAGTCTGAGACTGGGAGCATTGTCTCCGCTGAATGTACCTTGGCAGCGGCTCTGCGTGTTCCGCATCCTCCAGTCGATGCGTCCTGCATTTGTATTGCTGGATCATAATTGACAGGTCGCTTACATTGCCAGTTGCCTCGCTAGGGTAGCATCTGACGGGTATACCATAGATCCGCTGCACAGATTCTTGAGATCCGGTCGAAAGCGAGCTTATGAAATCTACGCAATCAGCACGTCGAAAGTCGGACCCTTTGGTTTGATCAGTTTCCTGCAGACATGCTTGGTGATCTGCGCACTGATGCTCGAAAGTCTGAGACACATTCAAGTAGCTGAAGGCCTCCAGCTCCGTTGGAGCTCCTTGATGAAGGTTCAGGTATCATGCTTGACAGGACAATTATGGGTTTGATGAATCTTAAGCTTCTTTTCAAAGACGCTGGTCGATACTCGCGACTTCGCTCTCGAACATGCCTGCGAGGCATGAAATCATGCTTGCGGTCTGAGAATCGCTGAGCAGCATCCTGCGTCGAGGTCGAAGAGCTCGTTTGAGGTCTTTCCAGGGCACAAGGGACCTGAGAGGGCTTGTGTAGTCGACAAGCCAGGCGTGAGCTCATCAATTCGGTGCCGCATGGTGAACACCGTCTCTCAGCCAATAGGAGCAAGCCTCAAGGATGCTCGTCAGTTTCAGAATGGAAGCCGAGCCAGAACAGAAAATGGAAGAGCGACGGTTGGGATCGAGCTGGCACTGAAGCGGTTCAGATTCACTGACAAAGATCACGGGTTGCGTGAACAGATTCACCTAGTACCACAGCGTGTGTATTGCGAGTCTCACTGCCTGTGAGTCACCGTTGAAACTTCGACCTCAATCGAAGGCTCAGGGCTCATAGTGTGGCAGGCGAGTCACGCTTTCAATTGCGAAGTTGGAAACCTTGTCGACAACGCATGGCGATATGGATCTTCCAACTCCCAAGTTCAGAAGATCGGGATAGCCGATCTGATACATCGACTTCGTTGGCCGGAGCTCGGCGTCTTCTTTCATCTAATCACAACTCACTACGAGTACGACAAAGTGACCAGAGACGTCTACCACACCCGTAGTTTTCAACTTGCACGTTGCTGTGTTCAACTATGCTTAAGCATGTCGACACGAACTTGTCAGAGATAAGATTAGACTGCCAATGATCAGCGTGGACGACAGAGACTTGGCTAGAAGAAATTCTCGGAATTCGTACCGCGTGTGTGTATGTGTTTTTTGTGTGTGACAGACAGCTGCAGTGCAGAATTACACATCTGTTGTGACGCGGAGGACAGGAGCCGGTTTTCCACGCTGGCGTACTGTATCTGTTGCTGCTCGGGCCGTCCATCGACACTATCTTTATCACCTCCATCATTACCTCAATCCATCGTAGGAAGTGCTCACGCCGATCTCAAAAGCTAGCGTCTCTTTGCGACCGCACGATATCAACTGGCGTAGGGCCGACTTCCCCAGACGGAGCAGCAACAAATCTATTAGTTCGGTGAATGCCGGCAACTACCTCAATTGCCTTTTCGCACCTCCTCCTTGAATTGCACTGCGCGAGCTCCACCGACAACCTGACCATCGCAGGCTTAAGATCGCAGATCGCCTCTTTTCGCTTTTCCTCGCCTTTCAGAAACACTTTTGGACAAGTTTAACCTTCTGCTCCTAGAAGAGCTCGAATATGAACAGCAAGGCGGCACAGGAGCGACAGCAGCGCATTCTGCTGGATCTGGTTCGCCAACCAGGCAATGATGTCTGCGCTGACTGCAGAGGCAGGGCTCCCAGATGGGCTTCATGGAATCTTGGCATCTTCATCTGCGTACAGTGTGCAGGCGTACACCGCAAGATGGGAGTTCACATTTCGAAAGTGAAGTCTATCACCCTGGACACGTGGACTCGCGAACAAGTGGACAGAATGAAGGAGATGGGCAACATCAAGAGTAACAAGATCTTCAATCCAGACGAGATGCGCAATCGACCGCCAACCAACATGGAGGAAAGCGAAAGGGATAGCGAATTGGAGAAGTACATTCGCAGAAAGTACGAGTTTCGCAGATTCATGGAAGGGAGACCGCCACCGGTTCCGACTAAGGATGCAACCTTCTTAACGTCGCCGCCGGCGACAAGCACTAGGTTCGGTGCATCAAAGTCTCCAGTAGAAGCAACATCTTCCTCACGCTCGTCGAGCAATCTTGCGGAAGGAAGCAGCATCTCTCGATCCAGAACAGCGCCTATCCCGTCGACGTGGAGTGAGGCTCAACAGCGGGCTAAAGCTCATGCACCTCCGCTTCCCAGCCCAGCTGCTTCTGGTTTTCGCAATGCAAGTGGTCCCATCTCGAATGGCGCAAGTGCATCTTCAACAGCGGGACCATCAGCACAGCCCAGCCTGCAGCTGCCGAGCTCAGCGGTGCCACTTCGGACCTCGAGCGCCCTCAACAACAGAAATGGTAGTACAACAGCGAACGGGTCCAAAGTTTCTGGCCCTATAGCTCAGTCGAGCGTTTTCGACGACCTGATCTCTCTTTCAGAGCCAGTACAAGCGTCTGCGAATCAACCACCCCTGCAAATGAACCCATGGGCATCTCTTCAAGCACAACAGCAGTCGGTGCTGAGTGCGCCAGCAATTCAGGAACCTACAGGCAACTTCTGGTCCGGACAGTCAGCTACAAACGGTGGCGGTACATCTTCGGTAGCGCAATTTGGTATCAGCCCGTCGAATAACAACAACGCTTTCGGTCAGATGCGGGCAACACCACAACATGCCAACACAGCACCCGTTGCTGCATCACCACAGGGACAAATGAATCCGCAAGCAACAGGCATGCTCAGCCCTAACAACGTCATGATGTACCCGCAATACTCGCAGCAAAGAAGTGCCAGCTTAGGTACCATGGCATTCTCGACATCACCGATGGCATCACCAGGTCTATCCTCCAGCAATCCTTTCAACACGATGCAAGCGAGCTTCGCATCGTCGATGCCGCAGACATCAATGTTCACAGGCATCAACGGTCAATACCAGCAGCAACAACCACAACAGCTCGGACAGGCCGCCTTCCAAGGGCAGATGAGCACCAATATGCTCGGTCCCAACGCAGCTATCTACACCCAACAGCAACAGCAGCAGTTTCAAGCAGCTGGCAATGGCATGGGCCAATTTCAAAGTTCCATGATGCCTAATGGCTACGGACAATCACCTCAATTCGGCAGTACTTTTATGCAACCACAACAACAGCAACAGCAACATACCCAGCAAGGACAATTTGGCAATATGTGGTAGTTTGTATTTTGCAATATACTCGCATAAAAACACAAGTCAAGTCAGAGTCAGAGTTTGTGGCATGAACATCGCTGCCTTCTACACCATGAGAAACTTTGCTTGACCTTTGTCCGCAGGTATATTGCCGTCGAGACTGTGCGACCTCTTTGCCGCTTGTGCAGAGACTACCCACAAGCACAATAGCGTGTCGGCTGTGGATCGCATGGCCCTCAAGTCAAGTCAGCCAAACTTATGTGGTATTAACATTGTCGCATTCTATTCTCTCGCTGCTTCTGTATCGTGCGCTTCTTCAGGCTTGTGCGGCATCAACATAGTCGCTTTCTACTTCAGCATCATGTTTTTGGATGACACGGTGACAGGGAATGACAACTTCGTGTTCAAGCAAAGAATCACGTGCGAGACCGACAGGACGGCATCTTTGACATCGGACATGATTCACAAGTCAAGTCAACATCAGTTTTTGTGGAATCAACATCGTTGCATTCTACTCTGCAAATATCTTCTTCCAGCCACCCAGTCTTCGCACAAACTGATAATAAGACCATAACACAGACTCAAGTGTGATCTGCAGCAAGTCTCATTTTGTCAGTGAGATACAAACGAGTGTGTGTTTGTTAAAGTACTCATCATGCAGTATCTTAACCCTCGACAAGCGCGTATATAGTCTGAAGTGAGTTCAGCGGTGGGTAAGGGGGGATCACACTTCTGGAGCAAATTGAGGGGTATCAGTCAAGCAAGTGTCAGGCTCTTGCAGCAATGAAGTGATGTGGTGGCAGCCAACAAGAGAGGTTAGGCATTGGTAGTATTTGCGGGTCAGGAAGTTTGACAGTGTGCTTTCGCCTTCCTCTGTGTGAAGCAACCTCATACAGGGTGGGCAAAGGAAATGTCCGAATCTCTCCAGCCAGATGATCACACCTGCATCGCCTTGAGCGGATGTCACCTCCCAAACCAAAGTGATGGAGAAAACTCGCGACTTGGTTCCGGCTTGAGGCTGCTTGGAAAATGATCGACTACCTTTCGAACGCAAAAGGATTCTGTCCAGGACTAGACAGTCAAGAACCGCAAATGTTGCTTCCGCCTTCGCTGCTTTTGCTGTCTCTCCGGGAATCATGACAGGATTGGACAAGGTCTTTACAGACAAGGAGTTTAAATAGGGGCTTACGCTAAACTTGAGACGGTGCCTATTCGACCGAACCGTGAAGTAGCCTTGCTCCATCCCATGGCCAGGCCTGCTCATGGTGAGTACCACATTCCGATGCACGATGGTCATTTCGGAGCTGCTCTCACGGTAATGTCGATCCACCTTGGCTTGAAGACCAAGGTAACTTTGCGGGCTTTTAGAACTTCCTTTGCATTCAAGAGCCTCTCAGCTGGCATTATCCCTGACTGGCAAGTTGCGTTTGGGATGGGACACTTCAGCGGCAATGTCAGCTTGGTTCTCAGGGTTTATGTTCCAACCATCAGGCCTGTGGACCCAGCAAGAACCACTGGTAAGCCCACAGACTTGGTACAGAGGAACTTGAAGACTCATGGTGCTGTTCAACAGCTTGCGGATCGCAATGCTCGCAATGCGATCGATTCTCCTCCCTCGAGTCAAGTTGAGTCGCACTGCTGCGCCCTGGACGCTGATATAGGATGCACAATTGCTGGCTCCGAAAGCAGCGGCGATGGTGACGCTGATTTTCACTCTGCTTGAAAGAAAAAGCAAAGACCTGACTGTTCCTCATTGGAGTCGAAACCAGGTCAAGGCGAGACCGACAAGGAAGATGACACAGACAAGCACAGGCAGAATGAACACGGGCAACGCCGCACAGCTCACCCACTGATCACTGCTTATTGACGGTTAGCTCACTTCAAATCAAGCTCAGCGGAAACCACTACGTCATGATTCCCACAAAAGCATGCGCTATTGATGACCGTCTTGATGTACTGAGCTAGTTTGTTTCCGGGAGTGAAGGCTAGACCGGCGCCCTAAATAAGTGTCAAGGGCCAATGCAGGTCAGAAAATTTAGGAAGATCTGTAGCAAGCGACGCTGGTTTATAACGCTGATGTGTGAGGACAGCGTCAACAACACGGGTCCGACGCAGCACCAAAGTGTCAGACCTGCGTCCAGGGCGCAGCAGAGTCCGAATTGAGATGTGAGTCAAGCTGGTCAAAATGTACGGCATTAACATGGCTGCCTTTTACACCTTCGCGATCTTTCGACTGAAGTCTACCTCTTTGCACGTTCACCTTTGTCCACATTCAACGCAGCTACAGGCAGCTCTGCTCTCTCAATGGATCCAATGAGTTCGTCGCGACAGACAAGTCTCAAAGTCTCCAAATGTGTGTGGCATGAACATTATCGCCTCCCACATTTACGCATGAAGATCGGCGAAGAAAGTGGGCGAGATGAAATGCGGGAACCAAGCACATCGAGACTAAGAAGGTCTCAAAGAAGAAGTCGAAAAAGATCAACCTGGAATGAAGTAGAGCGCAGCAAACAACTGTATGAAAAGGTCAAAGAGCAAAAAGAGGTTAGTCACGAAGCAAAAATTTGATCTCCTCACCTGGTCGGGAGAGCAGGCCATTGCCGCAGCAGTGAGAATGGCAGAAGGAGTTGGTACAGCAAAAAACTGTCGCGAAGGTGACAGCAAGTGTCACTGAGGTGAGGTCGAAACCTCGACGCCGAAGCGCCCTTGGCTCCGAGGAGCAAAAAATATAGTCATAGCACATGGAAAGAGGTCACCGTCTTGAGCGTTGTCTTTGGACAACAAAATAGAATCCCGTCGATGGGATGGTCGTTCGTGAGGCAAAGGTCCTGAGTTAGAGTCCATAGTCGTAAGGTCCATAGTCGTAGGTCCGTAATCGCGAGCAGAGCCATAGTCTTGAAGGCCGTAGCATAGTACAAGTCACGGTAAGCCTGGATCTTGAAGACTGTAACGAGACTTGTATGCACGTTGGGATTCGAGGGAGGATGTGGTGAGGAAGAAAGTACAGGCAACGAGAAGAAGAGGGTTATATAGGCACCGGTGACAGGACTTGAAGTGCTGTTTAACAGCTTGTGGCTCGCAATGCAACCAAATCACCAGTCGAGTCACAGTAAGTCAAAGCCGGAATCGGCTTCGGCTTCCGGCTTGAATGGAAAAGGGAAGATGAAGACGCTCTTTGTGACCCCAAAAGGAAACAACTTCAAGATAGTATGCCTACACCGGAATCGGGTTGTGCGGTATCGTCATTGTCGCATTCTATTCTTTCGCTGTCTCTGATGGTGCACTTCTTCAAGGCCTGACCGAATGGTGTGGCATCAAATTGTCTCATTCTATTTCCGTATCATGTTCTTGCTATGAAAGGTGACACACAATAGCGATTCTGCGTCCGAGCAAAGAAACTTCACAGTCAGAGACGAATCAGTTCGGCTGAGCTTCATTCACTTTGGCTTTGTCTCCGTAGCAGTCAGAAGGTCGAATCAAGCCGTTGCGTGGCTAGAGCTCCGTACTTGTCAATGCATCTACTGTGCCAAATAGCCAACATGGCGACATCAGTAGTGACTGTGAGCATTCCGATACAATGAGCAAACGGTATGAGTACCAATCTCTTAAAGACCATTTTGTCTGTCCGTTCCTCCAACCCCCTCTCATCCAAGACGATCTCTTCTTTCTTTCATTTACCTCAGCGTTGGCATCCGTCGAAGCTTGAGGATCATTGAAGCTCTCGTCGACAGGTTCACTTGCAGGGGTGCTTGTTTGTGTTGCCATTATGCTGTTGACCAACGAATACATGGGCACTCCGACGAGACTGAACTCTAATGGTCCCTCAGAGCGAAGAGGGCGAAAGGAAGAAGAGGCGGCTGTAGCAAGGACTTTGCGAGTGAGAAACGGAATACCAGCACGCAAACGGAGCTCGCAAATGCTGGGGATTGGAGCGGGTGTGAAAGGCAGACCCAACCGTTCGTGATCCTTCATAGCCTTGGCTCTAGCCGCTCGTGGGCGGGCTACTTTGAGATAGATTGCCCGTTCGCTTGGATCAGAGACGAACCTCTCAATGACGATTGTTGGTCTCCAACTCTTTAGCTTCTGGGTCGGAGACTGCTGGCGACGGCAAGCACGACAAGCCTCTTCAGCCTGAGTGCGAGACTGCAAACGCTTGGCGGGGTCAGTCTGCTTGCGACTCTGGCAGCAATCTCGCTGCTTCTGAGCAACAGCTTCACGCTCGCCAACGACGCTCGAACGTTGACGGCGAGCTTCATTGTCGCGATCCTTCATGGTTGCATCATCTTGACAACGTTGGCGCATGAGCTTGGCCGCGCAAGCATCTGCCCCTTCACTCTTCATCTTACTGTTCTCATTGTCTCGATCAATCTATCCAGCACAAGAGAACTGCCAGCCATCTCGCTGCCGCCAGGCTCGGTGAAATTCCCGGATTATGCAGCACGAGACTTCCTAGTCGGCGACTTCATGCCATCGTTCGTCAATTTCCTGTAGCAAAGATGCTCAACAAAGTGGTTGTAGGCAACCTTTGATCGTTCAACGAGGCGGGGACTGATGTTGGCAACATCGTATTGTTGCACAGAAATTTCAACGTGGGCGAGCGTGGTCTCCATGGCGCCAGGAGCATTGTTGACATCGTCCAGAGCGCTGAGGTGCAGATCGATGGAACGAAGTCAGGAACCATCGCTGCAATGGGAGACTATGTAGATGACCGCGACATATGGGCCGGGTACCTGTATATGTACGCGATCTCAGGCAAGGGTAAGATTAACGAGGACAAGGTGGAACATACCAACCTGCGCTCGTCAGCGCTCGTCAAAGGAAGTAGATAGGGAAGGAACAGTTCGGCTTCCGGCGTGAGTGGGAAAGGGAAGGCGAGGATGCTCTTCATGACCACAAAAGGAAACAACTTCGAAACAGTATACCTCGTAACAGTCAAGTCAAGCCGGAATCGGGTTGTGCGGTATCAACATTGTTGGCTTCTTGTGCTTCATCAGTTGCAAGGATCAAGTTTCTGAAGGTTCACGAAGCTTGAGTGGCTCACTGCCGACACGGGCGAGAGAAGACATCGCGATCGGTGGAGCACAAGCAGAGACAAAACCTAATTTACCCCACATTTTCCTTGTTCGCACGTCGTTCGACCCTGCATGTGCGACTGAGAGACAAGTGACTGCTAACACCGGTCTAGTGACTGGCTCACATGACCCATCAGAGTCGAAAGGCATACGGCAAGAAAAGGAGTCGACGTCACACTCTCTGCTGGGCGGTACAGAAATGCATCACGACCTCGTTTGTGATTGTGTGACTTTGAATGGAGCAACTACCCTTCGCCTATAAGCGAAGCCACCGAAGAATGTTGTCTGATCACAGGGTCCGCAACATCCTTCGATTGTCAGCGGTGCGGATGCAAACCATGCCTGAGCTTTTGGCCGGCCTAGTTAGGTCACCACCTCATAGATCCTCCCTTTTGTCTCCACCACCATAGCTCGGTTACGGCGAAATAGCTGGAGCTCGCTTCCCATTCAATTGACAGCCGAGAAAACATCTCACCGCTGTTCGCTCAGGGTCGCTTTCCGTCCTGTTGTCATGGCGCGGAAATGCCGAACCGAACGCTCCAGAATGGTCCAAGCTCGAAAGCCAGCTCCTGCACCATTTCAGTCTCAGCACGTCTGAGTCGAGCAGGTGGTAAATTTGGAATCAGGTTCTGGACCACTCTTCCGTACTTGAGGGAACACAACACTGTTCTGACGCCTCGCTCGCGTGCGCCCATAACGCCTCGAGCATGGACCAGCAGTCTGATTTCAATAACACTCATCATCCGCCTCTCAATCTCGACAACGACAAAGACAAGCCAGGGCTTCAAAGTGTGGAGACTTCTGCAGCTGGAAGCTCGGTGTCAACCGAGGCAAAGCTTCATGGCCGGACGTACTGTAAAAGACTGGACACGGCTATGCCGCCAACAGCGTGTCTCCACGGATCTGATCTCTTGCTCCAGTACCTCGCTGATTACATGCCTCGCCTTTGTCCGTTCGTCTTCGGGGGCATTGACCCGCGAGATGCCCTCCAAAGCAAAGAGTAACTCAATGCAGCCAAGCTTAGGTGCCACACATACACACTGGCTTCAGTACCGTCGGCTCACTCCGTGGATCAAAGCTTATCGGCAACACAAAGGATAAGCAGGAGGGTTAAAAAAAAAAGCGATGAAAAAGGGCCGACATCGATAAGCCACATCTCATTCACAGCGTTATGATTGTGACAAGCACAATTGGCAAGGGAATTACAACTCAGCCTATTCCTTCGGCTCCTCCGTCATCTGTGCGAGAGTACTGTACTTTCTCACACACGCAATTGGTCGGTGTTCAACAGTCGAGACTCGTGTGACGAGAGACCCTGGCAGTTCTCTCCTCATTTGCCACTTTTCACCTCGCCTGTCACCTCATCCTCGCCTGTGCTCAACTGCTCAAGACAGAAAAAGCCGGCAGCGCACGTCAGCACGGCACAGCTGTGTGAGCTTTGACCTGCAGAAAAGAGCTGCTTCTTCCCCACACTTTTACACATGCATCTCTGCATGTCTGCTCTTCTGCAGTGAATGCTCAGTCGTTTTTTGCCCCGCCTGGACACTCTTCCTTCCTTCTTCTTCGCCTTCCTCTTTCCTGTTCTCTCTGCTCAGCCTCAGTGTCGACTTCACCGTCCAGACAAGTAACCAATCGCTCGCTTCTGGTCTCCATCACTCTTTCCACCATCATCTCTATCCACACTCACATCAAAGCTCTGTTCCGCAGACAAGCATCAACATCCTTCCGCACGACATTACCGCATATTCGCTTCGTCGCTACTACCGAGCATAGCAACTCCTCAGCTTCACTGCTATCGCTCCATCCCAATTTAAGCAGTTGAGATCCTCTGCGTCGTTTTCTGAAGATAACCGCACTCTCTTCTCGGCCTCGATCATCGTTTCTCCACTTTCCATCTCTTGCAGTATCCGTGCCCCTTCGAAGCCCCCGTCCTCTTGTGCAGCAGCGTCTGCCTAAACCACATCCCATCACCATCAACTTTCGAGGACCCAGGGGCCCTGCGCCCCGGATCGCTCGCGCCTTTAAAAGCTCACACCTCCGCGCTCTGCACTTTCGGAAAGTCTAGGAACCTGGTCAAGCATTTGTACGCCTTTCCTCGCTGCACATATCGGTGCTCAAACAGCATCGGCATACATCAAGGCTACCTCTCCCTGCATCTCTGCACTCATCACCGACAAAGCGTATCGCGCATAGTAGCACGTCTTTGTCACCTGACTAGTAATTGAGCATTGCTCGACGTACGAAAACGCAAAGACACAACCTCTGAGCTTTCTCACATGGCTTCTCCTACAGCAATTCCTCACGCCGAAAAGTCTGCTCATCACCGTCACCAGCCTCAAGCCATCGCTCCCACTGACCTGTCCAGCGAGATCCGTACCAGCGAAGGCCACAGGCTCTCCTTCTCCCCTCCTGTTTCCTTTTATTCTCGCGCTTCAGCTCAAGGAAACAACCTCCGCATCCCCACCGGTATGGCTTCGACCATGGGGCCCTCGAGCCCCACCAACCGTTTCTCCATGGGCTTTAGCCCTAGCAACGGCAAGTCGGATGAAGGCCGAATGTCGCCTCCGCAATGCCACACTCGTGCTCGCTCGCAGACTGCGATCGGTGCTGGCACCATCACTTCGAGCCTCGACTCTTCCAGCATGAGCGACTCTCAGCCGTCTTCATACGTCTCGGCATCGGACCTATCCTTCTCGCGCTCTCCTACAACCCCTGGCAGCTCGTTCTCATCGGCTTCGGCTGGCTACTCACTGGGCCGGGTGCCTTCGCTTCCATTGGGCGCATCATACGAGCAGGCGCAGAAGAGGTTCAACAGCGGTAGCTGGGGCCAGAAAGTCGGCTGGATGAACACCATGCGACCTGGTCCTCTTTCTCCTACGCTGAGCCGAACTAGCATCGATGAAGGAAGCGTCAGCGGCGACAGCGGCAACAACGGCACCATGGGTAACCTACTTCGTCGCTTCAGTCTGAGCGGCAACACGTACAGAACGCCCGTCTCGCCTCCGGCTGCTTCTAACGCACCAGTGGCACCTGCTTTTGACTCTGCTTCCTCTGCGGCCGCTATTCCTCGATCCGCCTCACCCAAGTCGATTCCTACACCTCGCGACTCGGGCGTGGCGTTTGACGAGGGTAGGACCGCTACAAGAGGACGTCAGCCTAGCTTCAGCGGCAGCACCAAGCGAAAGCCAAGCCCCATGGGTGAGAGACTCTTGATGGGCCACTTCAATGCTCATTAAGGCGGTCAAGTTCGGACGTGGGTGTAGTGGAGCGAGAAGTCAGCGTTGCATATGGTGTCAAGTAGCGCTCCGATTGCGCGTCTACTTGCAAAACCAGCCTTTGAAGCGACCTGGCCCGATATCCGCAGCATCACGATTGTCCGCCGAAAAGCCTTGTTTGCTCGCAAGCCAATCGTCATGTCTCGCGATAAGTTCTGTTCATTGTCAATATGCTCCGTTTCAGTCCAATTGCTCATCATATAGTCAGAGCAAAACTGCAACGGATCTACATCATCTCGCCGTGGTATCTCTATGGTCGACACTGTTTTCTTTGTGGTGTAACGATACGCATGTCCCGTGGTTACTAGTCCGCATACTTTCCGATTCCTGGTCCTGGTCAAGTTGTTGTTGTGTCCTCTCTGTCGGGTTGTCCTGTCATGTTTCGGTAGCACTGTGTATCCTGTTTCAATGCAAGTTTTCCATCCTCCAGCATAGTGTGTAAGGGTGACTTCTTATCGTCCTGTCTGTAAGAGAAGTGAGAGCCTCAAGGGTCATGTCGTGGCGCATTCGTGCCCCCGGCGGTAGTCATACAATGTGGTGATGTTCAAGCACGCCCTCTCTAAGGACCATACTGACTGTCCGGAATAAGGCGAAGCGAAGTTTTCGCGTGGTTATCGTGTGTCTCAGTTGAAATTTTGAGGGGACAGACAAGCTTCCAGGAATAGCTATAGCCTGCACTCGACTCTTTTTCTCGCACTCGGACGTTGGACATTTCGCATGCTGATCACGGCGATCATCCCGACAGTCTTACTTATATTCCCAGCTACCGGTGAGGCGATGTCTCTGGATATCAAAGGCCTCGCTGAAGCAACGCGGTGAGAATTGAGGCTAAGTAGCAGCGGCTGGAAGCCGATCAGCAAAGCTGCCACGGGATCGGAAGAATACCGACGGTTGACCGATGCAATCTGACGCCGATGCTCTCACACTCGATGGCTATTGTCATTTGCGCAGACAGTTGCGATTGGCGTTCAAAACAAGCAACCTCATTCAAGGGCTGGTCGAGAACGTGCAAGCTGAAATCAAAAGCAAGATTGCCAAGACAAAAGAAGCTGTCGCAGAGCCTCAAATGGTACCGACGGTAAGTTACTCAAGAGTTTCGACCCCGGATCGGCTGTGCGCGCACGATCTGCAAGCGCATCTTTAGCGAACTTTGCAGATTGATCATGCTTTCTTTGCAGCCTCTCTTACTGTAACTCAATGTGGACGCTCAGATGTCGACGCTGGTCAAGCGTCGACAGTAGTGCATGTGATAAGGCATTGTGAAAGCGTGGAGCATAGCGGAAGACGCCGATGTCGCTGCCACGTTGCGCACTTTTAGTCTTGTCTTGGTCGCAGCAAGCTTAACTTCCAAGGATCAGCGTCGAACGTCGAGGCTACGTTAGTGAAGCGTCAAAAGGCTTGCGCTCACTCTCCCTCAAGTTGCAGCAGACGACACAGCTGCGAGACGGAATTCAGTGCCAAACCTCCACAACCTCCTCTTTCAGTGTTTTCTAGCTCTTCCTGCGTCGTGAATCACAAAATTCTGGAAATTGGCCATGAGTCAAGACCAAGTTAGCCGAAGCGTTGTCTCTCTCTCTGACCCCACTCCTTGACGCAACGACTTCAACACACGCAGCACCTGCTCGCTCTCTGGCTCAACGACGCTGATTCCGCCGTCGTTGTTACTCTTCACCGTCATCCGCTCCCATTCTCTCATTTGAGCTCAGTCTTTGGAAGTCGCCGTGGCTCATTTGCAACTCCGACCAACCGCGATCGATACTTGACAAGGTGGCCGTTAACGTTGTCAAAGTCATCGCCTCTTCCCTCTCGACGCTTACACGCTCGCATACTTCATCCCCTTCTTCCGCACCCCACCTCATTATCCCATAAGACGGAAGCGCTTCAACAATCGCGGAGAAGTCTTGGACCTTCGACCACCAGACTAGTATAACTTTTCCGCCTTCTCCATCATCCCAGCGATCCCCGCGCATTTTTGATCAACTCTTGATCTGTTCACAACGCCTTTGCACTTCTAACCTAAAGTATCCGTAGTGGCGCTACTGCCCTCCATCCTCATGCGTACCACCTCATATCCGACAAGCGCACCATCGCATAACTGAGTAGGATTCGTGGCCGACCCGGTAGCGCTTCGCCATGGCACTCCATCAGCTGTTCACGCTGGCCTTTGCGTTGCAGCTGGAGCCTCTGCCTACGCTCGACTACGCAGCAGTGCCCTACGTCAAGAGTCCAGATAGAAGCACCGACTCTCTCGAAGAGCCAGAGAACCTTCGCGTAGGCGCTAACACCAAGCTCGAACCTATTCACACTCGTCACCTTCCACATTCAGTAGATACCCTTTCCTTTCTTCTCAATCATACCCGGGCTGTCGATGCCGTCGAGCCCTTCTCCAAGCTCATCGCTCTACTCGACGAAGCTGACGATGACCCAGAGTTTCGCAATCTGCGAGAGTTCTTCGATGCACGCTATACCGACGACGGATCTCTGGTAGGAGCGGAGAAGGAACCTCACCGTCGCATGCGCAGCATTTCGCGCGCTGCTTCCACCAAACAGCCGGGTCGACGGCCCAGCCAGGCCACAGAGGGCCGCAAATCGTCCTTCGCAACCAGTCTTGGAGGTGCCAGCGGTCTCAAGCTCAACTGGCTTCGACGAAACAACAACTCTGACTCCCACCATCACGAAGGCTCTGATGACGAAGATACACACTCCAGAGTCTCGAGTAGCGGGCATACTTCAAATCCAGCACCGCCGACCGCACCGTACATTCGTCTTTCTAAGAAGCCGCTTTCTTCATCCCCCGCGAGCCAGACTTCTTCCTCCTCTTCCTCTCATCATAGGTACGGAGACCATGACTCCACCACCCTCGTCACTTTCCGAGTTCGTCTCGACCTACACTCTGTCCACCTGGCACCGCCTCCTCCCAAGCTACGATCGCATCGACACGCCGACACTTTCGGTACAAGCTTGCATCGCACTGGCTCTGCCAAGTCCGCAACATCTTCCGACTGGAAGCGGCGCCGGCCTCGCAACTCCAGTTTGTCGAGCGGAGGTGCTGCTTTACGCCCAGTCACCAGCCCCGATAGCATGGCTTCTTTAGGTTCCGTAGCTGCTGCCGTGAATGGCGACTTCGATCACCACACGGGGCCCGCCAAGCTTAGCATCGACACCAATGTCACAGCCTCAGCGGTCAAGTCGACACCAACGGCCGAGACTCCCAGTCTCGCTGCAAGCGGTGAAACCAACCTACCGAGCATCACCGAAGGAGCCGTCGCTAGCCCTGAGCAGCCGTCTTCCCCAACCCCGGTGGGCAAGCCATCCCGTCGCCCCTCTATGATGACCAAGCTACTCGAGTTTGGCAGGAAGAAGTCATTCCTTGACCGCCCTCAGAACGATGCAAACGACAATCGGTCCGTCTCTCCTGCTCCTTCTCATGGTGAAGATAACGCGACACCCTCCTCGAACCGTCGAACAAGCTTTCGTTCAGGTCTGCGCCAGCATCTTGATAATGGCACTCCTTCAAATGATGAGGCGCTCGATCTCGAGGATGAAGACGACGATGGCGCCGCACGAGCTCGGATGATGCACCAGTCTCAGAAAGATGGCAGTGCACCAAGCCGACGTCGAAGCTCTGCTGGCAGCTCCGGCAAGGGCAATGCCAGCTCAAGGTCTCATCACGATCTGCTACCTGTGCAAGAGGATGGTCGCTTGGACCTCACCATGGTTTCGTCGCGATCCAGTGTCGGCACCTCGTACTCCGAGCGCGCCATCCCTGAAGAATCTGTCGGTGGCAACATCTCAGCACAGGGAGCTGGCAGACCCACATCGAAGAAGCAACCCGCTGTCGTTGTGGAGGGTGGTGACTTCTTGAGCCTGTTCCGTGCTGCTTCCGCTCTGGGCCTGGAGTCAATCCAGGACCCTCTCGATTACAAGCACGAGGGCGAGCCCGTAGGTGCCAACGCTGAAGGCGACGATGTCACCACGCCAGGGCAAGAGAGTGTTCGCGCGGGCAAGCAGCCAGCGAAGCAAGTCGGTGACTCAGGTAGCATCGATACCCCCTCTGCGCAGACACCGCAGGTCAGGCCCAAAACTAGCTCTCTACCTGCGACACCTGGCCGATCTGTTCGGTCGCTGGATCTCGACAGATCGCCACATCCCAGATCTTCCACGAGCAACCCGATCGATGCAAGCTTCAAGCTCGGTGCGTCCCTAGCCGAAAAGAGCGGTGGTGAGGAAGACGAGGCGTGGTGGCCTTGTGGCGATGTCGACCCTCTTCCCATCAGCATTGCGAGCGCGCTAGGTCAGGCATTGGGATGGGAGGGCATCATGCATCTTTGTTACGGCAAAGGCAGTCGGGCTGCGTCTGAGGGCAACTACGTCGCCCTTGGCAAAGCTGCAGCACTCGATCAGGCAAACAAGCTGCAAGAGAGGAGTGTATTGGCTTGGAGAACAGGTGTAGCCAGCGCAGGCACTTCCCCGCCCAAGACAGATACCGTTCAGCCGCTTCACAATCTCACCAGCGAAGCCGTGGACCTGGCTGGCTCGCTGTCTACCAAGCTCAACTTGGACCCTGCTGATCCACCGGTCGACCCTACCACCAACTCTTCGCTGCTTGAACGTCTTCACGGAAAAGCGCCGGCACGCGCTTCCACTGTGCCGCAACCTGTTGGCGAAAACGGAGCAGTGGACGCAAACGACAATTCAGCGATGAACGGAGCAGGCTCCGGTTGGGCTCAGGCATCACTTCTCTTCGGTAGCAAAGTGAATCCTGCAAGGACCTGGGCACATTGGCAAGCACTTTTCAAAAGCATCAAAGGATGGGTCGACGAGTACGAAAAGACTCGAGTGCGCAACGGTCTCTCCAGAGAAATTGGATTGGATCGACCCGTCGATTCCGCAGCAAGTATTGGAGGCGTCGAAAGCGGTGATCACTCGAGTGTCACTCTCTCGGCTCCCGTCAATATCGATGTCGGAAGCCCCGATGCGCAGGTACCGCTTACTATTGGCTCGCCTCCACAGCCTTCGACAGAGGTGCTGAAGGTGCCGCGAGACAAAGTGGACGCCTCGACACTATCAAGAGTACTTGGTACATCACTGAGCATTTCTCCTTGCGTCCTCGCGGACGCCACAAATCGGGCGCATGGCTTCCGCCGTCGTGTTGGTATCCCTGAAGGACTTCCACTAGGCCCTGAAGATGAAGAGACGATCGACTATACGTGGTCTCGCAAGAAGCTCTCGGTCGAACATTTTGCCACGGCACTCACGATCGGCAGCGACAGTGCTTTGCACTACTTCAGTCAGCTCAGTATCAGCAATTGGCCGCATCGGTCTGCATGGGAGCTAGACTACCTTGAGATGTGTGTTTTCAAATCGCCACTCGTAGCTGATCGTTTCCCGCCCCCTGGAGAAGCTGTTGTGCCGGTCTCGCAGTCGTATCAGCCGGCGGAGGGTGCCAGGGATCGCTCTCGGGTATGTCCAAACCCGGACGAAGCAGGTGCATGGAACCCAGACACGTGGAAGAGATGGCTCATCTCGATTCAAGAAGGAGACATCATTGTGCCTGCTGTGGCATGGCAGGCATGGTGGACACTCATCTCGGTGCTCAATGGCGCTGATAGGACGGGCAGAAGCTATGATCTGCAAGTCAAGACAATGGAGGAGCCGTTCGAGGCACTGACTGATCTCAATGTGGTTTATCTGTGATGTCTACTCGATACTTATACCCTACTTAGCATTCGCGTCTGCAATCAATTGATCGTCTTTCGCCCCAATGATGGAACTATGCGTGTGGCCATTGTTTCTCTGCAGACTGGAGCTCATGTCGCCAGAAGATAGCTTTGTCTACAAAGCACGCTTCAATCAGAGACTTGCCGAATGGCTTAAAGGGTGTGAGGCAGTGATTGCACGCAATCGAGAATAAGTTCTGCATTGCAAAGTGTGAACATCGTGCGGACTAATCCTCACTCGCGGCAGCTGCACCAGCAGCAGCAGCCTTCTTGGCGGTCTTCTTGTCCTCCTCAATCGCAATGTTCTTTTCGCTCGGTCCACCATCAGCTTCGGAAGGCAATTCGTGGAATGGCTTTGTGCGCGAAAGGATGAGATCCTTGACATCATCCGCAACATCACCCTGAACGACGATTTCATCTACACCTGGATGTTGGACGCTCTTACTGACTGAGGCACCGGTTGCGAATCTACTTGACAGTGCCTTAGCCACCACCTTCAATGCTGGTAAGGGTGGCGAGAAAAGATGCAAGCCAATAATACTTGTCGTGACTTTCCTCTTTGTTCTAGCTTCCTTTTTGAGAACAATGCGGGAAGCAGCCATTTCAGCCTTGGCTCTTTCTTCTTTTGCGACTGTCTTGCGTTCTTTCTTTGCTGCTTCTCGTTCAAGATCTTCTGCTTGCTTGGTGGTAAGGTTGGCAAGGTTGGAAGAGATGGCTTCTTCCGACCATAGCTTGGAGTAGAGGGCGGGTTGATTGTCGTGTAGCCAGGTGCGGCATTTGGAGGGAGAAGGGCCGAATTCACAGTATTCGGGTGGGAAGGTGCAGACGGCACAGTAGATGACTTCGCGTGGTTGAGGGCCGGTGGGCACGGAAGGGCCTGCTTCGGGGTTTTCTGTGTCTGCCATTTTGGTGATGCTTTAGCTGCGTTAGTGATGATGAAGACGGAAGATGGTTGAATGAGTTGAAGGTTAAGTTGCGATGCTGAGAAGGATTGGAAAAAAGATCTCGTGCGACACTCAATCAATCAATTTCCTCCACACAGCATCGGGACAAAGCTAAACCACAAATGACCCGATGCGACTCTTGAACCGCCATTCCTGCTGTGTACCGTTGGGCGTGATTGTGGCACGAGGCGTTTCGCTTTTGACAGATCTCAACAGAGGATCGCCGGTAGACTGCAGCTTGGCAGTCTCACAGACTCTTCTCTGGCAGTGCTAAATTTGAGAGTCCGCTGCAGCTGCAACAGAAGAAGGTCTCGCCTTTCACTTCTCAAAGCCCGTTCAACAACCCATGGCTCACCGGTAGCCGAAGTCTACTGTCAATTTGAAAAAGTGGGCATCCATCCATCTAGAATAGCTCTCACTTCCTCATTCATCTTTCTTGCCACCATCGTCTCGGACCTCACAAACAGGAACACCAGTGCGATCGGAGCACATCAAAAGGCTTTCCTCGAGAAAGAACAGCCTATACATAGACCACCTATAGAAGATACCGACACTCTTCCCGCGGGTCGCACGGAAACAAGACTTCAAACATGGATGAGCTCGTTCGCTTCGTCAAGCAGCACCGTCGTCAGATCACGCGATTTGCCAAGAAGGCTTTCACCTGGTGGAAGAAAAACCAGGGCGGTGGAGGACAAGGCGGAGGCGGTGCTTCGTACGGTCAGGCAGCATCTTATGGACAACAAGCGCCACACCAACCTCAACAAGGCGGATACGGCGGCGGCTATGGCGGAGGCTACGGAGGTGGAGGAGGAGGCTATGCGGCAGCCGCTGGCCAAGGTGGATACGATCATCCACCACCGCAAGGTGCATACCATGCCCCTCAACCTCAGCATGGCGCACCCACCCAAGGACCTCACTACAAATTCTCTGCAGACAACCAGGTAAACCAACATGATGCCAACTACATGAATCTGCGTAACCAGGCTCGTTCGGAAGGCGACAAGATGGCTCAGTGTTTCGACCAATCGCACAAAGCCTATGCCCAAGGCGACGGAAGCCGCGCTAAGCAGCTCAGCAACGAAGGACACGACCACAAGGCTAACATGGAACGTCTTAATAAGCAGGCTGCTGATTGGATCTTCATGGCTAACAACGAGGATTCGCCACAGGGCACTGTTGATTTGCATGGATTGTATACTTCGGAAGCTCTCGAGCGTACTGAGCAGGCGGTGAGACAGGGTCAGGCTCAGGGCTGGTCCGAGATGAGGATCATCGTTGGTAAAGGGTTGCACAGTAAGGATCACAGACAGCACATCGCTCCGGCTGTTGAGAAAATGATGAGGGATTACAGGCTGGAGGCTCATTTGGATCCAAGAAATGCCGGTGTACTGGTGGTGAATCTGCGTGGAAGTGGACAGGGAGGTGCTGCGTTCACTCGTGACTTGGCTAAGCAGACTACCGGTAATGAGGACGAGTGCGTTATCATGTGAGAGAGCACTTGTAGTGCTGCTGCAAGCTAATATCGGCCTTCATGCCAAGCTTTGGAACGCCTCTCCAATGGGCCGGTATGGCTCCTTCTTGCTTCTTTGTAACCCTTAAGGACAGATCTGCCCTCTATTCAAATTAATGACATACCCTTTCCACAACTCTTCTGTCCCTCCTTGTTCCTGTCATGCCAGCGACGCGCAGTTGCTCCTGTGCCAGAGTCATGAGCGATAGATAGCATGATGAGTCGGCGAATTTCGGACCTAGCCTGTGTGGAATGCAGAACTAACAGCGAGCGATTTGGGCGCACCGGCCAAGACATGCACATCGAATATGCACGCGCTGCTGAGAGAGCAACAAATGCAGCTTTCCATGCAGCTTTCACCGAACGCGGGAGTTTTGACACTTGCAACTGACAGACCAACATCGTCTCCATCACCCAACTATACCGTCCATAACTCGAATTGACTGAATCTCTTCCTCTTCACGATCACCGCCGCATCGCTCACAGTCAGATCACTATTGCAAATGCTCTCCAACACTTGAGCAGCTCGGGCCATCGTTGCCTGTAGCCAAACATCAACAATCTAGAACCCGGCGATCATCTTGGCTAGGACCAGCTGAACTCTAGCAGCAATGACATACGGCAGCTTCGCGGGAGACGGTCATCCTGGCGCACCCTTCAGCGTGGCAACAGCTATCGCTCTCGGTCTTGTGGCTAGTTTCATTCAGAGTCTCGGTCTCACCATCCAACGCAAGTCCCATCTGCTCAACGAATCGCTACCACCTGCTAGACGCAAGACAGAATGGAAACGTCCATTATGGCTCATCGGCTTTGCCATCTTCCTCGTCGCCAATGTCGGCGGTACCGTCTTTCAGATCGGTGCCTTGCCGATTGTCATGCTTGCGCCCCTAGGAGCTGTCAGTCTTCTCTACAATGCAGTCCTGGCACGCTTTCTTCTGAACGATCTGCTCTCCAAGTATATGGTAATGGGAACTGCGCTCATCGCGTCCGGCGCTGTCCTCATTGGATACTTTGGTGTAGTACCATCGCCACCGCACAGCCTTGACGAGCTGCTAGATCTTTATGCTCGCCCTACTTTCGTCGCATTCGCAACCATCTTTGCCTTCCTCTTTGTCGGCGTTCTTACTGTCTCACATCTCGCCGAATGGCAGCTACATACCCGTATCCATCGCAACTCGCTCCCTCCCCGCTCTTCAAAATCGAAACACCGTAGTGGACACGGATTGCGAGGTCGCTTACGACGACGTTGGTCCGCACCTACTTTGGCACCTGTTGCCGAAGTCAACGAAAGCAGTTCCGGCATAGCCACTCCTGTCCTCGCCGTTCGAGATGAAGCCAACTTGCATGCATCTCTTGGTCTCAGCTCGGCTCAGAACATGGTCTATGGCCGAAACATGGTCGCCACACCCATTCCTTCGCTTAACCCCGCTGCAACGGACTCACAACCACCAGGTGCATCACGAACAAAGCCCTCAGACACATCAAACACTTCGAAAAGAGACTATGGCTCGCTCGGTCGAAGCGAAGTCAATTCTCGTAAACGCAAAAAGAGCTTCGAAGTGCCACGTCTCGAACTCAGGGAGGCAGAACAACGTATCGATGCTGAGACAATCAAACAGACAAAGCTCGGTCTTGCTGTTGCGTATGGTGGTGCCAGCGGTACTTTATCTGGTGCCTGTCTCTTGTTGGCTAAATCGGGAGTTGAGCTTCTGATGCTGACTTTCTCTGGGCAGAATCAGTTCGGACGGTGGCAGAGCTGGTTGTTGATTGGGATCCTTCTAGCTGCAGCGCTGTTGCAGCTTTGGTATTTGAACAAGGCGCTTAAGCTTGCAGATCCTACTTTGGTATGTCCTTTGGCGTTTTGCTTTTATAACACTTCGAGTATCGCGCTGGGGTTGGTGTACTTCGATCAGATTGGCGCGTTAGCTTGGTATGATCTGGTGTTGGTGGCTGTGGGTACGGCAGTACTCTTAGGAGGGGTTTGGACGGTCAGTCTGCATGGAAATGAGGATGGATGTGACGAAGGGTCGATTTGCGGGGAAGGTGAGACTCAGCCTTTACTTTCATCTCCGGCATTCTCGGATCGATCACGGACTTCGTCAGACGCTGATGTTGAGGGTCTGGTGGCGGCAAATGGGGCCGGTATTGCTGGACCGCATCTGCCACCTGTCACTATTTCGCCTCATTCTTCATCATTTGTCGATCACAACGTGGCTCCGCTAGCCAGTCCGGAAGAAGCCACCTTGACACTTCACCACAATCAGCATCAGTCGGATAGCAGCACTGCTAGAACGACTCAACTTGGCGCCACACCTCCCAAACGCCGCTCCGGTAGCAACAACGCACACAACCAACGCAGACCTACAATCACACTCGAGTTTCCCTTGCGAGATGACTTATTTTCACCCAAACACGACTCACATTTCGCGACTTCTCCTGGTGACATTGAAACTCATGCAGGATCCAGCAGCTTGCCGGCTGTACACCATTCCCCCGAAGCCTCACACTCAGATCACGACGGCAGCACGAGCAGGAGGAAACCTTCTTTGTACAACACAATCTTGGAACATGGTCTCTCAATTGGCATCAGTCCAAGCTCACCTGGATTCTACCTGCAGCCTCGGTCACCGTCGCTCTCTCGAGCTAATTCGACCTGGCAGCGTCCGGCGAGACATGCTCAGAGGAGTATGTCGGAAGCTGATGCCCCCTCGACTGTTACTAGGTATGGTGGTAGGGGAGGTCATAGGACGGAGGGCAGTGAAGAGTCTGTAATCGAACAGACGGACGCAGCAGCAGCGGCAGCAGCTAACGAGGAGGGAGGCGATTCAGGTTTCGGAATCATGCTCGATCAGATTGATCTGAGTAGAAGGTTGGAGGCGGTCGGTTTGAAGGAGAGCGGGAGGAAGTGGTGGTCTCGACTTAAACCCTGGGGGAGGAGAGGTGGAAGAGGAGAGGTCGGGCCATTGATAGAGGATCAGAATGGAGAAAGGGAGCAAGATTTCATCGTGACTAGCAACAGTAATGGAAGTTTGATGGCTGCTCCAAGACCGAGGTCTCAGACAAACGAGTCTCCACAAGTCGGACTCGGAATACAGACTGGAGCAAACGCAGACTCGTCGTCAACAGGCGCGGGGCGATGAGCCCAGCTGATCCACACCCGGAGGCTGGGTCGCTTGATCTTGATCTCATTTTGTAAGACATCCATTCGTGGCAACAGAGATACCCGGAACACCTTTTCTTCACTCGTGAGGAGCACATCCTGTTGTTTCGTGCGAATTCCGCTGATCATCACCAAAGATGAGGTACGGTTGGTATCATTGATTGAGTGCGAAGAACAATTCGCGACTAAAAGCTTCCAGCATTGACCAAGAACAGATCCCTCTCATTCGTCTTGATCCACTTTGTCAACCCATTCGCTATCGCCACGATTGCTGACTTTGACACTTGCGGATTCACACATAAATACAGCTCGAATGGAGCTGTGATCCAACCCAATACCTGCTCGTTTTCCGTCTTCACCAACTGCATTTTCAGCCTTCTATCCGCATTTAGTAAAGGTCTTGTATTCTGACCGCCCCAAATTCCGGCTGCGCTGCCAAACCCAAGTGCTGAAGCTAGTTGAGAGCTTCCTCCGTCGATTGCTGGAGTTGTTGGGTTGGAAGCTGTCAGGTTTTCTGGATTTGTTGTGGATTGAGTGGAAGGTGGGACAGGATGGTGGATATTATGATGAACGAGAGAGTAGAGTGTGAACAACCTCTTGCGATCGGTGGCATTGGTACTGTACGGTTCAGGTAAGGTCGGTGATGTGAGTTGGATCGTGCTGTTGCTGCGATAGACGAAATGACGCAGCCCGGCCAATCCGAGTTCTGCACAAGTATAGGCAGAAACGCGAGGGGCACCTTCTTCGATGTTAGTTGGGTCGGAAAGATGTCGACAAAGCGTGAGAATGTGACGTTGGAAGTTTGTCATCCAGGCTTCACCTTCCTCTGTCGACACGTGTTTGTGCGTCTTAGAAGACGAGCGCTGCTTGTTTGATGTCTTCTTTGCTTTCGTGATTGAAACGACTGAGGCCGTATCCGAACCTTCAGAAGCCCCGGCTGGTGCTTTCGCGACGAGAGAAGAGATCCAAGTCGACACTACGGGAAAGGCATCTTTGTCCGCAGTGACGACGATGACCGCTAGCTCAGACGACGACATCTTGCCATTGGTCGAGCCCCCTTGTGATGCCCGCTGCGACTCTGAAGAGGTACTGCTCCAGCTTTCAGGGTCCAGAAACTTGACATAGGCGTGGATGAAACCCTGTGGCGCAAATTTTGGCATACTGAATGGCAGCCAGATCTCTGCTTCTTCTGATCCACCAGAACGCTTGATAGAGCGACTGCCCATCACAGTATTGGTGAGCAAAAGCAAATCAATCGGATGCACCGAATGCTTTCGAGGCCGAAGCAGCGTAACAATGCGTCCATTGGCAATCAGCAATACGTAGAGAAGATCTTTAGGTCGCTGAGGTTGCGTCGACGAGCTTGATTCTGCAGCTGGTGGTTGCAAGGCAGCAGTGAGCTGATCGCGAAGAGTCGGAATAGTGATTCGTATTGGCTGGAGCGCTTGCAGCCACCATTGATGGCACGAAGCCCAGTCTGTTATCAATCGCTTTGCCTGTCCCCTTCCCACCCCATCTTCTGTGCTGGTATTCAGAGTGTCTCCTTCCTCCTCCTCGTCAGTCTCATTGGCATTCAATTGATTGACCAAATAGTCAAAGATCCCTTCCGTACCTTCGAGCAGCCTTCGCAGGTCGAAGTTAGGCATGCGTGCGAAAAGTCTGTTTAGTTGACTTGCCGAGACCAAGCTGATGACTTGCAGATAGAGATACTCTAGATGCTGTCGCAGCGTTGACGGCTCCTCGTCCCAGCTTGACACGCAGACGAGATAGAGCGGAGCGCGCAGAAGAAAAGTGATGAGAAGATCTCCCTGTCGGATATAGCGTAGCTTATCCGAGTCTTCGTCAGCGAAGATGGAAATCAGTGCTTGCATGACACCGACTTGGGTGGTGCTGCTTTCGTCTTCCTCATCGCTCTCGTCGCCGGATGGTGTCGGGGCGCCTTCGTTTGTTCGTACGGACTGCTGTGCTCGACGTCGTCGATCCCTTCTCCTCTTGCGACGAGCCAGTGATGCATGTGAGATGTAGATTGGCTTGCCTGCTGATGAGAGAATGTAGTACTTCCTATCCGCATATGGTTCCGGCTGTCCTGGAGTGGCCACACCAGCTGCCTTGTCCGGCAGTGCTTCTTTGTCGCCTTTGCTCGCTGATTGAACCCCCACGCCATCCTCCTTCACATCGCGCTCAGCAGCACTCTCTGTTTGCTGCGGTTCGACAAACTGTGGCGGCAAAGCTCGTCTACTTGCGGTTGCATCTCTGCTGGTACTCCGACTGCGCTGCTTTTCGGATGCTCGACTGACTGATAGCTGTGACAAGCGCGAACGCAAGCTCTGATTCTGGGAAGCTCGATCTGCAGCTGCCTTGTCATTGACACGATGTAATAGGTCGAGCGCATGTATGCTTGAGCTGCTGGTGATGCCTACAGCTTCTGGCTCATCCTCAGTTGCGTCATTGAATGCGCCTTCGCTGCTGAGCTCGCAGTCATGTGATGCGCTACGGTCTGAATTTTGACGAGAGGGTATATGTACTCGAGAATCATGGCTTGAGCTCGGTTGAGTGGACTGCGATCGGCCACTGAAGAGGTCGTCGCTGGTTACGGCCTGCGGTGTTGACGGGCTGAATGAGAGATCGGGTATTGGAGTTGTTGCTCTCGTTGAGTTGGAGCTGAAGGTAGATGCTGGCAATGACCTGGATGTGGAAGCGTCAGCTGCAGTGCTGATGTTAGAGCTGACTGTGATGTTGGAGGACGTGGTTGAGGGTGAAACGGAAGCCGATGTCCATGACTTGGTCAACAGCGCTGATGGGCGAGCAGGAGGGGCTTTCAAGCTGCGAGGAGCTGACGGACCTGCTTCAGCATCGATGTTCGCATCGCGACTCGATGATGTCGGCGCTTGAGGCATCGCCGCTAACTATTTAAAGGTGGTGGTCTGATGGAGGACAGACACCAAACTGACAAGCTATGAAGGTTCCGTGAGAAGGTCATGGTCGCGACCCTGAATTTCCTCCACACCAACACTTTTCGAAGGTCGCACGAGCCGTTTCTTTTCGTGAAGTTCACAAACAAACCTTCTTCAACGACGTCTCGCATCATTTCCACACGGAAGCAGCTATCAAGATGTCGGCAGCATCGCCACTCTACGCTGTTGCAGACTTCTGCCGTGAGTATCATTGCTCGTATCGTCCCCAGGCCAAATCCACTTGACAGTTCTAACTCTCCACTTCACCTCGCGTAGTCATCCCGATGGGCACGCCGACAACCTCGGTCGGCGAGTACATTACAGAGTGTCAACGAGTGCTCGAAGGCATGAAAGATCAGGGCATTCGTTACGAAGTCCAGTGAGTAGAATAGCAACGTTTATGCTTATTTCGGGCTATGAAAGCTGACAACCCATCGTCTCGTTCTCCCTCGCAGCGGCTACGGCACCAACCTGGAAGGAACCTTCCCCGTCGTCTGCAAGGCCATCGAGCTCTGTCACGAGGCAGTGCACCGTCTGGGAGCACAGAGAATAGCCACCGATATCCGCATTGGCACACGGACCGACAAGCCACCGCCTACACTTGATGGTCAGACAGAAAATCAGCGCAAGAAACAGAGCGTCATTCAACGCCTTGCTCAAGATTGAGGCTCTGTTCTTGTAAAAAAATCAGCCGGCTGCACGCATTCGCAAAGATTCAGATGACTTGAAAAGAGTAGGCTATTACAAATGCTGTTACGAATGCCAGTGACTGATACTATGGCCGAACCTAGAAGCTCTCCAATACCTTGGCAGCCCAGGCGTTCGCCTCGATGCGAGGTCTGAACTCATCCACTACCTTCCTCAATTCCTGCAGCTCCTCTTCGGGGTCTGCATGGCGTGCGCGCTTGGCACCTCCTGCCCCGCCATCTGCTTGCTGAGTCCGCGAAGCCCATGTCTTGAGGAATTCGTCCACCAACGCTGCTCCTTCCTTTGTCACATCCTCGGGCAAGCTATCCAGCACCGATTTGCCGCTTGCAGGGTCATCTTCATCGTAGTCCTCCAACTCTTCCGCCTTCCGCTTCGCCAGCGCGATGACCGAAGGTGGGAAATTGGCAAGCTCAGCAACATTGATACCAAGACTCTGGTCACTGATTCCCGGCTCAACCTTGTAAAGCAGAGTAATGTCACGATCCTGTCGTGAGCCTCCCTCTTTCTGCTCGACGTGAGCCACAACGTGAAGGTTGCGTACGTGCTTTTGTTGGCTCGCCAAATTGGTGAGCTCGTGAAAGTGCGTAGCAAAGAGACACTTGCATCGAATGTTGGTAGCGATCCATTCTGAGATGGCCCAAGCAAGACCAAAACCATCGTAGGTGGAAGTGCCTCGTCCCAGCTCATCGATGATAATGAGTGAGTCTTTGGTGGCAGTCTTAAGGATCGTGGCTGTCTCGAGCATCTCAGCCATGAAAGTGGAGACACCTTTGAGCTGACTGTCACCTGCTCCAACTCTTGCGAGGATGCAATCAAATACGGGCAGCTTAGCACCCGCGTCCGCTGGGACGAAGCAGCCAATCTGTGCCATGAGAGCAATGATGCCGACTTGACGGATGTAGGTCGACTTGCCGCCCATGTTGGGACCTGTGATGACCAGGAACTCGGAGGAGCCACGCACCATCTCCGTATCGTTCGGGATGAAGCTGATATCGTCCATCACCTCAAGGCATGGGTGGCGTGCGTTGCGAAGGTCAACATCTGCATTTGTACCTTTGTCGCTCACAATCGGTTTGGTATATGGCACAGGTGCGCTATCCGAAACATGAGCGAAGCTGACGATAACATCAAGATGGGCAAGTACCACATTGAGCTTCTCGAGTGGCGAGCAATAAGATGATGCGATCTGAATGACTTCCTTGACCAAACCGCTCTGCGATCGGCTGTAGCGTTCTGACAAGTCCTTGAAGTCGGTGGCAAGGTCACGCAGCGCCTCGTTGGTAAAGTAGAGACCACCCTTGACGGTAGCGATGTCAGAATATCCCTTTTTGTTGCGGACCAAGCCAGCGTCGGTACGTGTGACTCGCAAGCAATAGCCGTAGATGTGGTGGTTCTCCAGATGCAGCTTCTTTTCGGTGTCCATGCGCAGCTCTTTGCCTGCTTGTCGGTGCTGTTCATCGAGCTTGTCGCGTGTATCGTCCAATGCTTCTTTGATCTGTCGCAGGTTGTCGTCAAAGTCAGGCTTGATGACAAAGTTGTGATGGGTCAGCTCCTGTAGGTCGATGGTAGCCTCGACCAGCTCAGTGTACTTGGCGAGTGACGTGTCGTGCATTCTGAGTGGCTCGATGAATGTTGTTTCGAGCAGCTGCTGGTGTGCGTCTGAGGCTGTCTCCATGTCGGCGAGCATCTGGATCAATCCTGACAGTCGCAGAACTGCTTGATAGACACGCACAACGTCCTCTAATGTCGCTACACCCTTCTGGAAGCGCTTGCTGATGCGGTGCATGTCAGGCATCATCTTGAGGTAATCTTGCTGGACGAGCTCACGTGTGCTGTTGTCCGTTACGAAGAGCTCTACCAAGTCTTGTCTCTGCTTGATGGCATGTACATTGACTAGAGGCTGCTTAAGCCATTGCCCGAGCAGTCGTTGACCTTGGCCAGTACGGCAGCGGTTCAACAAGCCGAATACACTGGTGTTCTTGCTGGAACCTGTTTGTCCTGGCTCCGGAAACAGATTGAGCGCGCGCAATGCAGAGCTGTCGAGGCGAAGGTATTGGGAGAGGTCGTGGGTGCGGATGGTATATTGACCAAAGTTGAGCTCGTCGGTGAGCAGAGCCAGATAGGAGATGAGAGCAGAAGCAGCACCCATGGCGACTTTAAGATCAAGTTCTGGAATCGAGATGCCGGAGGATTCCTCTCTGAGCAAGCGACGCATGTCTTGCTCAATGTTCTTGCCGGAAAAGTCGGCACGTCGATTGTCGAAAACAACAACGCCGCAACGGTCAATGACCTCGCGAAGCTTCTTGAGGTCGACATCCGCGCCCTTGTCGTCCTTGGGAAGGATGCATTCCTTGACGCCGAGCTGGATGATGAGCGATTCGGTATTGCTGTACAGGTCGTTCTCAGCGTACTCGGCTATGCAGAGCTCACGGTTGGTAGCATCGGCAAAAGCAGCTCCAACAGTCTTGATGCCATCGCGTGTGGTCAATTTGATAGCCATGACGATAGGCGAGCTGACGATATCGGCATTGACAAAGATCATGTCTTCCATCTGCTGCAAGTTACCCGGAGACGCTTGCTTCACGATGGTCCATTGATTGTTGCGCTTGCCTCCAGCATTGCTGTAAATTTCGACACGCATTTGACGGGTGGTGAGCGCTTCACGCAAGAAGTTCTTTGCTGCAGCGACGCTGAGAGTGATGGAAGGCAGCCCTTTGTCTTTGCCACCGCTGCCGAGATACTTGAGCGCGGAATGCGTCCTGAAGACGAGATTTGCAATGAGGATGGCATCGTCACCATGTGCAGAGTAAAAGTCGGAGCGGTCAAAGAGACGAAGAGTTCCTGGCGAAGGAGTGGGCATAGATTTGAAGAACTGGCAGAAGGAGTTCTCGGCGACATTGTCAAGTCCGAGATCAGGCTTCTCGGACGTCGACGGACCGTCGTACATGAGACCCGACATCTTGTCCAGCCAGCTACGTTGGAGAAGTGTGAGTACGGAAGATGGTGATGGTGAGTAAAATGCCTGCAACGACCTCGCATGTAAGCTGCTCAGCATTAGAAGAACCAGTGAACCCTGCTCTCTAAAAGTGTTACTCAGACCCTTTACGCGACGCGTGATGGCGAGCATTGTGGAGGCGTCTAGAAAATTTCCGACTGATAATGTTGGACTGGTAGCCTAACATTTCAGCTCTTTTGCCACTGTTCGTCTGGCTCATGCGTACTCTCCACACAGTAATGTTTGGGACATGAAGACTCTGAGACAGCAGGAGCTTGCCAAGACGACGGGTTCAGTGGCTGAAAGACCACGTTGCTTTGTCTGTGTGCCTAGAGCTAGCCGATATCACGGTTGCTGTGGTCACAAGTTACACCACGGATGCTCGGAGACAGAGATACCGGAACGTGAACATCAACATCCTTGGAGGAAGGATACGTTCCGCACGACCGCAGGCTGGGAAGAACGTGCGCAAGTGCTGCTTATCCCGCAGGCCCACGGCCTTCTCCGACGCTGATTGGCAGAAGTGGTTTTGAGTTCCGTCGATAGAAGCGAGGCAAGACACACACCGAAGCGAGGTTGATCGCTGAGAGCGAATTTTGGCTGTCCAATTCGGCACACTTTCTTCCGATTGATACTCTTCCTCTTTGCAACAGCCACTCAGTGACTTTGTACTGTAGACTGTATCTAATGCAGAGCCTCGTGAGCAGGCTTCTCGCGCATGCAGGAAGAGCCAGTCAACGCTTGAACTTCCTCCTTAACTACCCCGGCTTCGTCACGATTGTATGCCTTCATGCATGACAGTAGGAACGTGTGCTTTTCTCGGCAGTTGGTACCTTGGCGAGAAGCTTTTGTTGCCTTGTCTACCAACCCTTGATGCTTGAGAGCAGGAACAGGAAGATACTATAGCCGAGTGAGACGGGTTCAGCTCGCTTGGCGACGTGCGTATGAAGACTGGTGGAAGGATTTCAAAGCATCAAGACCCTTCTTCTGAGGCTGTCGTTGGAGAAGAACGTCCGAAGAAGTTGAGCTCATCCCGAAAGATATAAGAAAGACGAACTTCGAGCTTTAAGAAATGTCTCTGTCTCTTCCATCTTTCATACTCATCCTTATCTCGCAACCTGAACGCAAAATGAAGTTCATCGCCACCGCCTCCCTCGCCCTCCTCGCTGCCGCTGGCTCCGTTGCAGCTGATCCTCTCCTCAGCCAGCTCGGCCAGCTCGGCAACACCCTCAAGAACAAGGGTCAGGAGATCGCTGCTTGTGCCAAAGCCAGCACTCAACTCTCTTGCCACGCCTCTTATTACATTCCTGCCAGCTCTCCAGCCAACTGTTGCTTCAACGGTGCCCTTGTCGAAGGTGGCAACCAGAGTGGTCTCATTCTCTCCACCCAGTTCTGGACTACCAACGCCCCTGAAGCCGTCAACAATGGTCCCGAGCACTCCACTACCATTCACGGTCTCTGGCCCGACTACTGCGATGGCTCCTATCCTCAGTTCTGCTCTTCTGTCAGTGGCATTCCCGAGTACACTGGTCAGCAGATCGAAGCTGTTATGCAAAAGTATGATCCCGCACTCTACGCTTACTACCAGAAGTACTTTAAAGACCTCAACGGCGACTCCACTGACTTCCTCGAACATGAGTACAACAAGCACGGTACTTGCTACACTACCATGCGTTCGCAGTGCCAGCCTCAACTCCCTTGGATCAGCCAAGCTGATTACGCTGTGCTCAACTACTTCCGTCAAATCGCTCACAAGTTCCAGGAACGCCCAACTTATCAATTCCTCGAGGCTGCCGGTATTACCCCGAGCGCCACCAAGAACTACACTTTGACTGATTTGCAGCAAGCACTAAAGAACGGTCACGGTGCAACACCCTTCGTCGGCTGCAACAAGAAGGGAGAGTTCAACGAGGCTTGGTATTTCTGGAACGTAGAGGGTCAAGTTAACTTTGGCTTGTACAAGCCCGTGGAGTCGACGACCACGTCGTCTTGCCCACAGAGCTTGAGGTACTTGCCTAAGCCTTGAGCTTCTTTTATTGTATAATCACAAGGCATCTATATAAATCGGGAAACGCTTGTTGCGAACACGTTCTGCTTGTGTGTGCACGAGGCTGTGAGATCAGTCTTTTGAATCGACATTGTTCACAGAATGGACATGAACGTCTCCTCCCAGCCTGAGGAACGATCACTCGAGCAATAAACAGAACAAGTCTGGTAAAAGACCATTTCGAATTGAGACAAATACAAAGCAGAACAATGTAATGGAGTTATTAATGTTGAGCGTGGTTCGCATTTCACGAGTCGCTGAGAGAGAAGATGAAAAGATTGCAGCACCACCGATATACTTTTGCTATCAGTTGGTAATGGTGAAAGCATGAGAGAGGTACGACTCATAGTCACTCTCAAGGGTTCCCTCGGTCAGAACCCGCTGAGCACGGAGGAGAACCTTGTAGGTACCGGGAGTGAGCGTAGTGCTTCCGTTTTGAGGCAAGGCCAACTGAGGAGTGATGAGCTGAACGTTGTACGAGTAGTCAGCGAGCTGACCGGTAGCACTGTTCCTTCCATTGTAGTAGCCGTTAGCGAGCATACCGACAGTCTTGACGTCGGCGAACTTGTTGCCAGCAGGAGCAGGGTTGTTACCAGGCTTGGGAGCAGGAGCACCACCGGGGCCATCACCTTTGCCGGGCTTAGGACCGGGACCGGGAGGACCAGGAGGACCGGCAGGGCCACCAGGAGGACCACCCGGACCAGGCTTGGGCTTGGGCGAGTTGGGGCCACCAGGCTGGGGCTGGATCTCCTTCTGGCCGTTGGCTTGGCGACGGTGGTGAACGAACCTCTTGTGGTTGGCAGCAGCAGCTGAGGTAGTCTTGGTGTTGAGCGAACCGTCCACATTGTAAGTAGGCTGGAAGTCAAGAGTAGCGTTGACAATGTCAAGCTGAACGTAAGGAGTACCGTAGTTGAAGCGGTAAACAAATTGAGGCCAGTTGTTGACGTTGCTCAAGCTGTAAGTGGTGTTGTCATCCTCAATGAAGCTGTTGCCGTCAGCGGAAGCAAGGACGGGAAGACCAACACCGAAGAGCTCGCTAGTGTTGTCAAGCACCTGAGTCTTGGAAGTGTCCGCCTTGAAACCACCGTAGGCAATATTGGCAGCGCTGTAGCTAGACGACTGAGGCTCGAGGTGGATGAAACCAGAGTAGAAGGGAAGCTTGTCGGTACGGACACCCTCGGGAGGAGTGAAGGTGGCAGTGAACTTGGCAGTGCCCTTGGGAGGAACAACGATGTTAGTCTTGCTGAATCGAACGCTAGCGTAGTTGGCGCTGAGAGGCACAGGGCCGAGGTTGAAGAAGATCGAGTCGTCCTCCTGCGACTGAGCAGTACCGACAGGGATGTGAGAAAGCGAGTAGCCGAGAGGCTTGTTGCCAAGGTTCTTGATGGTAATGGTCTGGGTGCCGTTGAAGTGGGTGGTGTCGTTGAGCTCAATGACCGAGGGGGTGAGGGTGATCTGCTGGTAAAGAGCCTTGTTGATGTCGACGAGACCGGTACCCTGCTTGGCAACAGTCTCGAGGAGAGTGCCATCGCCGGTGGCGTTCTTAAGAGGGGTAGCAGTGTTGGAGAAGATGCTGTTGAGAGTCTCAGGAGACATCTTACCACGAGCAGACTGGAAGACGGCAATGGAACCGGACATGAAGGGCGTGGCCATCGAAGTACCAGAGAGAATGGCGTAAGCACCCTTCGCGATCGGATAAGTGGAGAGGATGTTACCACCGGGAGCAGAAGTAGTGGGCGAATCAAGACGGTTCTCGTAAGTTGGGCCGTAAGTAGAGAAGGAGCTCATCAATCCGCCGGTAGCAGAGTCGGGGATGGTAGCAAGCTTGGTGTTGCTAAAGTCGAGCGAGACCTTGACGCCGTTGTTGATCTGCTGCTTGAGGTAAAGACCATCAGCGCGGGTCAAGGAAGCAGCCTGCTGACCCTCAACATCGGTCTCAACGTAGGTGATCGACGAGAGCGAGTTGTAGACAAGGACGTACTTGCCACCCTTGGCAGCGATGTTGGCGAACTTCGTAGCAAAGAGGCAGGTACCACGTCCGACGAGGACAACCTTGTTCGAGAGATCGGGAGTAGAGTCTGGAAGAGGGTTGCAGCCATCGTCAGTAACAGTAAGACTGTTCGAGGTGGGGTAGACCTCAAGAGTCTTGGACTGGCCATCGGCGAAAGTGAAGGGGGAGCCCTTGAGGATGGTCACCGTCTTCTGAGAGAGTGTGTTAGGAACAATGTCGGCGCTGATACCAGTGAGCTCGGTGTTCTGCACCGAACCAACGCTCATGACATGGTCACCCGAGGCAGGCGAAGATGCGTACGACATTCCGTAAGAACCAGAGTTGGACTGAGCAATAGCGAGAGGAGTACCGAGACTAGCGATACGGCCAGCGACAGCAGACGAGGGGGCCTCGCTCCAGCCACCAGGACCACCGAGCGAAAGACTGAGCACGTCACAGCCGTCAAAGTAGGCACGCTGAAGAGCAGCAATGATAATGTCATCAGGAGTACTACCAGTGCAGCCGAAGACCCTGTAAGCACGGATCTTGGCGTGAGGAGCAACACCCGTGAAGCCGAGAGTAGTGTCGTTAGCAGCAACAGTACCGGCAACGTGAGTACCGTGACCGTTGCAGTCGAAGGGGTTGGGACTGGCAACAGGAGTATTGGTGCCGTTGAAGTTGTCGTCGACAAAGGCATAACCACCCTCGATGAGACAGCCAGCACCGAAACAGGGCTTGTTGCCAGGCTTACCGCCAAGACCAGGGTGAGTGTAGTCGACACCGGTGTCGATGATACCGACAACCTGGCCCTTACCGAGGAAGCCCTTAGCATGGACCTTGTCGACACCAGTCATGACGTGAGGCGAGAAGGTGTCGTTGTAAGCGAATGCAGGCTCAGCATTGGTGGGCTCATCACGACGCCTCTTGCGGCCATTGGAACCAGCAGCAGCAGCTCCATCCTTGCCGGTGGCAGCCTTGACGAACTCGGGCGAGACAGTGGTAGGCTCGAAGGCAGGGACGGTGTGAAGAGTGGTACGGAAGACCTTCTTAACACCAGGAGCAGAGACAAGAGAGTGGTAATCATCCTCGTTGTCAAGAACAACAGACATACCGACGAAAGTCTCGGGGTCGTTATACTCGAAACGAGTCTTGTAGCCGGCCTTTGCACGCTTGGCAAGGTGGTCGTGAACCTCGGCATGAGGGTTGTCGCGCTTGCCAGACTTGGCAGCAGAGGAGTCGAGCTCGACGATGTAGCCGCGAGGAAGGTAGTTGATCTTCTCGAGCTTGGCAACCTGGCCTCGGTTGTTCTTGAGGGTAGGGGGAGCATTAGGGGGAGTGGCAGGGCCCTGGAGGGGCTTAGGACCAGCGGCGACGGCTGGAGTGTTGGCAGCTTCAACAGAGCCACCGAGCAGAAGCAAGCCGGCACTGGCCGCTGCCGCAGCGAGCGAGAGGAACTTCATCCTTGAAAGTGGAGAGGAGGCGCTACAGAGACCGCAATAACTTCAGGAATCTTTCTATTAGAAAGCGGTAGGAAAAGAATGTATGACTGAAGCAGAAAGGGAAATCAAGCTCAGCCTGAAGCTGATTGGGATACAGGGGAGAGGGGAAGGAGGGAAGAAAGTGCAGGGAGGGGAGAGTGGCCGCAAAGGGATGAGGAAGAGAGAAGAGAATCACAAAGTGAAGTTCAATGACCTTGTCTTATATCTATATTGCAGCCTGAGAAGGGGGCGTACGTTCATCTCATGAGTGGCTTCTGAGCAAGGATGAAAGATGAGCGGCAATCACTGCTACCCTGTGCGGGACTTGGACGACACAGTCCGGAGTGTCAAGAAGAAGAGCAGGGCTCAGGCCTTGCTGCATAGGATTCATGACTAGTCGCGGCAATGCAGACCGAGCGTGCATCAACAGGCCTAAACGAAGCTACCAGCTTGCACTTTCTGCGATCGGTCCATCAGACATTTTGCTTGGTGGGGCAGGAAAGCTGCTTCACGTCGCGTGGCGGAACTTGGCTGGCATGGAACAAGGTGTTCCGAGCCAAGCGAGCGTTCGATGGAACGAGAAGCAGCGGAGCTCGAGTGAGAGGTTGTGAGACGATGTCAACGACTGCGAAGAACCGAAGCGGTGGCGGAAGTGCGCGTGCGCGCCAAGATGATCTGCTTGTTGCTGTTGATCCCAGTTCGTATCAGTCATGGCGTGTAGAGGCTGCAACGCAACAAGAAGACTGTACTCATAAGTTGGACTGTAAGTTAAGCCGAAGCGAGACCAACACTTTTCGCTGTCTCACGACTGTTGATCTGCATTCAAAGTCAGCCGAACGTTAAGCTCAACAGCGTCTCTCCGTCCAACTGGGACGACGCGAGCTTCCAGAGCTTTGGCTAGTTCAGGCTAGGCCGTGAGACGGCGGAAAGGAGTGTTGCGCAATTTGATCCCGCTTTGACGGATAGTGACCGGTTCAATAGCGCGCATGACAATAAGGTTCACTCATGTACTGAATCGCTATCAACGTGCATTCTGGTTGTTTCGTGGGAAGTAGAGAGTGACAGCTCTTCGCAAATTGATACCCGAGTGCAAAAGCGAGAGCAAAAAGAGCGGAGTACAGCTCAGCTGACCTCGGCGTCGAAACTCATCGTAGGGGTCTCATCCGACGGAGTCTATCTCCAGCTCGATGCTTTGGAAGAACCGGTCAAGAATCAGTCCTCGTGCCATTAAGCCTCGGCCACTTCAACAATATGCCTATCCGAAACGACCCTGACAAAGACATCTGAGAGGAAATAGTCAATGCTGAGCACAAGCATGGACTTTGATTGCAAAGCGAGACAGTGTAAACAGGACAGACAGGGTAAGCTTCGGAAGGACATTCGAGCAGCTATCGTTCCGGCTTGCTGCTGATTGGTTGTTTCGCTGGCAGATTGCTCGCTTACTCGTATCGACTTGCCAAGACACGGTGGTGGCGATCCAATTGCTATGCGCAGCGGTGGATCGTGGAGCAGAGAAGAGACAGACTGGCACCTTTCCGGAGTCAACAGCAATAACAACGGAAGATGATACAGTACGATGATCTGTATGCATAAAGCTGTCGGAAGCAGATCAACCGACGGAGCCGCGCCCGAAGAAGTCTCGCTTATGCAACCGAACAATTGGCCGAATTGAGAAGAGTTGATTGTGGAGACTCCGACGTTGCTGACTGACAAGGTGCAGGGGCGTTAATTGCGGAGACATGGACTCATTCGCGGTCGACGGTGTTGCAGCGGTAACGTTAGTCTGCAAAGGCTAATTATGCCTATCTCCTGAACGGAATAGGACTCGAGGCTGTTGCGCTGCTCAAGAAAAGACCAAAACGCAAGTCATCGGCCTGCGTCCATCCGAGCTCGCCGACAAGAGCAGGGTACTGTACCGTATCAACCCTTCAATGCCCGAATTGGGTATTCGCAGAGTGTTGCCTTCACTAGCACGCGAGATAAGGAAGGAAAGAGTCAGGGTGCAGAAGAAGCGCGTCTGCGCACTTTTCGAAGGGTCTCTTTACACCTTCCTTTCTTGGTCGCAAGATTAGACCGCTGTAGTGCCCTCACGGTCTGCCAAAACGACGATTGCCTGTCAAAACGAGCTACTGCATCACTTGCATCTCGGATAGCGTTCATGCATTCGTCTCAGACGACTTTCAATGCATGGAAGATCTCGACTCGAACATGTTCTCGCTGGCAACGCATCTTGTCAAATTTGTCGCCTGCTCTCTTGCCTTCATTCGCCTTTCTCCGCGATTCCACGACTCATCCAGAGAGACAAGCGAGGCTGCATGATGTTCTTGGCAGTCCCGTCCTTCTTCGCGATCTCCTTTCGCTCTCTTGCGCACATCCGGGGCGAGGGTTTTCGACACTGTGCTGATGGACATCTTCGGCTTTGCACAATCGGTGCACCGAGCTTTTTCATTGGCTGCGCTGGCAATCTTACGGAAGATGCAATGCCGTGGGAACATGGTGTTGATGATCTGGTGGCGTGATCAGCACAACTTGACGTTTGGTGGGACAGCAAAGTGATTGGATCTTTGGTCTTGGCGCGTCGCGAGATGCCGATTTGGCACACATCGGGCATGACCTTGCTTTCAGATCAGCGATCAATTTTGGCAGGAATAAAGCTGCCTCAATTTGCCCTTTGAATTTTATCCATACTCGGGGAAGCCGGACGATGTGCAATACTCAGACTCGTTCTGTCCTCTCTGACGGGATACGACTTTCGTTCCGCCGACTGGACGGCGATCAATCAAGCGAGCTCATCATTGAGCAACTCACGTGCGATTCTTTCAGTCAGATCAATTTTCGGGAGTACGTTCGGCACGAAGGCCTAGTCAATTACTGCGGCAGGGCCATAGACAAATCCGCTTCAATCTGCTGCAACAAAGCGTCCATCTTCTCTACAGGAACGAGCGCAACCCGACCGAACAACGGAGCTTCGAAGCTATCCGCAGCATCCTGAGGTGGCGGGAATCGATACGTGAGCGAATGGCTTGCTGCTTTCGAGATAGCAATGTCTTCGGGGTGGAATAGACCCAACTCTTCATCTGCTCCCGGGCCGTTGAGAGCCATGCCGTCCGAGATACCGCGTGCCTTAGGAGCATCCTTCCTGGCGCCTGCCTTTTTAGCCTCCCGTCGCGCAAGCTTAGCCTTCCTCTTTCTTGCGCCTGCCAGACCAGAGGGTTCGTCATCGTCGTCCTCGTCCATTGCTTCGTCGTCCGAGAATGCGTCTGCTGAGAAGACTCGCGAGAAGAAGAGGTAATGCGAAGGAGAAATCGACGATGTGGAAGCAAGGGAAGCTCGCACTTCCTCGAGCAACATCTTGTACAAAGGTGGTGCTACCTGCGGCGGCATGTTTACCATACGTTCGTGCAATACGGCAATGATGGGTGCATTTGTGGAGGTGCTTGAGGCAGCGCTCTTGATAAGATCGTGTACTGACTTGCTTGATGGCTTCGAGCTGACTTCTAGCAGGTATTTGGTAAGACTATTGGCAGCTTCTGAGCTCTCCTTCTTCTCGCTAGAGAGCGTGATAGCCGAGACAAACGCGTAAGGGTCCTGGTCCTCGTCGTCTACTACCTTGATGGTGGTGCCAACCCCTTGCGATGTGGATGTCTTGACCACATGATCTGCTAATGCCGAGAGGTCTACTTTAGTGTTGTGTGTGTAGTACAACTGCTGCAAGAGCCTCTTGAGGGCGAGAAAGTCGATCTCTTCGGGTGCGCGGAAGTCAAAGTCGACGTTGATGAAGTCAGGCTCTTCCGAGCCATCGCTGTCGTAGTCGGAGCCATCAGCACGGGGCTCTTCGTTCTCTGCTTTGCGCTTTGTGTCGATCGGCATCGTGCGTGCGGATGATTGAAGCAGAGTGATATCCGTTTGGTGTGGGTATCGAGGCGAGAAGAAATGTGCTCATGCAGAAGCACAGACTTGAGCTTAAAAAATTCTATACAAAACTCGGGTTTCGGCCACAGACGAATGTGGAGAAAGGTAAGCCTTACCCGGCCGAAAGTTTCGTGAGCCCAGAAAGTTGGGCTTTGCCTCGGACGCCAATGCCAGCTGCCATTCATACCGAGGCTGTAGAGGTGACGAGCAGCCCACTACGAAGATGAATGCGTTGGTTGGACTGTGGAGAAAGAACATGCGCAAAGAAGGCGCAAGCATGCGCAACATCGGAACCGTGCACAGTGACGTCCTTTTTGAAAAGTGTTGGAAACCCTTTCGGATTCACAGAATCACAGACACACACACACACACACGAGAGCGACGCGCAGAGAAGCGCACAGCCAACACAAACAAGTGTGCGGAAAGCACGGCAACGAAAGCGCATTCATGTGGATTTTGAGACTGTAACTGTCCGCAATCTACAATACTCCGCAGCTTGTCAATCTGATCTCTCATCTTCATCACCATCCCACCCTCATCAACGAACGCAACAGGATCTTTAACAACGCAATCCTTAGAAAGGATTTCAAAGGCGCTCGAATTCAGCCGTCAACGTCACCGTCGATCCAATCAACCGGTCCGGTCCAAGAAAGCAGGTCTCAGCTTGTGCAGCCACACTATAAATCTTCGTGCAGTTGTTCGGGCCAATCCGCACAACAACCCAACCCTGCTTGTGTCGGTGAAGCTACGCTTCCGATAGCAATCACGCAGCCTAATCTCCACAAATCCAGGCAATACCAATGTCACAACATACTACCGAAGCGATGCAGGATAGTGTTATGGCACCAGACGAGTCCATGCGGGACGATTCGTCTGCCCGCAAATACAACAAGACTTCCTTACAGAAGCGCAACCCTCAGGACAACTATCCTGTCGATCCTGCCAGCTCGTCATCAGCAGCACGCTTCGCTCCGAACACCGCAGACACCGGCCTCCCCTACGACCCTGTCGCCGAATACCGACGCGGACGAGCCCTCACCGCCGACAACTTGGAACGTATTCCCAACGCAGACCAGCTTGCTCCTGGCATTCGTCTTCCTGGCAGGGTTATTGATTCTCATGGAGCCGACACCGACATGCAGACATCCTCTGACGCAGATGGCGGCGCACAGAGCCTCGAAACTGGACACACTAGCGTCGGTGCATTTGGTGAAGGTGGTGCCCCAGTCCCTGGTGTTCCACCGGAGCTTGATCCTCGCACACCCGCTTTTCGACCGCACAGCCCAGGCGAAGCTTCTGTCTTCTCCGTAGCAGTTCAACCTCCTGCCTCGCCAAAAGCAAGCATCCTCGAACCTTCGGAACCCGCCAGTCCTTTTGTCGAGACCACCCCATCCCGAAGCAGCACCATCGACCGCTACGGCGTTCCTGCCAGCAGTGCTTCGGCTACAGCAGGCTCTTCCTCGTACTCTGCATCTGCACGAGGCTCCTCACCGCCCCTCTCAACAGGGTATGCGCCATCTGAAGCTTTCAACGCAGCAATGCGACTCGGTCCTGGCCCCAGCATGTTGGGACGCAATGTGGCCAGTGTAGCACCTTCGGAAGCCGGGAGTGTCTCGTCTACCGGTACTGGGGGTGGAGGACCAGGAAGTACAGGCACAGCTGATGATCAGGAAGTGGCGCTACGTGCGGCATATATCGAGCGTCAGCGAATGCGTGAAAGAGAACTTATGGGCGGTGAGGCTGGTGTTGGAGGAACCACCATCCCCACTTTCAACCTACCAGCACGAGGAACCACTCCACTTGCGTTTGCACCCGGTCTTTCAGCTCGTCTTGGCGGTGGGGGAGCAGGCTCGTCCAGCACTGCGTTTGACAACGTCAGTCGAGCAGGCAGTACTGCGGCTACTACAGGCACTTCGACACCGCCTCTCAGTCCTACAGGCAGCGAGATACCTGATGCCGTAGCATCGCCTTCCCGTCGTGGAAGTGTGGATAGCACAGAGACACTGGGTAGTGTGCGTGCGCCTCCTAGCGTGCAAGGTTTCGAGTTGGGAAGTGGAATCGAGTCGCGACGCATGAGCCGCGGTGGAAGCTCAGCTGGGTTTGGTGAAGGCGGTCAGCAGCAGAGTGACTATGCGCGGCGTGGAAGTGAAGGCGGATTGATCACCAGTGCTATGGAGGAAGATGAACAGCCAGTTATGCAGATGCGTGCAGAGCCTGAAGCGTACTGAAGGCGAATGAGAAGATGCTATCGCATACAGCAATGTAAAGTATATTCACGAACAGAAAGCAGTCAACCTTACACGTTGCAATGCAGTACGATCACACATGTCATTGGTGATGCATCAAGTTTGATGGAAGTGATGATGGAGAATGCTGAAGATCGATTATGCTTTTGAAGAGGAAGGTGCGCTGAGTTGGACCGCCTGTTCTTCTGTCAGTCCTGAAGTTTGTTTTGGTCTTGTGGACTGGGATAAAAGTGAAAGTCCGATGTTCCATAGAATGCCTACTGCTGATACGAAGGGAACTCGATATCTGCAAGCGCCGCAATCAAAATCAGTTTGTTAGCTTCCATGTTTCAAGGTAGACAGGTCTATCAGCTGATACTTACTTAAGAGGCATATATCGGAAGTTTACCAATTGTACAAGAGGCCAAAGCTGCCAATTTGCAAGCAAAGCAGGGATGTACATTTCACCAAACTTTGCTTTGACACCATCAATGCTGCCTCGTTCCATATAGCCCATTGTACCCGTAAAGAGGGCTAGACCGATGGGAGCACTGTGTTCGTCACAAAAGAAAAAGTCAGCTCACGCTCTCATCGTATCTGCGAAGAGCTGAGAGAGTACTTACAAGAAGATCTGATCAGCAGCCACTCTACTACCCAAAGCTCTCAGACTGACTTTCCCCAAGGTAGCGGCAGGTCCTCCTGCTGCTGCTCCCGCCGCCGTCGCCGTCGCAGATCTTAACGGAAACCGAAACTCCAAAAACTTATTCCACTCCGCTAACAGTGGCGCCATTCCAACATTGAATGCTAAGAATCGACCTGATCTTGAGAAATCCCAAGATCCTTGTTCTGTGATGTGGGATACGGTGGCGGTGACTTTATCGGAAGTTGACGAGTTTGATTCAGCTGCTTGTTGACGTTGTTGTGCAGAGCTAATTCGTTCGAGTGATTGTGCTGCTCCATCTGCAACGACTCCAAGGATGCCGTTAGTAACAGCGAGTGTAACCCAAGGACGACGCTCGAAGTTGCGCGCATAGAATGCGCTGAATGCTTGACGGTAGGACATGGTCGCCGTTGCCTAAGATCTGGAAGGAGGTTTAAAAGCAGTCACTGGGTCGTGACAGCGAGGGCAGGGATGGACTGTGAGCATGAGCTCGTGAAGTATCTACTTTGAGATTCAACGTGGTTCCCTGTTTAGCCAGCAGCACTCGACGGCAGGATGTTCAATCAACGTGCAGACCCAATGGTGGTGATGAGCAGAGAAGTGTGAAGCATTCCATGAAGTTGAGGATGATCTTTATCGGCGTTCTAAGCTGAAACTGTGACTGACTTATGCGGAAGCTCTCTCTAAATTTAAGCTGTGTGGAGGCATGACTGTTATTTTTCTTCTCACCGCGCTAAGGCCATCAATCGGACCCTTCTTCGTCCACAGATACTCTCCTCGTCGATTCGTGATCCGACTCAAAAACAACTCGCTGATTCTCGCTGATTCACTCGATCCACATCACCGGAATCATCCTCCCTAGCGCCACTCTTCCCTTCCATTTCAGCTCATCAGCCACACACGCCTAACCGAGCTGTTCCCACTTCTCGTTCCACGCCGTTTCTTTCGCGTGGTCGTCCGACCTGGAACGAGTTCAGGGTCCACCTTGTCCTACTCAATCATGCCGCCCAAACGCAAACCCATCGATACGCCGCCTTCTACCGCAGCAAACGGTAGCCCTCGCAGCTTTAGCCATTGGCTAATGAAAGCTGAACCAGATACCCGTTACGAAAGAGGTCAAGACGTTGCATTTTCTATCGATCATTTCGCCTCTTGCAAAATCACCAAATGGGACGGTGTACGCAATCCTGAAGCAAAAACCATTATGAAAGACAGGATGAAGTTTGGCGATCCTGTCCTATTCTATCACTCTAATACCAAAATTCCAGGTGTGGCCGGTCTCGCAAAGATATGCTCAAAGGAGAGCTATCCTGATCCGTCAGCTTTTGATGAAAAGCATCCGTACTATGATCCAAAGTCTAAGAGAGAGGAGCCGAAATGGTGGTTAGTTGATGTAGAATTTGTGGAGAAGTTGGATCGGCTTGTGCCACTAGGACTGTTGCAGAAACTGGCAGGAAAGGGGTCGGATGGGAAGGCATTGAGTAAAGAAGAAAGAGAGGATGTGGGGTATCTCACCGATGAGCAGATCAAAGCGATAAGTGATATGGCGTTATTGAACAGAGGAAGATTGAGCGTTCAGCCTGTTACAAAGGAGGCTTATGATGCGGTAATAGCTTTGAGTAGGAAAGGTGGATGGGAGACTTGGATAGGTAAGTGGAATCCGAAGGCATCGTCAACAGCTTCGAAAGACAAAAGGAAGAATGAGTCGATATCGTCAACAGCGCCGCCAAAGCAAGAGAACGACAATCAGCGGATATCCAAAAGAGGAGCAGCGGAGAGTAAGTCTACTTCAGCATCCACGAACAAGAAGCCCAAGATAAATAAGGAGATACCGGCTCAATCAAGCTCCAATGGATTGCGTCGATCGTCTCGCCGTCGTAGCGGGATCTAGATATTAAAACCCGGCGATTGCTAGTTCTACACATTATCCTCATTAGTCTCAATCGCTAGCTGGGTCTCTCAATCCAGTCCAAAATATACACAGACTGGGCAATAGATCTGAAACGGGTGTTATATTGCAACAGTACTCTTTACGTGCAGAAACACAATCATTTACGGTCGATCTTTGTGCTCAAAAAATAAGAAATGGAGAGAGAGAAGAAGAATCACAGAATGAAAAAGATGTGCGATCGCCAACGAACCCATTCCTCCACTGAAAGAAGAAAGATGGGTTGATACGGGACCGCTGATATGCCGTGTCGTTTGTCTTCCCCAATTCTCCATCCCGATTTTCTTTCAGTTCCTTGACTCCCCTGCAGGGTCAAAAAGGAAAATAAAAGAAGTCGGGGGCATCAATGAAACCGAACATCTTTGATAGGATCCAAAGGATCGCAAAGAGCAGTCTCTGCCGAAGAGGGGTTGTATATGTGTGTGTGCGTGTGTGTGTAAGGAAGAAGGGGAGAACAGAAATGGAAGAACGAACACAGTAAGAAACAAGAAGTGAAGGTGAACGAGATAGCTTATTCGAAAGAGCTCAGGTAGATGATGACCATGTGAGAATTCGGCGGATGTAGAGGAGTCGTAGCTCGAAAAAGGTGATGCACAGAGTTGTTGAATAAGATGGTGATTATGCCAGGCTGGATACTGAGGTTGAGAAGCGTTGTGTTTTGCGAGCTTGTTATGGTTGAGAAGCAAGCATTAAAGTGTGGTTCTCGTTGACATTCACAGCAAGTTTAAGTTTCAACTGTGACCTGCTGCGGACAGTTCTTCTCATTTTTCTCAAAATTGCTCTGCCACTTCGAAGATCTCACGATCAGTGATTCCCGATGCCGTGTCACGCTAACCTTCACGAGCCGCACTTCTTCGTCATGGCAGGTATCATAAAGTCCCACACCATTGCACTGTCGCCTCAATCAGGCTCAACCCCACCTCTCAAACAACTAGAATCAATCAGACCAAGAATATTGTGATGCGATTCGTTTCATTACTGTCCCTTAGCAAGTCAAAAACGATATATGATGCAAGAGGGGAACAGAATATAGTTTTGTGTCACTTCATGGAAGCAACATAGAGTTGTTCGAGTTAGACCTCGCGAGCCGCTCTCCAGCGACTCGTATGTGTGTGTGTGATGTGTGGAGAAAAAGTGTGCTAAAGATATGCATACAAAGCGGCGGGGGAGTTATGCCACGCGGCTTGGCCCAACGACTCTATTGAAAGAACCGATTGAGCAAAAAGAAATGATTGAAGAAAGAAAAAAAAATGGACTGAAGATATGATGTTGTTGATGCGCGATGAAACCGCTGAGTTGCGATGTGGATTGAGCACATGCAAATCAGAGACGACGACCACGACGACCACCCTTTCTGCGGGTAGAGTCGGTGGGGACGGGGGTAACGTCCTCAATGCGGCCAATGCGCATACCAGCACGGGCAAGGGCACGGAGAGCAGCCTGAGCACCAGGGCCGGGGGTCTTGGTGCCGGTACCACCGGTAGCACGGAGCTTGATGTGGAGAGCGGTGATGCCGACCTCCTTGCATCGGACAGCGCAGTCCTGAGCGGCCAACATGGCAGCGTAAGGGGAGGACTCGTCACGGTCAGCCTTGACCTTCATGCCACCTATGGTTTGTAAGGTAGAGAGAAAAGGAGGATTGAGTTGGTCAGTTTTTCTGGATCCATCGATGGGGCGAAGCATCTCGATTTTGAGCCTCGATCATCAATCCGTAGGTCAATATCGCGTCGATGACGGCTAATCCAAGTCCAGGCGGATGAGAGGGCAAAAGAACCTTCATGCTGGTAATCCGAGTGATTAGACCTGCATAGAGTTTGCACCGTCATTCTGAATCCTCCGTACTGTTCTTCCGTCCACAAGCGATCTGATCCATGTCCTTGACCATACTAGCGGGGAGCCAGTGTACCGAATGCGACGGACGATACCCTTTGGATTGACGTGATTTTCTATCGGAGATGCGAGATGCCAATTCTTGTAATTGAACTTACCAGTGACGCGGACAACGGTTTCCTTGCCGGACATATCGGTGACGTGAACGAAAGTGTCGTTGAACGAGGCGAAGATGCTGTTGGTCGGGTAGAATGCGATGGAATACACGATAATATGAGTATGTTTGTTCGTCGTGGTTCTGTTGGGAAACACCTCCCCAACACGTCGCATAGATCATCTTCCTTCCCTTCGAGCTGCTGTACATAGTTGCTGCCTTAGACAGATGAATAAGACGATCTCGCAATGCACGTTGATGCTCGATCCAATCATGTAAAACAATATCCTAACTCTACCAGCAATGCTAATCCACTGCACTGAACAACTCTTGGAGATGAAAATTGTGGAATTGTCGCCGATTTGCATGGCACTATTTGTCTTAAGTCATGGTCATGGTGCTGCGTTTGCGTCATTTGTGATTAACCTGGTAATGCTATCATGCTAGCTCTGCCATTTCAGGTCTTCCAGTAACAAATACGAAAGTACGCTGCCAATGCTGTGTTGCGCAACCGATTCCACATGCCTCAGGATGCAGTCCTGAATCCAACTGATGATGCTATTTGCTGATGCGACGTGCTGTTGGTGTTTGCAAAGGTGCAGTACTGTGAACTGTAGTGCAATGTGAAATACTTACTGAGCAACGCCGAAGACGAGCTCGCCCTCACCAACGTTGGGGCCGAGGGAAACCTCGTTAGCAGCAGCACGGACCTTAGGAGCCATCTGTGTGGATTTGGATGATGATCGTTGGTGCAAGAAGTAGTTGCGGTGGTGGTTGTTGGTAGAAGAAGTGGTATAGTGAGATGTAAAGATGAAGTTAGAACCGGATTTTTGAGAAAGTGTGCGATGCGATGCGATTCGACCCGGTCGAGACGGTAGCTGTGTTTCGTCTGGGGTCGTTGGTTGAATCAGTCGCTGTTATTGTCGTTGCGATGCTTACCTTGATGTATGTTTGTGGGTGGTGTTCGAAGACGACGATGAACAGCTTCAGCGATGGTGAAGGCCACTCTCTGTCGCACTCTCACTCGTTCCTCACTCACTCTCACTCCGTCTCACTTGCTACAGTAGAGGCTGAGCTACTGCGCGGATCTGAATTTCAGATCACGACTGTTAGTTGCACTCTCTCCCTCTCTGTCTCTGTCTCTGTCTGCGCTCGAGCTCGAGCTCGAGGCTTTGATCCGGTTTAGGCTCTCATTCGGAACACAAAAAGTCCAAGTCGCGTTCTGCTGCCTTGAATCTTGAAACTGTAAATTCCACCAAATTTTGACGAGACAGATAGTGGGTCTGCTGCCCTTAATAATCCGAGCCTCATCTTACACGTGACCCAAAAATAGTTCGGCCGCATCCCAAATCAGAGACCAAGCGGAATTTTGAGAGAAAGACGGAAGCGAAGACACTTGCAACAAAATGGACAGAAGAGTGCTGTAGTTGGAGCGTGGCCAGCTGAGGCAGCAGCAGCAGCAGCTTCTCGTGTTCGAAGTTTGAGAAGTGAGCAAGCCAGCATACGGCAGTATCATACGGCAGCAGTGTTATGTGGAAAGTCAGAAGAAGACTCTAAGTCGTAGGCAGCTTGGAATTGTCAGTGAGCCGGGCCAGCAATTCGTCGAATGCAGTGAGTTGAGCTTGTCGACATCAACCTCTCCTTCTGTCTCTACAGGAACCCCTCACCATACACAGAGATCCGTCAAGATGGTAAGCATCAGCATCAGCATCGGCAGCAGCATTCCGAAACCGACACATCATACGACACGATATCCGACGCAGCCGTCCTGATGAGCAGAGAGCCACCAACACAAGCCAGCACCAGCCATATCGACATGCGAAGACAGCATCGAAGGACACGTTGTGCATGAGGAATGCAGCATAGCACAGCACAGCACAGCATCGCGGCATAAGCACCAGCAGCGACAGTACCTGGTCGACATCGCCAGGGCAGATTACTGCCAACAGATCATGTAGAGAAGTACCGAGAATCTTCAGATATCTATTTGACGTCCAATTGGCAAAGCAACGATATGGACGCGGACGATGCATTTCAATGTCAACACTATTCAAGCGAAGGAGGGAGCAGGAAGTGTCCGAGGTAGCGAGCATGATCTCCAGATTAGACCTCGTGATAGGCACGACTGCATCCGATTTGGTGTCTCCGTCTGACCCGTGGTGACAGCGTCGTTTGGAACAATCGGATTACTAGGCGGCCTGCTGTCGGATCAACACAGCAACGCAGGATCAACATAGTCAGAATCACATGCTAGCACGGAAGAATGCGTTCCTTTGTGGTTCCAGGGCTAGCCTTACTTTTACTTGTAGTGGACAACAGACATCACTCAATCGACACTTCCACACGTATCGAACGTCTACTCTCTGCTCATCTCGATAGTGTCCGCCAAGGATCACGTATCACAATGTGTCACTATTGCAAACCCAACAACAGCAAATTTTTCTGACCCACAAAATCACCTTTTGCAATCTGCGTCATACTAACAAAAAACAGCCTCAGCAAATCACCGACATCAAGAAATTCCTCGAGATTGCTCGTAGAAAGGACGCTTCGGCTGCCCGTGTCAAGAGCACTACTCGTGCTGATGGCAAGCAGGTGACCAAGTTCAAGATTCGATGCTCTCGTTTCCTTTACACTCTTTCCGTTGATGACAAACAGAAGGCTGAGAAGCTTAAGCAATCTTTGCCTCCTGGTCTTAACGTTGTTGAGATTGGCAAGCCTGTTAAGGGTCGCAAGTAATTGCATAACGTCTCTTCTCAACACATCTCAAACACAAGCATACTTCCCTCCTTTTATCCACATCTTTCAGCGTTAAATAAAAAGGCGACGATTTTACCCAACTACTTTGCCTTCAGTGGACAACGCATTAGTCTTCCATTCAAGACATAAGGATCATTCCGGCAACAATTGGCAGATTGATTCTTCGTTCACAATCCATCATCCCATCTTATCACTCAACACCATAAACAAAAGCCCGACCACGAGGTCTTATCATTTCCAAAACGATGACCCGTTGTATCATGCCCAGACGTACGATATTACGAAGCACGGATTTAGGTCAATTTGCTTCTTTGTATATCATAATTGTTACGTCACACTTTTCACATCTTCTCTTTCGTTCCGTTCAGACCAAACTGTTCAAAAATATCATCTCGTAAAGCAGTATCTACGTAGCAGGTTCTGCAAGTGTGTGATGACGTTCAAATGGGGAGAGTAGCTAGCTGTGTTGCATTAACAATCGAAGGTGGTTTCAGAATGCAGCATTGTATAGGTGAAGAAAGAGCTGAGACATGTGAGATGCATTGAACAACGAGAGTGCGAAATGTGAAGATGCAATAAAAAGTATATGAATATGAATATGAACAAAGAAGACGAAACGATCGGAAGATGGATGTGTTTACGGAAATCATGCTAAAGGAATGCGATATTGAGAGGGTTGGAAGAGACGGGTTATCCTTGCTTACTGCTCTAATCTTGCCAACTCATGTCTTTTTCCCTTCTTCTTATCCCCTTTCTTACTTTTCTTAATAACAACCGTATCTGTGTATCCAATAACATCTGGTTTATCCAAACTAGTCACAACCACCATATACTTTCCTTCTTTTACCCATTCAGGTATAGTCCAATCGAATCTACCACATTTTTCACCTGTACCCATATCTTGACAATGATGATCTTTCCAACCGTGAATGCTTCCTACTTTGTTTGTGATTGTATATGTTTGTAAGCCTTGAGTTCCTTCTTGTGGGGTTAATTGGATTTTTAAACCACCTCGAGGAGCGTTTAACCAATTGACGTAGACTGATTCACCAGTATGCCAGGTTACGGTACATTGATAGAATGAACATGAAGGATAGTTGACATAGAGGAGTTTGCCTTTAGGATCATCATTGCTGGCTTGAGCAAGAGCAAGAGTGGTAAGAGAAAAAAGGGTTGTGAGGATCGAAGTGAGTTTGACCATGGTGAGATTGTTGAAGAGAGAGAGATTGAATGAGGAAAGAGGAGAAGGATCTTAATGCGACAAATGGTAAGAGAAAGTTGGGAAGACGAGCTGATGTGTGAGGAAAGGAATGTATGTAAAAGTTAGAGAAGATGGAGTTACGTCTGTCTAGGGGCTCCAGCTTATACTACAGTGTGTACCCACTCTACTCCATCTCAGACGTATGCAATGTCCCACACAACACCGCTCCAGGGACAAAGTGTGTACGTATGCACAATCACCGGAACTGCGAAGCGTCACTTTACTGTCCTCCTACACTATTCATCTCCTTCCCCACCGAAAACCCCACCAATTCCTGTCTCCTCACCAACTCACCCCACACACTACTGCACCCTCTTAACGCTCTACACGATCGTAACTCCCGAGCCCCACTCTCTCTCACACACACTCCCAGAAACTGTATAGGGAGCACCGTGCAGTCTACGTGCACACAGCGAACCAAAAGCGCATGTGTTGATCTGCAACACGCCTACCGGCGGAATCTCAAATGTCAATTTCCAAAAACAGGGAAAAGGATCGACAGAGGTCTCTCTCGGTTAACTCACACAATAATTCGCCGCACCAGCCGCTGCCTTGTGATTTGCGTGTTGTTCATGCATTCCCTTTCTAAAAGAGCTTCTTTTCTAAACAGCACACACGCTTTGTTCGCCGAGCTGCGTGATTCCTACGACAGAATAACATGACCTCTCTCTGTCCTGTTGAACAAGCAGGCAGACACACGCAACAAGGACCCTTAAGCAACTAAAAAATGTGCGATTGTTGCAATGATACACTTTCACACAACTCTTCTCAGCTCAACCTGTACAGCAGTTCAACTAAGCCAGCTAGCCTGCGAAGGCCTATCTGCACGAAGTCAACAGAACACCGTAGATCAGCTCTCAGCGCAACAAAGCCAGCCAAATTGATATCGACGTCTATGATTGCAAATAAGGGTCACGTTTCACAGCTCAGTTTCAACGTGCTGCACCCTCCTATCCTGCATATCAAACTTATCCTTCAATCCAGCTCCAGCACTCTTCGCAGTCTGTCCTAACCAACTCATTGTCCGTACAGGCTTAAACTGTTTAATCCCTTTATGTTGTCTATGTAATTCATCCTTCTCTGCTTTCCAATCCGCCAACTTTTCTTTCATTGAACGCGAGCGTTGTACACCCGCCTCCTCCCCTTCCGCACCATCCACATCCTCTTCCTTTCCACTAGTAGAACCTTCCGTTTCGTCCGTTTCCTCCCGCTGTCTTGTAAAATCTTGCTCTCCATCTGTATCCGAATCCACTTCTTGCCCAGGCTCATCATCTCTTTCATCCATATTCTCCAAGTAACCCTTTGTATTGACTCGACTGTTCGCAAAATCACCCGAAACACTCCTTAGTCCTAGTGCAACACAACACCTCCAAGCATCCATCACCGCCCTTGCTCCCGCATTATTGTCAAATTTGGTATGAATCTTGCCCAGTCCTGACTTGAACTGCATTTTGACATGCAAGTATCCAACTCTCTCCACACCCAGCTCTTCGGCCTCCGACTCGTCTTTGTAGTAGTGATAATTCTGACGAAGTCGATGAAAGTCGCTTCCGTGTTTCGGACGCCAGATCGGTAACTTGAGGTCAAACACATCATCGTCCGGCAAATCTTGCAACCAGACGATGCACATATGCGTTGTCTTGCGCTTGCCAAGCGCACCAAGAGCTCGAAACTCGATCACGTATGGTGCAGCATACCTTCTGCGTGCAGGCACTTTCAACGGGAACTCTTGTTCGTGTAGCTTCCACTCGACTGCCGCTTTTGATTCTCGATCAACATATCGAGCTCGATTCGCAGCAATCTTGGCACTGCCGGCTAACGTTGAAGCGCGCAGACCCACCAAGTGAACGTCATGCCCACTGGCTCCTTTGCTCTCATCAAAGTCGGTCGCTACTGGCGAAGACAACAGTCGCACAGTGCCGATGTTCCAGCCGAGTCTTGCCTTGTCATGAGTCGCACGCTCAATCGGACGGAAGAGAAGCGACAACCGAATCCTACCATGTCCCACACCTCCGGCGAGAGGGAAGTATTGCGTCACCTGAGAGCTGTTCTTGAACAGATCCGACAACTTGATCGGCACTACACCCAAGATTGCATCTGCCTCGCGAACCCGAAAATCGTACACTACAATCATGATGAGCGTCCTTCTCCAGTCTCGGATAAAGCGCTCGGTACCAGCATTGTAGAAAGGATTCGAGTTGAGAGCTTTGGTGCGCGTCTGGAAGATAATCTCGTCATTGAGTATGATGCGGCAATAGGCAGATGGAGCATGGTCCGGATCGTCCTCTGTCTCGACGTTTTCGACATCTTGGCCGGGCTCGTCCTTCTTGCGAGGCCGCATGGATTTGTGCCCATCTGAAACCTCCAAATTGGCAATCTGGTGAATCTGCATCGACAGAATGCCCGAGGGAAGACTCGGGTCAGGAGGCTCAAAGTCGACATCCGTTTCTTGGTTTCGTGTTTGAGTATTCTTTTCCTTGTCAATGACCTCCTCCTTGAGAGGACTTCCGGGCTCGATCGATTTGCTTTCGAGCTCGTGTCCATCATGTTGAGACATGTCGTCACGGCTTTCCTTCCGGTTGATCTCATCATTCGCCATGTCTTCGACAGGACCATCGGCAGAGTCTGATCCGTGACGACGACGATCTTTGCTGGTCGCCTTAGCGATCTGCTGCTTCCTCCCTTCGGTTTCTTTCTTCATCGAAGGTGCCTTGCCAAAGAATCCCAAACTCCAATGGATGTTCCCCTGCTTAGTCTTCTCCCTGTCAAGACCCTTCAATGTATCTGATCGCCTGAAAAGCTTGTTTGGGTGCCTTGCCAAACTAGCAAGATCGATCTCGGCGCTACCCAGCATATCGTCCTGCGAGAATCGATCCGAATCCCACAAAGCGATGGAAACCCGGTCGTTCGAGTCGAGGTGCTCGCGTGTGATCAAGATAACGTGCCTCTCCTCCCATCTTGGCGACAACTCGTTCAGCACCACCCGAGTGCTGTACAGGATCTTACCAACTTTCGCCAAGCTCAGCGTGCAGTATGGGTCGGAAGAGCCACGCAAATCCTGCTTTTCCAGGTCTGTTGCCGAATGTATATAGACGACGACAACACCAAGAGCAATGACCTCCCGCTTAATATTGTCCCCCATCAGGATCTCGCCCACGTCCATGGTGAGCGAAGAGGGCATCACAAACTCGCCAACAGCTGCATCGATGGAACTTTCGATGAAACTCGAAATAAATGGGATGTGCGAGGTGTTGATATGCAGTGGCACCACCTCGATGCCCACGCGAGGCAAGCCACAGAAAGTGAAAGTGACGTTCTTGATGAAAGGCGGATCGGAAGTGAGTTGAACTCGAGCACGAATGCGCCCTACGAAGCCCTTGATCTCGACCCAAACAGGTAGGGGTAACATGAGTAGCTTGCGTGCACCGATCCAAAATTTGATGAGAAGATGAGCATTACGGCTCTTGCCACCGACGGCGGTGGATGTGGGTCTGGCACGATAGACAAATCCAAGCTCGATGTTGACGTAGTGCTCGCTCTTTTCTTGTTCTTCTTCCAGCTCTTGCTCGTAACTGACCTCTCCGCCTGCTTGGTGTGCTTCGAGTTCATGAACCGACAAGTTGACTTGTTTTTCTTGACGTCTTTTGTCCGTTCTTTCTTTGCGCATGTCTTTCTTGAGGCTTTGGACGTGCTCGTCGGGAAGGATGCGAAGCCCTGTGATACGAATGGGGGTCGAGCCTTGGGCAAGATCCTCAACTTTCACCGAGTGAATGAAGCTAGGAATCGAAGCCTGCATTACATCCTCCAAAGTACCACCCAGAGAGCTGAAAAGCTCGGGATTCATGACAGACCATAAAGATTCCAAGATGCCATTGAGCCATTCGGCACCCTCAGCAATACCTTGAACTTCGCCTTTGGTCCTCTCATCTTCCTCAAGCTCTTCGAAAGACCGAGCCTGCTCGCCTCGGCGTCTTTCTCGATGCCACCGCTTATCTTCTGCGCCGGAGAGAAATCTGCGCCAGCCCCACCATAGCAGCCAAGCATTGAGTGCCACGCTCACAATAGGTGGCACAATTTTGAACAAGGTGAGAAGAGCCCACACACCGAAGAAGGGGAGCAGACGAGAGTCGATGCTGGTGACCGAAGTAGGCAGAGGATCCGATGGAGGAAACGACTTGGAAGTGAGATTACCTTCTAGGTTATGTCGAAGCACCTCTTCCCTCCCAAGCTTATCACCGGCATCTGCACGAGCCAAGACTTGTCGATACTCTCGCTTGCCGACATCATGTACCCAGATAGTGCGTCCTGTGACAGGATCGCGGACCTTCCTTGGCTTGCGACTCCGCTTGTATGCCTTGTCGACTTCATCTGGGCTCTGATGAGCTTTCTCACCACCGTCTTCGAGCGAAGTCTCTGTCGAATCTGATCTTGTGGTTGCTTCTCTATCCTCGTCGCTATCGTGGGATCCTTTGGAGCTTGAGAATAAACTCGATCGACGCTTTTCTTTCTTCTTCGCTTCCGAGCTGCTTTGCTCTGGCGGTGCGTCTTCTTTGGCGGTGGGAGGATCTTCGAATTGAGAAGGAGCTCCACCTACACCGTTGGCAAGATCAGCCGCTTCGCCATCGGACTCGGAATCAGAGTCAGGTAGATTGCGTTTGGCGATGACTTCAGAAAGGCCTTTCTTGAAGAATCGCTGGATCGATGGGATCGGAGAGTTTTCGGAATAGTAGTCGCGATGCCTGTGGTGAATGCCTTCTGGAAAGTCCGGCATGATGGCAGCGATATCAATGGCGGTGGATCGACTATGCCATGCTACTTGCAGTGATCAGTAGCATTGATACTTGTGCTGGAGAGGAGTGTTGATGGTAGGAAGACGAGAGTAACTGGCTTGAATGGTCAAGATCTAGAAGCGGGACGTTCAGCGTTGAGAGAAGAGCTCAGTCAGTTCGGGTTCGGTTCCATGTGATAGGCAAGAGGGAAGAGGCACATTCCAGAGAGCCCTTTCGCGACACTCGCCAAGCCAATGCGTCGGAACAGCGAGTCTCAGATGTGTACGAGGAAGACGAAGAATATCAGTGTAATCGGTTCGGTACTAGCCTCCGAAGAGAAGGTTGGTTTGATTCGTGCTGAGTGCCAAGAAGACCAGCGTCATGCTGCTGCAAGCCTCAACCACGAACCGTACCGTATATTCCAGAAAGGAACCGAGGTGACTACGCTTGGACCCTGAACCGAGAAGCACGAGTTGATCCGGTTAAAAGTGACACAACCAACAAAAGTCGCCGCGATTGAACAGTGAGTGCTTTGCAAGAAAGCAACCTTCAATCAGATTTGCTTTCGACCGAGCTTTCCAAAAGTCACTCGACCTAGCATGCTTGCTTTCATGCTGTTTCCTATGAGTGCGAATGCATATTGTGACCAAAGAGACCAGAATCTGTGACCATAGCGTGGAATCTTGTTTTAGTGCAATCCGGACATTTCGGTCTGTGATGTCATTCAGCGGAAATTTTGGTAACGCTTCAGCGTGGTCGTTGGCTGCAGCAGTGGCTGCCTTTTATTAACCTTATTTTATTTCATTTTATTTTTTCTGACAGTTTTTGGCCGTGCATCCTTGTCCGAGTTCCGAAGACTTCATTCTCCACATCTTATGCTGCGCACAACGCAAAGACCAACACTTTGTCTCTTGACCTTGCGCAATCACACTTCGCTCTTTTCGCCTTCTCCTCCATCTCCGCCTTCATTTTCAGCTTAGATTCGCCTTCACGAGGGCCTTCACAAAATGTCACATCATCACTCGCAGTCCGGTCCATGCGGTCACGATCATCATCATGATGATGACTCTCACGTCAAACCCGACGTCGGCGATCAGGATCTCCTCTTCACATCCATTGATCGAGATCGTGTCCTTACTCTCAACGAAACCATCTCCGGCTCCGGTTCAGCCATCATCAAAACTTGGGAAAATCGACTCAATCCAGAACCAGAATGTATCTCAGACGCAGATGATCAACTGATCATCCATATCCCTTTCACTTCCTCCGTAAAACTATCTACTTTTCTATTTCGTCCTTCTTCCAATCCGGATTTGACTCCTTCAAATATCAAGTTATACAAAAATTTACCAGAATCAACAATCAACTTTGACGATATCACAAATTTACCAGATAATAAAATCACAACAAATCTAGAAAACATTCCAACAATTCAAGATTCAAAAGATATCATCAGTTTCCCTTTACAACCCGTCAAATGGTCAAATACAGATTCTATCACTATTTTTATCGAAAGTAGTTTAGGTGGAGATCAAACAGGAATTCAATTCTTAGGTTTCAAAGGTAAAAGTTCAGGTTACACAAGAGAAGCTCCTCAAAATATTGTTTACGAAAGTGCTCCTCAGTTAAAAGATCATACTAAGATCGGAACAGATAGTTTATCTTCTACTCATGGTTTTGGTCAATGAAAAAAAAAAAAAAAACAGTAAAACCCTGCTCCAAATGTCACCAAAAAGAAAAGCATCCTTGTTGATGTGGTGTGGTGATTTGAGAAGTCTTCTACTTGTATGTGTGTAATTGAAAAGCTAGTGTATATATGTTGAATGAGGTGCTTTATTTACATTGTTGTTAACTTGTCGTTATGTTAAAGAAGATGCTCGACCTGTGCTATCCGAAGCTGGAATACTTAAATTGGTCATTGACATTGTTCTTGTGCCTGTTGGTGAACCTCTATTCGACTGTCCGACGGGTGGAGCTACTAAAGGTGTCATAGATGCAGCAAAGTGTTTTGGAGTCTCTGGTCTTGGCAAAGGCGTCATTGTTCCCGGTGTAGAAGGTACGGAACGGTTATGCTTCATGTGTGCCTGAATCAGGTGTCCAGCACATAAAGCACCCATAAGCGATAATTCACCAGCCATGACCGAGGCAGCGATGATCCTTGCCAACCTTTGCGCGTTCGCTCCTGGAGTAGTCGAGTGTGCACCTGCAATCCCCATCATCTCCAGCATCGATCGTTGTGGTGGCAACACCGTGCCTCCTCCAACAGTGCCCACTTCAATGCTCGGCATCGAAACAGTGATCAACAGATCCTGATCGTCATTGATTGCCTCCATCAGTGTGATACAGTTCGAAGACTCGACGTTCTGCGCAGGGTCTTGTCCCGTAGCGAGATAGATCGCAGTCAAAATGTTCGCAGCATGTGCGTTGAATCCACCCACTGAGCCAGCCATAGCAGAACCAATGAGGTTCTTCTTGTTGTTTAAGTTGACCAAGTTGCGGACATTACACTTGAGAACTGTCTTGACAACATTACCAGGCACAATGGCCTCAGCGACAACGCTCTTACCACGACCCTCGATCCAGTTGATAGCAGCGGGCTTCTTATCCGTGCAGTAATTACCGGAAAGCGAAAGAACCTTCATCTCGGGGAAGTACTCTTCCGTCATCATGCCAAGCGCCTTTTCGACACCTTTTGAGATCATGTTCATGCCCATGGCATCACCAGTCGAAGTTGCGAATCGGACGTAAAGCGTTCGACCGGCAAGCACGCAGCGAAGCGACGAGAGACGTGCAAATCGAGAAGTCGAGTCGAAAGCAGCCTTGATAGTAGAGGCTCCGTCCTGAGAGTCGATCCATCGTTTCGCCTTGGCAGCCTGTACAACACTGGGAAACTCGAGAGCGGGTCCACGAGTCATTGCATCCTGAGTCAAGACAGTCGTAACACCTCCACCAGCGTTGAGAGCCTTGCAGCCTCGCGAGGTGGAAGCGACCAAGGTTCCTTCAGTGGTGGCCATGGGGATAGGCATCACCTGTCCGTCAATGTTGAGCGGACCTGCGATACCGACAGGAATCGGCATATAACCAACAACATTCTCGCAGCAGGCACCCATGACCTTGGCGTAGTCGTAGTCGCGGTGAGGCAAAAGCGAGCGTTCGAGCGTTTTGGTAGACGAGGCGCGCGAGACGAGAGCACGTCGGACGCGGACAGCGCGTTCATGGTCCTGAAGCACCTTCTCCAACGCATAGGCTGCAATCTTGCCGTTCTGGCTGAGAGTGATGATCTCCTCGTCGGTAAGGAAAAAGACGCCAGCGCCGCCGGCATAGATTTCCACAAGTTCCTCCAGAGGTCGCACGACGGCCTCACCATCGGGTCCAACGTAAGTAGCATCCTGTAGACGAATCTGCTGGCCGCGCTGCTCGGGTGCAGCCACGGCGCCATTGCCTTCGGAGCTAGGTGCAACATCCGACTTTTTCACGGCGTCCATAGCGTCGGGCTTGATGGCCTCGGCGGGAACGGCGCTGACGCCAGGGGTCTTGTCAGAATCTTTACTGGACGCAAGCTTGTCGTTTTCGTGCGCCAGCTTGGAGAGTGGAGCTGAGGCGCGGGCAGCTGACATCTGTGCGAGCTTAGTGTGGTAATCAGAAAGGCCGTCAGTGCTCTTGGCGCGAGTGGTGGCGGCGGTGGAAGGCTGTTGGCTCCATCTTCGTCGACGTTCGCCTTGCTCCTCGATGGCTTTGGCTTCGCTGTCGAGGTGTGCACCGATGAACCGAGCTGCGGCATAAGCGGCTGCGCCAGCAGCATTGCCTTCGGAAAGAGCAGCGTTTCCAGTGGCGATGCCCTTGAGCAAGTATGCGTTCAAAAAGATGCTGATACCGAGAGCGAGCGACATCCACTTGCTAATGACAGGATCACCAACGATGATAGTCCAACCGCTCATCAAGCTGTCGAGGACAGCGAGCGACGAGCTGCCCCGGCCGACTGGTACGGGACGAACACCTGTCGATGTAATCTGGGCGTAGACACCTGAAGCGTTGAGAGCAGCGCTGGCAAGAGCACTGCGCGATGCAGAGACAGCCTCGTTGGCCTCGAGCAGAACAAGGATGGTTGGCTCCGAGACGCGTGCGACCAGGTCGATGTCGGCAGGCTGCGACTGAGAAAGCTGAGCGAGGAGGGGTGCAATGGCAGAAGAAGCAGCTGTGCCAAAGATGGGGGACTGCTCGGCGACGATCTGGTATGGAGATGGCTCGTAGGTGGCGTGATGACGGGTGATAGCCGACTGCCTGGTGAGGGTTGAGATCAGGTTGAAAGAGTGAAGGACCAAGAACGAGGTGATGAGGAGCAGCTTGAGTCGCCCAAGGGGATTCTCGGACTTGCGACCTCTATCGGACCGCGAAGACCCAAAGACAGTGGTGAGAACCTTCTTCCAAAGAGGTCGACTGGATGGTGTTGGGCTTGGCTCTCGCGAGGTGGAGCTGTCAGAGATCGGGCTAGCGGGTGCAGAATCGGAGTCAAGGCTGAGCTCGGCGCTGAGCTTAGGCTTGCGAAGGCCTCGCTTCACCTTGATGCGGTGGACTTCGACCATGACGGTAAGAATCGAGACGTAGAAAGCGAAGAGGAAGATGCAGTCGAAGAGCAAGATAAGAGCGGCAAGCTGGCAGAACTCGCGAAGACCACTGACACCGCTGGTAGCACCAACAGCCATGACTGCGATCTCGATGAGGTAGTCGCGGATGATGGGGACGCCGACGCGGTTAACAGCAGAAACCACAATGTCGTGCGCAGGCATGGGTGTGGGCTCAGCCCAGCGCAGGCTGTCCTCGTTCTTCAGTCGCTCGGTCAAAGCACGAACGAAGGACTCCTCGCGAGACATGGCAGCAGCGCCGTTGGTGGCACCAGTGGGAGTCTTGCCGAGGGTGCCAATTTCAGGCTTGGCGGCCTGGTCGAATTCGCTGAGGATGAGCTCAGAACGCTCCTTGGAGCTGAGTGCGTTGCCGGATGGTGTGATTTCTGGATGGGTGAAGATAGCGCGAGTCAAGAGGTAGGGCTTCTCGAAGCCGACCAGAATGACCAGGAATGGCAAGGCCTCGGAGAGGCAGATGGGGTCGACCGTGACACCGAGAAGGTAGGCAAAGGTGATAGCCAGGAGGAAGGCGAAAATGGACGACATGAGGACGGAAGCACCGAGCCAAAAGTTGCTGCCGAATTTGCGCATCGAGAGGAAGAGATTGACGAATGTGCCGTGCATCAAAATGTAAGCAGAGAGCATGACAAAGATGTCGGCAGAGTCGGCCTTCTTGAGAAGAGCCCAGAATCGAATGACGAGGGCCTTGACGGCATAGGCCATCCAGCGGATTCGCTGGATCTCCTCGTTGTTGCCGACACCGCCACGCTTGCCCTTGAGGTTGTTTGGCGCAAAGGGATTGAACTCGCCGTCTGGTACGAGAGGGATGACGCGAAGACCGTCGTAGAGCTCATCGACCTCGGCGACGGACGCTTTGGCAACGGCAGCAGGTCTTGGTACAGCGCGAGTAGCCTTGGCGAGGGAGTCGGACAGAAGCGATGGGTTGACAACATTGTTGAGGAAGGCTTGTCGGAGAGCGGCCTCTTCGGAAGCGGCGGCAGCATTGGAGGCAGTAGCAGGAACATCGGCGAAAGTCTGGCCGAGAACGTATGCCGAGTGCTGCGATTCCTGGTCCTTGACGTACGTTGCGCTGGCATCCGAGCCAACGAGGCTCTTTGCGAGATTAGCGGAAAGCGTTGGCAGAAGAGCATCCTCGATCTGTGATGCCATGTAGGATTCCCTGGCGCTTGTCAGAAGAACAGGCTCGACGAAGAAGGTGTGCGAGGAAGCGTCAAAGAGAGCCGATGCACCGTCTACACCATTCTGACCAACGACTTGGCTTAGAGGCTGCCATGTATTGGCTGCTCCGGCTTTGCGAACATAGACGGTGTCAACATCAGTCTGGGCTGAGCTGAGAATTGAAGATGTAGTTGCTGTGGAAGCAGTGTTGGTTTCCTTTCTGCCGGCGCCGGCCCATTTGAACAAGCCGGACGAAGAGCTGGAGGCCAAGCTGGTTGCCTCGATCGAGATTGGCTCGAAGAAGTTGGAGTGGGTGACGGCGTGAAGCAGCTGAAAGTAGGCGAGGGTGACGATGATGAAGATAGTAACAATGACCTCGATAGGGTTTTGAGAAGCGGCCCTGGCCAGGCGTCTAAGCATAACTTTTGGCAGCGACAATGGCTGAGCCGAGATGCCGAAAGACGAGGTGCCGCTGCTATACGACGAGGTAGATGCAGTCGACATGGTGGCCAGCTACTTGCAAGATGTAAAGCCTTGCCAGTAAAGAGAAATCCTCGGTGCCTAGCAATGAACTGGGAGGGTGTCGAAACCTGAGATGCTGCTTTGTACAGGGCGGAACCAGAGAGGTGTCGAAGTAGAACAATTTACAAGAAAGGGTGGCTACAAAGAGCGCCGAAGGGTCGAAGGGTCCAATATTAGCACGTCGGGGGAGAAGAGTGCAGCGAGTCCTTATCTGCGAGAGCAAGGATGTCGGGGGAGGATGTCCTGCGGAGTGATTCCAGTGATCCTATTTGTTTTGAAAATGATTGCAAGCCAAGTTGAGGAGGCTTGTGATAAGACAAGATGACCAGCAAGCTAATGCGGTCGATATAAATAAGATGGACGGGGTTGAGCCGGCCCTTTTGCGGTTATGAAGCTTGAGGTGATCCGAGCAGATTCGGATGAACCGCTTGACTACGGATGTGATGAGCCCGAAGCAGGAGCCGACGATCCCTCGGGTGACCCGCGAGGATAGAAGAAGGACGAACTTGCTCTCCTGTCGAGAGAAGAGTTGATGAGGAGATGGAGGAGGAGGAGTAGTCGGGGAAGATGGCAAGGAGGGAGGGAGGGTCAGAAAGGTGAAGAAAGTAACAGGAGCCTGCGTGTGCCTTTGTGTGTGCCTGTGTGTGTCGGTTCGTGTGCCACCAATGACAAAGCGCGGAGCAAGCGAGACGGTGAAGAAAGTGTGTGCGAAGAGGAAGAGTGAGATTCGCGGCGAACCAAGCGAGCGAGCGAGAAAGAAAGAAGGCGGCAGGCAGTCAACGTCGGTGCAAACGACGGCGTGGGCGTGTGACAGCCGAGAAATTATTGCAAACTTGACAGGCACACAAGAGACCAACAGCAAAGAGCCAACAATCTTTCAAGAAGAGAAGCAAACGATCCAAGGCACAGAGAAAGGGCAATCCAGAGAGTGCAAAGGAGAAAGAGATCGTCGGGCGGCAGCGGTGAAATTGGATTGGCTAACGAAAGCGTGGAACTGTGCTGTGCTGCCTCGTGTCTCTTGTCGCTCCGTTTCTCGTAAAGTGAAATAAACAGGCGACAGACCACGGAGAGAATTTTGAGAAGAACTCGAACTTTATGCATCTGAAGAGGAGCAGCTCCAACACCAGCAGCAGCAGCTCTGGCAATTGTCTAAAATCATTTTTGAAACGAAAGCCGCGCATCAGCAACGCAGCCGCTGTGCAACTCCTTCTGCAAAGAGCGTCTGTCTGGCATGACGCGGCGAATGACCGAACTTTCTTCCTCTCTCTTCTTCTTGCTTTTCCCAAAAAAATCGATATCGCGGTCTGCTGTAGGGTTTCATCCTGCAACGCGCGTTGACCTTCGCGTGAGGTTTGACTTCACTTTATTGCACCGCGTCAGAAAGCCAGAAGTGGCCCCACTTTTAGCTCTTTTATCGACTGGAGTGTCTTCTAGAGCGCCTCTCTCCGCGTTCAGAAAAGAAAAACGCCCAAATTCAAAATCGACAAGAGCATGCCACTTTTTTGAAATGTACAGCACCGCACAGCGCTACACAGCACAGCGCAGTCTTTTGGGAGTGTTGCTACACAGCCGCCGCTTTTGCTTTGTATCTAAATCGGTACCATCTTCTCGCATGTTTTCCACGATCGGTTATCGGTGTTCGTCAGCTTGTCCTCGGCGCGAGGACATTTTGGCGATCCGCAGCAAACACCGCTCGCTCAACTCGTTCCTGTTGTTGCGACTTTGCATCCTTTGCCAGGCGAGATCATGAGTTGTGCAAGTGCGAACGGATCTGAGAATCAAAATATATGTAAATGTGAAGCAAGGGATCTTGCAGTTGGTGAGACAATCCCTTATCTCGACGGCCTCAGCTAACGTTACGGGAAAAAGAAACGTAGCGTGTCAGTAAATGCTCCGCCAGAGGAAGACATGCGAGCTTGCTTTCGAAGCTGTGGTTTGCGAGATCTGTCCGCGCTCGAGTCGCAGGCTGTCTTGAGATAAGCGAACATGCAGTAGCGCCGAGCCTAGAAAGGTCGGGTGGTGTTGGCTGTCAAGCTTGGGCCGGTAGTCGGCTCGCACTCTTACGGAAGAAGCCGACTTGCTTTGTGGCGTGTTCAGTTTTCAGTCCCGCTTCGTCCTCCTCTATCCGGTGTATTGCCGGACCGAAAGACCCTTGCTCACTTTGTCGAAGGCAAAGACTGTATCAGTATCGGTATCAGGCCACTTGAGACCCCGCTTACCCCACACAAGTTTCATAGTAAGTATTGTACATTAGCCCTGCTCTCCTTTGATTCCATGCAGCGCTCTGGAACATAGCCATCCCTCCAACATGGCTTCTCATTTGGTAACACACAACACATCTCGACTGACATGACATTTCAGCACACGATCGCGGCTCTCAAAGCCAGTAAGAGTTCGGCCATCATTGTGATTGCTACGAAAGAGGTGGTGTAATTTCTTTTTGGTGTGTGTGTGTGTGTGTGTGTGTGTGTGAGGGGAATGCCTCCGCATTCCCGATCGTACAAAGACGTTATGTGTTGAGATTGTAAGAGAGGACGATGCATAGGTTCATCCCTCTCTCTTTTTCATGTTCTCTCGTAACTGTATTCGATATCTGCCGCTCATTTGCGACCACTCTTGCCCTTGCCCTTTGTCTTGGCAGGAGAAGAGCTCGTTCCACCTTGAATAAACTTGACGATCTCGTCCAGCGATTTGTTCGAAGTATTTGCACCACCGTTTGTCGCAGGAGTGCCAGCCACTGCAGCAGCCCCATTTGTAACACGACGAACACCAGGCAGACCAAATCCACCCTGACGAGCTTCACGAGCACTTGCCTCCTTCTCCAACTTGGCCACTCTTACCGCCGACGCAGCCAAGCTCAAGCAGAATTGCTCGCTCTCTTTCGTTTGTGCATCTTCCTTACCCAATCTCTCTTCGAACACACGCCATGCCTCCTTCTCCACCGTCAATGCCGTCTTGAGGTCTCCTGCAAGTGTCAAAGCTTGACTCAACTCGTGTGCCAAGTTGGCAGTGTGGATGCTGTCGGCGCCGAAGAGTGTCAATGCCAGCTCGTGTGCAGATCGGTACACCCTCAGACTCGCTTCGAACAATCGCGCATTCTGTAGCGTCAATGCCACATTCGAAAGCGCGTTGATGCAATCAGGATGCTCCTTTCCGTACAACAAGCTCCACAACTCCAACACTCTGCGCTGACACAGCAAAGACTCGCGTGTATTGCCCGCAGATCGCTCCAAAACAGCCAAGTTCATGTACTGGTTGAGTGTCTCTGGATGGTCGAGACCCAGCGTACGTTCCGAAACGGTGACGGCTTGGCGTTGGTAACGGACGGCGTTGGACATGCTCAGAAGCTCGTTGACGGGTGGTAAGTCGGATTCCGTGAGTTCCTTGTTCTCGGTCTTGGCCTGGTTGATGAGCTCGGCACGTTCCATGGCAGCCATGCTTGCAAGGTGGTGCACAATCGAGGCGAACAAGGCGTAGCATCGAGCCACCTCCGGGTGAACAAGACCATACACCTGCTCGTGGAAGCTGACGCCCTCCAACAGCAGTTCCAGACCAAGATCACGGTCTCCTCGGCTGATGGAAATTCGACCTGCCTCGAAAGCCTCTTCGGCCAACGTGCTCTTGGGAGTCGAATCTTTGACGATGGGCACCAGGTTGACGATGTCTTCTGGTTCGAAGCTGGTGTTGCGAGCTGCTGGAGTTGACTTCTTTTCAACAATAGCAGGACCAGCCGACTTCCTGGTGCCATTTTGCTCCTTGCCGCCCTTCTTCTTGCCCTTGTTCTTCTTGCCGGCGACAGCGGCGGTTCCGTTTTCCTTGCCATGGCCGTTGGGCTGCGACAGCTCACCCTGCGACTCTTCTGAAACAGCAGCCTCAGCATCGACCAAATGGCCCTCGAGTACATAATCCTGCAGCTTAAGCTGAATACCTGTGCGCAAGGCAACCTCTCGCAGCAGCTGTGCGCGTCGCAACTCCTGCTCAAAGAAGGATGGCGTGAGCTCGAAGCGGTAGCGCTTGCGGATCTCAGCGACGAGCTGTTCCTTAAGTGACTCAGGAGTCAATTTTGTCCACTCGGCCTCCTCACCGTCCGAAAGCGGCGACGAGATGGCACGAGCCTCAGGACGAGCGTTGATTTTGTCACCAACGAGACAGTTGAGGAAGTGCGAGACGCAAGCAGCGACATTGACTTGCTCAACATCGCGAAGAAGGCAACGCAGAACACGTTTGCTTGCGCGTAGCACCATCTCCTGCAGCACGGTCAGGCGGAAAGCGTTGAGGAAGCCTTCATGACCGGGTCCTGCCTTCTTGATGAGCTCCTGGTCCAACTCATCCTTGGCTTCGGCAGTGCAGAGACGGGCGATGTAGCCGAGGTATCGGATGTTGATACCACGAGCGTGCATCTGTCGGCTTAGGGCACCGCCATCAGCAGCAGTGAAGAGACCGGCAGCGACGTCGGTGACAAAGCGAGGGATCGCGGTCTTGCGAAGGAAGTCGGAAGCCTGTCGAACTGCTGCAACGCTAGCGTCGCTCTCGTCGGTGATGGGAGTGATGACCTTGGAGCCGTCCTCAACATCAGCGTCAGCCACCTTGAATTCGACAAATGCGTCAGGGTTGAAGGTCAGCTTGAACTCGGATGAGTCGAGACGCTCGGGCTCTTCTTCGGCCTCAGTTGACTCAGTCTCCTTGGCATTCTCAGCTTCGCCCTCCTTGCTTTCGCCGTCTTTGCCTTCAGCACCGTTCTCTTCCTTGGCCTTGACCTCAGCCTCCTTAGCAGCCTTGGCTTCCTGACGAGCAGCAAGCTTGGAACGAGCCCATTTGCGGAACTCGTTGTCCCAGTAGATTTCGAGCAGCTCTGGACGAAGAAGGGTCATGCGGTGAGGGTAGCGAGATTCCTCGCTGGAAACCTTGTCGCCGCCATGGACAGGCCCAGAGACGTCGTTTTCAAGCCAGTTGATGTCGACAGGGTTGAGACGAGCCAAGTCAAGCACGTATCGGCGACCATCGGCGCCCCGAAGACCCTTGGAATCGACACTCAGCCAAAGGGGGTGCTTCTTGCCATTGGCATCCTCGACTTCGTGCTCGTTCAGGTGGAGCGTCTGGGCGACCTGATGGAAGAGCTTGTGGAAAGCGGCATTGTCGCGAATGACTTCGGGACCTTCGACACCGCCGTAGACGACTTGGGTGTCGTCGTTGAGGTCGGCCTTGCCCGATTTGGCCTCTTTTGGTTCAGCAGCCTTCTTGGCCTCGGCCTCCTCTGCGTCCTCTGCCTTTGACTCGCCAGCCTCGAGCAGGTCCTCGCTGTCGTCGCGTCGTCGGAAAAGACCGGGAACGACACTCTGAGCAACCCATCGTTCGCCCTTCCAGTCGACGACAATGGTACCAAGTAGGCAGAGACCTCCTACATCGAGGCTGTTGAGCGTCTTGACTCCCTGAATATCCTTGCCAACAGCAACGTGTGCAGCTTCGTCACCACCCATGTGTGGATAGAGATCGACACCGTCAGCGCCCTTGGAGATGAAGAGGTTGTTGACAATAAACATCTGCGCATCACGCTTGTCCATTGGGTTCATGGCCTGAACTTCGCCAGCAGCGACTTTAGGGATGGCACGTGCAGCAGCTTGAGTAAACTCGGAGTAGATACGGTTGAGCACACGGTCGCGCATGAGTCGCTCTGGAAGTGTGGTGCGGGGCAGCTCGCGAGCCGACTGAAGCTCGTCATTCCAGTCTCTGGTTCCCTCGAGCGTGTCTGCCGAAGTAGCGCCAGTGAGGAGGAAAGCGGCCTGAGAGCGAAGTGGGTCTGCAGTGTGGTTGTGATTGCGAGCAAGCCACGGGAAGGCAGGCAGCGAGTTGGTGACGGGAACTGCCGAAAAGTAATCGCGCGAAGAGAGCGGGTCGTTGAAGAGCTTGGAGAATGTGGACAAGAAGAGGGGCGAGAATCCGCAGAGAAGGTCGAAGAGCGAACAAGAGGCAAAGTCCTGACCGGACGCACGGGGAGAAGGGTCGAATCGTGCGCCAGAAGAGCGGTTGATGTAGAATCCGTGAGTCGAAGCAGTGATGAAAATAATCTCACCCTCGAGCGTGCCAACCTGGAGATAGAGCAGATGTCCGTTGAGCTTGCAGTGTTGAGGCGGGGGATTCCATGTTGCAAGCTGGAGCTGACGGAGGCAGACAGGAAGTGTGCGAGGTCGGCGAGCTACTTGCGGGATGAGGTCAACAGCTGTAACGGCGGGCCATCCTTGCCAGTCGGAGAGAGGAACTTGCGATTCTTGGGACTTCTCCGCAACGTCGCCCTTCTTGTTGGTTGCACGGCCGTTTGCATTGTGGCGATTGTTGTCCTGCTGCCATTCTTGCGGGTTCCTGACGGCATCCTGAACACTGAGACCCGCATCGACACCAATAGCACTAGGGTCGGCAGCTCCGCCGTTGAGCAAGTCGCGCAGACGTTGAACGTGTGCTCGAGCATCAGCCTCGTTGAAGGCGACGTGGGTGACGTGAAGCTCGCGCTTGTCCTTGGGAACATCCTGGAAGATCTCGCGAAGTTCAGTCCACTCCGGCACACGCTCGCCCAGCTGCACTTTGGAACCTTTGGCTGTGGAGTTGACACCAGCGACAGGCTTACGGAAGCAGAATGCGCCGAGCCAGTACCCTTCGGGGCTGTCTGTGATGGTGATACGAAGGTCGTTGAGAGTCTCTTGCGGTGTCACGGCAACCTTGAGAGGGGAGGGAGTTTCGGGCAATCCATTGGCGGCAGCGGCAGCAGAAGGGATCAAGGGACGCTTAGGAAGGTAGAGGTTGATCTCGAAAGGTTGGAGCGACTCGTCGATCTCTGCTGCTTCGACTCCCTCAGGTACGGGCGTCTGACTGGCCACCTCGGGCTGCTGCTCCTGAGCCATTGTGCCTGTGACGAATGCAGAGGGGGAAGGTAGGCCTGAAGAAAGGAGGCCGGGCCTGTTGAAGTCTCCTTCTGATTCGTTGTATCGGTGTGAAAGGACGCCTCTGACAAGACCGATGCACCTACACCAAGTGTTTGCTGGTAGATGCTGGTCTTTGCGTATAGGCTGAGGATTGTGGTGGTGGTGACGGTGGTACGAGGAGAGGACAAAGCTGGCAATAGCGCTACAGGAAACAAGAGAGTTGGTTCAATCCTTCCTTTCATGAGTCAAAAGTATCGGCCCGGCTCAAAAATCGGGAGCTCCACCAACTCACTGACCAATCAACCAACCAACCAACAGCTTTGCTTTCTTCTCAAAGCAGTCGCAAAGAGTCGATGAGTCGAGCTCGCATTCCGGTCTTCTTTCCTTCCTTTTCCTTTCTTCTTACGAAAGAACAACACCTTACACAACTTTTTTTTAATTTTTTTGTGCTTCGCTTTTTGGTCCAACTTTGACCTCAATTCACATTTTCTTGCATTTTTCTTCGGCAGTTGGCTGGTGCTTAGGAAAGCCAATCCTGAGCCGTAACCTTCCAGAAGAGACATCCTTCCTTCGCCTTCGAAGCAGACTCATCTCGTTGAAACAGCTTGACAACAGCTTGACAGCTATCTATACACTGCTCAATCTGTTGTTAAGAAAAGATGGTTAAAAGGAGAACACCTCACAATATCACGGGCAAACAAGGGCCAACTTTGAAGAAAGCTGGCCATCATTGCTGAACCGGCGTCTTCCGAGTCGAAGGGGAAAAGTCGGACCCGCGTGACCAAGCAACTCGAATTTTTTCCTCTCGTTTCTGTTTGTTAAGCCGACAGGTCTTTTTGTTTACCGATTTCCGAAACTTCGTTTGTTCGCTCTCGCACAGGCCTTGCTGTTGAGGTGTGAGAGAGAGAGGTTTGGTGCATGAGCAGCTGTTTGTGGAGGACAGAAGGACCCTGAGCAAGGTTAATGGTAACTGCATCGTTGTCTGTTCAAGTAACACCATCCTCTTCTGTAAGGGCACTTTCCTGTGTCACGGTCACCTCCTTTCGCCTCCTCCGCCCCGATCGAGGCAAAGCTTTGCATGGTATGGATCGCTTCAAGCAGATCGATGCTAGCAACTCGTCCATCGGCGCTCTTCTCTTCCACGACGAAGAGGTAGTCAGCTTGCAAGATAGCATTGGTCTCTACGACGGCAAGGAAAAGACGCTGCATCAGAACAATGGAACCGTCTATCTAACATCTCATCGTCTACTCTATGTCGACGACCTCGAGCCACATCGCTATTCGTGCAGCTTGGATCTCTCGCTCGTCAAGCAAAGCGAATATTACGCCGGCTTTCTCAAGAGTAGCCCAAAGATCACCCTTACCCTTGCCAAGTCGGAAAGAAGCGAGGATGATGCAGCTGCGGATGTCAAGTCTCGACCGAGCAGCTCCTCTCCTCCAACTGATTCGCTTCAGCTTAGCGCAACACCGAGCAGAGACTGGAGGATCAATGCCTCTGCCGCCGACTCTTCGGCATCCGACGCGGGTGGAGCTAACTGGATCTGTGCGATCTGCGGCTTCAGCAATGCCTCTAGCAGGTCGATCTGTGAGCTTTGCGGTGTGACAAAGGAACCAGCTCGACCTACACCAAAGCGAATCTCAATACCGCAAAGACCGCCATCGTCCGAAGCAACAAAACCTGATCCCTTCTCCAGTTCAACCAAGACCCCACCAATAACAAAGTCTTCCGACCCATCACAATCTTCTTCACAACCGACAAAGAGCAAAGATGGAATCGCATGCGATGTCTGCACATTTCTCAACCACCCTTCGATGAACAAGTGCGAGATGTGCGGATCCGATCTTGGCCGCAACTGGCATCAACATCCCTCTGCTGCAGCGTCCAACTCTTCACTCACAGCACCAAGCACACCAGCGCGTAAAAGTACCGATGCCGATGCCTTATCGCTGCGAAACAGTACAGCAACGAGCAGATCTTCAACTCCCGCTTCGACCAACATGCCTCTCCCTACCGACTCTGTCAAACTCAGCTTCCGCAAAGGAGGCGACAAAGCCTTCTACAATCTTCTCAAAACGACACTGAGAGCAAAAGCATGGGCGACTGGTGCCAAAAATGCCAATTCTGGAAGCAATACAACATCCACAGGAGGCGACAGTCGAGCGATTCGTGTCGCAGCGGGTATGGTGGATCTCGATGGTCGATCGGCAGCACTTAAGCGAGTCGGAATCGATGGTATTCTTTCGTCCGTCGACTCGACAAGTCGTGCACAGAATGATGACATGCAAGGCGCGCTCAAAGATCTCGAAGCACTCATGCGAAAAGCAAAGCAAATGGTCGAGTTTGCCGAAGCTCTCAACGCTAAGCTAACTAAACAGGAGCAAGCTGCTGCTGCAGCGAGAGAGGCAGGAATGCCAGATACAGCGCCACAACCCGATCAGGAAGCAGCAACCCTCATTCGCTCTTCACTTGTCCAGCTCGGACTTCCCGCTCCGGCGGTTACGGCGGATATGGCGAGAGATCAGGAAGAGTATCATCGTGAATTGGCTCGAGAGCTCGCAGGTTTGCTTTTAGGCAATCCGAGTGGTGGTCAGCGTACAGGATTGATGGGTGCTGGGAAGATTGCTGCAAAGGGCAAAGGCAAAGAGTCCCTTCCGAGGGTATCGGATGACGAACTGAAAGGACGAGGACTGATAGGCTTAGATGAAGTATGGTGTGTATGGAACAGAGCCCGTGGTGTCGCACTCATTCCACCGCAGGCACTGCGCTCAGCAGCGGCATTCTTGCCAGACATCACTTCTCCTTCGGTCCGAATCAAGACCTTCAGATCCGGTCTTTCGGTGCTGCATACTCCACGATACAGCGACGATGCGTTTGCTTCGCGCATCCTACACTTCCTCGACACACTCGAGTGGGAGCACAAGATGAAACGTATTGAACAGGCGCAATCGCTTCGAATTTCGGACAAGACAAACGAGACAGTTACAGGACAAGAGTCAACATCGCCGGCAGAGGCGAGCTATGGCGACAATCTGTCCGCTTGGGGATCGGGAGCATCGATACTTGAAATCGCGGAAAAGGAAGACGTGCCAATATTGCTGATCAACGAGATGATGGACATGATCGAGTCGAAGACGGGGATGGTCGTGCGCGATGACGGTGGGCCTAACGGGACACGCTGGTTCGTGAATCACTTTTCGAGAGGATAGACTTCGTCGCTGAGTGCTCGTTCGCAGCAGAAAGACGCAAAGTTCATTCAGCAGGTGCCACCGTTGCTGTGTGCTGTGCAGATTCGGCGAATCTCATCAGCTTCAAAAACAACCGGGCATGGGCACAGTTTTTGAATCTCTGACGGCGCGAGTCCCTCAAAACGAACACGGTATCTCTTGACGACCGAGAGGACGGCGTCACAGAAACAAGCATAGAAAAGATCATCTTGACCGTCAGGCAACATCTTCTCGATGGCATTTGCGAGATTTTCCACGAATTTCCGGGAATTTCTGTCCCTAAAACCCCACTCGGCCAGCCATTCGAAGAGATAGGAGTATGCAGAGCAAAACATCCTTCGACCTTGCTTGGCTCTCTTGGCAACGGGCTGCTCGGTACCGTGTTCCGAGCTCTCGTGATTGCCGTCATTGAGCTTTCTTTTACGAAGAGCTTCGATATCACTCGCGGTGAAAGGAGGAGACAAATGACCGCCCGTGATGATCCTTCCAACGTCCTCTTCGCATGCTTCGGATTCGGATAAAGCCTGTGCCCTGCTGTTCTGGTTTGCGTCAGCGGAATTTACGTCCTCTGGCGCGCAGTTATGGTCGTTTTGAATAGGCTGACTCTGGCTGTTTTTGGGATTGTTGTTTTTCTTTTCCGCTTGCACGACCGTGAAGACAGCCCTGGTCGTGCCCTGGCTCCCCGCCCTTGGGGATACTGCCATCGTGACTTCTACGCCGGCTTCCAAACTTGCCGACACTTCTGTCGTTCCTGTTCTGAGTGTGACCTGTGCCCCTTTGGGACACGGCGAGGGCGTGCGTACTTGAGGAGGCGTTCCGCCCTGCTCGGATGTCACAGTGGAAGAGTCAGACATGTCGATGCAGTGACTTGGCAAAGTTTCCAGACTGCTCGCTCGGGATCTTCGGCAGAAGTTGTTGAGGTAGAACGATGGGACCGAATCTTCTGGAGGATAATGGAGCGTTTGTCCGAGCAAGGGAGTGGCATGCGCTGGTGAAAGAGAGGAAGCAAGATGCAGTTCCGTAGAGAACAGGTTATATAGGCACAGCTCCGTAGCTGCGCGCAGCAGGCAAGCCCGATCAACTTGACGCCGCCCTGCACATTTTCAGAGACTCGGCAAGCCAGAGCGCCAATCGATAACATATCTCGGACTTGCGTGACGTTGCCGCTCAGCCTGTGTGGCGTAGTGTGCCTTTGAGAAATCACGATGTGCTTTCCTCGAGAAAATCTTCGGATGAGCCGACACCGTTGGAGAATCCGAACCACCTTGCTCGAATTTTTGACCGACATAGCCAGCGAGTCTGCATGATGCGTCTGAAGGTGTATTGGTGGAGTCGACCGTTTCTGCTTGATGGATGTCTGGAGCTGCTAGTCTCGCGAATAGTGACGTCTGGCGACGCTATATCATCCGATATGTTCCGAATGGTATTGTATGGAGTGCAGCGTCCGAGGTGTTCATCTTCAAGACTGTTTCGCTCAACGGCTAATTGCGTCTGAAAGCGGCCAAGCTGCTCAAGCTTCTGCACGGAGTCAGCAACATGCCAGCGGAGGGAACGGCATACTTTGGATCCACGTCTATCCCCCGACGGAGCGCCTGCGTCTACAATCTACGGAGGTCGGACCGTGATTAGCGATCGTGCTGCAATGCCGTCTTTGTTGTCCTAGGTAATGCTAAGGAAATTAGCTTCTCAAGTTACCATGCTACCGCAAGCTCAAGCAAAGACGATTTCAAACCCTGGTATGAACAGACCTGCGGTGACGACACCGCAGTAGAATCATTCACCGAATCGAGGACAGCCAGTTGCCGGAAGGCCGCGCGACACTTGCCACTCTCGTACGTTCACCAGGGTCAAGATCTCTCGAGTGGATTTCGCTCTTGTCAATTGTTCACGCAGGCATTATTGGAACAGGTAACATTTATTCCTAAATGTCCAACTGAACGACACGACGACTAGTACTCTCGGTACGGCCTCGCCGCTATGTCTGAAGGTACGAGCAGACCTCTACCATCATCGTGATGTCATCAATCCGGAGCTTCATCGCAGCCACTTTGTATTGTTGCGATAGCCTTTTGTTCAACACGACAATGACTTCGGACCGGGGGCTCCGAGCGTCTTCCGCACCTCTAGAAGATGAAAGCTGATTGACAGGAGCATCGAGAGCCAAGACTTGCTTCGGCGAGAAGGCATGACCACATTGTCACGGCATCTGCATCCAAGCTTCCAAGCTTGAGCTTCTTTGAGCTCACAATCAACGTGGTCCGTTGCGAAATGGCACCGTAAGGATCACAAGCCGCGGGTCGATCCGCAAAAGCCGAAGTCTTCGAGAGTATTTGCAGGAAAAGTTCAAGTCGGTCACTGAAAGAAAGGTATCCTAGGCCCGAGGCAGTGTCGTCAGTACGATCTTGAGCGTTGTCACGGAATGTGGGGCTCCACTGAGAGAGCGAGAAAGCCGAAAATACACTCGGGACATCGGTAACTTTCTGTGCCGACGCTTATCGACACTGCCAAAGATAGTGCACAGAAGTCGGTGGGATCCTGATAAATGTGCCCCCCTGCAGAGAAACTTCCGTCCCTGGTAAGGACCCCAATCAGGGGCGAGAAAGGTGGAGAACCTCACAATAGCGACGGGCTGCTTTTGTTTCGATGCGCCACTTTCACATGTGTGCATACAAAATGACGGTCTCCGCGCACGACGATACGAAGGAGTGATCGGCGAGATTCCCGGCCAACGTGACTCGTGCTGTGATGCATTGCATACACCTTGATTTTGATCTTAAGCCTAAATCTTAACGGACCACCGACTTCATCTCAACATCGCCTTGATCTTGGTGGTTCGAGTCACTATGAAGTTATTCCGAGAGTCACATGCCGACGGAAGCCACAAGCCTCTCAATCCCACTTCCCCGCTTCATTGTGAGCTCACCGATCTCCTTTGTCCCTGCTTGGCGGATCTCGGTGATCTCTGGTCCGAACAAATCCCACCGGAGCAATGAGCGGGCCGTGGGCTAGCAAAAACAGTGCAACCCCACCAAGATCACTGGCAGTAGAAATTGTGAGAGGGCTTTGTTCCTGAGCCAGGGAAGAACACAGGTGCAGGTTCAGGAGCGGAGGGATGCAGCGAAGCTTCCCTGTTACGAGGGGCTTATCGCGTAACCTGACATGCGGTCGCGAGATGATATTGAATCGACATCTCTGAAACGTACATAAAGGGCGATCTTGTTCACTGTCATTTGCGAAGTCTCCTCAACTCAGAACACTTTCTCCCACAAGCTATCAAGTCCCTTTTCCTCGTGATCCACTTTTGCCTCGTAAAAGCTCCTTGCTTCAGCAGCACACCCAATATCCTCTACTCGAACAGTGATACCCTTCCTGTACTATCGTCTCCGCTTCAAGGACTATACAAACCGCAAATTGACTAGCGTCTCAAATCCCTCTCGCCAGTTGAACCCTATCTCCAACCTCACCCAGTAGCATTCACAAGCACGCTGGTCACGTTATCAAATCTACGTGACCTCAAGTTGAACAACATTTCAGCCACCATTTCCCATTTTCATCGCTACATCTCATCATTCTTCATCGCCCCACAATGAAGTCCCTCCACGCCATCGCTTATCTCGGCTCTTTCCTTCCTCTCCTCTTCCACAGCGCCACAAGCGCCCCAATCCCGAACCCGAAACCGATCGAAGATCTTTATCCGAGCCAGCTTCCGGATCCTGGCTTGATGCAATCAACACCAGCAGCGGATGTCTCAATGTTGCCAGCATTGCTAGCCGCCGGCTTTGACCCCAACGACACTTCTACTCTGAACGGAAAGAAGCATTGAGGATCAAGATTCTCCTGTGCATCGGCTACTGATAGTGTTCGAGACCGTGTCAAATCCGAAGCTTCGATGAGTTGATGATATTATGGTTGACGAAATATTTATGATCTGTTTCACGCTTCCTCAATGGGAATCCTGTATATAAGCTGTTCAGTCGTGTTCTTCATTTCGAACGTCTTCTTCAGAATAGCTTCGATCGTAGCTGGTTTGGTCCGAAGGTGCTCAAAGGGTCGAACCGACAAAGGTTCGAACCGAATTAATCACAGCCAAAGTGTGCTTTGAATTTGAGTTTTCAATATATTGCCATTTCCTTACGCAAGAAACACGAGTCGAGTGACTTCATGACCTCTGATACACCTTCTCGCCCTGAAGCCAAGTCTGCAAAATCTTGGTCTTCAAAATCACCTGCTCCTCGTCTCCTTCCTTGTACTCCTTGAATAGATCTGTATCCATGACGACAAAGTCCGCGCTCTTTCCCTTCTCCAATGTCCCTGACCACGTTTCAGCCTTACAACTGTGCGCAGCACCATAAGTTGCCGCTGCCACCGCCATAGCTAATGGAAGTGCAAATTGAGGTGTTGTCTTACCTTCCAACTCTGGTTCCCTCCCTGATCGTCTCGTTATAGCCGTATACAGATTCGGCAAGATCCAATGATGAGCAGTCGGAGCGTCCGAACCTAGTGCAATTGGAGCACCAGCTTCGACAAATTCTCTGAAAGCGAATGCTCTGGCACACCTCCCTTCATTATAATTATCGCCAAGCATCTTGCACCAACCTTCCATAATACTTGGATCACAATGTACGCCTTGAATGCTAGCTGTGATGCCGAGCTTACCTAGCTTTTCGACGTCTTTTGGATCGGTGAGTTCGAGGTGCTCGATACGATGTCTACGATCTCGAATAGAAAGACCCTTTTCTGCCAACTTTTCACCCAAACTAGCAATCGCTTCCACCGCAGTGTGTACTGCAAGATCTCCGATTGCATGAATGGCGACCTGAAGATCAACAGAGTCCGCATATTGGACTACAGCGGAGAGAAGATGTAAAGGCCACATGAGCTCAGCGTTGGTTTTATTGTAGTACGGCTCTTTTAAAGCTGCTGTACAACTATCTATAACTCCATCGCAGACGAGCTTAATTCCAACAACACGAAACCATTCATCGTTGTACTTCTTACTAAGTTCGTGAGCATATTTGACTTGCTCGATACAAGCTTGAACGTCAGTTTCGGGACGAACAAGCCAGTGTGCGGCTACGCGAATAGGTAATCTACCGTTCATTTTTGCCTTGACACGAAGGATGCAGTCCAGAGCTAGTGGATCCATGGCCATATCAATTCCGCCAGTGAAACCGCTTTGGTGATAAGAGTCACATGCACGATGGAAGGATGCCTCTTGCTCTGCTTTTGTTGCGAGATTTGCAAGTTTGGGCCAAACAAATAGAATGTTGGCCATCTCGAGTAACAAACCGGAAGCTTTGCCCGTCTTTGGATCACGTACGATTTCTCCTCCTTCCGGGTTAGGTGTATCGTCGGTGATAACAAGTTCGTTGAGCGCTGCTGTGTTGCACCAATGGGAATGAAGATCGAATGATTCAATATAGACTGGACGGTCGGGTACAATCTCGTCAATCCAGGATGCCAATGCCTTGCCATCGGTGCTGTTTTGCATCCATACCGAGGCAAGGATTCGAGGTGCATTTGGCTTGGCTTCTGCCGCCTGTTTGATTTTCTCTTGGATTTGTGCGAGATTTTTGCACTTGCCAACGTCGACCTTGTCAAGCGATTGACCGAAATTGAGAAGATGGGTGTGACCATCAATGAAGCCGGGAACGACGAGCTTGCCTCCGCCGAGGTCGACAATCTCGGCTTGCCGCGATAGCTCTGTAGGGACACGGGCGACATCACCGACATACGCGAGCTTTCCCTCTTGCTCCACAAGGCATTCTGCGAAGCGGTTTGTTATTGCTGAAGTATCGGTGTAATCTTGCTTGAGCAAAGACGCGGGGTCCAACTCTGCAGCTTGAGCTGTGAAGAAGAGAGCGTTCTTGAAGAGCTTGACGGTCATATCGATGCAGTTTCAGTAGGATCGGTCCAGGCGGTCTATCGTTGCTGGAGATCGAGAAGGTCGAGGCTGTTGATCGAGTTCTGAAGAGGAATGGGACAGATTCGCATCCCATTAGTTCCCGCGGCTTTATAGCTTACCACACGAAAGCACGGTCCTCATCGTAGAATGAGGCGATGGTGGGAAGGCGACTACGAGCTCGTATCGGAAGTCAAGGCGTGGACAGACAAACGTGTTAAGCGCTCTTCGCGCGCCTCTGTTACAGTACTTGATGCATGTTTGCGCTTTGAGCTTAGTCACAGTGCTGGTGATGTTGGCTCGGACCACGCACCTCCATTTGTTCCATTGCGAGAAGACGGGCTAGACCTGAGGAGAAGAGGCTTGCACAAGGAGGCAGATGAAGGGGGCGGAGAAGCGTCTTCTCGTCAAGGATCGTCCCGAAGCCGCGGAACCAAGACGTGCTGCAAGGATGCAGCAACGAGCTCGTTTGGATTCGCTTCGAGACTGGCCAAATTTGGCTTTGTGGGGTTGCGATGTCGTCTGGCAAAGCCAATCAGCACCGACAGGTGCTACTTTAAAGCTCCCAAAGACCGCATCGCATGATCTGACGGTTGGCGGCAAGCGCGGCTAGCTTCAAGTCTCTGCGTTCAGAGTGTTAGAGCTTTCAGAAATTACCGAAAAGCTGTGACTGATACCTCGATGTAACAAATGTCGAAAATGCAAAACGAGAAAACGACATGTCAAAGCTGTACGACGGCGCAGCTCCGCGACAGGGATGAGACGCAGTTTGTGACTGATTGCGGCAGTTAGCAAGCCGAAAATGGAGTGAACTGCCGTCCACAAAGCCAAGAAAACGACACACGAGAAGGACAAAATGAAAGAAGGAGAAGGATACGGTGCACAGCCCACTTTCCACGACTCTCACACCCTCTGTGCTGCCACTATTTTGTGTTACAGTCGAACACACACTCAAACTGGAGTGAGAGTTGCAGTATGATGATTTCCCTCGCAGCTAACTTAACTACGCTTCACCAGGCTGGACCCCTAAACTGAAAGAACTTTGCGTATCTCAACTTGTTTGCTATCTCCACCATCACCATCACCTACACACCAACGTTCCTCAACTCGACCCCGCTGACGTCCAAGTCGCCCTCGCCACTCACAACGCGAGGTGCCGCGACGCTCGCACAGACGGCCAACACCATACCCTCTGACTGTATCCTCGCGCCCAAGCACAGCTATTCATCCATTCAATCTCGCCCAGTATGCCTTTAAGAGACCAGCAGGTGCCGGAACTCTCGTATCTCCCTAGCTATGCTCAGACCAGAGCTCCTCCTCCGTCGGGTCCACCTCCTGCCTACGCCAACGTGATTGGAAAGGTCTATCCGTACTCGCTTCGACCCGTGATCCTTATCACCTCTTTCTGCACCTTCCTCTACCTTCTCCTTGTCTCGATTTCCAACTTCAAAGACATTGGCAGCTCGGGAAACAATGCGGCTCTCAATCTTTTCGATATTCTTACAGGTGCATTGCTCATGGCTGTTGCTTTCGTTGAAGTGATTGGATTTGCAGCAGCACTCAAATCTAACCTCAAGCTGGCCACTCTGTATTCCAAGCTTACCGTACCAGGTTTCGTGCTGGTAATTGCCTGCGAAATCATCAACATCGTTGGTCACTATATGTACAAAGACCGAATCATCAGCAATTGCACATCGAGCAACACAGGACAGGCGGTTCAGTCGTCAGGTTTCGGCTGGTTCGGACAGGGAGGCAGCACCGTGGTCATGTCTGCTGCTGATGCAGCCGCCTACTGCAACAGATCGTGGAAGTACGATTCGACCTGGGAAATTGTATGGCTTATTGTGACAGTTCTTCTCGGTATTCCCTTTGTGCTCTTCAGCTTCGCATTCGTTCGTCAGCTTCGGGACCCAACGTCGGTTCGAGTGCGAGAGACCAATCTCGGATGGTGGAATCGCCGTAGCAACCAGCCTCCTAGCGCGCAATACGGCAACCAGTACAACTCGGGTCCCTACGACCCGCAATCGCAGTCGCAAGCGTACTCTTACCCACCTGCCCCTTACGGCGCGTACGCTCCTCCTAGCGGTCCACCGCCCACCGACGGCCATCGCGACTTGCCAGGCTACGAACGTGGTGACATGGAGAGCGAATTCGACGACCGCAAGAGCCCAGCGACAAGTCCGACTGGTTATGGTTACAGTGGAACGGGTCGACCTAGCACCAGTAGGGATCGCGATCCAAGGCAGAATGATGCAGCCAAAGATTCTCAGGTTACTATCAAGCTTGATGATGATGTTGATGCCAAGAGCAAGACGTTTGCTAGGGAATCCCATGACGATGATACGCCAAGAATCTGAGAATGCTCGATTTGCACATAGCTTTCGAACCTTGCTGGTTGCGGTTTCTCTTGCATACTCATGCCATGCAAACCTCGCTCATGAGGCGAGTCTGTTCCATCTTGTACCATTTTTGTCCTCTTTGTATCGTCTTGTGTTGGTCAATGTCATTGTTGTAGGTTTCCTTGTGAGTCGCTTCATCGTGCGGCGACTGATACATGCTGTGTGAGAAGTTGTGCAGAGAGATGCCCACACGGAAGTGACTCGAAAGCGCAGGCACCGCCAAAGCATCAATACTCACACTCACTGTACGCAGGTGGAGGCTTCTGCTCTGAAACCTGCGACCAAGGAGTGTGAGTGTGAGTATGTAACTTAGGGTTCACCAGAAATTTCTGCGCACGAGCGTTTCCAAGTCAATTTCCGAAGTTACACTCCGCCAACTGTGACTTGGTACTGTATTTGGTAAGACAGGTGACCGTTCCACCATTCTTACTTACACCTTTCATTTCAGTCACCAACATCAACACCTGAAACGCACGAACTGCATTTACGGCTTTGATCAGCACAGCATTCTCATCTGGTCGATGCTATCTGCAGTCACATACAGAGCTTTTCGACCTCGATCGCAACTTTGTCCGACCTCTCTTTTCGCCCTTAGCACTGCACGTAATTTCTCTTCTACAAGTCGCTGTGCTATCTCTGCAACAAAGATGGACGCACAAGTCAAGTCATCCGACTCTACCAAAACAGCGATTACTTCTCACAATCAGTACAAGACTAGTGGACTTGAACGAGATGAGCTCTCCTCTTCCCCCATTATTCAGTTTAATAATTGGTTCAAATACGCTTCTGAAAATGGTGTTCCTGAACCAGAAGCTATGACTATCTCCACAGCTACTTTTGACAAAACTACCGGTATAGCAAGACCTTCTTCTCGAGTTGTTTTGTTAAAACAATTGGATTCGCAAGGATTTCTCTTTTTTTCTAACTATACCTCACGAAAAGGACAAGAACTAGCTTCGAATCCTTATGCCTCACTTACATTTTACTGGAAAGAACTTTCTCGTTCAGTACGTGTATGTGGAAAAGTTGAAAAACTCTCTTCTCAAGAATCAAAACAGTATTACGATTCTCGTCCACTAGGTAGTAGAATAGGTGCTTGGGCAAGTCCACAATCATCAACTATCTCATCAAGACAAGAATTGGAAGAAAAAGTTAAACAGGTGGAAAATAATTTCAACGTTCAAGGTGCAGCTGGTTTAGATGAGAAAAATAATTGGAACGGTGATGAGAAGAAGGTTGATATTCCTTTACCTGATTTTTGGGGTGGTTATAGAATCGTTCCAGATGAAGTGGAATTTTGGTGTGGAAGACCAAATAGATTGCATGATAGGTTTAGATATACAAGAGATAGTAAGAGTAATGTAGCTGCGAATGAAGATGTATGGACCATTGATCGTTTGGCTCCATAGTCGACGGGTCCCACATTCTTGTTGAATCTGCGCTGTATTCGTGTTTGTTCTAATGCAATAGTAAATGCTCCAACTGGTTTCATCACACGGCTGGTGGTGTATGATTATGACTTGTTTGAATTAAAGATGAGCATATTGTTGTTTAGTTTGCGACTTTGCCAACGATGTTGTATCGTTTAGTGTAGTATGAGTGCTACAGCGAATGAAAAGGCAAGACATACGATCCTTAGTAAACGGAACAACAAGCTGAGGGGACTCGTCTCGCCAACTCATGAGAGAGAGAGAGAGTGTGTGTGTGTAGGTAAGTGTGTAAGCTACTTACCCAATCATCGAGCACCTTTAGCTGCTTGTCATCCAGAGTGCTGTAGTCTGAAACCGCATCTTCAGGCTTAAGCGATGACATGCCGAGACCACGCGAGCCATCCTTACCTGCGAAGATGTGATAGCCTTTGCCTGGTGCTGTGTGTCGTTCAATTGATATAATGGGGATACAGAAGTCAGCGGGTCGAAAGTGGAAGGGAGGAGACGGGTGAGATTGGTGGTAGCCTGGAGATATGCGAACGAGGTAGTTACGTACCGTACATTTCACGTTTCGGTGAAACGTCAAAAACAGTACCCTTAACAGCAACGTAAACTGGCTTTGACTCGTCAGTACCGTCGTACTGTTTGAGCTCGTCGACTGAAATGAGATCGTCTTTGGGAGGACTTTTGTTGGCGAAGGGGAAGAAGGCGGGAGTCAGAAGTTGTAAAACAGATTGTCAGCTGATCATTCACAGTCGCAACGATGCGCGCGAAGGCGTATCTTCACAGGTTGAGATATGTAAGATGCATACTGTGTGGGCTTTGTTGAGGGTTCCATCATCTTGTATAGGTGAACGACGACAATGTAGAGTGAGGTAGAACAGGCAAGGAGAGATGTAAGGTAAAGGTGATGTTGGAAGTGCACGATCCAACTGTTGGTCTCATGGTGCGCTTTTTGCCCCGGATTCTTAGGCTTTCACAATGTCCGCGGGACGCCCATTTTAAAAAGTTTGTTAGACCTTCTCTAACTGTAGCGAATGATATCTCGCCTCGTGGCAACTTTCTGAACGTCACTCGACATTTCAATGGCACTTTTCGTGCGGAAAAGTGATCGAAATTTTTCCCACTGTTCAGAAGCTTCTGTGTCTGAGCTTTTTGCCTGCCATTCTCCACACACGCTCTTCATCTTCACCATCAAGAGTTTCACCAACAACGTTGCTACCTCTTCTCTCCATCCCCTACACCCGCACATCCACCTCACGCTTCGAGAATCGACATCGCTGTATCGCTGCAACAACGCTCCTCTTTAGCAGCCAAGCGCATCATCCGCACACAAGGAATCTCTTCTCTCCCATAGAGTCAGCGCCGGACTGTTTCCGAGCAACATCATTCGCCCAACATGACGACAGTCCAGAAAATCAAAGAAATCGAAGATGAGATGAACAAAACTCAAAAGAATAAAGCTACCTCTTATCACTTGGGTCAACTTCGAGCCAAGTTAGCCAAACTGAAAAGAGAACTTATCACTCCTTCTGGTGGTGGAGGTGGTGGACCTGGTATTGGATTTGATGTTGCCAAAACAGGTGTAGCATCGGTTGGATTTGTTGGATTTCCTTCTGTAGGTAAATCAACCCTTATGTCAGGTTTAACAGGAACCACTTCTGAAGCAGCAGCGTATGAATTTACCACTCTAACTTCGGTTCCTGGAACGATGAAAGTGCATGGAGCTCCTATTCAAATTATTGATTTACCTGGTATTATTGAAGGAGCAAAAGATGGAAAAGGTCGTGGAAGACAAGTTATTGCTGTTGCAAGAACGTGTAATCTTATCTTTATTGTTCTGGACGTTGGTAAACCTTTGAAAGATAAAGCAATTATTGAAAATGAATTGGAAGGATTTGGAATTCGTCTTAACAAAAAACCACCTAACATTGTAGTTCGAAAAAAAGAAAAAGGTGGTGTTGCCATTACCAACACTGTTCCACTTACTAAATTGGATCATGATGAAGTTAAAGCAGTTCTTAGCGAATATAGAATTAGTAACGCAGATGTATCTTTTCGACAAGATGCAAACATTGAAGAACTTATCGATGTAATTGAAGGTAATCGTATCTACGTTCCTGCTATTTATGTTTTAAACAAAATTGATTCAATTAGTATCGAAGAATTAGATTTACTTTACAAAATTCCAAATTCAGTTCCAATTTCTTCTCAACATTGGTGGAATGTTGATGATGAATTAGTGGAAAAAATGTGGCAAGAATTATCTTTAGTTAGAGTTTATACAAAACCAAGAAAAGCTACACCGGATTATTCAAGTCCTGTTGTACTAAAAACTGGTAGAAGTACAGTGGAAGATTTTTGTAATGCTATTCATAAGGAGATTATTAAACAGTTTAAATTCGCTATGGTTTGGGGTAAAAGTGCAAAACATCCAAGAGGTCAGAGAGTTGGTGCAGATCATGTATTGGAGGATGAAGATTGTGTTACTATCTTTAAGCGTTGATTATCAGCGTTCGTGGGAGCAAAAGAGAAAAGCATATTGTCGTTACCATTTCGAAATAGCCCTGTTCAAGTGCTGAACTGGCTAGCTTTAAAAAAATTCATCCAAACTTTCCCGCTTCTGTCATCTTTGCATGCATCGTCCGCTTATCTTGTTGTACTTTTGCATCCTTTTTCTCCTTTTTCTTTTTTTTTTTCTTTCATTCGTCTATGCAATATGATCGAATTTTAAGAAGCGATTTTGGCACGGACCTCTCAGATTGAGATTATTTGTGCATCGATGAGAATTCACACAGACTGGAAGTCACAACAAAGCTTCAATTTTGATTTCAAAGAATTTTAACTACAAACTCGTGCCCATCGCTTCTCCTTCTCCTTTTATTAAAAAGCAACAGTCTTCATGAAACTAGGATCATATCTTTGACCGCTAACTTTGAAACTATTAATAACTGTATCAATTTCGTCGATCTCCTGTTTTGATAATTTTACATTTGCAGCTTTATTATTTTCGATTAAATTATTTTCTCTTGTTGTACCAGGAATTGGAATTATCATTTGACTTTTTTGTAATACCCAAGCTAGAGCGATTTGACCTGGGGTAGTAGATTTTTTATCTGCAATTTGTTTAATATCTTTAACTAATTCTAAATTTTTATTAAAGTTTTCACCTTGAAATCTTGGATTTACTTTTCTAAAATCACCTTCTTCAAAATCATCAGCAGATTTGTATTGACCAGTTAGAAAACCTCTTCCAAGAGGACTATATGCTACTAAAGCAGTACCATTTTTTTCGCACCAATCTAGGATACCATTAGATAAAACTTCAGGTGTCCAAGGAGAAAGTTCAATCTGTAAAGCATCAATATGAACGATTTTATTCGCTTTTTCTAGCTGATCTAAATTATATTCTGAAACACCAACGTAACGAATTTTACCTTGATCTTTTAACTCTTTTAAAGCAGATGCTGTTACAGCAACATCAGTGTTTGGATCAGCTCGATGTGCATAATATAAATCAATTTTATCAACACCGAGTCGGGATAAAGAATCAGAACATGCTTGATGACACCATTCTTTACTACCATCCATAACTCTTTCACCTGAATCAGTATATTTCATAATGAATTTGGTACAGAGAAATACTTTTTCTCGTGATCCAGGATGAGTTTTAAAAAATTGACCAATTTGATTTTCATTATATCCTAATTTACCTGAAGTAATAGGTGAATAGATATCGGAGGTATCCCAAAAATTTACTCCATCAGATAAACAACGTGATAATACGGTATCAACTTCAGATTGGGTTTTAGGTTGTCCATAAAAAGCAGCTAAACCCATGGCTCCATAACCGATACATCCGACTTGTTCACCGGTTTGACCAAATTCGCGTGTTGGAATGGGCATAGTTGTTGTTGTTTCGCGGGATGACTGTGGAATAAACGATGTTTCAAGTGAAGAAAAAAGAAGTTTGTGATGCGATAGTTGTAGGAGAGAGAGAGAGGAAAAAGAAGCTGTGTATATATACCTTCTTAGAGCTGGCAGAGCTGTGTGTGTGTTGCAAAGGTGGAACGTGCTCCAAGAATACAAGTTGGTTGATGCTTTTTTTGCAGCGGACGGCAATACAACTCTCCAAAAAAGAACTGAGCCAAAAAAAAAAAAAAAAAATGCACTATAACACTGCTGTATCGCCCTTCTTCTTCTAACCACACATGAATCTTTTGCTCAACACGGGCACAAGCCACCTCCACCAACATTCATCACTTCGTCGTTTTGACTTGGTTGCACTTGTTGCAATCCACAAGCCTTTCCGCCGGCAAGCAGCCCCAGCAAGAATACCTCGAAAAAGGAATTTTGACTCGGCTAAACCTGTGTGTTGAGATGCCGCGCATGTGGTGTGGTGGTGGAGGTGGAGCGGAAAAACGGCAGCCGCGCACATGCCAAAAACCGCATCATATTGCCGCGAAAACCTGTGTTTTTGTTTCTCGCGCGATATCCCCCTGTCTCTTTCACCTGAGTGTGTGTGTGGGTTTTGGTCTTCATCACAGCCATCCTAACTCTTAACTCACCCATTGATGGTTTTGTCAAGGTCAAAAGTCAAGACGAAGAATGTGTGGTATCAACATACTTGCTTTCTATTTGACATTCATATTTGAGCGGTCTACTGGGCTCATTCATAAGCATCTAATATCTGCGAAAAGGTGGGGGGGCACAAAGGCATATCTCAAACGAAGCCTGTGGTCTTATATCAAAAACTAATCAAACGTTTTGAGCTGCTATCAAGAGATACAGTTCATTAAACAATGAGCAATGCACCTTGAGATTTCTTTTATTATGGCTTTCGTTGAGCAATACGCATAGAAATCACTACTAGCCGTGCACCTCTTCAAAGAGACGGTATGAAAGATGTATTCACATTAATAGAGAAAAAGTCCAAACACTCAGAAGAGAAACTCGTTCAAGACTCTCACATCTGCACAATAATGCTTGGACAGAAAAAGCTTGCAGTCATAAGAATGAACAGTAGACGAAAAGGTCGGTCGGCACAAGCTCAATCACAAGTATCAGGGGCAAAAGAAATTAGGCTACAAGCTATGTATTAATAACGAAAGCATCTGCGGTTGGGGTTGTGAAACGGTATCACATGCTTCTTCGAGGTTGATTTAGAGGTTAGCCTTGCCCTTCTGACTCTTAAGAACAGCATCGAGTTTGGTAGCGAGCATGATGTTACCCTTGACCTTGAGTTTACCGCTCATGAAAGCTTTCTGACCGTTGACTTTACCGTCAGCAAGGTCAATGAAAGTGTCATCGGAAAGGTTAATGGTAACATCAGCCTTACCCTTGGCTTTACCCTCGTAAGCCTCTGCGTTCTGTATAGGGGGAACAAGGAAGAAAGAGGAGGGAGTCAGCAAGGATGCATCACATCGAGAAAAGAAATAGAAAGGGACCGGAAACTTTGCTGCACAACAGTTGCTTCTGCCGCCGAGACATGTGCGTTCCTCTGCTGCCCAAAGAAGAAGAATAACACTTGTTGGAAACTTGGCAACATCAGAGCGTAACCGACGTAGCGATCGCAGTGATAGAGCCACGCTTGTGGTATAGAGAACGATCCAAGCTGCGTGAGAGGGCGACTTTTCTCCGTTCATGGATGCGCTGCGCCGAAGAAACTAGTCGGTGCTGTCTTGAACAGAGAGAGGCTAGAACTGCAGATGCGTGGAGCAAGTTGCGGTGGTGGTGGTGGGAAATTGAGACGTACCTTCTTGAGGTCGATGGTCCAGACAAGCTCCTCGCCCTTGGAGTTTTTGACGTGCATTTCAAAGACACCGTTGGTCTGATGTAGGGCAAGTCCACGTTCGAACGAGAGCATCATCGAGGGACGGGATGGAAGGAAGTATGTCGAATTTGTCAAGGTGCAGACGTATAAGCAAGGGAGAATAGAGAGGTATGGTGAGCATTATTGTTGGTATGATTGCATGCTGATGCCAGACGCTGAGCGCGATGGGAGTCGGATCGAATCGAACATACCTTCTTCTGGATGTCCTTCTTCTCCTTGTCATCCATGGTCTTGAGACCCTCGGTGATCTGCTGGAAGAGGTCCTTGGATTTGAAGTCAGACATTGTGATTATAGATGTGTGTGTGTGTGTGGAGGGAGGGTTGGTTAAGAAAACGATGTTGATGGTGGTGGTAGTGGTAGTGGTAGTGATATTGACAAACGAAGAAATGCGGGGAGCTATATGTAGAGAAAGTCGCAAGTTGGGGCGCAAGATCGGCGTGTGAATGGCGAGGATCTCCTCTCTCTCTCGCTCTCTCTCTCTCTCTTTCCCTCACACGCTCAGACGACGGGGTTAGTGTGAGTTAGAGTAGCGGCAAACGACGGCTGCTTAGATCGCTGGCTGCGTTGACTGTGCGATGCGCTGCGAAATGAAAGAACCAGACTAAAAGGCGGCCAAGTCGGATGGATGGAAGCGATGTTCGGCGGGCGATTCAGCACAGAGAGAGAGAGAGAAAAAGCAAGTGGAGTTGAAATGGCCAAAATAAGTGAAAATGCCCTTCTTTCCAAAAGCAGCGTGAAAGAGGCGTTTGCTGCTGCTGCTGCATGTCACACATCCATCCGTCTTTTTTTGAATGTCTGAAATCATCATCAGCGCCGAATCGCTTCTCTTTGCTGCTGCTGCTGCTCCTGTGCCTTTTTGCTCTTGTGTACTCCGCACGAACAAGGCTTTTGAACACAAAAATCCGCACCCTCCTGTGTCTCTGTTTTCGCTTGCTGCTTTTGATGCTCCGCGATGCTGTATCGTTAGAGTAAGTACAGTATGTATTTGTTTATGCTTCGATCGACACACTCACCCTTTGCTGTATTCGTCAAAAAGGAATGCAAATGAACGCATGCTGCGTCTTCTCTCTGCTTTTTCTTTTTTGAACGTGAAATGTCAGCCAAGCTCGCCTGTGTTTCTTTTCCTCGCTTTCCCTCGCTTTCCCCAGATTCCACAACTGTTGCTTGGTTTGGTGAGCAAGTGAATTGGAGATGGACTATTCCATCCCTCACCGACCCTGATACACATCGTCGACTCAATCCAAGATGAATATCTAAAAGCCACACAACAGCTAGTAAAGGTAAGCATGCTCGAAACCACAGGAGAGGTGGTACGGATCTTGCGTGGGTGGTGACCTAACCATGAGGAGGGCGGTAACACAAAGAGAAGTGAGAAGTAAGGCTTCGCGCAACGAGCGAGCAAAGACAACCGAACAATCCCCACAATGCAGCTCTGTACTGTACTCGAGTTGGGCTCCGGCTATACTTGTACTTTTTGCTTCCGTAAGCCAAAGCTAAACCTCGCTCCTTTCGCTCCGCTCTCAACAAATGGCAGCAGCACTCTTCGCCTTGTATCCTTGCATTTGAGCCGGTCTTATCGTGCGAATGTCGTGCCCCCTCTTGTGCGTCGCCGATGTAACTTGCTCTGTGCTCTGATCTGTTGTGTGTCTGAATCTCACAGCACCTTGTCTGCTGTTTCAACAAGCTACCAATGAAGCTAAGACGACCTTAGCTAGTATGCGAGACTCTCTTCTCTCTCCCGTCTACTGTAACAGCGTACAGTTCCACGATCAAGCGCGTACGTAGTCGAGACAAGGAACAGCATAGATGCAGTAATGATAGTGTACAAGGATGATCAGGGAGACAGGCTGGATATCGAGAGAAAATGAAAACAGAAAAGCACAACGAGATAGAGAAACTGCAGATGGTAATCGAGACTACCCAAACGTGGTCTCTAACCTGATCTGCTGCCGATTCTCGCTAATGACTATAACGTCAAAGAACAAAGCACGATATCAAAAGCAACAAGAAGAATATATCAGCCCACGATTCTGTCAAACCTAAGAGATTGACCCGCAAAGCCTCTGCCGTACTTACATCTTCAGATTGTTCCGCTTCTTCAATAGCATCACTCTGACTAACTGTACGTAACACCGACTTTTTGGATGATTCTTGCATCTCTCCAGCAATGATCAATTCGTCCAAGATCGCATATGCCTTTTGAAAGTTAAAGATCAAATCCAACTCGCAAACATTTCCAAAGTATCGATCGAGCACTTCCACATATCTGTGAATGATTTCTAACGTCACCAATTCATTATCTCCTTGACTAATTCCTGTGACGAAGAAGAGAGATGCATATCGCCTATATACTACTTTGCTATCTTTGTATTCTAGGAAATTGCACATGCGTGTGCGACGAGCAAGTACGAGTTGTGTGACGTCTTTGGTAATCTTGAGCTTTGCTTTAGGAGACATGGTAGTGAACCATTTAGCAAGACGTACTTTGCCTTGACGGCTGATGAGGAGAATCCAATTGATCTGCAGCAGATTGTTTCCCGTAATTGCGCAAGGCGGAAGAGGAAGTGAGCGATCGATGGAATCCCCAAAGCTTTGATACGACAACGGTCATTCTTTGTTTCACTTACCGCCATGATGTCCGAATACTGCCGCTACCACATAGAGATGCAGTTGACGATGTTTAGTGAAGATGACAGCGATGGTGTTGATTGGAACTGAATTGAACGTGTGTGTGTGTCCCGAGCGCAGCAGCAGCCAAGTTCCAGCGTGAGGAAAACCATGAACGCGTCAGCCTGACTAAGCTAAGAGAGACCAACACTTTTTCCGCTGTGCAGTCCGAACAACACGCGAGAAGCAAGTCAAGTCAAATGCACAAATGCACAGCTGGAAGGGTCTCTCATTCTCCATCCTGCCAATGTATTGACGCTCGAGCCTCTCTATCTGTCCCTCTTTCTCCTCTCCCTCAAACATCAACGACACAACAGTACATTCATCTGCAAAAGGTCTGAGCAAGTCTTGTCCCTACAGCTATCCTCATACAGTCACTTGGCGCTCGGCGGGAGCTCATGCTACCGACTCACTTTACCAGCCCTGCCCTCTCCTCATCGCAGCATGCTGTTAGTCACAACGACAACATGACATTTGCGCAAAGCAATGCCGAACCTAGCTATCCCCCGTCTACATCAAACACTAACACCAACCATGTAGTCAGCACAACACCATCACATCCCACCATCAAACGCTTACTGGGATCTCGAGGTATCGCATCGCTCACAATCGATACTGGTCCCCTTTCCGGCCATTCCACCACCAAAAATGCATCCTCTCCAACACGGCCAAGTACAATATCAAAAAAGCGCGGTCGATGGCATACACTCGAGTTCAAATTCTACTATCTCGTTTTCGCTATAATGGTGCCACTCATGGTCTGGGTACCCGTTTGTCTCAGCACACCTTCCAATCCAAATTACTACTCTTACTCGGATCATCTCAAACCAGGTTGGATTGCTGGTAGATTACGAGACGATAGCGATTTTCAATATCGTTCTTTCAGAGACTATGTTCCTGCTTTGATAGGTATCATGACTCTATATCTTGTTCTTTCAAAACTTTTCACCTTGTTACCGACTTCTTCTTCTTCTTCTTCTTCTTCTGCTGCACGTTATACCCGCCTTGATGGCAATTCAAATCTTGATCAACTTCCACAAGTCAAGCAGAATAGGTTTTTCTTCCTAACCATCTTTACAACCATCTTCATCTTTGCACTACATGGAACGAATTCAATCAAGCTTCTGTTGGTTTTGCTTATCAATTATGCACTTTCAAAGGCTTTGGGTGGTAGTAGAATAGCACCGCTGATTACTTTTGTTTTTAATATCAGTACATTGTTTGCAGTACATTGGAATGATGGGTTTGAGTATAGCAAAATTTCACCTTCGTTGGCGTTTTTAGAAGTGTTCAAAGGTTTACTTCCACGTTGGCAGATCAATTTTAATATTACAATGTTACGTCTTGTTTCATTCAGTATGGATTATCATTGGGCTAAAAAAGATGCTACTGATTCAGGTAGAAAGCTTTCGGAACTTCAACGTGAAACACCTTCTCGTGAAGTTACGTATCAAGAACGAACTCGACTTACGCAGAATTTAGTGGAATATAATCTATTTAATTATTTACTTTATATTTTATATCCACCATTATTTATTGCTGGACCTATAATTACATTTAATGATTTCAATTATCAACTTTATCATCCTTGCCATATTCCTGGTAGTACAATTCTTCGATATGGATTACGATTTTTAATTTCATTATTTACAATGGAACTTATACTTCATTTTATCTATGTCAACGCTATAAAAGATACACATTCATGGATGAATAGTTCCCCGCTAGAATTATCAATGATTGGATTTTGGAATTTGATTATTGTTTGGCTTAAACTTTTAATTCCTTGGCGTTTTTTTAGATTATGGGCAATGTCAGATGGAATAGAAGCACCTGAAAATATGGTTCGATGTATGGCAAATAATTATTCTACTCTTGGATTTTGGAGATCTTGGCATAGAAGTTATAATTTATGGATTGTAAGATATATCTATATACCTTTAGGTGGAAGTAAGAAGAATCAAATTGGTGCTACTTTGTTTGTTTTCACTTTTGTAGCACTTTGGCATGATTTAAGTTTGAAATTGTTAACTTGGGGTTGGTTAATTACTTTTTTTATTATACCTGAATTGATAGCGAGGAAATTATTACCGTATGATAAATACGGAAAGGAATGGTGGTTTAGACATGTAGCTGCAATTGGTGGGGTAGGAAATGTGTTAATGATGATGTCGGGTAATTTGATTGGATTTGCAATTGGAACAGATGGAATGAAGTATATGCTGCAACAGTTGTTGGGAAGTTGGGAAGGTGCAAGGTTTATGTTGGGTGCTTGTGCAACGCTGTTTGTAGGTGTTCAGGTCATGTTTGAGTATAGAGAAGAGGAAGCGAGGAGAGGTATTGATAGAAAGTGTTAGAATGTAACCTTACTTTGTTAGTAGTGCTGGTCTTACACCGCATCGCTCTTCTTTCACCAAGATTTAGCACTTAAAATGACAGACCCGGTTCTGAATTGAGAGCATTGTGTCAAACTCAACCTGACCTTACGATTTGCAATTACAACGTCGACTAGAGCAACACATACAGTACACACATACATACGCAGAGACAGAGAGAGAGAGAGAGAGAGAAATAGAGATAGGGACAGTCAGTTAATCAGACGAAAGCTCTTCTTTCAGCCCCGCCTTCGCTTCGCCAGATGCATTTGCATTTGCTTTTCCAACTCCGCACTGTTCAAACAGATGTGTTGGGAGGTGCAGCAGCACAGAGAGAGAGAGAGAGATGTGAAAAGGGACGCAACGCAACGCGCGGGGCATTCTGTTTTTGCCAATTTGGTCATTTGCCGCTTCTGAATTCGCTGAGACAATTGGGCATAGGAGTAAATAAAATTAAAATAATGCCCCGCAAACACTGAATAAGTGCCTTGTGCTTCTTGCATACGCGATGCCGATCCTCTCTGCCCCTTTTTTTTTTTATTTGATTTTTTTATAGGCATTGTACAAGATATAGCATGTTGCTATTGAGTTAGATTTCTAGCTATCGTTTTCTTGAACTCAAGACTCAGAGAGGAAACATGATGTTCTAGCAAAGCTGTATAAAGGAGGTGAAAAGGTTAGGATTAAGGGGAATCGATATGTTGATAGGCAAAAAGGATGAGGGGAAAAGAGGAACGCTGAAATAGAGAAAGAGAGAGGGATGCTGTTGTCGCAGCAAAAATCTCGGCTAATTTGATCTGTGTGCCTTTGCCCTCTCACAGTAAGGAAAGATATTTCCCCATGCGTCGTCTTCTCTTGCTTTGCTCTGCCGCTCGATCCTCTTCAGAGACGGGGTCAAAGTTACTGTAGTTTCCTTCCTCCTCATCCCTTTTTCTCATCGTTGGCTTCTTCGCTTTCAAACCACCAACATCATCACTTTTTATCTCTCTCTCTCTCTTTTCCATCTCTTAACGCTATCCATCCATCACAAACTTTTTTTTTCTCAGTCCCATCTTTCTAACGCTTCAAGACCTCGTCCTTAACCTTGTTGACGGAGGGGGGTGGAAAAAATGGCACCTCCTCATTCACGACCACCTTTTGCACCACAACTTATTGATCTTCCACTTCAATTAGCTATCGTTGCATTCTCCGTTACACTTCTAGGTTTGAATGCATGGGATTATTCTCGATGGCATATCCTAAAAAATAAATCTGAAATTAATAATTTTGTTAGCTTTCAAGATAATGGAATGTTAACTGTTGTTCTTGCTGCTTTTATTATTGCTGCTTTTGGTTTTGCTTTTGGAAATTTAGCTTCGATTTTGGCTTGTGCTCAATTTCCAAAACGTAGAGGTGAAAGAACAGGTAAAGGTACTTATGGTTATATTTTTGTAGGACTAGTTGAGTTGATTTTATCAGGTGCTTATCTGGGTATTGCTGCAAGTTATACGGCTTATGCTGTTAATAGACATCCTGTTTTCGTTAGAGGGGAAAATTTTGCAGAGCCGTTTACAGATGATAATAAGGTTTTTTTAAGAAGTATTTATGAAATGTTTAAAAATAGTCAAAATACTAATCCTGCTACAAGTACTACTCAACAACTTTCGGCGTTAGGTGTTTGGGCAAATATTAATACACTGCAACAAGCAAATGATTTCTTGGCAGAGAATAGATATTTGAATTATAAACATTATAGAGTCACGACGGCAATTAGTTGGGTTACGTTAGCAACAACTTTCTTTGTTATGACTGTTCATTTTGCTTTACCGTTGGTATTAAAGGCGCTAGGTATGACAAGACCTCCTAAAGGTCAAGAACCGGCGAGAAATGGAAAGAGAGTGCCAGTGGGTTATGGTGAGAAGAGAATTAGAGGTCAAGGTTATAGAAGGGAGGAATTTGATGAGTATTAGCGTTGTTATTATTGCAGGTGCTGTCGGTAGTCCCAGTCACGAGCCAAGAGGAAGGCGGTGTAATGCGGCCCGAGTAGTTGATACGTTGGGCCCAAACATCCCCCCACTACCCCAGTCTACAGCTTTGACTCTCCTGCTTCTGCTCTTGCTTCATTTGACTCATTTTCATATCGGTTTCATACACGCTCGTTATCGCTTTCATTACTATTAAGTTGTTTTCTTTTGTTGTTTTGTAGTCTTGTTCTGTATACAGACTCGACCCGTTGTTCGAATTCTTACCATCGCTTTCGTTTACTTAGTTTCCTTGTCTTGCTTATTTCTAATGCGATTTTGGTTCACCCTTCAACTTTGCTTTTCCTAGTTTGTTCTCAATCAAGTTGTGTCAAATGAAGTGGATGATGCGAATGAAAATTGGATTGCGATTGCGGGTACGAATACGATTGCGGTCGAAAGGGTATCTATTGTGATGCATGCGATGTTGTTGGATGTTGCGTAAATGTATGCCGGTGGCTTCTGCGACTGCTATGTATAGCAGATCAGCTAGAAACCAAAGATGTTCAAGAAGTGCTGGAGGATCGCTACAGGTGCGCGCAAAAGGTCGCGGAACCAATTGGAGACGAAGAAAGACATAGCGACCTCATCTTCGTTGGGCTGCAAGTCTGTCGGCTCCTCTGGCCAATGCAGATCGGAACCTAGGATCTCATCGTCAGCGACGGTATCAGCAGGATGGGTATTGGGGATGGCTTCGAGGTTATTCAACTGCGACGTCTCAACCTCAGTGTCAATTGTTGGTGCGCTTGAAGTAGCTGGCACGATGGCCTCAAACACCTCAGCTTTGACGATGCTCTGCTGAGAATTGAGCGGATAAGGCTGAACAGTTGTCCTTGCAGAAGCTTCTATGATGCGCGAGAGCTCATCGATCTTTGTCGCCAATTGCCGGTTGGCATTCTGACCGGCATTGAAGAGCATCATGACCAAGGCTGTAAGGAATAGCGTCCAGAGTAAATGCGACATGCGCCAAATCCAGTCTCTTGTGCTTCCTTGCTCCTCATCTTTGAGAGGTTTGACGGTGTTCGGCACCTTTGAGACATCGCGATAATTTGAAGTGGCAGAATTTGCGTTGTATGCTTCGATGATAGCGAGTGCTTGTCTCAGGGCCTCGTCCGTTGGCGTTTGTGAGATCGTCTTGAGGCTCTGCATCGACATGTCTCTGTGCGGTTTCAATTGCTGCACTGTCTCCCGTGACTCCTCGAGCGAATCTTCATGCTGGTCCGAGTTGTTGCTAGGTACAGGCACGATCGTCTTGTCAAATGACATCTTCGGCTGCGTGAGGTGCTGCTCGATCGCGGAAAGCACAACCAGACCCTTCGGGATCTTGGAGAGGTCTCCCTTCCCGATCGCTGTTGCTGCTTCGCTGCTCAGCGTGAGCGAGCCCCGAACCGTCACAATGAGGGGCTCCTCGCTTTGCAACACAGGCAGCAAGCTGAACGTAATGACAAGCATGTTGCCCGAGTTGCCAACTGACTCTGAGCGCTCAGATGGCGGTCGAGAAGGGATCAGCTTACTGCTGCTCGAAGATTGCAATGAGAATCGTCTTTGCTTGCTCGGAGTCGCTGCGGCGTTATCAAGTGAAAAGTCAAAGTCAGCATCGTTGATGCCCTTGGGAGGAGCGACGTTGAGCAAGTCTTCGTCGTCACCGGTTGCTTGCTGATCCGGGCCCGGGAGGACAACCATGTCTCCGATGTCGAAGGTGGGAGAGCGATCTGGCTTATCTTCTGCGGCGTTTCTGGGAAAGTGATTCGGCGAAGAAGTTGACGATGCTATAGAGCCAAAGTACCAGCTGAGGATGCCTTTAGTTGCATCGACAGCTGATGGACGCCAAGCGGCGACTAATGCTGGATCGTTGAATTGCAAATACAAGAGCACTTCGCGATCAAGTCCGGGAAAGAAGGTGTCTCGCAGTTCGACGGTTGCATCGAAGGTCATTTCGCTCACGTTGTCGACATCGTCGTTGTCAACATTTGATGATGCATTGCGCTTCGTAGCTAATTCAGAACTTGTCAAAGGCCGATACGTGGTTGAGCTCAACGCTGTTTTTGCACGCAAAGCGTTCGGGAGTGTTTGGGCAAGGGGCCCTGATACGACAAAATCCCCGGCCTGAGGCGCAGCAATGCGTAAGACCAGCGCATCACAAGCATGAAAGGGGCCGACGATGGCAGAGTCGTCTTGTTCTAGGTCAGAATCGCCGACCGAGGCGTCACCAAACAGAGTTACATCGGCTTCGTCGTCGGAAGTTGAAGCAATACTGCGAGCTCGATGAGATGCAGCCGATGAAGGCCGTCTTGGTGGTGACCTGAGCTGGCCAGAGATGGGCAAGATAGGCGGGTCCACTTCGACCGCCAAGCCTTGCGAGCCGAGATCTTGATCGATGGATTCGTCTACCGTGAAGCGCATGTAGTTGTTCAAACAGAACGGCACCGCAAGTCTGACTGAGAAGGGTGCAAATGGCGGCTGTGTTGAGGGCTTTGCCAGAATATTGAGCGTCACCATGTAGGCAGAGGTACTTTGCTGAGCGGAGGTGCCTTGCTTCGATCGCGGACTGGCCTTGCCTGAACCTTTCATAACAATTCTGCCATCTTGCAGCTTGATCACTTTGGGCAGGTTGCTTTGGTCATTCTTGCTGTTTGAAATGCCCAAAAGTTGCTTTGGATCAGGATCATAGGCGATAAAGCTATCGTTGAGGTCATGATCGATCGAAAGCGGGATGCCTAGAGTGCTCGCTGCGGTTGCGGCTGAGGTTGACAGGGCCGGAGCGGCACCGGAAGCATCGAGTCGGTGAACAATGGCATCTTGCAGCTCAACAGAGGACTCCTTGAGGAGCTCGTAAACGTCATCTCGTTGGGTTGCGGGAAGTTGAACTTTGAGAAAGAGGGTATAAGATGCTCCCGTACTTGATGCGTGACCCTTGATGACGAGCTTCTTGCAGATTCTCGGCGCTTCGTTAAGGGGTGCGGGACCGCTGAAGGAGGAAGATGCCTTCGACATAACAGTCGACGTCGATATGAGAGCCGGGAGGGTGTGGCGATGTTGGTAATGGTTCAGAGAGAAGAAGGACAGGTCAGCATGATTTGGAAGGGAGTCTCAATCCGAGCGGTCGTCTTCCGTCTATTGACTATTGTGGAGGAGGATGAGGAACACAAGCAAAGCAGACGAATTGGCGTAGACAGCGTTGACGACACTATTTTATGGTCTGCTTGGTCGGACAAGGATGGCTGAGTCGCTACAGTATCTTGTGGCTGTGATGGCCAATATGTGACTGTGACTGTGAGCAGCGATGTGACAGGTCGATGCGAAAGTCACTCAGCAAGCAACACACAAAGGGTTGTGCGGAAAGTAACACGCACACCTTTCTTCCAAAAAGTCACACTCGCGTCGACTTCCGAGTTCCAGGTTTGGATCGGAACCGATCGGTGCTGCTTTTCTTTGCTTACCGCACGTGAGATTGACAAGAGCCATTTTGAGAAGAAATTATTTCCTCGACACAGACTCGCACTTCTCCCTTTTCCCTGTCCGACCTTATTGCTTTCCTTCATCTCATCCTACTTCTACTTCATCAATCCTACCATCCATCAGAGCAGTTTGCGCCTTCTCACGAACGATCACGATCACGATGGCATTTGCTTCCAGATCAGCATCACTCTCCGCATTACGGCAGCTTGGCTCTGGCCCTGCTATTGCTTCGAGCTCTCGCTGCGTCGCCGTTGCCTTCTCAACATCATCCACATCCTACGCCGCTTCGAATCAGGAACAAGCCACAGCTCGCAAGCCACCTTTCACATCAGCTGCTGAAGCATCGCCAGCACCTACCGAACCCAATGCTATCGGTCGAGGTCGCAGGTCAGCCGGTCGTGGTCGACCTAAAATGTTGGCACCCTTTGACGAGTGGATCCAATCCGATGCTCGTGTTTATAAGCAGCCCAAACCCGGTATGGGACCCAATTGGATCGGCGATACTCCTTTTCCCCTCAACCCTTCTTTCAACCCACCGCCACCTGTGAGACAAGGAACAAAGACCGAGATCTGGCGTCTACACACCAGCGATCCTGCACAGTGGACTATCCGTGCCCTTTCCGAAAAGTTCTCGATTGGTTTGCAAAGAATGGAAGCTATTTTGCGATTAAAGGCACTTGAAGCTGAATGGAAGTCAGAAGTATGTATCCAATCGTAAATTCCGATTGCTTCGTCGTCGCTGCTGCAAGGTCGGTTCAGTTCTCGATGTGTGAAGTAAAATGATGAGCAAACAAAAGTATTCGATTAGTCTTGAAGACATCTACATGGTTACCAAATTTTTACAATCCTTACTATACTGAAACCTCACAGCTCGAGAATTGCACTCACTTCAGCAGCGATTCTCGTCCACTTTGATACGATATCAGAACGAGTTACTGACCGATTCTCCCATCTTGCCACTGCTCTGCTACATGCAAACAGGACAAACCGTTACAAAGCGAATTCCAATCCAATATGGATCGCCTTCTTGGCGCACAAGATCGAACACGCGCACCCGAACCAGAGCCTTCAGCACAATCCACCGACAACTCCGTTCGCGGTGCCCAGCATGAAGAATTCCCAGAAGCAGCACCTATCGATACCCCTTCAGTCATCGCACCAGCTTTGGCTGAAGAGAGTTTGAAAAGATCTAGTATGATTGCTGCTCTTCCAAGCGGAGGTCCTGATTTGGATGCTGCGAGCAAAAACAAAGTGATTAAGACTAAGAGGGCTCCGTTAGCGATTACGAATGTTTCGGGCGATTCGTACAAAGGTGCTGGTCGTGTCGAGAGGAATGCACGTAGAGCTGAGAAGAGGAAGGGTCCTCAAATCATGTCGAACGAATCAGCAGGCAAAAAGTAGAGTTGCACATTGTTATCCTGATTCATTCTTTTGCACGACTATACCGATTGATGTCATTCTCATTCGCAAGAATATCACACTGGATACCACTTTCTGTGCACTGAGATAGTATGATTGATTGACTGTGAACAATCGCTTTTCACAGCAGGAATGACCGTTCAACGATCCTGTGAATTTGGGCGAAACTAAGCGTATAGTGCAAGAACACGATCTTCAATACCATCTCCAATCCACCTGATCTTTGAATCTTCCAATCCAACCAATTCAAGATTATCCCTTTCGGCCAGATGAAGTTTTTCAAAATCAGGAGCTTGACCCGGAGCAGCTGGGTTCATTGCCTGCATAGGAGCAGCAGCTCCTGACATGGCAGCCATATCTCTTGTACCATCAGCAGAGTTATCCTCACCTAAAACCAATCGATAGACAGCATTCAATCCGAAAAGGGTTAAAAAGTACCAACTAAGAGAAGAGACCCAGGTGACATCCAAATCAGCTGTTTCGATACCTCGTTGTAGCATCACTTTGAATCGTAATGTAAGAGGAAAGGGTAATTTGAGAAGAACGAAACCGGAGAAAAAGAAGTTGATCCAACCCATGATGACCGTTTGTGGAATCATCATGACCATTTGCTTTTTCATACCTTCCATCATGGTATCCATACCTCCTGCTGGTTCGAATGGATTTTTGGGACCTTCTTTTTCTTCTTTGGATTTGGGTTGGAGGTAGGAGCCATTAGAAAGGGATTCAGTTAGGAATGCCTTGCGGGTAGCAAAAGAGGAGGGTGGTAATTGGAAGTAGTTTTGTCTTAAAGCACCAGCTCTTGCCATGACTCGTCTACGAAAGCGGACACAAGATTGATGGGAATGTGAGTTAGTAATTAGCAAGGGGAGAGATCATGTAAGTGCAGCAGTCGATCGGAAGTCGATTGGAAGTTGTATACTTACTGCTCGCGAAGTGCTGGAGCAGGAATGCTTTTGGGTGCCGAGTTTAGGAGCGATATAACGTTGTGTCGCAGCACACCGACAAGGATCATGACCAACAAGATAGGAATCAAGACCCAGTCGCGGATAGCGCTGTCTAGGAAGAGTGTTTGTTCAAGCGCCATCTTGTTCTGCGTTGACCCTTACGAAGGTCCAGCAAAGAGCTCTTGAATGGTAGTGAAGGGAGAGCAGATGAGAAGAACAGATTGGCTCAACCAAAAGACGCTCGTGCGTTTGTGCGTCGTTTCGAGTTTGGTGCGACGTTGTTGCGCGTGGCCGATCGTGATTGTGATTGCTGATCTTGGCCCGATTGCCGATTCTTCTCCACATATCTCTGTACGCTCAGACCCTTCCGTTCATCATGGCTTTCATTCGAATCCTTCTCGTGGCTTGGTAGATGTGCTGCTCCATGCATGCTGCATACCATCATCAGCATTCACAAACTCAAAAACCTTTTCTCCCAGCCTCTGGCTGCCTCACTAACTCCAACCGTTGACCATCATGCGAACGAAATAGTTGGACAGTACCCGATTCAGCGGACCTCATCGATTCCCAAACTACGGATTCAAGGCGTGTGGATGACCATCCTGTTTCGAGCTCAACTTCCACCATGTCCGAGCCCTTGCTGGGAGTCATTCTAGCCACATCATCCTCTCGGGGATCACATATTGTTTTTCGATGGCCAAACAATCCCAAATTGTTCAAACGATACTCCAAGGTCAAATATTTCACCGAATCACGACCCTCCAACCGCACTCACCACGACGATGATCTCGATCCCGTACGTCAAAAAGCCAAATGGGATCGACACGACGAAGACGACGATGAAGCAGTCGATCTCAATACTCCTGATGCAGGTCAAAGTGATACGCCATCCTCATCTGATGTTGAAGACTCTGATGGAACCGTAGCAGATGATGATGAGAATCGCTCCGTTCATGATCGAGCAGAAACGGTAGCTTCGCACAGTCGATCCAAAATCGGTCCAGCGCCATCAACAAGCAGATCCAAGTCAAAACCGAGAAGACCACTAACTGGTCTCGAAGAGTCAACGCACAGTGTCAGATCCAATGATCGTCAAACTGGAACGCACAAAGATGCAACAGATACTCATGATCGAGCGCCAGACTCGGACGCAGGCACCTCCAAAGAGCTTTCCCCTGAAGAAAAGGCCAGACGAGAGGAAAAAGCTGCTAGAGCATACAAGACTTATCTTGGATATGACATTGAGATCTTGGCTAGCATCTTGAATCCGAGACCCGAGCTTGCACATCAGAAATTCGAGTTGATCGTGGATGATCTTGCTTTCTTAGGTCATCCTGTTTGTGCGGGAAAGGCTGGTACGTGGGGAGATCCAGATGATGAGCGTCGAGATGATGATGATGTTGACAATAATGATTCGGGAAGAAGTTCCGGTCAAACTCGAGGTCGATCAGGCTTGCGCAAAGAGATCCGTCCATACGATCTTCCAGATCGCGAAGATTCATCAACGAAGGATGATAAGCTAGGATGGCAAACGGTTGGCAAATCCAGAAGCATTTCGAAATCAAGGACGGAACAAACGACTGAAGCCGGCAGTTCGACCACCTCAACGTCTCGCTCAATGGCTCCTTTGTCATCTTTCCATTTGGTACTGGTGCTGGATCGTCCCGATCCATCTACGGCTATGGCTGGTATGGATCTCTCTTCGTGGTTGCAACTTTTTTACGATAATATTATCTTCAAGATCACTGCCGCACTCTTTGCCGAACAGTCAAGGGCTGATTATGTTGGACAAGAGACCGAAAAGCTGCTCGCCCTTCGTGAGCGATGTATGGACGATGGCCAGGCGTACGCGGCATACGCTGCGCAGTGTTTAGGAATCTCGTCTCTAGCTAGATGCATACGAGATCTGCATAAGAGTATCAGTACTTCTTCTGATGCTTTTCTCACCATCAATGATCGTATTGAGGTTCATTTGCAATTGCCGCCCATTCTTCAAGATCCAACAAATTTGCCAAAGACAGTCGACATCGAAACAGAACTCGATCCAAACGATCCTGTTTTCTTATCTGGAGGCGGATTCATGGGTTTAGGTAAGGAAGGCGCGGATGAGGAAGGAGGTGGTGGATCATACGCTCGTCTTTTGGACTTGGCTCCGCATCAGTTGAGCTTCGAAGAATGGTGCAGAACCACAGGACCATATCTTTTGCCTTGGAAAACTTTACTTCTCTTACACGATCAAACTGAAGAGACACCAACACGAGGTCGTCAAACACCTGGTACCTACAGTCCTGCAGGAATTGGTTCGCCGGTCAACGCAGCAGGACAGGCTACTGAGGCGCAAGGGTTTGAACAGCTAGCTCGTAACTTCACCAGTCTTTTTCGACCGAATCTATATCACTCGCTCAACTTGAGCGAAGTTGCCGATATGCTTGGTTGGAATTTGTATGAGGATGTTTATCCTATGGTGCGACATTTGATTTACTACAGGCAGGCTAGAGTGATTGATATACCACGTATTAATCATGTTTATGCTATTTCGCCGCTTTTTGACTTGGCAGGGTTGGCGGGGCTTTCTCGGATTTGGACTCAGACGTTTCCGACGATGGTGCCGCTACCAGTGTTTTTATCTCAGCTTTCGTCTTCGGCTCGGCCTTTGAGTACATTTTTCCCGGCAAGGCATCAGAGGGAGTTAGCGTTGGATGTGTTGATTTGGCTGCTCAGAAGGGAGGTAGTTGTTAAGATGCATGTTCGATTGCGTTTGATCGCGACGGAGAGTATAAAACGACGAACGGCGGAGAGAAGGATGGAACGGCATGAAAGGCATAGGGCGAGGAAGGAGAAGAAGAGGGAGAGAGCTGCGAGGGCAGAAGCCAAGCGAATGAAACGATCACAGGCCGAGGAAAAGTTGAGGAGGAAGGAGGTGGAGCAAGAGGAGCGTCAAAGGGATGTAGGAGAGAGTGTAGGGCAGAAGGAGGAAAGGGGAAGGAGTAGAGAGAGGGATAGATCTCGGTCGGTTGATGCAAGACGACAAGTATCTGCAGATATCACGAGGGATGATGGGAAAGACGCACAAGGGGATTGCGAGATTTGTGCCACTGATGAGGGTGCAAAGGCAGAGGCACAAGCGCTGACTTCTGCTTCGAGTGATTCGAGACCACCGCCCATCCTCGCGCATCCGGATAATGTGGTTGAGGCAGCTGCAGCTGCGGCTATGATTGCAGCCGCCAGTGCTGACGAACGTGGGTCTAGCTCCAGTGACCATGCTACTCATCAACGTAGCCATCACCACCACCACCATCATCATCATCATCACGGTCATCAACACGGTCATCAACACCACCATCATCATCGACATCATCATCATCGACACCATAAAGATTCGACCGATGCTACTGATTCTAGTACAGCTGCTATCACAACAACTAACACAGCTCAAAGATCACCCATCGCGATCAGACCCTCTTCTTCTTCCAAACAAGCTTTTGACGAGCTCAAATTTGAACGACGACCAGTACTTCGCTCACGATCGCCTTCCACTGCGATGAAGCTTCCGCCCACTTCATCGAGTCAAGGGCTTTCGGTCAGCTTTAGCAATCTCAGCGAACGAGGTGAGCTAGGAAGACGGGCTCGTGCTGATACTACTGGATCGACTTCGTCAGGACAAGGAAAAGGTCGAGGGGATGGGTTAAGTATGACTCCGACAACATCGCAACATTCGAGGCCGACAACGCCGAATTTGGTTGGGAGAAACATTCCGTTACATGTGCGAGATAGGTCGGTGGGAGGAGGAGGGGGAGGGGGTTCGAATATTTCGTCGAGTGCAGAGGGTAGTGTACCAGATCGTGCTAGGAGAGCGACGAGTTCATCGGCGAGTCGAGGTGGTAGGAAAAGTGTTGCGAGATCAAGGTCTCCTTCAAGAGCAAGGATGAGAGTAAAAGGGTTTGGTGTTGGGGCTGAAGTGGAGATTGATGAGGAGAAAAGTGGGGAGGAGGAGGAAGATGAAGATGTGGATGCGGATGCGGATGGAGAAGATACTATTGATGCTGATGATGTGAAGGCGGGAATGCTTGCGAAGAAGTTGAAGTCGATGCAAGTTGGGTTATCCGACAAAATTGCAGACAAGGATGGGAAAAGAGCGTTAGAGACAAGACGAATTTCAACAGCAAGTGAAAGACCTGATCTCCCTCCTCCTAGTGAAAGTGAACAAAGTGGTAGAGAACATTCATCTGCTTGTTCTTGCGATGAATGCTCTTCTTCCTCTTCCTCTTCTTCCAGTAGTAGCAGTGGGTCAATTTCAACATCCGATTTTTCTCTCTCTTCCGAACTCGATTCAGATTCTTCCATTCAAAATCAACATCAACATCGAAGAAGAAGAAAAAAGAAATCAAACTCTTCCTCAGCATCCAATTCTTCATTCTCTGAAGACCATCCACCTCTTTTACGAACAAATACAACAACAACGGCAGCAGAAGACGATTTCACAGAATTCCTCATCGTAGAACCTTCTCGTGCATCAAGAAGAGAAAATGAATACATTTCAACTATGGTAGAAGATAAAGATCCAATTACGGTTAAGAATTTTTTCAGATTATTGCCGTATTTGAATGGGAAACATACAATTGATGAGATTGAGTATAGGGTGAGGATGAGAAGAAGGGATATTAAGAGATTGTTAAATGTGTTTAGAGAGTTTGTTATCACTTTTATGCATCCGTAGGTTTTGGACATCTCTCGAACACATTGTTGATGCAATATGAAAGATGATGAAACATTGATTGTGTTGTGGTGTGTGAGAGGTCAGGATAGGTAAGGTGTGAAATTAGGTCGAAGAACTTTTCGTCCCTCCACGACGTCGAGGGCGAGGCGATGGGTGTTGGCTTCTGCAATGATGACTTCGGGGGATAATTCGATTTCGAATGCCCATTTGATAGCAGAGGAAATATGTGAAGCTTGTGTTCTATCCCAAATTGTGAAATCGTCTGCGTTGCCTCCTTCGCCTGTAACGAGCGGTTGTGCATGCTTATCAGAAGGAGTAGTTGTATCTGCTGCTTCCTCGTCTACTTCTCCGCTCGGCTTTGGCGGGTGTGATGAGGAAATGCTGAGGCGAGAGGGTTGATCATCAGGCATAGAGAATTTAACGATTTGCCGGATAATTTCTTTAGTCTTTTCAACCTCTTCTCCTTCCGCTAGGTTGTCAGGTAGTCTTCCGACGTAAATCTCAATAGGCTCGGATCGAGCAAGCACATTATGTTTGCCATCATGATGATATCGCAACTCGTACTTGCCAGGGATCCATGGCAACTTTGCACCTCTAAAGACCGCAATCCCACTCTTTGCTTGTCCGACTCCAGTATTCGCAAGAGAAGAAGTATCTTTGTTGCTGGTGGTGGCGGTGTGAACATCGCCGACCCACTCATCTTCCATTACACCCACCCACTTTCCTTGACTTGAGATTTTCGTCACCTCACTATTCTCATCCGCTCCCTGCTTTCCACCGAAGCGGGAAAGAAGGTATAATCCAATCCAATCTTTGCGCGAATGGTCACCTGCAGCTTTCCATTCAACCTTTATCTCTTGACCTAGGTGGAATCTATTACCACCCTTAACTCTCAGAGAATACTTTGTTTTATCAACACCCAATTCATCTTCAACCCGAACAATAACTAATCGATCTTTTGATTGCTGTAATAGCACCCTGGTTTCCTCCAACATCCCTTCAAATCTAGGTTTCGAGGAACGGAAAAACTCTTCAAAAGCCTCGGCAGCGTCTCGTTGAACTTTTTCAATAGTACCTTGAACGTTACGAATGGTTGGATTGGAATGGGCATGAGCAGTCCATTGAGATTTTAGCTGTTTGGTCAGTCCAGAGTCCTTGCGTAATGCGGCTTCGCCGTAGAGTTTGCGCATATGCGGTCCTTCGACGAAAGAAAGGAAGACCCAGTGAGACATATAGCTAATGATCGCCATGGTGAGGGTGAGCTTGGAACCGGCGATCAAAGCAAGGCCAAAGAAGGCTGCTCCTCCCATGGAACGCTCGGGATTATTGAGGAAGCGGTAGATTCCGGTGTAGTAAAGCTGGTGTGGGTATTCATCAATGAAGAAATCGCCGTATAGCCATCCAAAGGGTCCTAGTACGGTGTAACTTGAATTGGCAGTCCAAATGTGCAACGCAATCAGCAGTAGGCCAAGTGTATGACGGAGAAGCTCCGGTCCAACAGTCCAATCTGGGTGTCCGATTGGGGTGTAGCAATTGAAGGAGAGAGCAACGAAGCTGATGTACGTCATGACTAGCGAGGTATTGTAGATGGTTTTCCAGTTTGAGAAGGCTTCGAACACGCCATCGGAGGGTTGTGGGTAATGGTAGTGTTTAAGGAAATGACGAACGATCCATTTGGATTGGGACTGACGGTGAAGTGCTAGACCTAGACCAAAGGAGTGGAATAGGCGCCATGTGAGCGCGTTTAGGAAGAGCAGGGTGAGGCGAGAGTTGTGAGAAAGCGAGGGAAGGACGAGAGGGAAAAGAGAGTAGAGAGAGGCAAGAACAAGGAGGAAGTCATTGGCACGCATGGGGTCGAGGTTGCGGAATACGACGGTGTCTTTGCGGAAAATGCGGTGGTGAAGATCGTGAAGAGTCGCGATTGGTCGCGGATGGGCATCGTGAGATGGATGTTGATTGATGGCATCGTTGGAGGAAGCGGATGATCGCAAAGTGGACCGCTTGAATGCTCGTCTTTGCTCATCATCAGAGGTTTCATCGTCCGTCGTTATTGCAGTCGACCCTTCCGTTTGGCTTGGGGTTGGATTCTCGAAATCGTTCCCCTCTCGAGCAACCCTCTCGTTCCTCTTCTGTTCCTCCTCCTCACGTGCTGCCTTTCGACTAGCATCGTTCAACGGAGCCCTGTGTAAAGGCTTTCTCACGGCAATCGGCTTTCTCTCTCCTCCATAAGTCCTCTCGATATGCGGACCTTCGAACCATTTCATGAATCCAAATTGCATCCCATGCGCGGCCAAGCTGACAAACAGGACGGCATAACTTCCACTGACTAAGCTCAAGCCATAATACCCGGCATAGCCGATACTATACATGGGATCCGGAGCGATCTCGTAGACCCCGTCAAAGACCAAAGACTGTAAGCAGAGGAAGAAACAATCGCCCCAGTACCATGCATAATCCTTGACGACTCGATGAGCATCGATCTTGACCCAGAGATTGAAGAAGATGAGTGTCCAGCCAGCAACCCAGCGGAGGATATGCATTGCCAGACTATGTCCTTCGGGAAGACGTGTGCAAGAGAAAGCGAAGAGGGAATATGCGACGAAGTCATTGAGCAAGATGACATCAACGAAAGAACGGAACATGAGCCAGACGTTGTAATCCAGAGGCATAGCCTCAAAGTTGTAGTCAGAGTCCATCTTGGTGACAAGCTGCTGCTTGATCCACGCATGGATGCGAGGGCGACGAATGGAGTCGAGAAGGCCATAATGCTTGACTTGACGAATGATCCAGCCCTTCTCGGACTGCTGCTTGAGGACATAGCCCAGGCCGAGGTTGTAAGAGGCTCGCCAAAAGAAGAAGTAGATGAAGAAGAAGATTTGAGAGGAGCGGCGGGACAGAGCAAAGTAAAGAAGTATTTGAAGGGACAGGGTGGAGATGGTGAGGATGTCAAGGGGAGTTTTGGGTTGACGTGGGTCGAAGATGGAAGAGAGCATGTCCGGGGTGTGGGGTACGGTGAAGACTGCCGAAGGAGAGCAACAGTCATGGTTGATACCATGTCAGTAGACAGACATCGTATGTATGTGAGCATGAAATGATGCATGTTCGGGTGAGGAGCAGGACAGAAGGGGAGCGCAGCATTCGGATCGGGAAGAGGATACGGATGTCAAACACGGCAGCGAACAAAGAAGCGGAAGATGTCAGTCAAGATGTCACTCTTTCGGCCACGGGGAACCACGCGAGCCACATTGTCGGAACGGAAGAGTCTTGTTGCACAATGACACATGTGATGCGGAGAGGAGAGGAGAGCAAAGCAGAAGCCGAGAAGAGCGAGGGAAGGGGGAGACAGAGCCCAGCAGGAGTGGTGAAAGGAACTGAAACTTTGGTGCCGAGAGTTAAGCCGCGGCAAATTTGTGAACCAATGGTTTGGACTGCATGCATGGAATTGTGGGGGAACAAGTGTCACTTACCGGTACCGTCGGGTGTTCTGCCGAGAACTTTAGCTTGTGCGTCCGCAGCATGGCTGTCCTTCTTGGAAGCGTCGTTTTGATCAGCCTGTTGCTTGGATGGAGGGGTCGAGTCGAGAGTGGACTGCTGCGGCTGAGGCTGCTTGACGCGATTGCGCAGGCCTTCTGAAGCCGCGTTTAGCGGTTCGACTGACGTCATGCTTAACAGAGAGCAGATGAGAGATCTGCTGGTGAGCCTTCAGACGATTCTGGATAGGACGACAAGAGAGGAAAGATGATGGTAGCAACGGCCAAGGTGGAGTCGAATGAAGGATGAAACGTGGGCAGTCTTAAAAGAGGGAAAGCGGATCCGGTTTTCGGACAATCATCCATCGTCTCACCCTTTCTTCCAAAGCTCAGCAGCTGCACTTTTGCTCGGCAACTTTCGCGTGCGTCTTTCGTGGCACTTTATCACTCTGAACCCTAAAGGCTCATTTCTTCTTGAGTCGCGTGCAGTTCAGTCCGCCTTCGTCGTCTCAGTCACATCAGAAGAATGACAGCTCCCTCAACAATTGCGACGTGCAGAATCTTCTTTCACAGTCTGTGATTGAACAGTCGCAATCACAGGCAATGATGCTTCTCAGCTGATCACATCGTCCCGACCATGTTGACTTGATGTGGTCCCCTCACATGGCTCGCAGCTTGGCGAAGGTGTGCTTTCAAGCCAAAATGAGAAAAGCCGGAGTGCGATGGATGGCAGGCATATCAGAACACGATGTGGTAGCGAAAATTGTGTCAATCAGAGTCGTGTGATCGTCTCACATGGCAGCGCCAATGATGCAGAACATATTGAACTAGGCTTTCGACCAAGGCAGAAACATGCAGCAGATCTGTACGTAACTTATTTGAAGAAAGAAGCAAGCCTCTCGCACGCTATCACATCGATAGCATCGGCCTTGTCGGTCAGATCTTTGCGTTTGCTCTCATTCGTTGTCGACGCTGTCAGAATCTGTCGCCCTTGCGGTCCGGCTCTCGGACCCTGTTGCATGCTTCTCTCGAGTTGGTTGGAGAGTATCTCAACGCGCTTCTCACCGCCAAGATGTTACGGTTTCCGAAAGTGCTCAATCAGCATTTTCGGTAATAAAGTTTAAACAGCTGTCCAAAATCGCGCGAGAAATAGCGGTCGCGAAAAGACGCTTTCAATTGTTGCCATGTCAATCTACACGTGCTCGCTGCAAGACATCTATCACTCTCGAACACACTCAGTGACAACTCGTTCCGAGGCAGAAATCTGAATTAAGATTCATCGAGAGTGCGGAAGAGACATCAAAAGCATTTTGAACATGAAGTTGAACCGAAATCGAAATCGAAGCGAAGTTACTGTTTAAGGGGTGGCGGAGGCGTGGATACCGACCGAAGCAAGGACGAAAGCGGAAGCAAGATACGACGAGCCTAATGATTATCCGAAACCTATGTAGACTCAAGAGCAGGCCACACTTGAGGTATCCCCTACGAGATGATAACCTGAGGATGGATCTGGATCTCGACGCTCATGCTGTCCTCTTCTTCATCCTTTTCGCTGGTGTGAGATCCATTCGCGACTGCAGAGACATCTGCGCCAGCACCAGCATCGATCGAGTTGTCAGCCGAGACAGCTGCTCGCACCCTGTCGGGCAAGCCGGTGGCTTCACGCAGCCTTGCCTGCGCATGCAGCAATGCCATTGGGTCCGACACAACACGCTTACCCTCCTCGCCAGCGGTGTTCGGATTGCCCGGAAAGCGGACACGAATGGGTGCTCCAGCCTGCTTCGTGTCAAGATTTCTTCGGTTGCTGCCATCCTTGTTCTTGTCGTCTCGAGTCACATCGACATTGATCGGCTGAGCGAAGCCGAGACCCGGCGGAGGCATGAGAGGAATGGGCAAGTACCGTGCATCGTTGTCGCCAGTGCTTTTGTTGCCATCCCACGCCCCGGCCACGACGGGTCGGTCGAGAGGATAGGTGCCTTCCATACCTGAGTACACGACTCGAGGAGCTACCATCGACGCCCACACTGCAGGGTCCAGCGTCTGAACTGCGTGACCGTGGCCGCGAGACCACAGCATCTGGCTGGGCACTTCGATACCCAGTCCGGCTCGTCCTAGCGCAGCCTGTGTCTGCTGCTCTGGAGTGAGCAAGGGCGAGCACACTGCCTGAACCGATGTCGAAGCGGAGCCAGGGATGAAAGGCTGAGGGAAAGCCGGAGTGGAGCTCATAGGTGTCGCAACATGCCTAGCGCCCGCAGAATGAACCCAACCTCGTGCAACAGCCGCGTCCAATTCGCTTGCCGTCCTGATTCTTCCCATCCAGCCCGAACCGAAGGGTCTAGGTACACCGTTGACACCATCAGCAGTGTTGATGCCGTGCATGTGCTTGTGGTGGTCATCAAGCTGCAGCAGTCCAAGGCTCTCGAGAGTGTGTTTCTGATGCACAGCGTGCTTCAACTGCTTTTGCGCCTCGCTATCCGCAAATCTTACCTGCAACGGCAACGTCGTTCCCGGGAGCACCCTTCCATGAAGCCTCTCGGTACATTGCTTAGCCGTTGCACGATCATGCAGCCTCACAAAGCCAACTCCTTTACTCTCACCGTGGATGTCATAGAGGATCTTCATACTGGCGATGGGGTGTGGGTTGAAGAGTTGTTCGAGCTGATGGACCGTGAACTTGAGTGGAAGGTTGCTAAGATAGACGTTGGTCGAGGCCGTGTCTGCCATACGACGTAGTCGGGCCGAGAAGGATTCCTTGGCAAACGAAGAGGTGAAGCCGTGTTTGTTGAGCCAGTCGATAGCTTTACGTGCCATATCGCTGGAGGCGTACATTAGGAAACCGAAGCCTTTGCAGAGGCCTGTTTGGCGGTCCATCATCGCTTTGTGGCTGATGACCACTCCACAAGCGGAACCGAGGAGATAGAGCATATCGTCGTTCATTCTGTGTCAGACCAGACGGAAAGCAAATGTCAGCATGCGTTCTTCGTTCTCTTGTCTTGTGAGGGGACGGACTCACTCTCTGGGCAGACCGTTGACGTAGATGTTGGTATCGTTGTTGATGTCGAACGTCATGCTTGGCTCGGACCTTTTGGTGGATTGTTGATGTTGTGGCTCGCGGTAGTCCAGAGTAGCCGCGTAGGATGTACTTGCAGCAGGCATCTGGCGCGCGTCACAAGGTTGTTCTTGGCGGACATTTGGCTTAGAGGTAGCAAGATCATTGCGCAGGAGGCCCCAGCGATCCTCTCTTTGCTCGACTTTCGGAGCAGCGGGCGGTTCGGGCTTGACCTCGCGTCGACATGCATCTGCCTCAACCTCATCTTGGAGCACTGCTTCCTTCTCAGTGCCGGTTGGCGCAAGCGTAGCTGATGTGGGAGCAGAAGACAGCACACCAGGCTCAGTCTTGGCACCCAACTTGAGCGGGACGATTGTGGTTGGCATCTTGCGGTCTAAAGGGCTGGGCTGCAAATCGTCTTCTCCGTCATCAGCGATGGTGCTGGCGGTGGGTTTGCGAGAGATACGGGGACGCCAAGGCGTGGCAGGAGCAAGACTACGCATTTTGCGAGGATCCTTGGTGACGGCAAAGCGTTTGCCGACTTTATTAGTGCCGCGAGCAGAAGCTGCAACGGGGCTAGGCATGTTGGCCATAACGTCAGCGTTCTTGACAGGTGTCGGAGGAGGGTTTTTGACAGAAAGAGGAGGACTGCCGTCGATGTGGAAGATGACGCGGTCGCTGCGTGGGATCATCACCGGATCGACTTTGAAAGGATATGCGTGGTGATATGGGAGAGTTCGTCAAGCGAAGCAACGTTGAACGAGAAGAGGAGAAAAATAAATAAAGAGTGAGGACTTTGAATGCGAAGATAGAGCAAGACCTAGTGTAACAAGAGGAGATGATCGTTGGCGGGAGGTCCTTGCGATCTGTCTGCACTTCCGTATATATCTGTTTTGGAGCCCTCGAACGCCCATCAAATATCGCCTTGCTCTTTTGCTACAGCATGCCGAGGCTGCGCAGCATAGATCTACGGTGTTTACTGTATATGCTCTCGGTTGCTGTGAACGGCGATCAGCCAAGCATGGTCGATCGAAGTCCTGCAGCTCCTCATGTGCAAACATCTGCAATCGCCAGCACTCCGAGCGCGCGCCAAACTTTCGCTGCACACAGCATATACCATTCGCTCTCCCCTCTGGCCACGACCTCTCTCTCTTCTCATCATCGTTTGCACTTGGTACTGGCTGCAAGACATGTCAGCAACAGCCACACAACCGCTTAAGCAAGGATGGCCATGCTCCCGGTCGAATGGATCGAGCGTCGCCGCACAGCCTAAGCCTGTAGATGTCTTTGAGGTGAAGCAATATCCGTATTGGGTAGGGTAGGGAACATCGTATGCGTCTTCTAGTGATACAGTCTGAGTCTGCAGTGAAGCGAAGCCGAAGTGGAGCCGAAAGCATGATCAATGTGGAAGATGAAGCGGCATTTGTGGGAATGATTGTAAAGTGTATGCTGAGAGGTGCAGAAGGTTGCGCGTTAGCATTATGCAAGAGAGGTATATGCGCTGATGAAAGGCCGAGGCAACGGACGTCGAGCGAAAGCAGCTGCCTGTTGCGCAAGAAACTAGCACGTAATGATGTGTCTATATGCGACGCGAGCCAACTTGAAGTCACATGCAAAGGTGCCTACTTGTTGCCGGTCTCGTAACTAGGTGTTGAATCGTCAATCAAGCTCTGCCGCTTGTGCGAACGTTGCGCCCTCGCTGAGGTCTCTGCTGACGACCTTACCCCATTGCTGTGGCTGTGTAGGTTGGCCTTGCCTTGACGGATCATGGGCGAAGTATCGCGGACGTCATCATCGTATTCGTCCTCGTCGAGCCGCGTCAATCCCAACGCCTCCTCGTTTTCGTATGCATTGAAGAGAACGGACGAGCCGGCGCTGCTTCTCCTGCCATGTCCATAAACGGCTGCGGTGCGACCCGCTGGGCCACTGAGGCTGGTGCGGCCGTTAGCGAAGCTGCTCATGGCTCGCTGCTGGTCTAACAGACGGTCGTGTTGCTCTGAGAGGCGGCTGGTGCCTTCGCCAGTGACGAGCGACATGCGCGGTTGTTGTGTGACAGGGTCGATGATACGGTTGAGGTTGAGCAGATAGACACCAGTGAAGATGACAATGAAGCCACCCAGCAAAGAGACAGCAGGCGCGGTGGAGGTGTTGAAGCCTTGGAAGAGCAGCACCGAAGCTAGAATGGTGGAAGTGGTGAAGAAAACGTAGTAGATGGGGTTGACGACGTTGGTTGAGAACTGATCGAGTGCCTTGTTGAAGTAGTTCATCTGCGTCAGAATGCAGACGACCACGACGATGGCGAAGCAGTATGTCGAGGGATGAGTGAATTGGTTGCTTCCTGCGAAGGTAAGCTTGAGTGCTACACCGAGACCTTTGACGCTCATAACCGAGATGGAACCGACTAGACTGCAGATTGAGATGTAGACCAAAGGCGTCTTGCGACCGTATTTGGGAACCATGCGGAAGATCATGAAGAGCGAGAAACCGAGCACAAAGGTGCAGTAGAAGAGGAAGCCAGGCTGGAGGGCATAGTTGAGCATTTCGTCGATGGTCTGGATCTCCTTGTCTTCGGGTGCGTTGACGACAATGATGACGGTGCCGACAAGACAGAGCGTGCAGCCGACTTTGCCGAGACGACCAAGCTCTTCCTTGAGGATGAAAGAGGCGAGAATGGCGCCAATAAGCACACTGAGCGCACCGAGCGGCGTGACGAGAATGGGCGGTGCGAAAGTGTAGGCAGCAAAGTTGGCAACTTCGCCGACGATCATGGTGGCCATACCGGCCCACCAGATGGGGTTCTGGAGGTAAGTGTGACCGTCAGATGCTAGACCGTTATGCCTATCCGCTGCGTCCATGAGACCCTTCTTGGTGATAATGAAGCTGGTGCCGATAGCGAGCGAGCTGCTGATGGCTAGGGTGAGACCAATCCATTTCTGCTGTGTAAGCGACGATTGTGTCGATTCGGCAGGTGTCTGTGCTTCTGGTGGGAGGTAACCTGGTCGATCTATGGGTGCTGGGGCGGCGTAGGTGGCGATGGTCCATAGCAGCATGACCATGGTGGCAAAGCGCACGAGTCGAAGCCGCAATGCGGACGCTATGGAGCGAGATGTGTGCATGTTTGGATGGAGAAGTCGAAAGCTTGTCGTGATCAAATGAGAAGATAGATTGCCCGGAAAGTCACCGGCAGACTTGTTTGGATCGTCAAATAAAAGGGCCTGGCTCTACTTCAGGCGAGTGCGAGTTGTAAGATGGACCCACGACCAGACTGTGAAAATCTTCGGGAAAGCCGATTGTGGTTGTCTTTTCCGAATGAGACGATCGAAGCAAGGAGAGAGATTTCAGGCGCTGGCACGAGGCTGATTGCTCGATGCTAGAGGTTTGCGAGCCGAAGATTGATGGAGCTTGATGTGAAAAAAGGAGGTAACGGTATGCCCAAGACCCTGCCGGCAGAGACCTATCTAGAAGTGCGAACACGAGCCTACTGGAAGATGCGTTGTAGGTCAAAACGATCAGAGATGCAAGTGGCGAATGGGGTCACGACTGCTGCGGCGACAGGGAATGCGCAATAGGTTGCAGGAGTTACGCGGTGGGTGTGGAGATGACGAAGAGGGCAATGATGGCCAGAGACTGCCAATTGTAGGGAAACGGAAGAACAAGGTTGGAGGTAGGAGCGAGCGTTGGAGTATGAAACGGTTCTCATACAAAGCCGTGTCTGCCAAAGCGGCTGCACTTCGGGAGTGCCGTCGGAGCTGGCCAACTTGACAGAAACACCGACGCTTCGACGTTTGGACCTTGCTTCTTCTTACGCGACATGTCCCTTTCATATCTTGTCAGGCTGTTTCCCTCAGCCTTTTGGCCTAGTCACGAACTACTGTTGATTGATGTCAAGCATTACTGTATCCAGTGTCAACGTAATGCTATTGTAGAATTTGCGATGAGAGCGAAGCAGACGATGCTGGCTCGTGCTGTAACCTGCAACTGAGGATGTGCCGCATGGACGCTCGTCGCTGCAGGAGCGTCAGGTCAAAGCGTCGAATCAGATTTAGAATCGGTCGATCCGATGATTGAAGGCTAAGAAGCTTGAATCGGCACCGCTCCTTCGCTTTGCCTTTTCGATTACGAACGTGTAAGCGTCGGCTTAGAGCCGAATTTCGAGAAACTTGGTGATTCAGCCTTTTCCATCTGAGAAGCTGGCGCGTCTCAACTGCTCTCCGCGACGTGAAATTGCTTTCGCGCTGAGTTCAGAAGAAGAGCGGAGGTCGCCAGTCACTTTGACATGCGGGAGACCAACACCTGACGCACAAGAAGACCCTGAAAATGAGATTGCCTTTCTTCGAGGCTCAGTCCATGGCCGTTCCGCTCCTGTCTTTCTCACCACAAACACCTTAGCAACTTCTTTACCTGGTCACCTCATTTTGAGAGGAACGTTGGACCATGGCGACATACGGTCACAGGTCTAGCCAGCGGTTGAGGCGCGATGAGCCTCCGGTCGCTTCATCCAGCCGCCATGCTGCATCTTCAAGCAGGAGAGGCGCAGAAGCGAGTACTTCGACTCAGCAAGACACCAACTCCAACGACGATGTGACCTACGAAGAGGAAGCGAGCGGAGCCTCTTACTTCAAGTCAGGATATGAAAAGCTGAATGTCACCGAGCGAGCTCAAAAGGTTGCAGAGCAGATGGGTCAAGCAGAAATCGATAAAAAGGCTGCCGAGCTTGCAAGATACGCATTGGCCTGCGAGTATCAACGCACGCTCATTCGCAAAGACGATGTCGCCAAAAACATCCCCGACGGCTACCCGGCGGGTGCCTTCAATGTCATTTTCAATGCTGCGCAGAAGAGGCTGCACAAGACCTTAGGCATGACTATGGTCGAAGTGCGAAAGAGAGGAGCAGACAACGTTGAACTCGCGAAGCAGGCTAAAGAGGTGCTTCGTGCCGCCGAAGCTTCAGCGAATGGCCTTCGTCCACGCAATCAGCAGCAGCCGCGTCCAACATCACCTACCTCAGAGACAGGGCCAGCGAGCAATCAATGGGTGCTCCGATCCAGCCTGCCAGACTCTATCATCGAGAAACTCGTCGAGGTGGACGAAGAGCTCACCAATGCGTATGCAGAAGCTACGGCATCCGCGTCATCATCGCAACAAAGGAGAAGACCGCCACCGAAAGAGCCAAAGTCTGCCTTGGACTGGAAGTCGGCCGATCGCCAAGATGGCGAAATGGGTCTTCTTTACATCGTCTTGGCTCTGATTCTCGTGAATGGACGAAGCATCACGGATGCCACGCTGCATATGTATCTTCGTCGACTGCGTCTGGATCCAAACAAGCAGCTGCCAGCTACGCTTCGCGGAACGGGACCGTCGTTAGGATCTATTGCGACTGGATCGCAAAGCACACAGACGCAGTCGAGAACACGAGCAATGCAAGGCACACTGGAAGGCTTCTTGAATGCCATGGTCAAACAGTCGTATCTGGAGAAGCAAAGAGCAGATGCTGCAATCGACTACGTAGATGCGGCGATCAGCAATGCACAGACGCAGTCAAGAAGGAGGGGTCGTGCCAGTGCTGCAGGTGGCGCGGATGATGAAACAACGGTGTGGGAATGGAAGTGGGGCAGTCGTGCTGAAGTCGAGATAGGAGAGAGGCGCATCGCCGAGATGATCTCGTATATCTTCACCGATCCCACAACCTCACAGGGCGCGACGCAAGCAGCGGCCGAAGAAGAGGATGAAGAGACACAGCAGATTGATCGCGACCGACGGGCAAAGCGACGCAAGATGCTTCTCAACAACATCGCATCTGTGGCTGGATCGAAGCTAGTCGAATAGACGCAGCTGTCTTCACCCAGCATTTTCAACAGCCGGCTTTTTACGGAGCCCGCTCATGTGATCTCATTCAATGTACTATACCAGATCAATGTCACCAAACTAGCTATTTGCGCAACATTCGAAAGCATCACACTTTTGACGACCACACCCTGACAACATAAGTCAGATGTTAGACCGATACGAGTCTTTCAACAGAAGGCAACGACCAAGAAGGAAGGGTCCACGCCTGGCTTTGTTCGGAAGGGTTCTTTTGCGGAAAGCACACCGGTCGAGGCGCGCTTCGCCTTTTTGGCTTCACGTTGATTGGACGTGAGCAAAGAGGCGCGTAGATACGTCCAACTTGCATTCCAACACAACTGCTGCATTCACCGTGCACAAACAGACATTCAATCAATTGAGTGAACAGGCACACTTAAGCATCCTCGTCGAGGTTCCTGATGAACTGCTCATGACAAACCCGTCTATCGCATAGAGAAAGAAAGAGAGGGAGCATCATAGAGTGGGGATGCTTTGAGAAGAAAGCGGCAAGAAGGTTGTTTGGCCCGATTGACCCCGCGCCTCTTTCGGAATCTAAAATATTCGGCTCTGTTCAGGCACACAACGAAACGTGCGAAGAGTCACACAAACACAAAGAAACATTCCGGAAAGTCACACAGGAGAGAGTCGCAGAGTCACACAAAGGCTGCAGCCAATTAAGCGTTCTTCTGTGTTGCTGTGCTCGGGTCAAGTCTGGCTACTTAAGTGTGTCGTGCTTCTCAGTTGCATACAGAAGCAGGGTGGACCTCATCTCATCAGGTTGCACTCTCCTCTGTGTTCTTCACCACGACCACCGACACCCTACACACCATCCACGTTCGATCACCGCGTTCGAAGCAGCTGTGCTATCACTGGTCAGTGCTTTCACACAAAAGGCGCCTAAGTCGTCATTGCTCTGTCTTCGAGTCCGTCCCACCACGGAGAGGCTTCGTTGCCCTGACCCCGGATGTCGGCGGCAGTCCGGGCTGCTCTGGCTGCCAAGCGAGCCGAACATCGTTCTCGCTCCACCTCACCCTCCAAGCCCAGCCTCGCACCCCCAAATGGAGACGACGAACTTCCTCACTTTGGCCGCCAGCTCGATGCTTCCATAGCAAGCCCTTTTGGCTCACCTAAGCCAGCCTCCAGGTCTGCTGCGGCAGCTGCTCAGCGTGCCTCGGCATCGCCAACACCCGAGATGAACCTCAATCAAAAGGCCGAGGAGGACATCATTCATCTCAGCGTACAGAATGGTAAGTTCAGTCCCAGATCACGCAAGCAATACGAGCAACGTGGCCGGACTGTCCGTCAGAGTCAGCCATCATGGGTTACTGACCGTGAACTTTGCTGTCAAATGGCAACGTTGCTTCCATTTCCCACTGCAACAGGCAAGGTCAACCTCTCCTCACGGTCACCATCACTGCAACAAGCACCGGCGCTGCTGCTCTCCCTGCTCGATGATGAGCCACCATCCTGGTTCCTGCAGATTCCCGAAGATGACCGACAGCCTTGGTACATGCGTGAAGAGGTCCACACTCTACAGCTAAGCAACAACGAGCTCAAATCGCTTCCCGACAAGCTCGCCGAGTTCCGTGGTCTCAAGCGCCTCGAACTCCACAGCAACCGACTCTCCTCCCTGCCTTCCTCTCTCTTCCAGCTTTCTGCTCTCACCACACTTACACTCTCCAAAAACGGTCTCACTTCCGTACCAAAATGTCTGCTTGCTCTCGACAACCTTGTCACGCTCAATCTCTCGCACAATAAGATTCAGACGCTATGGAACAAGGAGGACGTTGTCACGGCCCGCTCAGAGCGAGAAGCCTGGGACAAGGAGAATGCACAACAGGAGAATGGCGTGTGGGCCGGTCTTTCTCCTTCCAAGAAGGATCGTCGACCTCTCAACGCTGCTCTGGAAACGCCATCAGATGCGCCAATGCGTTCATTGAGGACCTTGGATCTCAGCCACAATCGCATCAGCAATGCTGCCCTTGGAATCCCCGACCTTGCCAACCGTCGCAAAGTGCCCGACTCTGCAATCAACGAGACAGCGCTCGTACAGCTACCCACTGGCCTCAGAACGATCAACCTTGGCTACAACAACATTCGTGGACCCGTCTCGGTCTCTCTCTTCCAACAGCTGGGATCGCTCGAAGATTTAGGCCTGCAAGGATGCGGTATCGGAGACGACGTCTTTGCTGTCGACAGCACTTCCGACAGCTCGAGGTCAGCCTTACCAAACCTCTCGGTGCTCGACCTGTCCGGCTGCGAACTTGATGATCTTGCTCGGCTGGAAGCGCTCTTTGGTTCCGGTCGTATCCAGTCATTCGACCAGGCCATGGGCAATGTCGACGTGCCATCACAGCAAGCCGACAAGCTCGAGCCTATTCAAGGCATGTCACCACGGCAGCTTGTCCGCGTGCTCAACCGCCCAACTCCTTCTGATGTCGACAAGATGGAAGACCGCTGCAACGCCAAGGTGCTTTGCCTGCTTATAGAAGGCAATCCTCTCCGAGAGGAAGCTTTCCGTCAGAAGCGTGGTGGTCGTTCTGCTGCGTCGCCAGAAAAGAAGTCAGCACCTGCATTCGCCACTGCAAGCCCCGTACCGAGTGCTTCCTCGCAGGCAACTTCGTCTGCTTTGCCTGTCCCTTTCTCAGCTCCGACTCCAGCAGCTGCTGCCTCGACTGGCTCGTCTCAGCTTCCACCCAAGCCTCAGATTGTCAAGGAAGACTGGGAGATTCTTGCAGAATCTGGTCTCAACACCGAGCTGGGCCGTCGCAAACTTCGCATTGAACAAGCACGAAGGGAGCAAGAAGCTGCTAAAGCTGCTGCTGCTGCCGTTGCTGATACTGCAAAGGGTACAGATGCCGAAAACGCTGATGACGGTCAGACTCGTGGACGCAAGCCTCGCGCAACCGAAGATGCAGCCAGTTCCGACCCTGACAATGCCGGCTCTGGAGGCGAATCCCAAGAGCGAGCCACTTCACAGAACGCCGGCGAAGACGACAAGGATGGAGGCAGCGCCCTAGCAAATGCCAAACTCAGCTCGAAAAAGAAGGAAGCGCTAGGACAAGTCCCATGCAAGTTTTTTCGGAGTAATGGATGTTCGGCCGGCGCATCCTGTCCCTTCGCCCACACTCTCCCGGGAGATGGCGGGCAAAAGTCCGTTTGCCAATGGTTTCTGAAAGGAAATTGCCGTTTCGGTCACAAGTGTGCTCTCGCTCACGTGCTGCCTGGTCAGCCGATGAGTATGGATCGCAAGAACAAACGAGCTGCTCAGCACGGTCAGCCCTTACCACAGGCGCCGAACCAATCGCAACAACAGCAGCAGCAACCACAATCACAGCAACAGCAACAGCAGCAGGGCCAGACAAAAGCTGGCAGCGGTCAACGTCAGGCGTCAGGGCAGCAGGCTCAAGCGCAAGTGCCTATGCCTCAGCATGGCACTCCTACCAGGAACACACTCGTGCCTGGTCAAGCTGCCTCACAGCTCTCGACCTCGTTCCGCGATCGTAAGACGTCGTTCACTACTCGGGATCATGATCTTCCCTTCGGCATGCCAGACGACTTGCAGACATCCGCTCCGAGCACTGCTGACCCTGGCCGTGCCGGCTTCGAAGGCATCAACATTGGCTCCGGGGCCGCGCACGACCAAAACTTGTCTGCGTCCTTCGCCGGCAGCACGTCCTTCCGTCGACCAGGGTCTTTGTCGCAGAGCCTGAGTGCATCGTTGGCTGCTCAATCCTTCGGAGGCATGGACTCGGCAGCCGCAGCCTTTGGTACCTCGGCTTCGGCTTCTCGCGCTTTTGGAACCAGTCCTTTCAGTCACCCGAGCGGGCATGCGCTCTTCTTTAGTGGCAGTCAAGATTCTGAAGGTGGCGCAGGACCCTTTGCACGCAGCAATCGCGACGCGTTTGGCGCTAGAAGTATGGGACGTCTGGACGATGCAAGCAAGCTTTGGGGCGGTATCCCTGCTAGTGCTGGAGCCTCAGCACAGCCAATCACTGGCGGCAGTAGCAAGGACGAGGAAGAAATCGAGGACGCAGAGGACTTCTTGCCCTCGAGTCTCTCTGACTTGCTCACACCTGCCGAGCTGGAACGCAGGAGACGTAGTCACCGTCTCTCCAGCTCCTTCGCGGGTGACAGTGAGAGGATCACGGTTGCTCAAAGTATGCCCTCACACGCCGGGCATGCGTTTGGCTCATCCCTTGGATTCAGTCGATTGGCGATCGGAGCAGAGCGCGGCAAGTCCAGTAATCTCTCGACTGGATTCGCACAGCAACAGCAGCAACAACAAGGCGGCGCAGTAGGATCGGATGATTACAGTCCGTTTGGCACTAGTAGCGGACGCCGTGCCAGCGGTCTGGACTCATTCGGGTTGTCAACATCGGCAAGTCGAACTGCGGCAAATCATGCGCCTGGACAGAGTCTGCCACAAGGTCTCGCGGCTGGTTTGAGCAGGTTACACTTGAGAACTGGTCAGTCAGGAAGTAATAACCTGGCCAGTGGTGGATTTGGATCAATTGGGTCGGGATCGGCAACAGGTGCTGGCAACGATAGTTTTGCTCCCTCGTCTGCTTCGGCAGGTGGGGTCTTTGGGGCCGGATCGTTCTCTCAAACTTCTCAAGCAGGCAACAGCGGCTTACGTGTTCCTGGCAGCCTCGACGACTATGGCTTGGGTCCAACAGCTCCTTCCTCCGTCTTGCCGCACCGAAGTCCCCTCAGCTTCGCCGTTGGCAGTGCTACAGGCGCCACTAACGCACCTGGCAGCAGGCTAAGCGGATCCTTTGCGGAGAGACACAGCAATGCAGCATTCAACTCACCCGGTAGCACAGGTTCGCCTTTCTCTCCGCCTCTTTCTGCGATTGGTTCGCATAGGAATGAAGGTAAAGGTGGCATTGCAATTCCTGAAGGTGGAGCACAGAAGCAGGTGGGAGCGCAGAGATATCCTCAACATCCGGCTACGCAGAGATTGAGAGCAGGCAGTTCTGCTGCTGCTCCTCATTCGCCGTTAACGCTGCCGGTGGTGACGGCAGAAGAAGATGAAGAAGAGGCGATATTCGAGCTTGAATAAGAGATCAAAAGCACACACATTGTGCACTTCAAAATATGGTTTTGGCCGACTCGGTCGGTTTACATACCAAAAAGAGAGGATCTTTGACGATCTTATTACATTCGTTTACAAAGTTTTCGTTTGGAATGTGCGAGCGAACTTTACGACTGTCTACTGGCCTTGACCGCATCTCTGAGTTCCTGACTTATATAGAGATCTTCTGCTAGATCGTCCATGTTTGTGCCTTCAAAGACGTTGAAGGCTTTCATCTGATCTTTTGAAAAACCTTTTTGTTTCAAGTATAATTCATCAACTAAAAATTGACCTGTAAACTTCTTTGCATCTTCTTCTACGATTCTTACTGCAGCTTCAGCTACAATGGTAGGATTTCTCCATTTTCTTTCTTCAACATCAGCATCTTTTGAAACGATTTTCATAGCTGAAGTTGCGATAAGTGTGTAAGGCCAAAGAGAGTTTATACCAATTTTACCTATGGTTTCAGCTGAAAGAGAGAGAGTTAAAAGAGACATTCCGAATTTTGCAATTGTATATGCTGATTTAGTAGTTGCATATTGATGTGGATAGATTGAAGGTTGAGGTGAAGATGAACCTGGTATGGTTGAGAGAGTGTTAAAATTAAGAGGAGGTGAGAGAGTAAGAATGTGTGGATTATGACCTTTTTCTGATGAAGTAAGAAGATGTGGTAGGGAGAAACGAGATACAAGCCAACTTCCTCTAGCATTAATACCATTCATAAGATCATAACTTTTAACCGAAGCAGATGTTGTAGGAGTCATATTAATTGCTGAAGCGTTATTAATGACGATATCAAGTCCACCAAATTTTGATACAACATCGTTAATGGCTGTTTCAACAGCAGTTGCATCTCGAATATCAAGTTGAACTGGATGAGCAATAGAGTTAGAACCAGAAGATTGTGCAACAGATGAAATCTCTTCACAAGCAGTGTAGATTGTACCTGGAAGCTTGGGATGAGGTGTTACTGTTTTGGCTGCAATAACAACATTGGCTCCACGAGAGGCAAGAGATTTACCAATCTCAAGTCCGATACCTCGAGATCCGCCCGTGATGAAGGCCGTTCGACCTGCAAGAGAGAGTCCTGGCATGATTGAGTTGTCTACCGAGAGGCGAAGTAGAGAAGGTGATAGTGATGATGGAAACGCAGAAAAGAAAGGGTGGAGTGAGGATTCGGCTTATGTATTCGACCTTCCCCGCATTTCACGTTCGAAGCTCTGGGATGTATTTTCTGACGCAACTGTGATCATTCTTTCTTACAGATATCACACATCTCGCTAGGGTCGATCGCAACACGATTGAACAGAGGATACAGTACGCATGCTCCTTCACTGACTCCATTGTCCTGTCAACTGTCAGATTCAGTGTCTTAAAGCACTAGGAAACACAAACTGAGAACGGCTTCGGCAATCATTCGAATAACCGGAACCGTGCGCGCGCTCTCGCTCGCTCGCGTCTCTTGCTTCGAAATCCGATGTCGTGAAAACGGCAACGGCAACTTATCCGAGAGCCGCGCTTTCGTATCCTTGTCTTTTGCCTCAGTGGACACCAAGTGGCTCCCAGCCGGCAGCGTGGACTCACCCACACGAGCATACTTGCTCAGATCCGGTAAAACTATTGACATATCAAAAAGGATTGACCATTGCTGCGGGTATTCTTTTCGTTCAGTATGGACGCATGGATGTCGGTACAACATGTGGATATTGGGAACCGTGAATGTTGCCTGTACCGGGTGGCATTACCGGGTATGGCGATGACTGATGGTAATGTTGCTGCTGTTGCGAGTACACCTGCGGCGGCATTGCACCGTACTGCCTTTGCTGAGAATGGTACGATGAAGCCGGCCTCTGCTGCTCAACCTTGCTCGCTCTGAAAGCTTCAAGCTTCTGCTGCAAAGCGGGATCCAGCACATGATCTGATTTGAGCTGGTTGCCGAGCGTAAGCCAGCCTTTTCTAACATTATGCTTACGACCGAACAGCTCTACCTTTCTACCGCCGGGACAGAGTCTTTCAATGATAGCGTATAGCTCGTCTGGCTTCCTTGATGTATCTCTAACCTCTGAAACAATCACATCTGCGTTGATCCCACAATGCACCCAATTCGGCAGCGGAGGCGGTACGCCGGCTCCTCTACTTACAACATATCTTTGTGTAGACCCTGCTATTGGCTGGCTATCACTGGCAAAGGATTGCGAGGAAGATATGCAGCGCACCTTAGCGCCAACCAGACAATGTTCTTTGGTGTGATTCAGGTGGTGACCAGTGCGACCGGTGCGGATGAGACGCTGTGTTTGACCGACTTTGACCCAGATCAGCTCGTCGATGCGGGTATAGCCCCAGTGTGCGAGTAGTTCTCTTCCAAGTTCCATAGCTCGTCCTGTTGTCCACAGAAAGATGAGACCTTCGTCTTGCAGAACAGGGACGGGCATCGCACGCATGTCGTCGTCGCTCATCGTACCGTAAGGAAGTGACATGTGAATATCCCAGGGAGGATCGGCAAGGATGACATCGAACTTTCCCAGCATCGAGTAATCGAAATCCTTGAGATCACAGTCGATCCATTGTGCTTCTCGCTGCTGCCCTGCGTCGACTGTGTCTGCTGCTGTTGTTGAAGGTCGGATCCATCGGGTAAAACCATGCTCTTGCAGGGTACGGGAAGGGTGAATTAGCCCGATTTCTTTGGCCTCCTCTGAATCGGCTTCGTACACATGTCGAGGATCAGTAGTGTGGAAGGTGAATGTCTGTTGGGGTGGATTCGTATCGAGCTCAAAGTGAAGGTACTTGCATGTGGTAGTGCGGTGGCATGTGTTGAGGTAGCTGCAGTGACCATAGGAAGGGTCGGTTTGCGGGTATATGACAGGTTTGAAGTGTAGCCTCTGGCATGTAGTAGCATCAGGACAGTCCTGTCGTGTGAGATGTAGACAGAAGTCTTGGTGGCGGTTGTCGGTGCTCTTCATGAACCGAGTGAGAAGGCGCTGTTTGGCTGTGGGGGCCGAGAGAAAGGTCGATGTGATGGCGTCCACTGCATCTTGTTCTGATGCTAACGTGGCCGCCATCATCGCAGACAGCCTAGCTTCTGGATCTTGCCAGTGGAATGTCTTCAAAACATGAAGCCTTTCTTGAATGAGATGATTGTGTTGGTGGCAGATGAGCAGGATTGTGAAGGATCGAGAGCTGAGTTGTAAGTTATGTGACTTTAGGAAGCGTTGGACCCTGAATGCTTTCCCTCTCTAAAATCACCGAGAACCCTCCACAATTCTCCCGCGCGAGAATAGCCGAGTCTGACACTGTCACTTGCGACTGAAGCAAAGGCGGGGCTCCGGCTGAGAAAGCAACTGTTGGGCCGGTCTGTGTCTCCTTCTCAGACGTGTAGATAGTCCACCACCATCTTCGCTCTACCCAGCTCAGGTACAAGGACCTATAATAGGTTGCACCTGCTCAAATCACTGAGAGCTGATCAACATGCCGGTGCCAGATCAAGGGTCGAGCGCCTTTGCAGGCACGACCTCTGGCTCAAACACGCTCTCTGTCAATGGAAATGCTCCGGGCGACCTTTCGCTGTCACAGTCGATCTCAGCTTCTGCCTCCGACCTCAAACGGCCCGCCTCGGCAGCTTCATCTGTAGACGACAGCCAGACGCTATCTCGCACCAAGACTGCTAAGTCGCATTACGGCAGAGCAGCACGAGCCTTCTTGGCGAAGGATCTACGGACTGCGCTCATCCAGAGTCAGTATGCCGCTGACCTTTTACTGTCGTCCAATCAACTCGGAAGCAGTCTCACAGCATCTGCTCTTCTCAACGACTCGGATCTTGACTTGCAGAAGCTGGTCGACAAGGTGGCTATCCTCCGGCTCACCGTTTTCTCCCAGGTCTACACGGACAAACAGGTTTCTGCCTCGATCCACGACAAGCTCGCACAAGCCCGGCAGCAAACGCCATCCGAAGCCAGCGCAATCGATCGCATTTTGTTGCTCCTTTCCAAGCAGCCTCAAAGTCTGATCAGCCACCTGTGGTTCGAGGCTCTTCGACTCTGCACACAAACTTCGAGCGAAGCTGATGCTCCATCTCTCGACCCAACACCAGAAACCATTCACCTAGCCATCGAACTATCTGCCTCAGTCATCTCATCTGCAGTGCTGGCTGCACTCCGTCTGGATGCACTGGATCCAGCTGGCCGAACAGGCACCAACGCCGCTCGATTGATCGCAGAATGGTACCTCGCGTCGTTCTCATCCGCCTTTGGTGCCTCTTCTCCCACTCCCAAGGCAGCTGCAGCGTACGAGAAGATTGTAGGTCTGTACTCGCTTCATGTTTTGGCAACGCGCCTGGGCGAGTGGGAGTACGCTAGGGAATTTGTCGGCTATTCGAGCTTGAATGAATCGGTCAAATTTGGCTTGCTCGAACAGATCAACGAAGCTCAGGCTCACTTGACAGGTCAGTCGGAGCGAGAGCAAGAAGCTATTGCCAATGCGCAGAAAGTGTATGCACAAGAGAAGGCGAAGCGTGAAGCAGAAGAGAAGCAGGCAAAGGAAGCCGCTGCAGCAGCGGCATCCAACAAGGGCGGGTCAAAGACAGGTAGCAAGGCTCGCGAGCTGGCTTCGGGTATTGGCAACTTCTTGACCGGCAGGAAGGACGATGATGCTGTCGAAACTGACGCAGCTACAGGCGCAAAGGTCAAAGCAAGCTCTCGAAGCTCTTCAAGAAGTGCAGGCGCATCATCGTCAGGGTCGTCTGGCTCTGGCTCTGACTCGGGCTCGCGATCATCGCGTCGTCAACGCAGTCAATCGCCTGCGTACTTCTCACCTCGTAATGGCGCAGGCGAGTCGAGCTCTTCATCGTCCAGGAGCCCTGCCATCTCACCTGGCTCCACGCGAAGCGTAGAATCTGCAACCAAGCAGGCTTCTAACGCCGCGACTGCGGCTTCCAAGGAGGAACGTCGCTCGCTCCGTCGGTCGAGCTCGTCGCGTTCGTCTGACTACGATGGCGGCAACGAGAGCAGCACTTCTGCCGCTTCGAACCACTCGCGGCGATCCGCAAGCAAGGGTGCAACGATCGCGACTGCCCCATACGCTGTTAAGGAAGCAAGAGTCAAGGACGATATGAGCTACGCCACCACACGTGCGCATCTTTCGAGGTACATGGAGGGTAATCACGGCCACGACACTTCGTCCTCTTCTGCCAACAGAAAGAGCGGCGAGCGCAACGTTGCATCAAGTCGCCCATCGTCATCCACCTCAATCTTATCGACCATCACATCCATGTTCGACTTGCGCAAGTCCAATCAAACGAGAACATGGCTCATGTCGGCTATAGTAATGATCATGATCTTCTACCGTGTTGCAAGGGGACCTCCTGCTGCTGCGACGGCGACCAAGGTAGGCACGGCGAGAAGAAACGCAGCTGCACGCGATGCAAGGAGCAAGTTGGTGGGTAAGCACTCTTCGGCAGGTGGTGGAATGATCGGGTTCAACTGGCTCTTTCTTGTTTGGAGGAAGGTCATGGATACGATCAAGATGGGCACGCAGGTAACTTACCTGTAGTCAGATCGATGGGCTTCTTTCCTTCGCGAAGCCATCGGCGATTCGCTGGAATCACTTCGCCTTGATCGGCAAGGCTCGAGAGCAGTCCAAGAGGGAAGAAATGGTTCAGCCGCCCTTGAGCTTGTATGGAAAACCAATGTGAGATCAATCTGAACACTATAGCATCGTGTCTGTTCCAAGCGTCTGTGCCTGAACGAAAATCAGCACCCAAGGCCGAAGGGTTCTGCGCGTGATGAGCCATCGGCCCGTCATCTCGGCACACCTGTCGTGGAATTGAGGATCGACAATGCGCAGATGATGATCGACGTACCCTTCTACTGTAGGCAGGCCGTCAGAATAGCTCGCCTCTAATGACAATACAGTACCAGTACAGTACAGTAATGCGAAGGCCTCATCGTTGAGATGCGAAGTGCAACGAAGCGAAAGTCTTGGCCCGAGGCGTTGTTCTCCGAACCACGTCAAGCGGCAAATTGATCAATTAGAAAGATGCCGGAGCCGACCGAATTGCTTCCTACGGCACCTGTGAGCCTCACGGGAAGAGACAGCGTCGGGCTGGCAGATGCAGTCAAAAGAGTCGACCCGAGCCTCTGATCCCGCCGAGAGAGAAAGAGAGAGAGAGAGAGACGCCGAGAACAGCGTGATTGCTTTGACAGCGGAGCAACTTGGCTGCAGACCATGCATCACCTGCAGACAAGTCTAATGAAAGATCGACAATGCACCATATACAATTTCAATCAATTTGAATTGAGAATTACAAATTCTGCCTCGGAGAGAGCAAAATCAAATCGCGCGTGGTGTTTGTAGCCTTAGCCTTTTCGGTGGGAGCCATGCTGTTCGATTTAAGGGGTTGTTGCCGAAACTTCGCATGGTCCGGCTGCCATTCGATTGCTGTGCAGACTACAATTCCCTCCGTCAAGACTTTTTGACGATTGCGATGGTGAGATGAGGGCTGCTTTTGGATGAGAGGCTTCACCGCGTGTCGGCGTGCGTCGTGCTAAGTGGTAGCGTCGGCGCCGCTGTTCAACGCGGAAAGGCAGGAATGCATGAAGATTCCGGCATCTTTGTAACCATATCGGTACGCATGCTCAGCTAGCTCTCCCTTCCTCTAAGCTCTTACTGTATTTGTCCACACTCTCGAGTACTTCAGCTCTAATCAGTATGGTCAGGCTAGGGCACTCCAAAGCAGTGAGAGTCGATAAGGAGTGGTGCATCCTATGGTAAAGTGAGGGTCGATAGCAAACAAAGGGGTCCAATGCTTCGGCGTATTCTGCAAGCGCGTTTGTGCTTGTCTCAGAGCCACAAAAAGAGGAAAAGGACCCTGTTAATCAGATTTTCTTGTCGCTGCTGTCTGTGGTTGCAAGCCACCGTTCGGCGCTGCATCTGCAACAACAGCGCTGCTGCATTTTGCATACAGTATTCCCACCACCGAACACACCGCGTCTGCGTCTGCGTCTCTCTCTCTCTCTCTTCTCAGAGCCACGCAGTCGGCACCCTGTGACTGTTTCAGTCGCTCGCGAGCCCACGCTGTCAAAACTTACTTGCCTCCTCTCTCTCTTCTCATTCCTTTGTCGCTTCTCTGTGTCCGCAAGCCTGTTTCTAACTCCTCTCCTCTCACCATTATCCTTGCTCCCGTTGTTGCTCTCTCCGCTGCCGACTGTCACTCCATCTCTTTTCACTCTTCCATCATCGCCCTTTCACCCTTTGTCGACGCCTTCATCCTTTCTCGACTTCTCGTTTCTCTCCACTCTTCTTGAACCTCCGAAAGACGGTAGCCTAGCACTGCTTCTTCCTTCGTACCACCATTCGAGTCCCGTATTCCAATCTCGATCCTGCTGGCAAGGTCATCGCAGCAAAGCGCTACTCCTCACACGCCTCAAACGGACTCGACGTCTTCGTTCTCACATCGCATCTTCTCATCTTCTCCCCGTCGATTACACTCGTTTCTACACCTTTCGCATCAGGCTCGACTCATCCTACGCCGCTGAGACAGGGACTCCATTTTACGGAAACATTCTTATTCCATCTGTCTAGCGCCGGTCACGACTATACCCTATTTCTCGCTCAGCTACAAGCTCTGGTCTTGCGCTGTCATCAAAAAGACCACTGTGCCAACGCCAACCAGAGGTCGCTCCGGTTTCATCACGACAATCTCCACTCTACCTTGCTGCGTATTGTTCATATCACAGACTCCGGATCAGCAGAGCTTCAACCTCTCAGCCTCAGCCCATAGTCCAGACCGAAATTGACGTGGTCTTCTGAATATTCACACTGACCCCTGTCTGGCTGGACTAGGAACTTTGCATCGTCCACCAGTCGCTACACACTGGTCGTGACTTGCAAAGCCTCATATTCTAGGACCTGCCTTCAGCTACACTGCTCTGGTCAAGACGGAATCACTCTTTCCAGAGTCCAGACAAGCGTCTCTGGACCATGACGTTACAAAATGACATGCCGCGAGGCTTTGTCAAGCACGTTGTGCGTCGTGCTACCGTCGTCGCAAGGCAAGTGGCCAACACCACCGCTACCCATCATAATGGCACTGCCACCAAGTCTCCACATCCCATCGAGAGAGAACAAACTTCGAGTCTGCCAGCTCCCGTCGTAGCCATCCTTCTGGGCGGCTTCATTGGCGTTTTCCTGATATTCGTCCTTATCGGCATCACTTGCAAGTTCGCCAACAAACCACGCGCCGACACTCGACCGCAGCAATACGCAAAAGCAACAATGTATCAGCCATCGGCTGCCGGCTACGGTTCAGCGGCAGCTAGCTATAGCGGCGCCTATCGCGGCAACGAGTCCATGAACGATGTTTCGAGCCCCAACGCTGGTCTACTCGATTCAGCTCAGCCCATGGGTCGAGGTGGACGATACGAAGAGGCGGATAGCTCTCTGGGCAGCTCGAACGGTTTCGCAAACGGACATGCTGGCAATGGTGTCAACGGTGGCTTCGGCATGATTCCCAGCAACAGTGCGAGCAGTTTCAGTGGTGACGAATCGCATCGATTCGGTCCTTTGCGTGGTGGTCATGCACGTGGTGCCAGCAGCGGCATCGAACTCCCGGGCCCAGCAGCATCCGCTGCCTTCCGTCGCAACGTTAGCGGATCACATCCTCCAGTTCATACAGGCGGCGACGACTCTTACGATTCTCCACACTCTGGCTCGATCCTTCCGGACGGCTCTGGCTTCACACCTGGCCAGATCTTTGACCACAATGCTGTCAACGGTGGCGCACCCGGCGGACCTCCCTCTGGCGCCTTTCCGCAGCGAAGAGCAAGTCTCGCGCAACACAATCCCCAGCAAAGACCATATCCGCGCGGACCTCCACCAGCCAGCTCCAAAAATCGACGCTCCAGATATGCTCAAGGCCAGACTTCAGGCGACACAGCAGCAATGCGACGCAGCCGAATCGACAGTGTTGGGCCTGGTACTTACCGCAAGTCGATGTTCTTACCACAAGATCAGGACGCAATGCCAAATGGCGAATTCGCCGGTGGCTCGCAAATGCGTCGCACCACCTCGAACAACAACGACAGGAACGGCGGAAGCAATTTGCGTCGCGTAGAAAGTATCGGCAAAGGCGACCCGAGGAGATCCAGTCGATACCACGCAAACAATCGTGCCAGCAGAATCCCAACCATGTTGGCAACAGAAGAGGAAGATTCCGCACCAGCTACAAGTCCACGTGGCTACCCCGCAGGTCTGCCGAACGTCGGCGGCGATGGGTTGTTCCCAACAGCAAATGGCTGGGACGGGGGACGACGCTCACCGTATGGCGGAAGCTCAAACGGATCGTCAAGTCCATTGGGCCCGCTAGGGCCAAACGATCCTTCATTGAGCATGCAGCAACAGCAACAACAGAATATGGCCGGCGGAGGTGTCAGGATGATGCCGTACGGTGGAGGATTCGGTGCGCCAATGCCAAGACCAGGTATGGCAACAACACAGATGTCGACGCCTAGCTCCTTTGCTCAAGCAGCGCCATTAGGTACAGGGCTCGGACGAGGCATGGAGTCGTCGCATGCAGCAAGCCGGCAGATCTTATAGGCCACATCACTCGCTCCTTCTTTCGCATACCACAGTTACCTTTGTCACTCTTTTTGTCCTGAATCTTGCGCTTTGTTTGGGCTTTTTTCACTCTTTTGCAATCATCTCAGTCATTCATCGCATCTATCTGAGACGTGTGTGTCGACAATCGATGTCGAGTATGAGCCGTGGTGAAGCTGCTTAGAAATCGCTGTCCGATGTTGGTTTTCGCTTGACTCTGCTCGGCGCGCCGAACTTGCCGCCTTTTTCAAAATGAGGGTAACATGCACGAGACATTTCCCTGCAGATTCTCATGTGGCTGTCAGCATCATCACCAACATCAACACAACAACGAACAACCACATTTATCTCACCCACTAACGACCCCTGTCGCAGTCACTGCCATCAACTTTCATTCAGCATCACAGCGCTTGACTCCATGCATCATCTTCCATAAGAGCCGTCACCAACGGTGGCAATCCCTTTTCTTCTCCTGCCAAAATGGCTCCTCCAGCTCCAGCTCCGGCCGTGACTGTCAATGAGGTGGAAGAGATCCTCAAATCGCCTCCTACAACTTCAGCTCCTCTCATTGCCGACGAAGATGTGGCTTCAGGGTCGTATAGACGACCGTCGCTGCCAAGCCCTACAGCTCCATTTCAGAACGTCACAGCATGCTCGCCACTGACCTCGCCCGAGGATGAGAAAGCAAGATCAGCAGTAGAAGGATCCGAGCGAGGCGGTAGGAGGCAAATGCTTCGATCGGGAACGAGTGGGTCTATCACGCCGTTGTCAGCAGCTAGTCCTGAACCCACCGCGACCAGAACAAATAGCAGCACGAGCTCCTTCAGCGCTTCGTCGAGCAATTTGACGAGTCAGCAGCATCCCAGCTCACCCAATTCAGCATCAGAATCAGATACCCACGTTGCTCGTCCGACAAATCTACAGCACCGCACGTCCAGCTATCACCGTCGTGCAGCCACCAGCTCCGATACTGCCTCCATCGCATCTCGAACCGACGGCCTTCTTTCCGTCTTTGCAACCCCAGCGGCGGAAGAGCTTTTCCGTTCGCCCTCCCAGATGAGCACTTCGTCCGATGCCGACGGCTACTTCACAGCGCGTCCAGGCTCCCCGACTGAGCCGAGCGACCTGCTCTCGCTCTCGATGCTCCGTACACACTCAGCCAAAACTCGAAGCGCTCTTCGTCGTGAACGAGTCTCTTGGTCCGGTCGTTCGTACGCCACCGCAGCGTCTGACTTTGTCGACTCCGATCTTGCCAATCATCTCTCCTCGACATCGGTTTCCATCGACGATGAAGCATGCTTTGTTGATGGCGAACACTCTGTTTCGCCCCATGAAACTCTCAAAGATACCCAGGCGAAAGACGGTGTGAAACGAATCGATTTCCTTTCCGTTCTTCCGCCAGAACTTTCTCTCTACATTATCTTCTCGCTCGACTCGCACCTAGATCTTCTGTCAGCCTCTCTGGTCAACAAACGCTGGCGAACCGTTGCGCTGGATCAGTCTGTATGGCGTCACCTCTTCTTCAGTCAACCAGGTTGGGCCATTCGGGAAGACGCACCGATGGTTTTACAGCACCAAGCCGAGCTTTCACGCATCGAAGCCAAAGCAAAACGTACCGCAGCTAGAGAAGAGGCTGAACGCTTACGCAGGTTGCAAGAACAGCGCAAAGCCGCTTCCACATCCAGTCCATACTTGGACAGACTAGCAGCGCTGAAGAGCTGGAGGGAGACGTTGCATATTCCTTCTTTTCCCCATCTGAGTTTGTCGACCGCGACAGGGGCAGCGGGCAATGGCGGTGTCGTGAGGAAGGAGGTAGATGTAGACAGTGGGAGGCACGTAGGTGCGGCGGCACAAATGAGTCCTTTGAGGTCGCCGACAGCAGCGACGGGGAGATTTGGACTATTTTTGAGTCCCGCTAGACCTGTGCCATCCACTCCGGCAGGTGCGAGGAGGGCACAGGAAGCAGCTGCAGCTCTAGGCTCACCGTCCTACTTCGGGAGTATGGATGGAGGGGCAGCATTGTCAAGACAGGCGAGCACTAGCAGCTCAATTGGCGGAGCGTCGAGAAGACAGTCTCTTGACTCGAACTTCGCAGATGTAGCTGAAGAAGAAGAGTTCTTCGCTGCTTCGCTCGATTGGGTTCGTTTATATAAAGATCGCTATATTCTGGATCAACGCTGGATGCGATCACATCCCTCACGTAAGACCTCTTCTGCTCGCGAAAGAAGCACATCAAGCCAGCGCACTGGTGGTGTAGACATGTCTCGCGCGGCTTCTGCGGCTTCTGCAGCTTCCACAGCTAGCCAGTCCTCTCAGACAGCTCTTTCCACGACCCGGTCAAGTAGGGAACGAAGTTTCTTCGAACCGACCAAACGATTCCTTCGCGGTCACCAAGATTCGGTCTATTGCATACGTCAAGATGATGGTGTAGGTACAGGGACTGCAGGAAAGCTAGTATCTGGCTCTCGTGATAGAACGATTAGGGTATGGGATGTTGAAACGGGTGCATGCAAGCATATCTTGAAAGGACATTCGGCATCGGTCCTCTCCTTGCAGTACGACGACAAGATTTTGGTGTCTGTCAGCTCGGATGGCCAGGTGTTTGTTTGGGACTTTGCGCGTATCCTTGCCACTCAGCGACCCTCAACGCCAACAATAGCGTCGGGAGGCTGCGACGATGAGATCATGCCAGCTATTGATCCGGAGTCAGGTGCGTTAGTTCATGACAAGAAGGACCGGCTGCATTGCATTCTTCGAGATCATACCTCTGCGGTTCTCGATGTCGTTTTTGACGATAACTGGATCGTCACTGGTTCCAAAGACGCTACCTTACGAGTTTGGAGGCGGTCCGACATTCCTCTCTCCTCTTCTTCTTCCCATGAGACCCCACCCGTTGCATGGCGCAAATTTGCCCATTCAGGTCCCGTAAACGCAGTCGATCTGCAAGGCAACCAAGTCGTCTCTGCTTCCGGTGAAGGTTCTATGTACCTTTGGGATCTCGACTCGGGAGAGAAGAAACACAAGTTTAGCGGACATACCAAGGGGCTAGCATGCATCGTGTTCAAGGGTACAACGCTGGTCAGTGGATCGAATGATCAGACAATTCGAGTATGGGATACGGTGAGTGGCAAATGTACGCATGTGCTCGGGGAGCATCATTTGCTTGTAAGGACGGTGGCATTTGATGCGACGAGAGGATTGGTGGTGAGTGGTGGCTATGATAGATTGATCAAGGTTTGGAGGGTTCAGACTGCTGCTTCGAATCTTGATAATTCTGGAGAAAAGGAGGAAGCGACAGAGGAAGAGCAGCAGCTCATCGACAGACCCAGAGAGGCGGGAGAAGAGATCAATGGCGGAGATGAAGCGGAACAAGTGGATGAAGGTCAAGCCCGAGAAGGTGGCCATGAGGAAGTCGATGCAAACGTGTCTTTGGGCAAATGTCTGAGAGACATCAAGTGCCACCGAGCTCGCATTTTCGATGTCGACTTCAATACGACCAGGATCGTATCAGCTAGCGAAGATCACTTGATATGCATCACCAATTTCGGTGGTCAGGGCATCGATACTTCCCTATTCGCATGATTATAATGACACCAATGACACCTTGTACTTTGAATCGAGTCCAGTCTGTTTACGACGAAGGTGTGAGTGAGCCGCAACGACGAGGAAGAGGCCGAAATTTTAAGACTAAGAAAAATAAATCTAAAGCTCGCAGTGCACGGTCGCGCATGTGTTTCTTCTTGGACCCTTCTGGCGTCCTTCCTCACGATCATCACAATCTCGTTCATATTCCAAGGCAAAGATGAACGGCCTTACCGATGAGCTTGCATCGTCTTCTCTCTCGACACCAGTCGTGCCACGCCTGAAATCATCTCAAAGAGCAACAATCATTTCTTCAGCCGAGATCTTCGTCAGAACCGCGTTCGCTAACCACGACCCATCTCACGATTGGCATCATGTCAATCGAGTTCGCCTCCTTGCTCTTTCTCTCACACGCTCACCCGAGCTGTCCAATCTCTCACCACCTCTCGATCTGCTAGTGGTAGAATTGGGTGCTCTGTTCCACGATCTCACAGACGCGAAGTACAACCCTAGCACCAGTACTCCTTCGTCCGTCCTTTCACCATTCTGGTCTTCCCTTCCACCAAACCTTGTCAGCCCGGCACAGAAATTGTTGGTGGAGAAGATAGTTGACAACGTTTCTTGGAGCAAAGACGTTCGTCGACGTACTCTTTCTCCCTCTCATCAATCCTCTTCTGATATCAAGTTGTCACAATGGCTTTCTAGCTGTCGAGAATTCCACTGCGTATCGGACGCTGATCGTCTCGATTCCATTGGGTCCATTGGGATCATGCGCTGCGCGGCTTACTCGACGAAAGTCAATAGACCACTATATGTACCGCCAAATAATCCTCAAATGGATCCCGTACCACCAGCGGAGCAAGCCGAGGGGTATAATGGAAGTGCTGTAGGGCATTTCTATGAGAAGCTACTGAAGATCAGAGGAGATAGACTGTATACAGAGTTGGGGAGGGAGGAAGCAGAAAGGAGGCAGAATGTGATGCAAGGCTTCCTGCAGGAATTGGACTTGGAGTGGGTCGTGGCGAAACAAGGAGCCGAGATTGCATTACTTCAGGCGGAAGATAGTGATGATGAGGACGATGCGTAGTGGTATTGACAAATGGGTCGAACGAGATGTTTGGACTGCTTATTTCTATATTCAATGCGAATGGGCGTAGCAAAATAACAACATGATGCGGCGAGTGATAGAGGGCAAAGTGGTGAAGGTTGTGACTAGACAACACCGTTCCAACCAAGCTCACTTTTCACGCCTAAATGTGTCACATCTGCAGCTGGAGTATCTTTGACTCGAACAACGAGCTTTTTAGCTCTTGGAGCTTTGCCTTCTCTTAGAAGCTCCAACCCTGACCTGTTTCACACCACACATTGAGGAAAATAGAACTGATGTCAGCTGTGTTCAATTTTGCCTTCTTTGTGCGAGACTGTGAGTACTTACCTTATTCCGGCCAATCCATCACTCAAAACTTCTGGTCGACATGGTCTCAACTTCTTTTCCTCCAACAACCCTGTCAAGTACCGAAGCACCTTTGTAGCAAACGTGCCATCGGGATGGTAGAAAGTCGTACTGAACGAAATTTTGTGTATCTTCACATCTGTGACTTCTTCTCCTGGAGCAAGTTTTGGATTGCCTGCGAGACAGATCATCTCTCCACTTTCATCTGCGTTTTGTTGGAGAGCTCGAAGACAGATTCCTGCGGTAGATGAGGATACGCAGTCCATTGCATATCTGAGTTTGCCTTCCTTTTCAGCGATGACGTTGGTAATGGAAGAAAGGATGGTCGTAGCATCTTGGTGACGATCAATGCAAGCAGTAACACCGACTGATTGAAGGTATGAGAAGTTAGAGGGAGAAGCAATGGCGATGACTTTGAGGTTGGAGAGAGAAGCTAATTGAGCAGCATAGATACCAGTGATTGCTCCACCGCCGTAGATTACTATCCACTCGTCTTCTATACCAACTTTGCTTAGTCTGTCGGTGACATCTTCGCTATGGAAAGGTTGTAACTTGAAGAAAGCGAACAATGCAACCGCAGCAGTAATCAATCCGGTCCCCAACGTTGCCGCCTCTTCATCACTTATCCCATCTGGAATCTTCGCAAGCGTTGTCTGCTTATGCACCGAGTATCTTTGATACCCACCAGCAACAAGCTCTCTTGAGTCAGCACAAGTCCAAACTCGATCTCCGACTTGCCAGCCCGCAGCGTTGTTGTTAGGAGGCTGTATTACAGTTCCTGCGATATCGCGCCCGAGAATCCAAGGAAATGCTGGGATGCCAAAGTTGTACGAAACAGATTTCCAGTCAACGGGATTCAAGCCGACTGCGTCGTTTCGGATGAGGATTTCGTCAGGGTGAGTAGGAGCAGAAACAGGTTGAGAAGGAGAGAGCTCGAAGGAGAGTGACCAGCCTTGTGAGCAGGATCGGACTAGGAGAGCATCGTTGCCGGATGAGCTCGGGGTAAGAGCGGGTGGTGTGGAAGGCGAGGAATCGGAGAAGGTTGACGATGAGGAAGATGGTCTGCGAGAGTCCTCAAACGAGGAAGATGATGAGGCAGAAGAGTCATGGTTGTCTGAGTCGATCCAGCCAGCACCAAGGACAACTTCATGATTGGATGGCACCAGAAGACGAAGAGCAGCGTCTCGTTCAGCTTGTGTGTAGGTTGGGAAGAGCGAGCTCAGGATCGCCGGCTCATCACTCTGCTTTTCGAGCAGTTGTGAGGTCGAACTGCTACGCTGAGGGACGATCTCTGCATCGATGATCTCGAGTTCCGCCATCGTTCTCGATTGAAGTTGTGTTTTGCACTAGGATGGCCAGTGGTCGTAAAATCGTCGATGAGAAGGTGGTGATGGTGTTGGTGGCAATGGTAAGTAGACTGATCTGTGAGGGCGAGAGGAGGCTGTCAAGATTCGGACGGCCTCAAAAATTCTGAAACTGTAGGCTAGACGAAAGGTGGGACAAGCTCATGCGACACTGTGCTGATTGTTTCCTGATGACTGTCAACAGCAAGACTTGCAAATGGAATCGAAGGTCGGCTCTGGGCGGAGGAACTTTACACGGACAGATCCCACCACAAGGTACACATGACGTTGCTGTTGCACTAGCTCCATCCGATGGTCGACCTCGGCGACCACTAGACCGAGGTCACTGACCTTGAGCATAAGACGGTCAATCAGACTTCGCAATTGACGGCAGCAAACAGGCGCAGCGGTCTGCGGTGTCTTCACGAACGAAACATCAGAGAGACATCAGAAAGACAAGAGTTCTCGTTATCTTGCATCAAGATCTCTATCCCTGCGGAAGCTGGCGAAGGCGTGCGGGGAAGAGCATGAGATTTCTGATTGTGAATGTCAAGGAAGGCGGTTGCGAATTGCGTCTTCCAGATGGCGAGCGAGCACGTCAGATCCCGCCGTTTTGGCACGTTCCGGCTGTCACAGACTGCGAAATCCAATTTCACGCTAGCGACCTTCAATACAAATTTTGAATTGGCACTACAGAAGCTTCTATTCACCTTGGAGGAGACCCTGCTTTGTACCATGGGTTCCGCGGGGTCGCCATCTGATACAGTAGTGGTCGATGGTGCGAGGGACTGCGGTCGTTGAAAGGGTTCAAGTCAAGTTGCGCGCGAAGGTTGCGGTTCCGATTAATGAGAAGACGTGATATCTGACCGGAGTGATAGCATCTGCTTCATTCGATGGACAATTCTCTGCCTTCCCGGTCTTCGGTGCGAGGCCTTGTCTTCGTGCGCTCGACTTGGACGCAAGTCGTTGGCAGCATCGCCCTGAACCGAAGATTAAGGTCCGCATCTTCTGATGCTGCTCCTGGAGTCATTCCTGTTGATGGCATCTTTCTTTGTTGAAATTAAGCTTTGCTTGCGACCTCGTGTCCCGCCGATGGAGCTTGGCTGAAGCAACCTTCCGAACAAATCGGTTAGACATGGTCAGGGACGAACCAGTCCCACAGTGCTGATTCAAGCGAAAGTCGAGTCTTACTTCCAACGAAGCCTACTTGTGATGAAGCAGTGCTCGAAGGTGTTGCCCCGTGTGAGCAGGTGCAAGCACGATGGACCCTGGAGCCGTGCCGCCATCTTCCCTTGAAAGCAGTGCAGTAGAACATATATATCCAGCCCTGAGGCGACCTCGGCGAGTGTCACCTTCTACACGGTTGTCTCGTAGTTGCAATTCCTGTACTCCTCAACTCCTGCCAATCATCGCAAAATGGCTCCCACCGCCACCACCACTGCTCCTAACGATACTGCCAACGTCAGCGCCGCCGCTGCCAAAGGCTCTTCACGCATTCAGCCCGACCCTGAGGTTGTCCAATATCCTAAGTTCGACAAAGACCCCGTCACTCCTGAAGAAGTTTTCGCCCGCGCCGAGCAGGTCTCTGAACTTCTTCACCAGGATGAAGCTATCCGTGACCGTGGCAATGTCGTCCCCTACCGCCAAGTGCAGCTTCTCAAGGATGCTGGTCTTGTCACCATCCTCGGTCCCAAGTCGGCTGGAGGTGCAGGTCTGAGCTGGAAGGAAGCCTATCAAGTCATCCGCATCATCGCTCGTGGTGACGGTTCGCTGGGTCAGCTCATCGGATACCACTACCTCTGGTCTTGGACTGCTGCTCTCGTCGGTACTGACGAACAGCGCGTCAAATACGAAGAGTGGATCACCAAGAACAAGTACTTTGTCGGTGGCGCTGTCAACCCTCGTGACGCCGATCTCAAGGTTCGTCAAGACGAGAACAACCCCGACCAGCTCATCTACAACGGCAAAAAGACTTTCTCAACCGGAAGCAAGATTAGCGACGTGACCATTCTGGAAGGCTCGCTCGAAGATGGCTCGCATGTGTTCGCCGCCGTACTGAGCAGACAACCTGGCATCACGTACGGTGATGAGTGGGTTGACACTCTGGGTATGCGTGGTACCCAGTCGGGCGGTATCACCATCTCCAACGTCGTTGTTCCCTGGTCGGATGCCCTCGGCTACGTCAACAAGCAGTTCCAGCCCTTGGGTGCTTACAACACACTAAACTTGCCCCAAATCCAGCTTGTGTTCACTTCGTTCTACCTCGGAATCGCTGAAGGCGCCCTCAGCCGCGCTGCTGCTTACACCAAGGCAAACACCCGCGGATGGCCTTACCAGCCCATTCCTGTCGCCCGTGGTACCGACGAGTCCTACATCCAGATTGGCTATGGTGATCTGCAGGCAAAGCTCTGGGCTACTGCTGCTTTCATCGAGAACGTCATCAGCGAGGCAGCCGAGATCCTGCACACCAACCCGAGGCAGAAGATCACCGAGGAGCAGCGAGCTAAGTTTGCCGTGCGTGTTGCTGCTGCAAAGGTGAACGCAGTTGACGTTGGATTGGCAATCACCAGCCAGATCTACGAGCTCACCGGTGCGAGGGCTGTGGCAGGCAAGTATGGATTCGATGTGGCATTCAGAGATCTGAGAACACATTCGCTGCACGATCCCATCGCTCACAAGAGGGCTGAAGTGGGCAGATTCACGCTTCATGGGCCCGGCAAGGATGGCTGGCCCACTCCAACTTGGTACACTTAAAGGCGTGCTCGCCTTGAGCCCGTGCGGATGCTGTAGTGTATAAGTAAGTTCAAAAAAGACTGTCGTAATGCTGAAAATGTTGCTTGATGATCATTGTCTGTGATTGTGTGATGGCTAGAAGTACAGATGTGCAGGTCTTGTGCAGCGATCGTTTGTGCTGAGTTGAGTCTGGTGATGGCTGTTGCTTTTTGGTGGGGTATATAAGTGCGGCGTTTTTGCTGACTTTATCATAAGCACAGACTGAAAGGAGCCTTCTTGGCATCTTATTCGAAGCTGGCGATCTTCTTCGCTTTCTTAGTGGGACTGGCTGCCTTGACGGCCTGTTTCTCGGGGCTTGGCTTCTTATCAGCCTTCTTCGAGGAGCTCGTCGTCAGGTCTGATTTTTTGAAAGGGCTAGATGCTTTGGCTGCCTTCTTACTGGGAGCGGCAGACTCGTCCGCCTTCTTTTCAGGACTATCCTCGTTGCCCGCCTTCTTCTTCTTGCTGGTCTTCTCCGCTGTTGTCTTCTTGTCCGCAGATTCGTCCGACTGTTTGTCTCCGTTCGCTGCTTTCTCAGCTTTCCTTTTGAGAGCCAGCTCCTTCTTCTTCTTGCGGAACTCGGCAGCTTTCTGCTTCTTGGCCAAAGCTCTCTTGCTGAGTGGTGCCTCAGCAAGCTTCTTCTTCTCAGCGTTGTCTTGCTCGAGCTTCCAAGCATCCATCTGGTCGACAGCGTCCCTAGCATCGAGTTGCTTGCGTTGTGTTTCAGAAAGCTGACCCTGCACGAATTTGGAGAATCGCTCCATACGACGCTTGTGTGCTTTGCCTTCGAGGTGCTGTCTGACTTGGTGGTCATCCTTGAGGACAGCAGCTTCGCATACCACACATCGAGAGGCAAAGACACCGTGCTTCTTCTCGCCCTCGGTGGGTACGTAGATGGGATCCTCAATGGCGTCTTCTATCGATACTTGAGCAGCGGCTTCTTCGTTTTTCTCTTCTTCATCCTCTTCCTTGGAACGTTTACGCTTAGAACCAGCCTTGGAAGCCTCTCCATCAACCTCTTCTGAATCGGACTCCTTATCGCCGTCCTCCTCATCACTGTCATCGTCTTCGTCATCTTCCGAATCCTCACCTTCAGAGCTGGAAGACTCGTCCACTAGCCTATCGATACCGATAGCAGTGTCATCGCCAGTTGCGTCCTTGAGCTCGTCGACGTCGACCTTCTTGCTGGTAGCCTTGGCCACTCGTTTGAACATGTTGGTCGTGCAATGTCGCCGGGTGAGTGGTGTTGCTTCATCTACTAAAGGCAAGAGCGGAGGGAGGGACCCTTTCCAAGAAGAAAAGATAAAAGTGAGCTGCAGTCCAAAATTTCCTCCAGCCTGTGCCGAATTCCGGAATTTTGGAATCGGGTGCAGTGAAAGGAAAGCGGAAGAGTGGATCGGGTAGTGGACGAAACTGCTGCTCCACTTTCTGTGAAACCTTAAAGATGCACGGATGCATGCAAGTTTGTTTGCCTCTCACCAACACCGTTTGGCTCGGCCAGCTTTGGCTCATGCCCTTCTCGCTTCATCAGTCGACGGCTGATGCAGACGAAATCACGGCAATCATCGAAAACGGATCCTTAGAGCAACCTTCTCACAGGTATCACAATCCCGCCTCATTCTTTCATCAAGCGGCAGCTTCCACAGTGCCCGCAAAAGCTGGTCAAGGCTCTGCACATAGAACCGCAGCTTTCCGCATAGTCATTGCTGGCTGCTGCTCGACCAGGCACTCGAAGAATGACTTGACTTATCTTTCTGATCCACTGCAATGTCTGCGGATGACCACCATGCTGCTGCTGAACGAGCAGCCAATCACTCGGTGCGAAGGTGGCTGAGGTCGCTGATCCGCAGGCCGTCAGATCAGCACGACGATGCTGAATCTTCGCACGGCTCTGCTGTCCCTTCCTTCGGTGCGGTCTCCACAAATACCGGCACCGATATGATCTCCTTCCACCATACAATGGAAGCTATTGACCGCCCTAGCTTTGCTCCTCCTCCGAGATCGTTCAGCGGCGGTTCCAGCAATGGCTCCCTTTCTTACGAAGCGGCTGCAAGACGAACGCTTGCTCAGCCCATTGCAACACCAAAGCAAAATACATCACATCAAGAATGCTCTGCTGATCCGCTCAGCTCGAGTCCCACTCTGCCCAAAAGCCCTCGTCTTGGGCGCACCTTGTCCGTCGGCATAGCAGCTTTCACGGATAAGTTGCAAGGTCAGAGACGTGCGAGTGAAACTTACCGCAGGATGCGATCGCCAAGTTCAGCAGCCGAATCCGATGCTCAGACAAATTCCTTGAGCCGAACCATTTCCAAGACCATTGATGCAAACGCACCACTCGTTTCTTCTCCTCCGCCAATAGCTGAGAAGGGTGGTACAAATCTGCTGACACGACCTTGCTGCGAGACGACACAAGCTGACGTCTGCCCGACTGCTGCGGGACGCCTCGATTCGTCCGAAGCGGAACGATCGATCGCCCCGAGCGTCACTGCGGAGAGATCACTCTCAGACCCGTTGGCCAATACACCGAACTCTGATAGCATAGCACCAATACGCAGCTCTACTGTCGATGCGACCTCAATCGCAGCAGGAGTGAATGTCAATGACGAATCCAGCAACGTTGCTCACGAGCTTCTCCTCCCTGAGGGCGAGCAGATGCTCAAAGTTACACACAAGAAGGTCAAACCACGTACATTCAAGCTCGACCCTGATCGCGGACAGATCCTTTGGGAGTCCAAGAAGAACAATCGTGTCAACCTCGAATCCATTCGTGAGGTCCGCTTCGGACCCTCGGCTGCCTCTTATCGTACTTCGCTCAACATCTCGTCCGCACACGAAGCTCGCTGGATCACCATTATCTATCAGAATGGCGGCATCTACAAGGCTTTACATCTCATTGCGTTGTCGGATGCGTCGTTGTCGCGATGGCGCTCGAGTTTGCTACATCTCCAGTCTCTTCGCAGAGAGCTTATAGGAGCCGTTGGAACTTCCTCTAGCATTGAGCACCGCAGGCATCTCTGGATGCGACATCATTGGAAAGATGCGGATCAGTCCAATGATGAAAAGCTATCCATCACCGAGGTCATGCAGCTCTGTCGACGGCTCGGAATCGAATCCAACAAGGCACACCTTCGGCGCTGCTTTAACCTTGCCGACTGGCGCAATCGGGGCTATCTCGATTTTCACGACTTCCAGCACTTTGTGTCTCTACTCAAGCAGCGAGCTGACGTTCAAAGCATCTTTGCTGCTTGGGCTGATCAGCCCCTTGATCAACAGATATCGGCCGACTTTATAGAGACTACGCAGGAGTCGGACGCAGGACCTCCAACACCATCACCCAATGAGCTCGAACGCACCTCGTCAGGCGCCTCCAGCACCGACACAGTATCTTCAGCTGCTCCTGCCATCAAGAAGACGACACTTACCATTGGACCTGAGCCCTGTCGGACGCGAGCCATCTCGATTGGAAACTTTCGCCGCTTCGTGAGAGAAGAGCAATCCAATCGCGAATTCTCCGACGGTCAGATCGACGATCTCTTCCGACGCCACTGCAACAGCCGGCTATCAACCGCAAATCCGACTGGCGCTCCAGTCGAAAAAGCTCAGATGGACTACGACGGCTTCCTAGACTTCCTTTCCTCGTCCGACAACCCCGCTCTACTAGATCAGCTGCCTCTCTTCTCCACTATGGTTTCGGATCCGGTTGACTTGCCCGTGATGAGCAAACCAGGAGCTTCGGCTGCAACAGACACTGCACAAAGCTCTGAATCCCAGCTGACAAGGTCGCTTGCCGCAGACAAGCATGCTAAACAGCAGCGCACACCATCCCGCGCCTTTGCTGACACAACAGAAGAGCTCATTGCTGCTGGTGCCAGCGACTCGATGGCAAACACGAGAAAGGTGGCCGCACATTTGCGCAAGTCGACTGTTCAACATGACATGACACGTCCGCTCAGCGAATACTATATTAGCTCCAGCCACAACACTTATCTCGTTGGCGGCCAGTGGAAGGGCGACAGCACTGTCGAAGGATACATCCGCGCCTTGCTTCAAGGCGCACGCAGTGTCGAGCTCGACTGTTGGGATGGGCCCAATAATGTGCCTCAGATCACACACGGACGCACGCTCACTAGCCGTGTGCCATTCCAAGACGTCATCAGCGCTATCGCACGGTACGCCTTTGTCACCTCGCCCTATCCACTCATTCTGAGTCTCGAAGTACATGCAGACCCTCCGCAGCAGGAGGTTATGGCGCGGATTCTGCGTGAGACCCTTGGCGAAATGCTGCTCAGCCAGCCTCTTGCTTCCGGTGTCTTACCGGGCCATGATGACGAGCTTCCTTCACCAGAACAGCTCAAGTTTAAGGTGCTCGTCAAAGCTAAGAACGTCTCGATCGCAGCCGAACAGCGCAAGCCCAATGACAAGAAGCACGGAGCAGGTCCCGTTCCGACCACTGTGCTCGAGCCTTCCACGTCAGCAACGGAAACGACAACGACCACCGACTCTGAGATTGAGTCTCGTTTCGCCAGCGCAAAGCAGCTCGTACGCCGTGTCACTCGGCGAGGACATCGCAGCGACCTTAATCGAGGTGACGTATCGCAAGATCCTACCAACGATTCAGTTGGGGTTCTCGATGCACAGCGAGAAGTCCCAGATGCCACCAGCCGAAGCAGCAAGCAGTCCAAAAAGCTGATGTCGACTGCGCTTGCATCACTACTCATCTACACGATCGGAGTCAAATGCCGCGGCTTCAACAAGAAAGAGTCGTACGCCACGCAGCACATGGTCTCGCTGTCCGAAAAGACAGCAAACAAGATGATTCGTGATCCAATCTCCAACGAAGCACTCATCAAGCATAATCGCACCCATCTCACCCGAGTCTATCCATCCATGATGAGCTTCGCCCGTCTGCATGCAAGCCGCAACTTTGTTCCGTTGGATATGTGGGCTACCGGCTGTCAACTCGTGGCGCTCAACTGGCAAACGACGGATTTGGGACTCGAACTCAATCAGGCTATGTTCAGCCGCAACGGACGATGTGGGTATGTTCTCAAACCAGCTGCGCTAAGGCAGAAGGAGCAAGGTAAAACGATGGCCGGGAAAGTGGTCAGATTCGCGCTAGATCTAAAGATTATTTCGGCTCAGCAGCTGCCGAAGAAAAGTAAGGCGGCTACGGGTAAGGACAAGGACAAAAGTGGCAGTCAGGACACCAGGGAGCCGATTGATCCATTTGTGGTGGTCTCATTGCTGGCACCGGGGTGCTGGGGCAAGCAGCCCAAGGGGCTGCTCAGGAAGTCGACGAAAAGAGCTGAGTCCAAGGACACAGGCAAAAGCGTACAGCAGCGTGGCGATCTGGCGATTGCTGCTGATAGTGTAGCTGTGGAAGCTTCAGAGAGCAAGGATCGAATGCTCTCGGCAGGTAGCGATGCATCGAGTCAGGGCGGCGCGACTCCAGCTCATAGGCCGGAGGAGACTGGCGCGACGATGACCGGCGAGTCTGGTGTAGCCCCACAACGGGAGTTTCAAGACTCAGCTTTGAGTAGCAACGTACCATGCACGACCGCGGGGTACTTGACACCAGCACAACTGCTCAAGACGCCTACCGTCAAAGGCAACGGCTTCAGTCCCGAGTGGCACACAGACATGAGCGTTCTCATCGACATACCTGCCGGGGCCAGCAACGAGCTGATCGCGCTTATTGAAGCCAGCAAGAACGGCACCGTGACACATCCAGATTTCGATCGCATCGGTCGAGGGCTGCTGGATTTGTGCTTCGTTCGATTCGAGATTTTCGATGACGACCTTGTGGGCGAGGGCAAGATATCAACATCTGCGGATATCGACATGAAGGTAGCGTCGACGACGAGCACTGCTGCGACTTTGACGGGATCTACTTCCCGACTGTCCCTCGACACCAACTCGGCACCAGTTGTCGCCCAGACGAAGGACCTCATATCCGGTGCAAGCGCAGAGAAAGACAGCACAGAAAGCGTCAGCAGTAGAGCAAGAGCAGACAGCGCATCGTCGGCAGCGTCGTCCGCTTCATCGCTAGCTTCTTCAGTCGACGCTGAGAGCGTGGCAGCCTTCAGCGTTTCTGTTGGAGCATTGCAGCAAGGATATCGTCACTTGCCGCTCTATGATCATCAATTGTCGCAGTTTCTTTTCTCGACTTTGTTTGTTCATTCAAAGTTGCGGCTAGTTGGATTGGTGGATGCCGGGTCGCCGACCACGCCAGCGGAGGTCCCATCTACTCGATGACGGCCTTCGCAGATGAGCCTGCGGCGATCACATCAATTCCTTATGGACAATGTTTCTGAACAGCATGTGTTAGATGCAACTAAACATCTTGGTAGCCAATTGTGACCCGTGGTATTCACATCGTTGAGATTCGCCTGAGGTGCGAGTTACCTGACGCTGGCTTGAGCTCCTGTCTGCACAGTGATATTCTTACAACCTGTTCATTGTAAGAACGTCGGCCAGCGGTACAAGCGATACCAGAGGGAAAGCTAGACCTTCATTGCCGATCTTGGGACTAGGAAAGCTGAAGACGTCCCTGCTCGCAATGCTTTGAGCAGCGCTGGTAACAGAGGCAGGCCCTTCTGATCACCACAATGGGAGGAACCCCTCCGTCTCCTCGATTTGATGTTCGGAAGATTGCATTCGGCACAGGGCAATGAGATGAAATTCGAGCAGCTGAATTATTTCTAAGGCGTCTTTTCGCAGCCTTTTTTCGTTGCCTTTTTAAGTTTCTTTTATTGACAGCCTGTTGATGTTGCAACAATTCTCTTCGCGACGCCGTAGACAGTCATAGAAGCACCAGAGCGTTGGCTTCGTAGGAGATAGAACGGGTTTAGGCAATATGGTGGTTATGGAGCGACCAGTAAGCATGAATCGGCATTGATAGTGTAGGGGTATCATGAGTCGTTGCCACTCATCGCTTCACATGAAGCGTGACTACCGATTCGACTCGACCGGGGTTCGAGTCCCCGTCAATGCATTCTTTTTTCTTGTTTTGGTGTCGGCGGCTGCTGTTCCAACTATCTTATCTTTTTCGCTCGTCTCCATTTGAGACCCGAACATTTCGTCTCCGTACCTGTCAACAAGCGAGCTTTTTCAGAGCAGTAACCCGATCTTTCCGATTTGGCAAATCCAGCATATAGATGGGCACTTTGAAGGTCAACGGAGGCAGGTGTGGGGGCACGATGGCTCGGGGTCGGAGCGGCAAAGCCACAAACGCTGCAGCCACCCGATTTCATTTTCTTCCGTTTGAGGGCGCGTCGAAATTGGACCTGAAACCAACACATGGCACTTGGCCGCAGAACAGCAAACGCGGTGTAAGGAAGAAGGATTTCCGAAATGCATGGATCGACAAGGGTTTTGAACTCCGACAGTGATTCGACCGCAAACCACTTTGCTTGCGAACGAAACATACAGCTGCGCTATTTGGTGAGAGTCGTTCCATCACAACAAGAAGTTCGCGAACGCGTCGATATGAAGTGTCTGTGTCTGCTCTCCGAAACATGAGGATCAAAAAAGGTATGGGAGGAAGGAGCGGAGATGAAGCCCTCAACGTCATGCGATCGTAAGAGTGAACAGCACTAGTTGAAGAAAGGAAAGAAGGTCGAGCGGAGCGTCAAGATGAGCCAAGAGAGCTCATGCAAGTCGACGATCAATCAAGAGCAGGTGCCTTGACCGGTGCTTGTTGTTCTGTGCAGGGTAGGTGTTGGTCGTATTTGACACTCCGACGTTCGACGTCGTTGCCTTATTGGGTCCCTCGTGTTATGATCCTCGTCCTCTCCGTTGGGTCACCCTCTGCACCGCTTCGTCCGCTGCCAGTGTCCGGCGGAAGAGGCAATGCTGCTATGCAAGCCGACTGAGATGGTAGTGGGGTTGTCCATTCATCTCTCTGCGTGATGTCGGTGGTACCAGATCGCAACCCCCTTTTTCTTCTGCAATGTTTGAGGGAGTCGAATCAGGCACGACACTTTCCTCTCCCTTGCCAAGGGCTTCCATAGCGTTTGAGTATCTTTCGATCCTTCTTCTCCATCATCACCAACCTCATTGATACCTTATAATCTTGCTCCCCCCTCCCCTGCTCTACACCCAACCTTTGTCGGTCGTTACAGTGTACCACCATTTCCACCATAAAGTCTCCCACCAAACCCTCGACACCAGTAACCGCCGCTCACCTCAACAGACTGTCAACACCTAGCAACGATGCGATTCACATCCCTAGCACTCTATTCGTGCCTTTTTGCCGCTGCGGCGAGCGCACACATCTCCAACCCCATCGCCGAGTCTTCCTCGTCTGCACTTCTGGCACGCGATGTTGCATCTGCTTCCACCTCTTCTTCCCTTTCCAACATTTCACTCGAGAAGCGAGAAGCGGACGAAGAGATCGATGTTGAGGTTGACGACGACGATGATGATGATGATGACGAAGACGATGACTCCGAAGGCCCGCTAGAGACTCGTTCACCTAGACGCAGGAAGAAAGCCCACCACCGCTCTCGCAAACACCGAGCCGGCCACAAAAAGTCCCACGCCAAGCACCACCACAAGCAAGCCTCTCACTCCGATGCTGTCGTTCACTCTTCAGGAGGTAACTTCAAAGGATTCGGTACTTTCTTCACTCCCAATCAGGGCGCATGTGGTAAATGGAACACAGTCCACGATCACATTGTGGCTCTGTCCGCCGACATCTACGATGGCGGCAAACACTGCTTCGAGGGCGTCAAGATTTGCTATGGATCCAAATGCATGATGGCAAAGGTCGCAGACTTGTGCCCTGGCTGCAGACACACAAGCTTGGATATGAGTCCAAGCCTTTTCAAGGCTCTTGCCAACCCTGATCTCGGCGTCATTGACATCTCTTGGAGCTTCGTTTAATCACTCGCTCGCTTAGTAACAAGCTTGAGCTGTACCCACGCTTCTTTTCGTCTTCACTTATAGTTCTCTTTGTATAATCACATCCTATAGAATGGTAATGGTCCTTGATCTTCGTGATGTGTGCTCTCAGCTCTAGTGTGTACGAACAGAGAATCATTGTGGCATTGTATGCGACGGTTTTAGCTCAGTCTTGGTCTTTCGGCACATGTAAGCGAGCTGTCGTGACCGCTTTGCCGAAAGCTAACCTTTCCGCACTTTTGAAGAAGCCCGAGTGCACACAAGTTTGTTCACTTCTATGCAAGGGCTTCGTCAACCACAGCAAGCTTCTGAACTGCGAAAGTCATTCAGGCTGGGAGCAGCGCCATGACGTTCAAGGTAAGTCGACAGGCACATATATCGACTCGCCAGTGAACGGCGATTGGCTGACGAGAAAGTTAGAGTTGGACACGTTGTTTGCTCCTGTTGATCTAGCCACGCGCTAGATCTCCGCCTGTTACGCCGGCGTGGACAACAACTTTGAAAAAATGACAACAACTGTGCGGTTCCATTCCCCCACTTTGACCGACTTTTGAGGAATGCTCATCGCCAATCCGCACAACATTTTCGGCACCATCGTACGCAGTTGATTGCTTTTGGGCCTCTCAGGGTGACAAAGCTCGGTTCGGACGTGGCTGGCCGAGCCATTCGCAGAGTGCGGGCAGTCTGCGTGGGATACACTAGGTGGGATAGTGAAATACGAACCAAATGATTGGTCGGCGAACATATGGGCGGCAAAGCTCCATCCCGGCGTATTTATCGGTAATAGAACAGCGACATCTTCCCCGTACTTTCTGAGCTCGGTTCCCCCACGCTTGCCGACGTGAGTGAAGCTGTTTGCCGTTCCGCCCTTCCCCCGCATCGAGAAGCAACTCGGTTCGGCCACCAGAGCGGTGATAGGATAGATCTCAGCAGCAACAGCTGCATTGCCCTTGACCAGGAAAGCCACAAGACCATTTTGTCCCGGTCTGTGCACTTCGAGACCATGCCTGAGATGTCCTCTTGTAAGGACCGTTAACTTATGTCCAAACGACAACCATTCTGATTCTCAGCAGAAAACTGACACATTCTTCCTCACTTCCTACCACCACATCCCAGAACCAATTCCCCACCTTCTCATCGTCATCTCATATCACCCCGAGAAGCAAAGATGGCCCACGGGGAAGTCGAACTGCGCACTGCTGCGCGCAACAGCGGTAACGGAGCTACTGCTCCTAAGCTGAACAAAATCAGCTCCTTCATCACTCAGTCCGCTGACAAGGGTGCCGCTCAATCGATGCTTCACGCATGCGGTCTTTCCGTGGAAGATCTGGACAAGCCTCAAGTGGGTATCTCTTCCGTTTGGTGGGAGGGCAACCCGTGCAACACCCATTTGCTCGACTTCGGTCGCAAGATCAAGGAAGGATGCGAAGCCGTCGGTCTGGTGGGATTGCAGAACAACACCGTCGGCGTTTCAGACGCCATCACCATGGGTGGTCCGGGTATGCAATATTCCCTTCCATCCAGAGAGCTGATTGCCGATTCGATCGAGACGATCACTATGGCTCAGTACCATGACGCCAATGTTTCCATTCCAGGCTGTGACAAGAACATGCCTGGCTGCATGATCGCTGCGATGCGTCACAACAGGCCAACAATCATCGTTTACGGCGGTACAATCCAGCCGGGCAAGCACGGCATGGATATGCCTGGTCTGGGAAGGAAGAAGGGCGACCCTTGCAATGTTGCCGACAACTTCGAGGCCACAGGTGCTTACGCCAAGGGACTGATCACCGCAGAGGAGCGAGTGGATCTTATCCGCAATGCCTGCCCAGGCCCTGGTGCTTGTGGTGGTATGTACACGGCCAATACTCTTTCCACTGCCATCGAAGTCATGGGTATGGGTCTTCCCATGACCTCCAGTATCCCCGCTGTCTATCCGGAAAAGATTCAGGAATGTCTCCGCGTCGGAGGCTACGTCAAAAATCTGCTCGAAAAGGACATCAAGCCTCGTGATATCATGACTAAGAAGGCTTTCGAGAACGCTATTACTATGACGCACGTCTTTGGTGGCTCAACCAATGCTGTCCTCCATCTCATTGCTGTCGCCCGCGCCGGTGACATTGATATCACGATCGATGACTTCCAGAGAATTGGAGACAAGACACCGATGTTGGCTGATGTCAAGCCTTCGGGCAAGTATTACATGGAGGACATTCACAAGATCGGCGGTGTGCCGCGGGTGCTCAAGTACATCTTGGAAAACACGGATCTGCTCCATGGCGACGTGATGACCTGCACGGGTAAGACGCTGAGAGAGAATTTGGAAGGAGTTGAGCCACTAGAGTTCGAGACCCAAGATATCATTAGGCCGTTGAGTAACCCGATCAAGGCGACAGGCCATCTCACGATCATGCGTGGCTCGTTGTGCCCAGGTGGTGCGGTCAGCAAATTGACGGGCAAGGAAGGATTAACATTCGACGGAACTGCTGTCGTGTTCGACGACGAGTTTGGCGTGACCGATGCTATTGCAGAGGGTCGGGTCAAGGCTGGAAGTGTTGTTGTTATCAGATATGTGGGTCCAAAGGGTGGACCAGGTATGCCAGAGATGCTTGGACCTACGGGTGCCATCATGGGCGCTGGTCTTGGAAAGAGCGTGGCATTGATCACAGACGGAAGATTCTCTGGTGCTTCTCACGGATTCTGCACTGGGCATGTTGTGCCAGAGGCTGCGGAGGGTGGACCAATTGCGCTCGTCGAGGACGGTGACCGCATCACAATCGACGCCAACACAAGGGAGATCAACGTACATGTCAGCGACGAGGAGATGCAGAGGAGGAAGCAGAAGTGGGTCAAGGAGAAGAAGGGCAAGCACATCAAGCACACACGAGGCTGGTTGTACAAATTTGCACGAGACGTTCAGAATGCTTCCGAGGGTTGCATTACTGATCGTGATCTGTTCTGAGCTGCAAAATCGTCGATGTCGTTGTTACCTGGAAGGAAGGAATGCATTTGTTCTCACAACTTGTCCGCATGTGCGAAGTTGACTGTGATAGTGAAGCCTCTGAAGCCTGTGAAGCTTGAGTGTCACAGATGAGATACGGTATCAAATGCAGGAAGCGATTCAGGGTCCAGCTGTAAAGCGAGGTGCCGAAATCCGAGATTTGAGCCAAATTTTTGAAAGTTCCCATATTCATATCCATTCTTTCGTCAAACCCCCCAGACTGCCTTGCTTATCCTCTAACCTCACTGCCGCCACGTCTTCTGACAAACCAGCACAGGGCATAATCACTGAACACGAACAGGCGGCCCAATTTGAAATGTCGTTCGGCTTTCAATTCGACGATTCGGAGATGGACGAGGAGTATCTCGACTCTTCGTCATCGTCATTGCAGCCTCAACAACCTCCGGCTCCAACACAAGCTTCATCCACAGAGCAAGCACCTTTTCGATCACATGCATTGCAGGAGATGCTGCAAAATTTGCCTTCGAGAATATCGTACTCATCCATCAATATCAACCTCGCTCCTCGAAATGGGAGCAACAACAGCAGGGTGCAAAGGTTACTAAGGAGAGATCTCTTCGACGCTCGCTTCCAGATGCTGTTGGACGAAGATGAAGAGGAAGAGGAAAATGTGGAGGGACGAGACGAAAAGACGGCTCAGACAGCGCAAGAAAAGGCAAATGTGGATGCGGAATCCGACTTAATACCAGGCGTATACGAAGGTGGTCTTAAAACATGGGAGTGTGCCTTGGACCTAGTCGAGACACTCGACGCCTTGCACACAACCGCAGGGGGCTCCGAAGGCGATGGCAGCTGGTCGGAGAGACTCAGAGGAAAGAATGTGCTGGAGCTGGGATGCGGCACCTCCTTGCCGACACTGTTCATCTTGAGCCAGGTGCTCAAGGATCCACCTTCAACCACTGGACTGACGCTACACCTCGCAGACTACAACGCACAAGTGCTTCAGCTCGTTACACTGCCCAATCTCATTCTTTCATGGTGGGCATCACCTGCAGCTGCTCCATTCCGATCTGGCCAAGGTGCCGATCTTCTGCGTCAAGAACGACATGAACTCGAACGCCGCGGTCAAGACCACTTCGACACCTCTGCCGCGACAGCCGAACAAGAGGCGGCGGGCGAAGAGGGTGAGCTTGCAATCACCGATGAGCTTCTTTCTGCCTTTGCTACTTCGCTGCAGGAGCGTGGCATCGAACTCAGGTTCCATTCGGGCGCTTGGAGCAACTTCCCTCCCTCTCTCGCCTCAAGTGACAGTGCAAAGATGGGTATGATTCTGACTTCCGAGACAATCTACTCGTTGGAATCGCTTCCTGCACTTGTCGAGCTGTTGAACAAGTACGCACGATCAGGTCAAGACGGTGGAGAAGCAGGGCTGGTCCTTGTTGCGGCAAAAGTCATCTATTTTGGAGTCGGAGGTGGGGTAGAGTCATTCAAACAGACCCTTGCTCAACTCACACCTTCTGCCTCAGTCCAGCCTCTGCACAGCGTCACCAAAGGTGTGGGCCGTACTGTTCTCTCCGTCACATTCTGAACACCACGCAACGCATTTGTAGGTTCAAGCTGAGTATTGCTTCATTTTGTACTGTCTATTAGAAAAGTGCTATGGAGCTAAACGAAGTCATTTGCAAGATCACCGCACCATTCTAGCATAGCCTCTACCCACTTGGCAATGGGCTTATGAGCAGTCCAAATCTCTCTGGCCACCTTTTCACCCGCTGCACGCGAGAAGACATACCAGCCAAACAGCACAAAATCTGCATGTGTCGGTTCATCCCCACCTGCAAACCACAACGGCTTTTTGCTTCGACTTGCACTTCTGACACTGCCACCATTCACGCCGCTTCCGCCCACAAGTTGAGATCTACCTGAAGGTGTGACAGGGTGGCTGGGTGTAGAATCGGGCCCACCCTCGCAAGTCAACATTGCATTAACCACCTCGAGCTTGGCGATCGCCTGCTGAATATGAGAGTCCTTCTCTGCCTGTGTCATGTTCGAGATCTTTGCCCACCTCTGTTTCCCAATCTTGACTTCAGCGAAGTATCTCGCAGACTCTTGATCCAGCATCGCGTGTACACCCTTTTGCGCTAGTGGTCCAATGTGCGGCGCCAAGACAGTCTTGCCAAACTGATTCAGCATGGCAGCCAATCTCTTGGTTGAAGAGTTGCCAAAGATCCTGTAGCCCTCGTCATGACGTCGTTCAAGGTATTCGGCAATGTTCCAGGAGTCAACGATATGCGAGCCATCAGAAAGCTCGAGAGCTGGCACAGTGACGTTGTCGGCAATGCGTTCGGCAAGGTCGTTGCGGATCTGGACAAAGGTGAGACGCTGACGCTCGTACCCGACATTAAGGAGTTTGAGGTCGAGGATGGTCTTAATGGTGTGTGGGGAGAAGCAAGCAGTGCCGTTGGGCTTGTCGGTGAGATCGAAAAGGACTAAGCCAGATGAAGAGGTGCTCAGCGAGGTGCTGTCTGCACGTGAAGCCTGCTGCGCTGGCTCGGTAGCTTGACGAGCAGGAGCGGGGGCTGGGACGGCATCATTGACGTTGTCACCAGCTCCGCCGGCAGCGCTGGCATTGCTCGTATCGGCGGGTGCGGCAACAGTAGCTGTAGAAGCAGCAGGTAGTGAGGTGGCGCCCGTCTCACTAGATGCTACGCGAACGTTGGAGTCTGTTTCGGAGATGGCGAGGTCCTCAAATCCACTTTCCGAAGGAGCAGTGGTGGTCGGCACAGTGGAGAAGTCTTCTTCGGTATCAGCGGCTGAGCCGGCTCGTTTTACGGCCGATGCGTCTTCCATCTTGGTCTTGCGTGGCATTCGAGATGTTGTCGAGAGCAGAGTTGAACTTTCGATGAAGCCGTCGTCTTGGCAGGTGGTGTTGGGGTGAGAAAGGCAGTTGCGAGGCTGGAGAAAGGAGACAAGCACGGTGGAGGGACAGCCGATTCCGCCGCAACCTTTTGAAGGTCAGGCACAGTCAGCTATAAGACACAGCCGATCGGACGGCAACGCTTGAGATTCGGCCTTCAAAACCGTTCAAGCAAAGGTCAGGTGGTGCGCACTTGTGCCTTTTCGAGCATAAAAGAGCAGCATTCAAAGAGCACGGACCCTGGCTACCAAACCTTGTCTGCTGTAGAAGCATCTGGATGACTTTCTTACTTACGACAGGCTGCATAGGTCGCACGACTTCATCCCATGTTTGCCCTGATGGGGCATCTCTGTCAACCTTGGCCCTCGCAGCTGCCTACACAGCATCTCAACATGGTATTGCGCTGCATTAGGCTGCCCCCATCGCCAGATTGGCTTTGATTCAGGAGCGTCGTGGCCTGTGTGAGCATGATATCCTCCACTTGATATGCTCTCGAGGCACGGGCCAGGCTAACTGCCCTGAACCCTAACACGAAATTTGAGAGACACTGTCAGATCAACTTTATCACACATACATACTTCGAGCCAGCGGCTGTAGCCCTTGATGACCCTGCGTCGTCTGCATCACAGGAGCGAACTGCTCTGCTCAAATGGGCTTTGCAATTTTGATGGTATATCCTTGTGATTGGTGTAAAAGTACATTGAATGGATGGGTAATGTTCTACTCGATGGAAGGGTGAATCTGTGTTAGCTGTCGTCCTCGCTGTCGCTTCCATACGCTGCCAGACTGCCAAGACCAGAGGCAGCCTTAGGCGTCCGAATCGTCGATCCTGGTTTCTGCTGCCGTGTCTGCAGTGAGGCTAGATTGGACATGGTCTCGGTGTTAAGTAACGAGCCTGGGCTATTCTGCGTGTTGCCAGTAGCAGTGGTTGCAGCAATGGCCGGGGTTGCTGGACCAGCCAGAGCAGCGGCAACCGCAGCCTGTCTCTCCTTTGCTAGCTCGGCCCAGCCGCGCTCATTTTCCTCGTCAAGCCTGCGCATTTCGTCCTCATAGCTTTCCTGTGCGAGACGACGACGCTTCGAGTGGGCCTCGTTTGAAGGATTCTCCAGAGCTTCGAGAGCACGCAACGCCTGCTGTGCCTCCAAGGCTTGCGCTGACATGCCAGCCATGATAGCACGCTCTCCTGCACGTCGCATCTGCTCTTGATTTCGCTTTTGTGCTGCTGGATTGGGATCGTCGGATGCCCAGCGAACATTGATGATCTCGTTATGGTCTAGGGACTGATTGAGCATGGCTTCCTTTGCGAATTGTGCATTGGCCTCGTACTTGTATGTGACAAAAGCACACGACCGGCCGGTGAGAACACGTAGTCGGTCAATCTCTCCCCATTCGCTGAAGTGTCGTCGTACTACACGCTCAGTGGCGTTGTCAGTTTCTGGGCGAACCGAATTGTGTTGCGGTCGGTAGGATGTAGGATCTTGACGTGGGCGGGGACCGTTTTGCTTCTTGGCTTCATTGACGCTGCGTCCACCTTTCAGCGTCTTGCCACCGTCACGCCATGCCGAGTTATTGGAGGTAGGTGACGACACGCCATGCTCTTCTTGTATCCTTCCGACATAGAGGGTTCGGTTCACCTTGGATAGCGACCCGGTGCCGCTCATATCGTCCTTGTAGTTACCAAGCTTTTCTCTACCAAAGCAGTCACGGCCTTGACTTGGAAAGTCATTGGGTCTCGGCAGCCTGTGCAAGAAGTTGCATTCGACTCCATGTGGGCAGCAGCCTCGAGCGAAATGGATGCAGCAATAGACGGCCTCGTCCGGCGTGATGGTGATGCCTTGCTGCATTCGAGCAGCTTGTGTCTTGAGGGTGATGTCAGCCTTTGTGTAGCCCGAGTCACGAGCAATGTCGCATCTGGTCTCGCGTTTCGCCTTTTGCGCCTCATTCTCTTCTCGGTCGACGCCTGCATAGTTCTCGTACCAAATGTTGAAGGTTCCTGCGGATTCGGGACGAGCGCTGAAAGCTTCTCGGATAGCGTTGAACTTGGCCAGAGAAACCTGTTTACGAGCGGGCCGCGGCTGGTACGAAGTCGAAGCCACCTGACCGGGCGCTTCTACGCCTTCGGCATGCGTCTCACTCATCTTCGAGCTCGAGCTGAGATGTGGTGGGTGGAAGCAATGCTCTACAGAGACGGATGGAAGAAGTGAACTAGCAATCACAGTGAATTCAGCTCCACCAAACGAATTCTCGAACTCTCGAATCCGACTTCCGAATGCTGAGTCTCTGGCCGAATTTCTGTGTGCTTGTTAAGGCTGCTGCACCGCGTCCTCACGCTGCGAAATCGAAAGGCACAAGCACAGCACAGAGACAACCAACACACACACGCACACACGCTCACACTTTCAGCCGGCAATCATGCACCGACGCTAACACCACCTTACCAACGCACGCATATTGCCCCTTTCGCAGTTCACCCTCCGACTCCCAACACACGCATTTCGACTCAACCATTCAGGATTCTTCCCACCCCTGTGCCAGCATCTTGATACATAGCTTGCATCCACATTGTGACCGCATCAAGCATAAGCTATCATCGGTCCCATACAGCCCACGGAGGCTACTGGCGACGTGCCTCGGTTTTCTATCAACCTGCCAATCAACCCTTACATTCGACTAGCAGCTCTTCTCTTGTCTCAGCTCACCAGGAACGCTTTCAGTCGCTGTACCGAATGATCACACCTTTCAGCTTTAGCTAGAGAGCGGCAGCTGTTTTCATCTACTGCCCCGCTTTGGCAGCATGTCAGCCGAGTCCGAAACCGTTCTTCCGGACAACAAAAACATCACCTCGAGCTCGACGCAGCCAACAGCATTCGGCAATGGTGCAGTGCAGCTAGAACAGGCTCAGAGCGAAGCGGCCTCGGATTCATCGGCTCCGAATGCGGACACAATTGCAAACAAGCTAAGCAACGAAACCAGCAGGAGTGATGATGCCGCTGAATCACAGGAGGCTGTTAGTCCTGTCGTTCCAGGCGCATTTAGCTCTGCAGATGCATCGGCCTCACAAACAGTAACGGCGTCAGCAGACACACAGATCGACGCCACGCATGACAAGCCACTGCCTTCGGTATCCAAAGCTGCCACCTTCACCCCATCTCTGGACACCTCAGCAGCCGCAGGGCACTTGCAGCAGCAGCAGTCGGGACTACCAGGACCTTCTTCTCCCGAGTCCGAGCTGGCATCCTCCATGATCACGACCGTCAGCCCAGTCCGTCGATCGGTTTACAAGCGCAAGATGAGCTCCAAGCCAAAAGGCATCTTGAAACCTGCACCGCCGCCTCAGAAAGGCTTCTCCTTCCGCAGAGATATTCTTCAGAACATCAATTCTCGTCTTGCTCAGCAAGGAGTCAACATGCAAGTACCCGTGCCACAAGGCAGCACAGCTCAGGCCACCGCTTCCTATATTGGAGGCATGTTCCGCAAGATCGGCGGCATCGCTGCTGGTGCGGCCGCCAATGTCAGCGGTTCTAGCGCAACCACGGTAGCAGGCTTACTGTCCAACGACTCACCAACCAAATCCAACGGATCCGGTTTCTATCCCGCCTCAGATGGTCTTTCACCTGGCCGCACTAGTAGCAGCAGCAGTACGTTCAGCTCTTTAACCGGTACCACTGTCGTCTCATCACAGTCTGAAGCAGAGAACGGGTCTGCTCCACCGCTAGTTAGAAGTACAGTCGCAGCGTCCACCACGTCGGCAGCTCCACTCAAGAAGGTACAATTTCAAGTATCGCATATGACCGTCACATATCCGATTGCCGGAGCAGGAACACCCGAAGACGAAGATCTCACTCGTCTCAGAATCGAACGAGAACACCGACGCATGCTGAAAGCTCGTCGTGGCAAACCATGGACACCAGAGGAGCTCGAAGCGCTCTACCGCGAATGCTGTCGCACACGCGAAGAACATCCACTCAAGAAGATGCGACTTGTCTTTCAAGAAGCAGCACAATCTTCACCACCCGCCCTCAAAACCATGGATCTTTCCTTTGTGCCATTGGACCGTCACGCTGTAGAACCGATTGCTGACTTGCTCAGTGTCGACTTTGGCCTCAACAAGCTCGTCCTCGAAAACTGTGCCTTGACCGATGAAACTGTCAAGTCGATACTACACGCACTGCTGGTCTCAGGCACGCTTCCCAATCTCAGCCTCGCTAGCAATCGTAAGATCCGATTCCGAGGCTGGAAATACGTTGCCATCTTTATGCGCAGAGCTAGAGCACTGCGATATCTCGACCTCTCGGAAAACTCAATCGACCGAACTTCGCTTGAACATCTGCTGGCCGTCATAACTAAGCCACCTTCAGCTGTGACACATCACCGGGCACCGCAACGACCGTCCAAGCCATCCGCAAGTGGCCAGTCTGGCGCCAACGGGACGGAAAAGGCGACAGTGGAAGAAGCGATTCTCAACAACGACGACGATGAAGACGGAGGCGACAGTGACGATGAGTTCTTTGATGACTCGGGCGAGCCGCTGATGCCTACTGCGCCGCTTCTCAGGGATGTTTCAGATGATCCTGATCCGCCATCTTCCGCCATCATCTCGCTTCGCCTTGAGAATTGTGGTCTGAAGGCAGCCTCACTCGAGATGCTTTCACAAGCTGTTCGCTTCTCCGAGATTCGTCATCTGTCACTTCGCCGCAATAAGATCGGACAGTTAGCTTCTGTCGCACTAGCCATCATGCTCAAGGACTATCCAGACACTGTGGCTTTGGAGCCGGGCGCAGGGAACGCTGCAGACCGCGATGGGAAGTCATACTTCGAATCCGATGGTGGTGCAGGGCCAGCGAACTCGGCCATTGCAGCGTCAACGAACGCATCTGACCGCAGCGGTCGATCGTTGCGTACCATCGATGCCCAGTCGACACCCGAGCGACGTCCACGCAGTTACTCCCCCGGTTTGCCGGAGGTCCCTGTTATCATTTCCAGTCCCGGTGGTGGTATCACCTCCCGCAGAATGCCTGGCCAACATAATCTCAATGGTGCAAGTGATCATCGACCCACCACTTTCTACGGTGCCCACACAGAGCAGCTGCAGGATGCTATGCAGACAAGTATTGCAGGACCGGCTGGTGAGCTCGAGCCCCGCTTGACCGCACAAGAGCGACTAGACATCCGCCAAAACTCGAAGCCAGGACAAAGCGAGGAAGAGGCCATCGCCATCTATCAAGCCAAACGGGCACGCCGGATCTTGGCCGACTTGCCTCGCGTCGGCAATCTCCTCACCCTCGATCTCAAGTCGAATGATATCCGTGGCGGAGTTGTCTATCTCGCTCAAGTACTCAAGAAGAATCGGACATTGCGAGTGCTCAACCTCAGCGACAACAACATCGAGATGCCTGGTCTCGTTGCGGTAGCAGAGGCGCTAAAGTACAACTCGACGCTCGAGACGCTTGACATGAGTCACAATCCTTGCTCAGGCCCGGGACTCGAAGGCATCACCACTCTGCGGACCGCTTTTGCGCTCAACTCGAACCTCAAGCGACTGTTCCTCAATGACACTGATCTTTCTTCGGAAGCAGCAATCGCATTGGCTGAGTTCCTACCCGAGGCGCGTAGCTTGATCCATCTGGATCTGGCAGAGAACTTTGACATTGACATTGCCGGCGTGATGGCTTTGGCTGTTTCATTACGGATGAATAGAAGTCTGCGATGCTTGGACCTGAACATTCCACCCAACAACCCCGACTTTGCAAGATTGTCGCAAGAGATTCTCCAGAGCTGTGTCCGGAACACCGAGCTAGCCCAGCAGCGAGCCAAGCAGAAGGGAATCAAGCAGCCCATTGCAGCACCAATCTACAAGTCTGTTGTAGCACGAGCGGCAAGGGAAAACGATGAACGCTTGAAGGCTATCGAGACTGCTCGTGCTACCGCGATCTCCGCTGCGGCTGCCAAGGATCGTGCTGCCGTCGAGAGTCTACTCACTGCCGCAACCGAGTGTCGCAACGTTTTACGAGACTTGTTAGCGGGAGAGGAGAAGCGGCAGCGTGAAGCACCTGAGCAGAAGACAGTCACACCACCAGGAGAGTTCGTCGAAGATTTGACACAGCAAAGCGCGAAACTTCGAAAGAGGCTGGCAGATCTAGCAGCGACGGTAGAGGACGAGTCTTTGCTCGGGAGAATCTTGTCGGTGCATGACGAGTTGGGAGATGTGTCGACGAGACTCGAAAAGTTCTACAAGTATGGCGTGGGGCCGGTCATTGATGTTCGTGCTTCGGAAGAGGTGACGACAGCAGTGGAAGGTCAAGCGACTATGAAGGGAGCTGGCGGTGTGCCATCGATGTTACATCTCTCAACACCTGATCAAGGAGATATCGACTCTGGTTTGAGCTCGCCCGCCTTCTCGATCGCTGATTCGGACGAGTCTGACTCCGATGACGATGCCGGCAAGAAGAAGGAAAAGGCTTCTAAGACTTCCAAACTTGCCTTATCGTCAGGGACGGAGATCAATGCAGCTGATTACAGCACAGGCTCAGGTGTTTTGTCGAACATGATGGGCGGTCTAAGGATCAACACTGACGTCGAGAGTGCCGACCGAGAAGAGCCTATCGAAGACAAGCTGCCTCCACGATCTCCGACAGAGAATCTAGCAAAGGGACAGCTAAGCGAGGAGGGTGAACTTTTCCGCAAGGCTCGCAGTCTCGGCTTAGATGGTCAGAGTGATGACGAGGCAGAGGACGAGCGCCTCGAGCGGACAGACGACGTGAACGCTCAGAAGAATCGCGAAGGAACCGTCCCGGTCGGATCAGCGAGTAGCAATACATCTTCGGCAAAAGCAGAGGACAAGGAAGGCGTACTAGCCTCCGTTCACGACGCCGAGGCAAGTGGCGAGCAACTCAGAAGGGATCTGCTCAAGGTATCTGTGCCACCGAGAAGCAGTACTTCTCCAACCAGCAACACTCCTAGCAGCACCGGAGAAGATGGTAGCTCCTCACCATAACTTATCAAGCAATAGTAGTAATCATGAAGTATTCCAGCATCAGTCCAATCTGTGTTTTTGTCTAGGAGTGATCAGAAAGGTGAGTCTGAATTGAATAGAAATGAACAGAAATGTGAGACTGAATTGAATAGAAAGAGGTTCGTTACTTGACTGTACAGTATGCCGCAGAGAACTCCTCAATGTCGCCAAGCATCTTATGGCTCAGATCTCGAGACCAAAGACGTGATGGCAACAGGCGGCACAAGATTCTCTGCATGGTCATGAGATATTCGTCCGACTATGACAGTCTATCGGTTGTTCGAGTTGCACTCAGATCTCTATCAAACGAAGATAGGACCTTGCCCTGCACAGAAAGTGCGCTTGGCCTTTGCCAAGAGAGTGTAGTCTGTGCATCCGGCCTTTGAGGACGGAAACAAGGTGATATGGTCTGCGCCAAAGACACGGTCTCCGTCAAGTTCGACGTAGCCGGAATTCTGACCTCCAGTTAGAGCGACAAGACCTGGCGGTACGAGATGTGAGGAGGACAATCATAAGAAAGGAGACCAGGTTAGCATGATGTACGTGAAAGTTACAAGTATGGCAATGTGCTGGAGAACCTACGCTTCTTGTCATCGGCATAAAACACTGCTACATTGTTGCTTGGGTTGATTTTGTGGAAAAACCCATCCACAGAGTTAATACAAAGTCGAAGTCCTGACCATCCAACGGGATTGGTGTTGCAGTGTTTGCTGACCATGTCTGAGGAGCTGTGAACACCTCCGATTGCCATGACAGAATCCTGCAACAGGAAGGCAAGAGAGGCGAGAGCAAAGAAGGCCTTCATTCTGGCAATGGATGTGGGAGATCTGATGTGAGGGGATGGTTGGAAAGAAGGAGGAGATGGGAAGATGGAGGAGAAGGGAGTACGGGAACACAAGGGATTTTATAGGATTGGATCGCAGAGCTTCGGCGCACCAATGTTGAACTCACAAGCAGCTCTGAGGGATGGAAGATCAAACACGCTGGAACAGGACAGATGGTCCTAGCACTGACGTGAGTTTCTGATGAAGCCACCAAGTGGGAACAGGGGCTATAGACCAGCATGGTGGGCACAAGTACAGGTCCCACCAGGTCGCCCTTGCCCATCGAACGCGCTAAGTGGGAATCTGTAACAACTCAGGAGAAATGCGCGCTAAGCTGATCTTTGCGGGATGGTGGCGTATCATCGACATGAGCCAAGACATGAAGGGGAGCCAACTAAGTGGGCTAGCGTATGGCACAGGAAGCAGTGGGAGAACCTCACCATCATCCATCAGTTCATGCAGCCCACGATGCACAGACAAGCTTATCGAAGATTGACGAAAACTCACAATGGCTGCAACTGGAACTGAGTACAAAAGAAAGAGTCCATGAATTGGCAAGAATCGCATCGAGAGAGAGACAGAAAGAATGAAAGTGTTACAAGGATATCAAGACAGAGCAAAGCAGTGGTGTGACAAAAGAAGAAAAGTGCATGTGTGATAATTAGGCGTAAGCGACTTGACGCTCGGCAGACTTGGGCGAGGACTTCTGTCCGCCAGCACCACCCCTGCGAAGCTTGTTGAAGAGACTTCCATTCCTAGTCAGGCCACCCTCTGCTGCTGGCGAGCGACCAGCTCTCGAATCTTGGGAAGCAGCAGTCTGTGATTGTTGAAAGTAGGATGGATCCTCCCTCTGTCCGAGAACATCTCTCTCAGTTGGAGTGACGACGCTTCGGCCAGCACGGCGACCGTAGCTGCCATTGGAGACGCCGACAGCGGCATCAGCGGCGGCGGCGCGGGAATCGTAGGATGCACCGTTCGAGTCGGTGCGAAGTGGCGGTGTGCTTGGAGAGTGCTTGTGCTGTGCTGCTCGGCGACGGCGATCACCAACCTTGCCCATCTCGACACCGTCCTCAGGAGGGGGTACGTTGGGGTTCTCCCGCATACTGCGGATACGTTTGATGAGACTCTTGCTACGCTTAGGAGCATCAGCTGAGCCGCCTGGCACACGCTCGTCCCAGTTGGGTTCGGGGAAGGGACTGGCACTGCCCGCTGCAAGCTCCTCTTGAGCGCGTGAAGGCTTCTTCTTGCCGGTCATGATGGCTTCCATGTCGAGAACGCTGCTTGCAGCGCTGGTGGTACCACTGCGGTCACCAGGGTTATGCGAGTACGGACTGAGAGTGGAACGAGTACGCGCCTTGGGCTGGGCGAAGTCTTGCCATGGTTCGGCACTGACGCCCCAAACGTCGGCGTTGGGATTGGAGACATCGTATCGGCTGTCGGGAACGTTGGATGGCTGTGTGTGATAGCCTTGACGACTTCGCCAGATGCGCTCAGCTTCAGCATCGCGATCGGCATCAATGTCATCGTCGAGAGGAAGTTCGGTGGTGGAGCCTTCGGCGTGCATGGAAAGAGAAGGGACAAGAGGAGCAGTGGCGCTTCGACTGCGGCTGCCATTGGCGTTGATTCCAGGTCGAGAGGAGCCTTTCTCGTCAACTGGGCTTTCCTCAGCGGCAACTGCGGTCTGAGCGGCAGCACGACTGTTCCTCTTAGCGCCAGGAGCGACGCGGGGGAGGCCAGTCATAGGGTCGATGTTGGGATCAAAGGCGCCCACGGGAGCACGTTTGCCCTTGTTCATGTGAGGTGTGCATGCATCGTATGGTGAGTCGTGGTGGAACATGCTAGAACCGTTGATGCCGGACAAGTCGAGACGGTCGATGATGTCCATGCGACTTGCCTTTGCCGCGGTTCTGTTGATCTCGTCATTCATTCGCTTGTCCTTTGCGCGCTTCTTGTCGTCTGCATTCTGTCTGCGGAAGGCATTGGCAAATTTAGAGGCCATGCTGTTTCCGCCAGATTTGGCAGGGACCTCGGGAGGCGGTGGAAGGCTGCGGTCCTCGAAAGGGCTCTTTGCGGGAACCATGGTAGGAGGTTCGGAGATGGGTAGTGGTTGAAGACCGCTGTAGGAAGACTCGGGATCGTATGAAGGTTGTTGACGGTGTCGTGAAAAGCCGTTGGAGCGGGTATCGTCTGCGGGATTAGGGCTGACAGTGACTACGTCAGAAAGAGCAGCCAGGACGGCCTGTCTAGAAGTGTTTCCGTAGGCTGGATAGCGGACGACGTTGATGTGGAGATGTGGGTAGTAAAGAGGTCGGAAGGTGAGTTGCGTTCGGAGATGTGGTGACGTTAGCAGGGATGGCGTGTTGGGATGAGAGATAGGAAAGATAGAGGTCAGAAGGTATGGTCCTGAAAGAGCAAGAGCAGGGATCTCGAGGAAAAGACGACAGTGCGGGGGGAACCGAGTGTAGCAACAAAGCCTTGCAGACAAAGAGAGCGAAAAGGGCGGTACACAGAGGAGACGACAGGAGGAGCAGCGAAGCAGTCACTACTCTGAGTGAAAGGAGGCTGAGTGGCTTTTGGTTTTGGTAGCGTGGCGATCGTGACCGATGTGCTGTGTTATATTTTCTTAGGGTCTGACGAGAACGAGGCAGCAGAGCACAGAGGCAGCGGAATCAACAGCAGCAGCAGCAGCGGCGGAGAAGGAGACGTGAACTGGTGACCAAGAACAATCGAGCCAAAATTTGGTTACTGCACAGCAGTCTCCTTTTGTGAAACTCGCTGCGCGTACGTGTGTGTGTGCGTGTGTGTGGATTTGGATCCGAGGTCAAACATCACAGGGGTCGTGCAGCAGCAACACAGAGACACAGCTGTTCAAGCTGAAGAAGCGAGCGGGCGTGGCGCGCGCGCTAAAGAGCACCAAAATGCCTGAAATCAAGAGACCGAACATCTCCAACCAAAATTTGAAATGCCCGTTTGTGAGCGTGCCAGCAGTTGACCTGTCATCATGTCTCGCTTCACACCCTCGAATTCGGTACTGTAGTAGCTTGCAGCAACAGCAGCACCACCAGCAGCAACCTTGAACGAGAGAGTCGCTCTGCAGCCTCGCGTGCTCTTGCAACTCGGCCAATCCGAAGCTTGGCCTTGGCTTGGCCAACGGCTCCCAATCATGCTGATGTTAGCCTTTGGCTTAGCTGGCTTCCATCTGCTGATCTCGTGAGCCCGATGCATCGGGCAGTCATCTGCTTCCAGATACAACCTCAACGACAACGCATGACAACGTGTGGTCATCGATGAGCTACGCTAGGTAGCTAGACTCCAAGAAGACCTTGAGCTTAACTCTGAGGACGTCGCGAACACCACGGCTCGATGCTCGATTCCTTAATCAAGCGACCTCGCAACCTTTGCAGACGGGAGAAGCTGAGTGTCTTCATTATCCAACAACCAGCCCTATTCACCGCTTCTGGGTCCGCGACCAGAGCTCTGTACGTCCTGTGAAATATCGAGACCGTGTTGAGGGTACGATTGAAACTTACCCATTGTGTGTACAGCTGCACGAACTGAATTTGGATCTCGCCGACGTCGAAAGGAGATTGCGTCCTTCACTCGGGGCTGGAGTGATGGTGGCTTGGGTAGCTAGAGAATAGGGCCGAGACGAGACGAGATAGTAGAACCAGTTGATCAATGTTCTCCCAAGACGATGGCTTTGGGGCTCCACTTGCGTGTGATGAAGTCGGCCGTGATCCTTCGAAAATACGGTTTGGAAACGAGAAGCTGAGTGCTCACAATCGGAAGTATGGTCGAGCCGCGCCGTAGAACTGGATCGGTGGTGACGTGATCGCTGGGTCGGATGTGTATGGAGATGGTGAGAGGAAAGTAAGATCGACTTCGTGCGACGGACCCTATTCAGAATGATAACAAGGCCACTTCTTGTGCATCCTGAACGGGGCATGAATTATCTCGGCCCTCTTGCTGCGTAGTGAAGCCGTGTTGCCGTCTGAGCCAGATCTGCTCGAACCGGGCTGTGACGCGCGTGGGCATAAATTGAAATCGGATTCTCTTGCTTTGTTTGCCCGCTGCGAGACGGCGATGTGAAATTAGAGCTCGAATCTCCTCCGGGTGTATGTCTCATATTGCCAGCATGCACGTTACTCCTTTTTTCAAAGAAGAAGGAACGACAATCTTTTGTCCCACCTCAGACCACGCATTACAAGGCTATTGTAGGCTGTGGAGATTCAAGCGTTTGCTTTTATGGTGAACGTAAAGGGGTGAACGAGCCTCGTGGACAGCGCGTGGTCTATGAAGGGGTGTAGGCATGGCAACTGCAGACCTCGGCGAATTTGGTGCGGCGATCTACAGTACTTGATCCTTCAAGGGGAAGGATGCCGATGCCGGTAGACGGCTACTGTGAGTAAGAGAAGATGTAACACAGTATCACCATGCCATGAATGTCGAGAACTGCGACCTGACAGACCGAGTTTGAGACCATGGACCCTAGATTGGTCCCTGCTTTCGACGGCGCCAAGCTGAAGATGGCCGGCCTTGCATGCAATACTGCACCCTTCGATGACTGTTTTGTCGGAGTCTCTTCAGAGCTTGCTCTCCTCCTCATACGTTAGCAGACCCAACCTTCGCATTCAAGGCTGCTCGATCCAATTTGTTCTCTCTGAAGATAGATGTTGGCTCTCTTTCCTTGACCAACAAGCAGAGTAAAAACCTCGTCCATCTAAGCGAACTGTCGGATCGAGAAAATCGAATTGCAAATCCCAAATCCCGTGTCTGGTATTGGCCCGCCCGCAATGGCCGTCGGCTCTGCTCTGCCATCTGCCGTCCAGACCGCCGTTCTTCTGCCTTCACCTGCCTGACAAAATCTTGAAACGGCATCTGTCTGCCAAGTTGTGCCTCGTGTCAACAGACTCATGGCGTGCCTGAAATTACGGATCATGCTTTGTATGTATTGCCGCCACACTTGGTTTCGTTGGTTGGTTGACTGTGGTCCCATGTGGGTATCGTGCATTGTACGGCATAGAGCTGCAGACCGTTTGCCCTGTGATCTTCCGTTGCAGGGCCCTTTCCGAAACCTCTTTCTTCTGTTCTCATCAGAGCGTCGCTTGAATCAGAGGCGATATCGTCTTCCTTTCTCACCACCACTTCCAGCAACAAGTTGTCACGAAGATGACCGAACCCCCTCAACCACCTGAGGAGCGACCTTCATCGCTTCCAGCAATGGACGACGACCATATTTCGCTTCCGCAGGTGTCCGAAACCTCAAGCACCGCCGAGAGCAAAGACTTCGCCGCGGCCCTCCTTGCCAGCAGTCAAGAGTCAACTTCGTCCGACGATCGGTTTGTTACCAGCCGTGCTGAGCTTTGGTCCTTCTACGCCTTTTATATTGGGAATTCGGGGGCGAGCTTGTTCAACTTTGCCCCTTCTCAGTTCCAGAACCTCCTCTACCTGCAAGCTACCGATCTTGGCAACGGGACCTGTGGTAATGACGGACAGCCGGATTGTCGACTGCGCTTTGCAGGAAAAGCGAGGACTGTTGAGAGTATTGTTTTGCTCTGCAACGGTATCTCATTTGCTATTCAATGCGTCCTCTTCCTCGCAATCGGAAGTTTTGCAGACTACGGCAAGAATCGCCCTTACATCCTGATTGTTAGCACGGTGATTGCTATCGCGGTCAGTTTCGCCTGGTTGGGTGTCACAACGCCAGACAAATGGCAGATTGGAGTCGGTCTGTACATGGTCGGATTGATCATCTATCAAATGGCCCTTTCGTACTGGACTGCCGCCTTCCCAGGTCTCGCAAGAGACCTGCCTCACATGCGAGAGGCTCGACAGAAGCTCCTTGAAGACTCGACTTCCACGTCTGCCGACAGCAAGGACATCGACGAAAAGGATTCAACGCCACCCATGGAACACCCTACTGACGTCACCAATGCTATCCCAGAGGGCCGCATGACTCCAGAAAAGTACAGTCTCCTCGAAACTATGGCGATCAACCGCATCTCCAACGTTGCTTTCACAGTATGTTCTGTCGGAGAACTCATCGTGCTCGGTGTCGTTCAAGGGATGCTCGTTGGCATCCACGCCGACAGAGACACCCAGTCTAACACCAATGCCCTATCCGCAGTCGTCGCTTTCTGCGGAGGTGTCAATCTGTTGTTCGCTTTGCCGTGGTTCGTGCTTGAAAAGCATCGTCCTGGACAACCTCTCCCTCCTGGCACCAATTATTTCACCGCCGCCCTGAAGCAAGCGTATTTGGCAGCTAAGCACCTCAAACAACTTCGACACACTCTTATCTATTTCGCCTTTTACTTCCTTTTCTCGGACGCACTCAATACTACTGTCACTGTGATCTCGACCATTCAGAATCAGGTGGTCAGCTTCAGCACAACCAAGCTTAATCTGCTACTGATTGTCGGTATTGCAGCTCAGGCTGTCGGTATCTACGCCTTCTGGCTTGTCCAAAAGAAGTTCCAGCTTTCTACCCTCTTCATGTTCTGCTGGGTCGTCTTCTTCTCCATTCTCTTGCAAGGCTGGGGTTTTATTGGCATCTTCACACAGCGTTTCGGTTTCCACCATGAATGGGAGGTAAGTGATCATGATTTCGTTAAATTTCGTCGATAAAGCAAAGAAGGCGAGGAGCGCTGACATGACCATCATATTTGCAACTCCCCTTCCCTTCTTGTCCATCCAAGATCTTTGCCTACCAAGCATACTATGGACTCTTTGTCTGCCCTTGGTATGCGTATTCGATGACTATGGTGAAAGAGGTTTGTCCTGCTGGCTTCGAATACCTCTTCTTCAGTCTCGCCAGCGTTGTCGGCAAGACATCGTCCTTCGTGGGCCCATTTGTGACGCAAGCGATTGCAGACGACACGGGAAACGCCTCTACACCCTTCTATTTCTTGCTCCCACTCTCGATTGCGTCAGCTTTCCTTCTCTGGCCTTTAGATATCAAGAAGAGTAAGATCGAGCAGGCCCGTTTCATTGCCGAACAAGCGAAAGACAAGAACCTCACACAAGGCGACTTGGCTGGTCCTAGCACCGGTCCGATTGCCTGAGTCCCAATCATTGTAGCGCAACCATGTTTAAATGGATCTTTCGGATACCCACGACTTGGAGATGAGGCAGGCTAGGAAAGAAAGATTCCCACTTCTCGTTTCAAAGCCTTGCTTTGAGGAACTCAAAGCAGAAACAATGGCGCCGGGGGCAGGACCTGAGTAGCCGCTTCTTCCATCGGACATCATCTCGGACCAATGCAATGCTTGATCCTCTGTTTGAGCAGCTAGTAATCCGATTCATACACTGCGATCCAGCGTGAAAGAAGCCAAATAGCGAAAGTGAGCCGGCTATCGCAGGAGCGAAAGTCATCGAACCCGATTCAATGCGCTAGGACACACCCAGAGCTACAAGACATAATATCGAGCGTTCCCATTCCCCAGCATAAGTCTTTCCGGTGTTGCGATGAGTTGGTTGCCCAAGTAGCTAACGCATTCCACGTTTTTGCCAGCAACAGCAACTTCTCAGTGTTACAGATGTGCTTGTCTGGAGAGGCCATCGGCTTGAGTGCAACCAGATTGGCCCAATGTGCACTGAGGCTATCGCCTCTGGGCTTGATAAACTGCAGCACTGGCTACCAGGTGCAGCTAAGAGTCCAGAGAGTACCTGCCTTCATCTTGTATCTCTTTGTTGATTGTATTTTGCTCTACACATACTGTAGGTGCAATCCAGACCTTGCTACCAAATCCAGTCTCTCCTGACAGACCTGGTGACGCACCGAACACATCACACTCTGGTACCAACACGCTTGGCCTTCACCAGAGGTTGTTTTTGGATTGACATTTCCTTTGTTGTTGTGGGTGTGTCGTTGACCAGAGGAAGAGTGAGTGTTGGAGGAGTTAGGTGTGGTAGAAGACAAACAGTTGCAAGAGCTGGTGTGAGATCCTTTCCTCTTTGGGGGAGGGGAGGAGTTGGAATCCTCTTCATCTGGGTCAAGACTGTTGAAGTATTTGTCTTGCTCCCTGGCAAAGTGCTCCAGGACAGTTTTGTAGATGCACATTGGTACCAGCCCGGTCTTCTTTTGCAGGCCTGCCACCCAAACAGCTGAGTGATAAAGATCTGTGAATGTGACTGGGTTAGGCCATTCTGGCAAAGTCTCATCCGTAGCGCAGTTGTGTAAAGTGTAATAAGCATGCTGACCTGGCTGTGTACGGTGGTTCCAGTCGATTTGCAATACTAAGGCCGCTTGTCCTGTGAGGAGCATTCCATAGGTCTGCCAACCGATGATCATAGCACTGTTGAGTTGTGATATGGCCAAAAAGAGACTCTCTGCCGCATGCATGAGAGTCCGATCCTCGTGATGGAAGAGGAAGGAGAACTTGATCTTCTTATCCATTTGAAATGAGGCTCGTTCCGTGGGTGAACAAACATAGGTATGGAGCTCCGTCAAAACCTTTTCCATCTGCGTGTAAGTCAACTTGATTGGATCCTTGACTTCAATCACCAGGAAAGGGATCTCGTGTGCATCATCTCCCGGTTGGCCTTGCCAGCACAGCATCATGGGTTTAGGAATAGACTGTGGGCCGCTGTGATGGTCAACTTGAAGTTCAAGTTTGCCAATCCAACAGGGAATGGTGAACCATGCTACTGCGGCGTGGACTGAGTGTTACGGACCGTCTTCTGTCGAGGGAATATCGGGTCAATGGCTAGGCGATACGTCCCGATAGATATCAAACGGGCCCTCCGGGCTCGCGTGGCTGCGGCACTGGCCACCGGGCAAGTACATAGTCCGGGGCGTGCCCGCCTTCTTCCTGTATTACCTCGTCGATTGTATTTTATTCTACACATCCTGTAGGTGGAATCCAGACCTTGCTACCAACTTCAGTCTCTCCCGTCAGACCCGGTGACGCACCGGACACACTACACTCCGGTACTAACGCGCTTGGCCTTCCCGGAGGTTCTCAGATCCCAGGCGCATAACACTGAGCTTGCAAAGCATAGACAAAGTTCAACCTCTCCTTCATCCATGTCCCAGAACCTTGCTTGTGTAATGCCTACATGTTCAAAGCGATTGCAAGCGGGCGTGTAGGGTGGTGTCATGAGTTGTTTGAGGGGCAGGTTTGCTGGAATAGATGAAGTGTCAAAGGAGCCTGTGCAAGTCCCTCTGGTGATCATCATGCATCTTTTGCTGCAGACCAGTCCTTGTTGTAGTATGTTAAGGAATTGGTCCTCCTGGCTTGCGTCCGGTTTGACTGTGATGTAAGAACTTGGCTTGACTTCTCTTGTGGTTGGGAAGATTGTTTGTCTTATACAGATCAATTTTCCTGCTTGAGTTAGGTAGTATGAAATCGAGGCTGCTGCCGTTGGAACTGATCGTTGAGGATGACATTGATGCAAAGCGATGTCCAGTGGGAGTAGCGCCTGTTTGCCTCTGGCTCCTGCTGCCATGGTAGCTGCTTTGTGTTCCTCAAAACAAGGATTCAAAATGAAGAGTTGAAGTCTTTTCTTCCTAGTCTGCCCCATTTCCAAGTCATTGATCTCACCGTAAATCCATCTGACTATGGTTGTGCTCTCAATGAGCATATCCTCTTCTTCTGAGAGTACCATATTGAGATGAGTGACTAAATTGCATGCATCAAGTTCTTGAAGGGTGAACACATCATCAGGGCTAGTTCCAAGTGGTGGATGATTGATGAGATCAATCAAAGAGAGAAATGCTCTTGCAACTTTAGATTTTCCCTGTGGATTTGGTCCCTTGATAGGCTTGAAGGGAAGGCAGTCAAATAGTTGTGATGCGTGCATTTGTGCAATGCCAAACCGGCTACTAAATTGATCAGCAATGCATTGGAGCTCAGTGGTAGAGTGTCCTGCCTTTAGGACCTCTTCTTATCGTTCACAAAGCCAATCAGCTTCAGCTCCTAGCAATTGAAAATCCAGACCTCCTTTGAAAGAGTGTGATCCTGGATAGAAGTTGTAAGTACTATTGATGTACTTGCCAAGTAGTTGGCTCTGCGTTGTCTGTTGATCCCTCAAGATCTTCTTCTCAAAGCTTTCAGGTGATTTGCCTTGATTTTGGTTTTCTTGCCCATACTCGTGGTTTCCATTGTCTGGTTTCCAATTCTGAAAGTTGTTGTAGTGTTTGGGCGATGTGGAGAACTACCTCTGTGGAATTGGCATTGTTAATGTCATTCTTTTGGTCCTTATCAGCAAAGTATGCTTGCGCAATGGCACATGTGTTGATGTCAAGACAAGCTTGTAATGTTTTGTAGTTGGGATACAAGACTAGGACTGCCTGAAGTTTTGAGATCGGTTGTCTAGAGAGAAGGTGGAACAGACAATGAGCGTTGCGTGTATTGACGTCAGCAAGAGAGCTAAGGGGTATATCGGCATTTGTGGGGATCAAAAGAATTCTGCATTGGCTGAATCAAGTAGCAAACGCTTTGAGCATGATGGGAGATGACTCGTTTGACGCTTGGTCCAAAGGGGCAGAGTTGTCCTTGGATGGTGAGGGTATATGTTGCATAAGATTCATGGTAACTCACACCTTTGGTCCACAGTGTTGCTGACATAGCTGTAGAAAGAGGCATGCCTAGTGTTTCTTGCCCTAAATGCATGAACAGCCAATACATCTCAACACTGAGAAGATTGATGCTTGGTAGTACTTGGCCTGACTGTATAGGTCTTGCCCTGAAAGGCTTTTCTTTCAAGACAATTGTTTAAATGGACTCAAAACAGCCAATCCGACCTGCTGGCCCTTTCCCTTGCTAAACAAGCAGGCAAAAGTGAAGAACTTCACACAAGGCAATCTTGCTGGTTCTGGCACCGCCCCAACTGCTTGAATGAACTTGCGGTAGGTTTCTGTTTATTCAAACGACTGGTGAGCGATCATGGAACACAATACAAGCGATGATTTGACCGTAGTACGATGAAAGCCTATGTGTAAGGGTGTGCGGAGACCGGTAGAACCGAAAATGCGGTTGACAGGTGAATTTGCCGGTACCTGCGAAGTGAGAAGATGAGAGCGAAACGCAGGCTTTTTGGTTGATTTTTGGGATTTTTCGGAAGTGGAGTCGAGGGCCTGTGCTGCGCATGCACAGTCGACTGATAAGCTTTCGAAGCCGCTGACTCGTCAAACGGTAGCCTTCTTCATCGCATCCATCTCACACTAACGTTCTACTCTAGCACACCTCTCTCAGGCTTGGTCGGCACATCAACATCTGCTTTACATCACTCTCGGCCCGAACCACCATCCTCTGCTGGGCCAAGTCTCTGTAGCCTCCATTCCTACTGCACAGTACTGTAAAACTGGTTCGACTTCCCCTACCGATCTCGCATCCGCATATCTATCGCCTTCACTTGACCTTGTTCGACACAGCTCAGCTCGCACTTACCCGAACGACCCGGTCAGCGTTAGCTTCGCCTCATTGCGGTCTCTTTACATCAGATTGGACGTTTTTGGGCTGCTCACAGCCCCGTACACAACTTCTCAGGTCTTCCCGCATTCGTCCAAGGTATCTGCACCCGTATTTGGTCGGTTTTGAGGAGGTGACGGCGGCCTGCTCTGACAACGCTCAGAGAAAGTCGCGCGGATCTTCAGCCTGTTCAATCTCAGAGCACAGAGCAACCGCCCGCAACGATGGAATCAATACTTAGCACCATCTTCCCCTGCTGCTTTCCCTCTCGACGACACGCACACCGTTCCTCGGACCAAAATGAGCGCACACCACTGCTCAACGATGTCGGAACATCCACACACTCTCGTGCGTCCTCCTCAAAGGGTGACTCTGGAGTCGCTACACCTGGGTCTGATGCGAAAAGGTCCAAACGAAAGCAAACGTCGATCCTTCCCTCACCAGCATACGATGCGCAGGCGTTGAAAAGTATCATCGATGATTTCAAGGGGAAGCTGATTGCTGTTGATTCAGCAACAGGGGCTGGTGGAGCGGGCGAGAAAGGAGTCTTAGTGATAAGCGAAGACTTGGATGATCAACAAGCAGAAGCGAAAGAAGGAAAGCATGTCACACCAATCCACACACTCCGATTGACAGTTTCATCGTCTTCGGCATCCAGCAGCTCACGGCCAACATCACATCCCAAGTTGGTCGACATTTGGTCCGAAGCGCCAGCCGACTCCACAACGACGCCCTCTACAGCAGGCTCAGCATCAGGGACTACGACACCAGCGTCATCCACAATATTGTCGTATTCAGCAGCAGTCAAGAGAGGAAAGAAGAATGCTGCAGGGAAGAACAAGAAGGCAGCAAAGTCTCCAGGCCAAAGCGTAGAACAGAAGACATACGAGACTCTTGCGGAACTAGCCAGGGCCAAGCCACTGGTCCATGATTGGGATCTGGACGAAGGTCCGGAGCATACTTGACGCGCTGACTGGTCCGTGGCCTTGGCTTTCGAAAGCGTTGCATCAACATTCGTCAGAGCGCTAGCTTAACCAATTTGTACGCTCTCACATCATGTCAAGCATGGCAGCCTTCTTTTGTTATCTTCTAAGTCGCTCTTTGATCTGCATACCCCAAAAACACATTCATTTGAAACATCAAGCATCGCAATTGCATTCTATCACACACACATACTTTGGTCGACTGTGACAAATGAATTGCGTGAGAATACAACGTCTTATCAGGACGGAGATGCGTGATTGCGACTAGGCATGGGCTGCAGTTCGTGAGACTCATGCACGGCTTCGGTTGTGTCCGGCCCGATGGTTGCCGAAGGAGAGCCTGTCGATGTCTGTGCTTCCGGAATCGGTGCTGCTGTCATTGGGTGTGCGTCTGTTGCTGATGCTGTTGTTGACAAATCTTCGCCTGTACCCGTCGCATTTCCACTTGCTACCGAGGAGCCAACTTGGTGTGCTCCAGTCTCGGAATCCAGATTCTCTACCTGCGAAGCCTGTTCCAAATGATTGCGTGGTTCGTTAGCGCTGCCATCTCCGTTGCGGTTCGCGCTCGTCTCTGTCCCTTCTCCCTCCATCCCAGGAATGACGGCCCGCTGACAGACAGGACATCTACCCGAGACAGTAGTCAACCATTGATCCACACAAGATCTGTGCATTACATGCCCACACTCCAAGAGCCGCAACGGCTCCGGCTCCGGCTCTTGATCCGGTTCTGGCTCCTCAAAGTCGCAGAGACAGATAGGACATGTAGCTCGATGGGCTGGCAGAGGATGAAGTGGGTATTTGAGCTTGCCACGTTTTGAGCCTGACTTTGTATCGGTGGTCGGTGTTTTGCCTTTGGATTCCGTTACTGGCGTAGACGGATTGGAAGCGCTACGTGGTGAAGAGGATGCTTTGCGAGTGTTGGTTGCAGATGTAGCTGGTGAGCGTCGACGAGCAAAGAAGATGCGAGTAAGACGACTGAAGCGGCCCAACGCAGCTTGCGATGCGCTCTGTATGGAGTCTTGTGTCGGTCGTCTCGACCCCATCCCAGGCCTTGGCTCTCCTCCTGCAGCAACATGCCTGGCCTCTTCCAGCGCCTGGTTTTGCTGCGATGTCGGACTGCTTGGGCCTGTCTCTCCAGTAGCCTGCTCCGACCCTTGAGCCTGTTCGTCCTCCTCGGCAGGCGTATAATAGACCAGCTTGACTCGCTTGTCGACCTCCTCCTGGTCAATTTTGCCCGTTTCTGGATGCAGCTCTCTCTGTGGCAAGCGATGGCTGAGACCTAGCGCACGCATTGCCATGATCAAGAGTGGTAGAGCGCATACGATAAGGAAAGCAAGCACAGCAATCTCGACGATGAAGATGTACACGACGATAAGAGAAGCCAGCGCTGACCAGAACAGCGGAACAGCCTCCGCCGGTCGCTGAGAGCACTCGGTGGAGCTGTAGACGATCGCGTTGCCAACGAAGAAGATGACAAGTGATGCGATGCCGAGCATGGTGCTAATCTTGCCCACCTTGACGTCGAGATATTCAGATCCGAGGGGACGATTGCGTTCTGCGGTAGCACGGGCTTCTGGCCCAGCTCTGCGACCTTGACGAGTTCGATGTGGGCTCAGACCGAGGTAGAGCTCGACTGGGATGTCGAGCGCAAGACGCACAATGTGCACGACAAGGTACTTGAACAGACTGTCAGGGTTACAGACCCTACCATTCTCGTGAGATGGCGAGATGCGATTCGAACCAGGAAGGGCCAGAATGGGAATGAAGGCGATAATCTGGGCAAAAGAGACTCCGAGTCGGATCATAAGCACAATGCGTCTGCCTCGAGGCAGCTGGCGGATACCGTACCATAGCGATTGCAGCAGGTTTCGACGAAGCGTGAGCGCCTCTGTGAGCGAAGGTCGGCGTTGCAGGGCATGGTCATTGGAAGCCGTATTCGAAGCAGCCGATGGAGCCTGATGGCTCTCAGCTATCACCGCCGCTGGCTCAGCATTCGTGGACATTCCCTGTCTTCGCCAGTGCCGTTTTAGCTTGAGACAAAGTTTCAGATACACTCCTAGTGGTTTTGTTCGAGCTTTACGTTGCTTATCGCGTTACAAAGGTTGGTATGAAAGTGGAGGATGAGTGGCGAGGCCGATCGATCGGCTCGAGAAAGTAGTGAGGCTTTGCAGTTCTGTAGGCTGAGATAGGCTGATGTCGATGGAAGTGTCCAAGCGGGTCGGCCAGCAGCGAGAGGTACAGTTGTTGGTAAGCTCGACCAGCAGACCAGCGGTGCAGTTGTCGAAGTAACTTGGTGTCGCAAGCTCGCAGAGCTTTTCGATTGCGAAGGCGTGCTGATGATGGTAATGACGCTCTTGCAAGGCTTGGAAGACAAGTTGGCTGAGCAATGGGTGCTGTAAGAAGAGCTTCGTCACAGCACAGCGTTCGGAAAGAAGCCGGGAGGCACCGAAGAGCAGCTGCGGAGCTTCACAACCCTCAGTGTCACACCTCAGCGTTCGAAGATGTGTGGAGCTTCAGGGTCCATAGCCGGCAAGTGAAGGCACACACGCTCAAGAGATTTCGCCAAGAACCACCTTCCACCGCCAAGGCTGTGTCGAAACGGCTGAGCTGCAGCTGCAGCACGACGTGTGTCGCGCGAGTCGGCATTTTCAAAATTAAACTTTGATGCGGTCTGACACGCTGAAATGCCGCGCACGCGCTTTTTATCTTAGGACGACGAGGTTGCGGTAAGAGCCAAACCAACGCACAAAGATCATACTCGAATGTCCGCCTTGATGTGCTCACGATCAGAACACAGCACGCTCACTTTTGCAATGGGAATCATGAATGACATTCAAAACGAGAAGCAAGGTAACAAAGAACCATATTGACAATCTATGAGAGGAAGCAAGGAACAGAGTCCATCGCGCGAGACCAGCACTTCTCCGACCCAGAACTCAAACCAAAAAAGTAGCGATAATGCGAGCGGTGACGAGTCGCTGCACTCGACTATCTTGATGATGCTGGAACAGGAGTCGAAGAGATCGGTCAGAGCAAAGACAAGAGAAGGGATGAGAGGCAGGACTGGACTCGGATGAACGACGATCGCACTCGAACGAAGCCAACGATTTGGCAAGTGCACTTGAGGCTAGACTGGGCGGCAGATCATGGAAAACAGGGACGGTTGACGACTCCTTTCCTGTATCCGATTGTAGCGCGCCTGTCCAGCTGTGGACTCAAGGCATAGAGAGTGAGAGAAGAGAGACCTTCGAGGTTGCGTCGAGATCATCCCTTTCCAGCCTGTTGGGGATATGCGATGTGAGAGGTATGAGAGAATGAAGCGATGGAACAATGCAGAGGAGAGATGGGTAACGCTTAAGCGCTGGGCAAGCGGTGAACGATGGCCATTGCCGTGTCGTCACCATGCGAGATCGAGACCAAGAAGCGCGAGCCGTTGGCAGCCTTGAGAGCCTCGCCGTACAGCTTGACTTGAGGGCCCTCGGGAGTGGGCACGATCTCAACATCCTTGAGCGAGGCACCGGAGCCTTGAGTGCGGACGCCTAGCGACTTGACGACGGCCTCGGCTGCGCAGAAGCGACCACAGAAGGATGCCTTAGGGTCGGGCTGAGCTCGGCAGTACTCGATCTCAACATCAGTGAAGTTTCTCGAGACAAAGTTCTCGTTGTCTGAGGGGAAAGTCGAGATCTTCTCGCAGTCAATGCCAACACCAGCAACGTGGCCCATCATCTTCTGCAACGACTCCTGCTGAGCAGCAACTTCGGCAGGCTTTGCAGGAACGATAGTCTCGTCGACGGTGGCGAGAGCGGGCATGGCGGGAAGCGGTGCCTTGAAGCCGTAGCTGTCGCCGATCTCGACGGCACGAGCGTTCAAGTTCATCAACACCTGGTCCTCGAGCTCTGCGGGCCAAGGGCGGTTGTCCTTGATGCGCACCAAGTCCTCCTTGGTGAGCGCCGAGTGCATGCGAGTGTAAGTCTGGTGCTGACGAGCCTTGCGTCGCTGAACGTATTCATCGAATACCTTGGGCGAGAGACGACCAAGAATGTGAGCGGCGTGCAAGACAAGGATGATACCACCGACTTGACCGAAACCGAACGAAGAGACAGCAGCGGCGTTGACGTGATGAGGTGTACGGTGAATCGAGGTCGAGTTGTAGAGGAGCATGTCGAACTTCTGCAGCTCGGGCGAGATGTCGTCGGCGTTGCGGTTACCGCAGACAATCGAAGTGTGCAGCGACTGCATGACACCGTTGAGTGCCCAGGCGGCGGCACCACCCTTGGCGTGACCACACAACCACTTCTGAGCCATGACGGGCACGGCGTGACCAGGTGTTCGGCCCATGCGAGTGAAGAGCTCCTGGTAAACATGAGATTCGTTCTTGTCGTTGGCCTTGGTGGCAGTCATGTGAGCCGAAATGACACCAATGTCGTCGGCAGTGAGGTTGAAGCGAGCAAGAGCGCGCTGCATACCGTCGGCACTGCTGATGACACCGTGACCAGGAGCGGGAAGCGATCGGCCAGCACCGTCAGTGTGGGTGTTGGAGTAAGCAACGATACCCTGAATGGGCATACCAAGCTTGATGGCGTTGGCAGCGGTGGTGAGAACCTGAACACCGCAACCCTGCGACTCCATGAAGCCGCTTCGCGAAGTCGAGAAGGGACGCGAATGCTCCGATGGTTCTCGACCGGCAGCCAACTCCTCCTTGCCGTTCGAGGTGGCCTTCATGTTGGCGAACTCGAACGAACCCTCCTCCGAGAGGTCATCGAAACCACCAGCAAGCATGAGCTCGGCCTTACCCGAGAGAATGGTCTCGACAGCGACGTCGATGGACTGAAGCGCAGTGGCACAAGCACCGACCACAGTCTTGATGGGACCAGCAGCTGACATGACGAGCAAGTTCACCCAACCGGCAACCGAGTTAATGAAAGTCTCTTGCAAGATATCCTTCTGAACATCGGTGTCGTTGCGGCGGTCGCGGAACATCTTGCTGAGCGAAGTCATACCACCCATACCGGATCCAATACAGCTTCCGACCTTGCTGGGGTGGATGTGCTTGTAGAGCTCGTAGGGGTCCGAGATACCAGAGTTGACAAGCGCCTCCGAGGCGCAGACAAGGGCCCACAGAGTGGTGCGGTCGACCTGAGCAACGATGTCGTCAGGGATACCGTAACGTTGACCGCTCCAGCCAGTGGGGATCTGACCGGCAACGAGACGGTCGAAGGCAACGGCCTTGGGCACAAAGATACGAGCACCCTTCTTGAGCACAACGAACCATCCGCCGGACGAGGCGTCTTGCCAAGCATCGACCTTGTCGCCGTGCTCGAGCTTGTACTTGCCAGCCTCTTCGGCAGAAACCTCGAGGGGCTCGAGATCATGATTGAGCTCGATCTCCTGCTGGAAACCCTTGCGGTTGGGGTCGTAGTTGCGGAAGAGCTCGGGTTCGATGAGTCGGATACCGGCGTGTTTGACGATGTGCTCCTCGTAGTTGGCACGAATGTCCTTGTCATCAACAGGCTCGCCGCTCTTGGCGTCAACCCAGCCGACATAAGTGGCACCGGACTTGAGCTGACCATCGTGGTGCTTGATCAGGCCCATGATCCAGGCGAGCTCGATGACACCCTCGTTGGTGAGGTGACCGAAAGCCTCCATCTCCCAACGAGTGCGCGACGAACCCCAAGGACCGACTTCGGCGAAACCGGTGATGACGACGATCTTCTCGAGATCCATCTCCGAGTAGCTCTTGGCGATCTCACGGTTGAATTCGAGGCTTCCAAGCTCGGGGAAGCGGAAGGTGAAGTTGCTACGAGGGTTGATGTGGACCTTCTTGTGGAGAGCCTCGGCAGCAGAGCCCTTGATGACCTTGAAGTCAGCCGAGTTGTCGGCGACGAGGGCACGCTTGGTGGAAGAAGCCTCCTGGATGGCGGCACGGAACTTGCCAGTCTGTTCGGCGAGATCGACGATCTTGTCCATGCCACCGTTGAGGTCGACGAGCAAAGCCTCGACCTGGGAGACAGCGGACACGGTGGGAGCCAAGAGACCGAGCAGGTTGAAGGCCATCTCGGTGGTGCTGAAGGTTCGGCAGCCGAGCTTCTCGATCTCTTCGGCGACAGTGTTGGACGAGGACATGAGACCTGTACCACGGCACCAACCGATGATGGCACCGGTGATGCAGAGGTACTGACCCCAACTCTCGCTCTCCCATCGGTTGAGGAGGGTCTCGAGACCGAGCTTACTCTCACCGTAGAGACCGTCACCACCGAAGGTACCGTGGTTGGGGGAGAGGGGGAGAAGAACTTGAGTAGGACGGGTGTCGAAGTTGCGGCTGGCCTTCTCAGTCTTGATGGCACCGAGCAAGCGAACCAAGTTGGTAAGCATGAGACGGTGAGCAAGCTCAGACTTGTCATCGATACCGTCAATCTCACGGCCGTTCTCAGAGATGGCAGCGAAGGGAACGACAAAGTCGAGATCGAGGTCGAGCGAGCCGTAGATGTACTTGACGAGGTTGTCGACGTCCTGCTTGGAAGCCTGGTTGAAGGGCACAACAGTGAGGGTGGAGCCTCGCGAACCGACCTCCTGGTAGATGCGCTGGTAGTACTCGACGACGCTGCGGCTGTAGCTCGAAGTGGTGATAACGACACGAGCCCCACCAGCCAAGAGACCCTTGACGACCTCAACACCGATCGAGGCCTTGCCGACACCAGTCAGCAAAGCGTTGCGGCCCTTGAAGCTGACACCCTGCGTAGCCATCTCGGTGAGAATGTCGAGGTAGACGGAGGTGAGCTTGCGGCTGAGCTGCCACTGACCAGCAACTTTTCTCTTGACGTGGAGGAAGGGAGTGCGTTCCTCGGCGGCGGGAGCATCAGAGACCTGAGGTCGCTGGGTGTTGGAGCTGAGGCGACGGTTGCGAGGACCCTGTCGGACAGGAGCACGAGCCTGACGAGCATGGCCGAGCGATCGAACGACTTCGCTGTACAAGCTCTTGATGGTGGCCTTGCTGAGCTTGCTAACGGAAGGCTCGTTGCGAATGAGCGTCCAGAGCTTGGCGACGTTCTCCTGAGCCTTGTCGAGGTTGACCTGGTTGCCGGCACCGAGCAAGCGGCTACCGGCAGCCATCTCCTTGACGTATGCCTCAAGCTTGCGAACACCAACACGCTTGACTTCGCTGTAGGCGATGTTGCCGCGAGCGTCGATCTCGGTGTGAGGAGCAGTAGGAGCGTGAACCTCCTTGTAGACGGCGTCCTCGGCGCAGGCCTCGCGACAGTTCTCGATGAGCTGCTGTCCGTACTCCTTGGCAAGAGCGTACGTAGGGCCGCGGTTGGGGTCGATTTGGTCGATGTGGTACTGCATGTAACGGAGCAAGCTTGGATCGGCACGGTTCATGAGCGTGATGCAACGAGCAGTGATCTCACGGTCGACAGTGGTCAAACGGCCGTAGATGATGTCGTAGAGCAAGGTCATGGCATCCTGACGAGCCCAGTTCCAGTACGAGCTGAAGTGTCGCACCTTCTTCTCGGTGAACTTGGGCATGATACCGTTGGTGTAGAAGTCACCGTGCTCGGCAGCGATGGCGTCGAGCTGAGCCTGAGCAGCCTCGAGCTCAGCCTTTGTGCTCTCGGCGAGACGACCGCTGGCTCGGCCATCCATGTTGAGGTAGCGCTCGAGAACCTGGATCTGGCGACGGACGTGGTCGTCCTGCTGAGCCTTGAGCTTGTCGAGCTCCTCGCTGCTGATAGCAACACCGCCGGATCCACCGCCTCCGCCACCAGCGCTAGCCTGGCTGAGGCTGATGCCGGCGAGTGAAGCGTAGGTCTGAGCGACCGAGTCGAGCCAAGCCTTGGCCTCAGCCTCGGAGCCGAGACGTTTGGCAGGCTCCATGGTGATGGCAACGAGCAAGGCACCGTCGGTACGGCCGGCACCGAGACCCCAGGCCTTCTGCAAGTGCGACTTGACGGATGAGAGATTGAAACCACCAGGCAGCTTACCACCAACAGTACGGGTGATCAAGCCCGAAGTGGTCTTGCCGAGCGTACCGCTGTAGCCGGCCTGCAAAGCACTACCAAGCTCCTCCAGAGGAAGCTCCTCACCTCGCTCGGGAAGGTTACCGAACTCAGCCAAGAGGTCGGAGACGAGCTCGTTACTGAGAACCGACTTACCGCCGACCGAGTCCTTGATGGACTTGGAGAGGGGCACCTCCGAGATGCTCTTCTTGAGCTTCTGAGCCAAGATGGCGCGCACGGTGTCGACAGCCTTGAGGGGCTCGTCAGGAACTTCGGCAGCAGCAGCACCGCCAGCGGGAGCGGGAGCAGCAGCGGCAACAGGAGCAGGTGCGGTAGCAACGGGAGCAGCGGCGGCAGGAGCCTCGGAAGCAGGAGCAGCTTCAACTTCGCTCTCATCGTCAGCGAACGAGTAGTAGAGGGCCTCCTTGTCCTTGCTCGAGCAGAACATGACACGCTTGCGGCCTTGAGCGAGATCGACAGCCGAGTACTTGAGGGCTTGAGTTCGCTTGGCCATGCCGACAAGAGTAGGGCTGGGTCCAAACTCGACCATTCGCTCGAAGTTGTAGTCGGTAAAGAAGATGTCCTGAGTCTCGATCCAACGGACGGGCGAAGCGAACTGGTAGGCGAGAAGCTCGACGACGAGCGTGGCAGTGAGCCTCTGCACCTTCTCAGGCGACTCCCACTCGTCCTTCTCCCAGTTCTTGAGCACCTTGTCGAGACGGGGCGAGTCGGTCTGAGCAAAGATAAGCTCAGCGTACGACTTGGTGAGCTCGAAGGGCGAAGCCACCAAGTTGGGAATGTAACGGCCGACGAGAAGCTGAGGTCGAATGGCGTCGACGTTGATGCGCTTCGAAAGGTAGGATCGGAAAGGCGCGACACCACCAGTGAGGTAGCGAGAGTGGAAAGGCACGTCGATACCAGGAAGAGGGATGGTGGCGAAACCACGCTTGAGCTCGATGCGGCCCTTCTTCTCCTCCTCGACAGCGGCGGCAAGCACTTCGCGAACGATCTCGGCAAGCTTCTCGCGCACCTCCTCGATGGGCATGATCTCGTTGAGCTTCTTGAGGTCGATCTTCTGCACCTTGATGAAGTTGAGCACGTTGCCGAGCGTGGTAAGAGCGACAAGGTCACCGGCAGTCACGTACTGCTGACCAGCGACGTTGTGGTTGACGATCTGCAGAAGACGGCCGGACTCTTTGCTGATCGAGTCGACAATCTCAGAGAGAGCCTGACCGGCAAAGGCGGGGTTACCATCGCCAACGATACGGATAGGGTTACAAGCCATCATGGCGTAGTTGGAAGCGCCAGTGACAGGGTCACGCTGGACGCAGTTCTGCATCGAGAGACCACGGTAGAAGACGACATCACAGAGCGACTTGACCTCGAGAACGCTGGCGACGGCGGCAAGCGAAGCGTATTCACCAAGCGAGTGACCAGCAAAGGCGGCATCCGGAGTGATAAGGCCTCGCTGCTTCATGTCACGGAAAGCACTGAGCTCGACAAGCACAAGGGCGATCTGAGCGAACTGAGTGGCAAAGAGCAGACCCTTGGGCGACTGGAAGGTGTAGCTCTGGCTCGAAGCAGTGATCTCGGGGAAGAGGGGAAGGGTCACGGTGTTGCCGTCAGCATCAGTCGACTCATAGGTCATCGACATGTAACGCTCGCGAATGGTGTGACCGCGAACACCACCGAAGTGGATGGTCTTGGTGAGAGGGTTCTGGTTGATGATCTCGAGGATGCTGAAGCCCATGGTGCTTCGCAAGTGACCATCGGCCTCGTCCCAGAGCTGCTTGGCGGTAGGACTCGAGTTGTAGAGATCCATACCCATGCCCTGCTCCTGCGAACCCTGACCGGTGAAGACGTAGACAGTGGCGGGCTGCTTGACCTCAGCCTGGCCGTCGATGACCTTCTCGCCGTTCTGGTTGAAGGTCTCGACCTTGACGACCTTGTTACCGTCGCGCATGGCAATGTGGCGCAGCTTGACGGTGAGCTCGTCACCAGGCAAGACCATGCCGACAAAGTTGGCCTCGAAGGAGAGGCAGCGGTCGGGGTAGCCCTCGGCGGCAACGACCTCGACGAACTTGCGCGAAGCGGCGCTCGAGAAGAGACCGTGAGTGATGGTGCCAGGAAGCGAGGCGAAGGAAGAGAAGTAGGGGTTGATGTGGATGGGGTTGAAGTCACCAGAAACGTTCGAGTAAGGCTCGTTGGTAGCAGGAGCCACGAAAGTGGTGGGAACATCCTTCTCGCCAAGGGTGTAGCCAGTTTCGAGAGGAGCAACACCACCCGTGGAGGCACCACCGTTACGCTTGATGTACTCGATGACGGGGTTGCCGTAGCTGACGGCATCGGCAGTGTACTCGATCTCACCGACCTTGATCAAGTCGTCCTTGTAGTCGCGAACGTAAGCACCACCAGTGACGTCGACATCCGAGTACGAGGTGCTGTCCTTGTATCTGAGCAAGCTCTCGATCTTGAAGTGAAGAACGGCGCCGGGAGTGAGGGGCTGAGGAGCGACCCAGTCGAACCACTCCTTGGCGAGCAAGACGGTGGCATCAGCCTTGGACTTGATCTCGAGGGTGAACTCGTTCTGCGAGGTCTCAAAGCAGGTGTTGAAGTCGGTGAAGCGACCGCGGAAGAAGAAGCTCGAGACGACCGAGATGGCGGGCACAAATTCGCCGTTGGCGTCCTTGCGGAGGACAGTGCCGGTGACACTGACCGACTTGCCAGTGTCCGAGATCTTGATGCTGCTGGCGTGAGCGGTGGCAGTGCAGACATCGCCAGCTCGCAAGGGACGAGCGTCGTCGACGACCTTGAACGAGTTGCTCAAGTGAACAAGGCTGAGCAAGTCAGCATCGCAGCTGGCCATGAGCGCCTGCATGATGGCTTCCCAACCGGCAACGATGGCAAAGTCCATAGGAGCCTGACCCTTGGTGAAGACCTCACCACGGTTCTCGACGATGCGGCAGAAGTTGCGGATGGCGGTCTCGTCGAGCGACTTGACAGGGCTCTTGAATTCCTTGGCAGCGGCGAGCTGAGCAGAAGCAGGCATGTCGGCGTGGAACCAGAGCTGCCAGTAGAACTGCTTGATGCGGTCGTTGCGGCCGTCCATGACCTCGTGAATCGAGGCGAAAGGCTGGTCAGGGCGGTAGGTGAAGTAGAAATGGAGAGGAACCGACTCGCCGAGACGCTCTTCGAAGAGAGTGACCTGGATCTGAGCCGAGTCAGGCGACTTGGTGATCTCGAGAGCCTTGAAGGCGTCGTCGTGACGGCCAAAGGAGCGCGCAGCACCGAACAAAGTGAGGCTGATGGGCTCGCCATCGGCAGCATAGGCGATCTTGGCGGTCTGGTTCTTGCGAGGAGCCAGCATACGGAGCATCGGGTTGTCGGTGTAGTTCTTGCCCTGGACCACACTGACGTTGCGCAAGAGGGCACGGAGCCAGCTGGTGCGCGAAGTGGCGAGAACCTCGAGCCACTCCTTGGTCTCGGGCACCTGCTTGCCGAGCTTGAGGGTCTTGACGTTGCCAGAGACGGAAGCCTCGACACCAGCGCGAGCGTAGAAGTCGGCCTCCTCAATGGCAAGAGGGTCGCTCGAGACGTAGTCGGCGTAAGGAACCTTGCTCTCGTCGTTGTCGTAGTACTTGGCGAGGATTTTGGAGACAAGAGCGGTCTCGATTTCACCGAGCATCTCACCGGCGGGAACGTTGGCCTTGGTGCAGTGCTGAACAGCGACAGAACCCTGAAGAATGATAACCTTCTGAGCATCCTGGCCGACGACGGCGTCGAGGTCCTCAGACTGCCAGAGCGAGTCCTTCTTGAAGAGGGTCTGGAAGTTGTCGCCGAGCTCGGGAATGAAGGGAACAGGCTTCTGACCGCGGCGCTGGCAGATGGTGAGGAAGTAGCCAACATCTTCAGCAGCGAGGCGGATCTCCTTGGCGCCGATGTACTCAGCGAAGAAGGTGTCGACAAATGCAGAAGGCTCCTTGTCGAGAACGGAGTAACTCTGGAGAAGCGATTCCTTCTTGCCAGCGGTCTCGATGCCTGCGAAGCGCTCCTCGACACGACGGCACCAGTCACCGAAGAGCTTCTTGAGCGAAGGGTCGATCCATCGGTTCTGGTGGCTGACGAAGAGAAGCTGAAGCATACGGCGAGTCACCTCCTCGTAGGTCATGTCGGCGACGTTCATGAGCGCAGTGCCGTCAAGCTTGGCCGGGAACCAGGGCTTCTGGAAGTCCTTGTTGAGACGCTCAATGAGCCAGCTCTTCTTCTCGGAGAGCCAGACACGCTGCTTCTCACGAGGAAGCGAGAAGAGCTGGTCGTCGAGCTGACGCCACAAGGCGGCGGCACGGTTGTGGACGTAGCTGATACTCTCGCCGAGCTCGGAGTTGCAGGTGATGGTACCACCAGCGCCCTTGCCGTAGGTGTCTTGCCACTTGTCGTCACCACAACCAGGAGTGTCGACGAGGAGCTGCTTGACGGCATCGGCGGTAGCAGCCTCCTTAGCGACGAGCATCCACGAGGCGAAGAGGAAGGCCGAGAAGGGCATGGGAGCGTAGCCGAGCTTGACCGACCACTCACCGGTAAGGTAAGGCCAGACACCTTCGGCGTCACCGAAGCCGGAACCACCGACGAGGATGAGATTCTTCTGCTTGCGAAGGCTGGCGTATGTCTGAAGGATGGGCTGGTGAAAGTCCTCGGTCGAGTGGTGTCCACCGGCACGACCACCGGTCCACTGGCAGATGATCTTGAAGTCAGGGTTGGCGGCGGCGATGGCAGCAACGGCACGAAGACCGTCAGCGGTACCGGGCTTGAAGCCGACATACTCGATACCCGCAGCTTTGAGGCCGTCGATGATGTCCTTGGCCTTCTCGACGGAAGGGATACCAGCGGCGACAGTGAAACCCTTGAGAGGGAAGCCCTCGCGACGCATCTGACCCCAGAGAGTGTACTGCCAGCCGAATCGTCGCTGGTCGATGAAAAGACCGTTGAGGTCAAGACCGTTACCAGGCTCGAGCTGAGCAAGGATCTCGTTGACACGCTTGCGGAGACCAGCCTCGCTGTGGAGACCACCACCAGCCAACTCGATCACGTAACCGGCGTTGAGAACGGCAGCGTTGATGTTGGCGCTGACAGTAGTAGGCGTCATACCTCCGACCATCAAGATGCCACGACCAGTGGTGCGCGAGAAGGGCGTGTCGATCTTGATGCCGTTCTTGGTCCTGACGAGGCGAGGCGACCAGACATCTTCCCATCGCTCCTCGAACTTGACCGAGGTGGCGCTGTAGAGCTCGGTGCTGCGGGCGTGAGTGCCGCTGGGGACAACAATGCGAACACCACGTCCCTCGAGGATACGGGCCGAGAGACCACCAATACCAGAGAGTCCACCGGTACCAAAGTCGATGAGGTGAGTGGCAGTCTTGGGAAGATCCGAGGCCTTGGACCAGTAGATGTGCTTGATGAAGATCTGGTCGGCGATGCTCTTGAGGATATCCTCAGAGCGGTAGCTGGCGACGTCGGAGCCGTCCTCTGTGTTCTTGACAGCAACCTTGAGCTCGGAAGCCTCCCAGACGGTGGTGCGACCGGCGTAGTCCTCCTGGAGCATCTTCTCGGTGGCACCTACAAGGTAGCTCGAGTGGTAAGGAACGCCAACGGGCAAGAAGTTCATGCGGAAGACGGCCTTGCGCTTGCTGAAGGGGACCTTGCCTTGGTCAGCGCCGGTATCGGCACGAACAGCACGAAGGCTGCCAACGAGACCGACGAGAGCCTTAGGGAAGCCGGTAACGATGAAGCTGCGAGGACCGTTGAAGAGCGAGATCGAGACGGCCTGAGACTCGGGAAGGTGCGAGTTGGTCTTCTGGATGTGCTTCTCGAGAGCGGCCTGCTCGAGACCCGAGACGGAAAGCATTGGCGTGGGCTCACCTTCACCGCCATCGATGGTGTCCTTGATAAGGGCAGGGTCGATGGCAAGGGTAGGGAAGAACTCCTGACCACGCTTGCCGATGTGGAAGAGGAGCTCAACTGCCTTTGCGACGTTAGCGTTGAATGACTCGAGGCTGTCGGAAGCCGAAAGAACAACAGCCGAGATGATACCCTGCGAGTGACCGGTGGCGCTCTTGATCTGCGAACGGAACTCGGACGGGGTGAGACCGGAAGCACGGATGCTGACGAGGAACTGGGTAATCTGGGTCAAGCCGATGAGGGGCAAGCTGAGAGGAACGCTGGCCAAGTAGGAGACAGCAGGCTCAGGAGCGGAACCAGTCAACCACCCGAGGACGTTGAGACCGTGGGTGTAGTAGCTGGCGAAGCCCTGCTTGACAGCATCCTGGTGAAGCTGGTCCAAGACAGGCTGAACCGACTCGAGAAGAGGTTGGACGAGAGGGCGGTAAGTGTCGAAGAGAGTCTGAAGCTCCTTGAAGTAAGCCTGTCAATGATGAAAAAGCAAGATTTGGATCAGTATGTTACTCGAGGCTATCGATACCATTACTTTCTCTCCAGCAAAACCGTCTAGCTTGTTGCTGTTGCTGTTGCTGGTGCTGCAGGGTCGCGTCCAACTTGGCTCTAAGCGAGATTCTTCTGGTCTCTTTTGTTTCGGAAATCGCGCGTCACCTTTCTCTCCACGTTGACCGAAACGGTGATTTTCGCCGACCGATGCTTCGAAATTTTGGGAAAAAAAGACATGCGCAAGGCACAAAGCGACAAGCGAGCGGGCTATCTTCGGCAACAGCATCACTCTGTGTTGAATTGCGCTCTGCTGCCATGTCTGCTGACCCGTGACGTTATTTCCTCCACGCGATCTAAAGATCTGAAGCAATTTCAACACGACGAAGGAAAAGTTGAAACCCAAGAGTCAAGCTCGAGCCAGTGCTTCCACAGCAATGTAGCACGGCGCAAGTGCTATCGTCTCGCTAGCTGCCGGTAGCACAGTAACAAGCATGATCGGAGGAGTCGGAAGCTGAGAAAAAGAGAGAGAATAGTACTTACCTCGTTGTTGCCTTGACCACCAAAGACGGCGTGAACCTCTGCCTTGTTGTCGGCAGAGAGCGAGAAGAGCTTGGGGGTAACGAGCGTAGGCTTGGCCTTACCAGCGGACTCGAGCTGGACATAAGCCTCAAAGTAGCTTCGAAGAACGGAGGTGCGAAGATCGGTGTCGATAGCAGCGACCAAGTCGTGGACGCTGCCGAATTCAGCGAGGAACTCCTCGTGGAAGTGAGCCCAAGCGTGGTGAAGAAGATTGAGCTCGTGGCTCGAGGTCTTGACGGAAGCACGCGATGCAAGGAAGCCGAGGAACTTGGCAGCAAGGTTGATCTTTGCCTCGTTGGCGGCCTTGTCAGCAGCCCCAGCAACTTCCTGCTCCTCCTGAACCTCGAGAGCGTCGGTAGCCTCGGGCGAAGCAGCGAGCGAGCGCTGGAACTCCTCACGAAGAACGTCAGCAACGATCCAGGCATCGAAAGGCTGCGAAGGAACAGGGATCTGAACCTCGAGACCGGAGGTGGAAGCGATGGTCAAAGCTCGGAGAAGCGAGCCGTTGCCATTGCCGTTGCCGCTGCTCTGGCTGCTAGCGGTCGAGAGCTCGACGTACGAGTCGTCCGAAGGGGCGTTCTTGATGCTCGACATGGTGTCTTAGATGTAGCAAGTGGAAGGAAATGTGCGAAAAGAGAGATCTGATAGGTTACAGATGACAAGCTGTTCGTCAGGCAGCAGGCAATCTGGATTCGGATTCGTAAAGGTGAAGATGGAGCAACGAGAAGTGGAAAGAAGCTCGCGTCTGATGTTGCCTTAGCTAGGATTTCGTTGAGTGGAAAGCTAAGAATGCGATGATGCAAGTCGAGCTCGAGGTTCCAATCGTCAGGTGGAAGCGGTCAAGCAAGCTGATGATGCAAATTGATGGAGGAAGAGAAGATAGAAGTAGCTAATGCCGTCGTCACTCGGTATCAGCAATACGAAAGATGAAGCAGAGCGTTGCGAATAGCGCTGCGGTCGGAAAGAAGGGATATGATGTGGGTGTGAGAGAAAGAGGTGATGATGGTGGAGTGGCAAGAACGGATAAGTGATAGCGATACCTTCAAGTTGCTGCGCAGCGTCCAAGTGAAGCTCTTGGACAGGCAAAGTGATCTGGAAGAGCTCTCGAGGAGTGTTCCTTCTGAAGGTGTTGGTTTGAGTGTCAAGATTGAGCCCCAACAAGCGCAGCGGTCGGAACGCATTGACTTTTTTTTTCTAGCTCTGCGTCTGTCTCTCGCTTGGCCCCGCAACAAAAGACGTCGGCCAAAAAATTCCACTTGGCCAAGTTAGAATTTATTTTAAAAACGTAAAAGTTTCCAACACCACACCGCAGCTTTGAGAAAGGGTTCAGTCGGAATTCATCATTGGAGAAAGGAAACTGTCGCAAAGTAGCTCATCCTAATCCTAATCAGCAGCCACACACACACCCTTTCGGTTGAGGTGGCCGATAAGGCTTACAGCACCTGCTTAGTACAGCAGCCTGAACACCACTGCTGAGACGAGGTCTCGCTGTTTGCCGGAAGCTGAAGCACAAGGGAGACAATAATGGACCACGCCAACACAAGAGCTGGAACAGATCAAAGGGTTCTCTCAGCAAAGCTAATGTCGGCAGCCCTCCGACAAGACGATGACAAGTATTTCGCAGATGTACATCTGACTGTCCGGCTACTTCCTCACTCACAACACTCGACATTGTCAAGCTGGAAGCTGTCAAAGATGTTGCATGTCGAATGGCGTTATCGGTGTCGATATCAGCCATTGATTCCGTTCTTGTCTTGCCGCTCTACCATCGGCACAGACCACCATTCGCCTTGACAGACCTGCCAAAGTGCTCGTCGACTTCCTCGATTAGCTCACTGCGTTGCATGTTATCGCAACTTCATGAGCTCTTCGAGACCTTCAAGCTGGCATCTGTATTCGAGCATCATCTGTCATTGAGTGCGCACGGATATGTGACTTTCCTTTCCTTTCCCTTTTGACCTTTTTCCGGCATCGATAGCGGCGACAACCTTTTTTGCTTAAATTTCCCTCCACACCGACCGTTCTCTGTCGCTTCGTCACAGCCGAGCCTCTCTCCTTCTGCCTTCGTTCCCCACTTCGAACTCGTTAACCTTTTGTCTGAGTCCACGCGGAAAAGATGCGTCGATTTTGAGCGAGACGAGGCGCAGAAAGGCTTCCAGTCTCTGTCCGAGATTCAGCCGGCCAAGATTGACGCACTCTGCACCCGAGCACCGGCGTTCTTCTTGCTCTAGTCGACGCATGAGGATGATATGCTTGCTTTGACCAAACCCAGGCATCGACATCACTGTGGTCGACAGAGGTGATCCAGAGGTCATGTCTCGTCTAGCGGCCGTCGCACTTTGAGCTAGAGCTTACACAGCGAACTAGCTGCTTCGATAAGAAACGAACATAGCACTCGAGCATCGACACTCTTCGAGCAGAGACGATGAGCTGAATACGGAGAAACCGTTGCCGGGGAAGATCGGTTAAAGCCCAAGTACGCTCCTTTCTTCTTGCACCAACGTCAACGTTGGCTCTACCCTTCGATCAGTGCGCCACACAAACGCCTGCTTGTTGTTCGATTCCCTCCATCTCCGTCATCTTCAGTCGACAATCACATCGTGATCATGACAGCTGGTCTCAATATTCTATAGCACCCACATTCCGTCGATAAGTTTTGATTTTTATCTTCGTGAATGACGGTGTACCAGATAGAGCGGTGTCGAGGATGTAGTCTTCTCTTTGGTGATGGTTTCTAAATGTTGACACTTCAGGGTCCAGCTCGTCGGAGGTGTCGTTCGATCCACTTAACCGAAGTCACAATTTTAAGCTTTGAGCAACGAGAGGCAGTCAAGCTTTAGCGGCTTTAACGCTCAAAATGCACAAATTCCAAGAAGGTCCTTTTGCGCTCTTCTACCGCCCAAGCAGCCTCTGGCGTAGCGATTCTTGTTGGATTTAGAAAAGAGGCTGCTGCCTGGAATCACACAATTTTGCCCCAAAAGTCTCGGTGGACCCTTTCTTTTCTTTTTTGTCTTTTGCCTCCTCCCAGCAGCAGCAGAGTGAGACAGAGTCTCACTCTGCTACCTCTCTGGCTCTGAATTCCCAAAGTTTCGACTCGTCTTGCTCTCTTCTAGCTTTGGACGAGGAAGACGCCCAGAGAAGCAAGCGGATCTAGCCATCATCCGATCTGACGACCCTCGACCCTCGTTTCTCCGAGAGTGAGCGCATCCTCTGCTTGCGGCGAACTTCTCTGGTGCATGAGTATGGCTCAGCCACGTTCAGTCAGTTCTATCGATATCGGGTGCGAAGTGTTATCGGTTACACTGACTACTGTGAGACACGTGCTCTGCCGTCGACGATGACCTCGGATACGATCTCGGGCGATGAGAAGGTATCGGCGATCTTGGGCTCCTTTTTCGCGCTGCCTGTCATGACAGACGCGGTCTAACACGCTTATTTTTTGTCCATCGAGTAAGCATTTGAACGAATCGGAACCGGCGTTTGGTGTGGAATCAGGGTGTTCGCGAAGAAAGTGTTTTTTTCGAGCAGCAACCTTACCGGAAAGTCCCTTTCAGCTCCATTCGGCTTCGGAGGTGTTTCCACTCTCACTCATTCTCATCATTCTCACCTCTTTCTACTTTGCTTGCCCATCATTTGATACACTGCTCAACCTCTCGCATCGATGGAACATTTAACTCAAATCTGAAAACAAACTCATTAGGCCCTCGACTCGGCATTACGTAGCACGGAAAGCTCGACAACTGTTCTTTTCAAGACACGACTCAGCAGGAAGATCACATTGACAGACAATCTCTACGTGCATCTCTGTACCACTCACACTTAAGTTTTGACGCAACGCTTGCCCATCATGCAAGCTACCGGCGCTCTTAGAGTTGCCGCGCGGCATAGCCATACCTCGGTCGCCAGAAGATCGGCTGTCGCCGCCACAAGATCTTCTCTTGCAGCCAGCACAAATGTTGCATCACGGACGCATTCTGCCTTATCTTCCCATACCTCGTCGCCAGCATTGAGACGGCAGCAATTCCTCTTCAGCGCTGTGCGCATGCTACACCAATCACATTACTTGCTGCAAGCACAAAAGCCAACACAACAACCACCGTCAACACCAGCAACAGCACCAATCTCCTCCTCAACCACCTCATCCAAGACACAGACACAACTTGCAACAAAAGATGCATCATCAGCCGAAGTCAGCGCCGATTCCAAGCCCAACAAGACACTCACCGAACGAGCAAAGGAACTATGGGCAACCGCCAAATACCTGTTCAAATTCTACTTCAACGGAGTCAAGCAGATCTGGGCGAACCGCAAACGAGTTCAGGAAGTCAAAGCTCGAGTAGCATCTGGAGGAGCACCTTTGACACGCGAAGAGTCGCAGTTGATACATGTTCATAATGCGGATATGCGCAAGCTGCCTCTCTTCCTCTTTATTCTGTTGATTCTGGAAGAAGCGTTGCCGTTGGTGGTGATCTGGGCACCGAGCTTGTTGCCTTCGACATGTATCTTGCCGAACCAGTTGACAAAGATAAGGATGGGAGAAGAGGTGAAGCGCGCAGAAGCGTTCCAGCAGCTCAAGCAGTCGGAAGGTCTCAAGGATTTGCTACCTGTGGTCAAAATCTCGAAACAAGGAACAAGATTGACGGAAGCACATCGCGAGCAGACGGGTCAGGACGTGTTAAAGTTGCTTTCAAGTGAGGATCTGACGAAACTGGCCAAGATGTTCTCATTGTCGACATGGGGTGGATCTGCAATGATTCGAAGACGACTAGACTCGCATATCAGCTACTTGCGCAAGGACGATGCACTCATGTGTGTAGATGGAGGCTTCGGTGCGATTCCACAGCATGTTGATGCGTTGGCAAAAGCATGTGGCGAGCGTGGTTTGCGTTGCTCGGGGATCGAGCATCGAGACATGTTCGAGTCGTTGCGTACATGGTTGCGCCACACAACAAGGAATCCAGACACAAAATCTTTATCGGATCAGTCAGTAGCATTGTTGCCCTTGCAAATGTACAACCCATCCGAGTTGCAGGAGGTGAAAAGCTCGCTCGAGGCAGAAAGCGCAAGAGGCTTGATCGACAAGACCAAGGATGTTCTTCGGGAGGTGGTAGAGGAGGAGAAGAAGGTCTTGAATCGCGATGAACACGCCAAGCAGGAGATCGAGCGCAAGCAGCAACAGCAGAAGCAGAAACAGTGAAGCAGCAAGCATTATATCCAATCATGCATATCCACATGCGAAGCCGACGGACTGGCTCAATTACACCACACCTCTCATTACTCAATTTGCACATCTAGACTCCAGCTTCCAGGTCTCATCTCTGTACAATCCTCATGCAGTCAGGCTAATAGACATTCATCCAGCAGCTTCGCCTTTGTTTCCCAACACTTACGTGCTCAACATCCTGGAAAAGGAATCATGACTACTACTTGATTGTACGAATAGCTGAGTACAAACGACAGACTGGAATTGACCAGAGAGGTGTAGAAAGACGGAAGCGCAAGAAAGGAGGGAACTGAGCCACTGAGTGAAAGAAGACGACGTGAACGAGACTACGAGAACATGCTGAAGAGACCAAGTAATACAAATGCGGGTTACGCGTGGCGTCGAAACTGAGAAGGTATGCTGAGAAAGATGTCGAGAAGACGATGATGCTGATCGAACGAGACAGATGTAGTGTCCAGTGTGAGGCGGTATGACTGTCTTCACATTTCCATATCACCCATCGGTTCATGATCCGAAAAGCTGCCGACATCCGACATCTCATCCTCTTCATCCTCGTCCTCGTCTTCTTCTTCACCAGCGGCATTGGCTGCCTCTTTTGTGGCAAAGCGCTGAACATAGTCCTTGACCCTGGCTTCGTAGGTCTTAGGTTCTCGCATGAGCAGTGCCGCTGCCTCGCCGTTGAGAGGATCGGTGGGATTTGGGTAGCGCAAGAGCTGTGGAAGGAAGACCTCAAAAATGTTGATGCAGTCGAACATGGGAGACCATGTCTGGTTGATGACGTCGAGGCAGACGGAGCCAGAAAGCTCGTCGATGTTGGGATGGAAGATCTTGTTCATGAAGCCGATCGAAGGCGACTTGTAAGGGTATTGATCTGGAAGCTCGACGTGAATCTTCCATACGCCACCTGCAAATGGGGCTGGAGTCGGGGAAGAAAAGAAGAGAAAGCAGCATTACTTCGGTCAGACAACGGGCTCTTTCTCTAGGCATCCACAAACAGGCGGATGTAGAGCTGTTTTCCTACTCACTCTCTGCTGGGCCGTGGAACCGAACATAGAACTCTTGCATGCTGTCATTGATCAGAGTGATCTCATAGTCCGACATGAGACTGGATCGACGGGTAGAAAATCAAACGATGGAGGGGGTTCGCGTCAATATTCAATCAAGCACATGACAGAGGGCCGCTTGCAAAGAAGATCTGAGCACTCACAGCTTCATGACATCTGTCTCGATACGTCGTTTTGGGGACGTCATCTTTGCGTTGAGTTGGAAGCCCTAGACCTGAATCGAGGATCGAAGATGACTTTTGAGGCTGAGTATCAATCGTAGTTGAAGCTGTTCGCTATGCTCAGCTGCGGCCGTATGCGCGGAGATAAGCTTGATGAGGGCGTGGTTTGGCTTTGTAGCGATGGGTAGGACTATTGTGTTTGATTGGCAAGCGTCTGCTCGTATAGTAGGATAGTTGTCGCGAAATGGTTGGACGATGGAGAGAAAGCAAGGGGGAGGTGGATGTGCTGTGCTTGGTGGGGCTGAAAGCTAAAGAAAGGGTCAAGGGGTTGGCCAGAGCGGGGCTTAGGATTGCAGTGTGATTGTGGTTGCAGGAGCGAGTCAAGTCAATCAGGGTCTCGTCCGATCCAGACCTCGGCTGCTCTCAGTCAAGTCACACACACACACATTCACAGTCACACGTCGAAATTGCAGCTCAGATAACGAAAGCTTTTACCGGTCATTTGACCGGTCCTTTGACACTTTCACTTCACCAAAAAAGCATTCAGCCTGAGGATAGAAAGATCATGTCATGCGAGCACGTCTAATGTCACCCTCTCGACAAAGCGTCTGACAAGTGTGAGAGTGTTGCTTGAAATCACGCCTTAAACGGTAACTAGCTGAAATGCTTCTCCGCACGCTGTGATAATCGGATAAGTTAGCGCTGCACAGTGACAACGACTCGCGGAGCTCCCGAGACGCAGCCAACGCCCGCTAAAAATCAGAACCAAATTTGGATTTGGCTGAAAGGGTCCGCTTTCTCACCATGGAGGTGTCCGTTTTCCTTTTGCTGGAGGGATTCCAACAAGGTCGAGGTCATCACATGTACTGAGATACCGAGCAGAAGTCCACCCGAGCTGGTGAGGCTGGTCCAGGGTGTTTTCAGGACATACCTCGTTGCTACCTTGTCGGTATGTGAGTCTGGTCAACGGATTCATGCATGGCATGGTGCTTGCCGGACTGCCACTTGAAGTGGAGGTGTTGGGCCCTGTGTTATCGCACGAGTGACAGTCTCGTCACGTGAGCTCCACTCACCGCGGAGCGGAAGGTCCATCTGACATCTGAACACCTTCTTCGATGCTATCTTCATACGCAACCTTCCAACCGGTACATCCTCTCTATTGACAGCAACAGCACCACAGCAGCGAGCGGAATAGCGGAGAGCAGATCGGAAACAATAGAACTCTCGGCATTGCAACATTGAACCCCAAATCTTTGTCAAGGAGCTCGAACAAAATGGCAATCATGGACGCACAGGACATCGTGTCCAATATCGCCTTCACAACATCAGGGTCTCTGGTGGATTGTGTCGACAAGAAGATGCTTGTTGTGCTCAGAGACGGAAAGAAGCTCATCGGCGTTCTTCGATCTTATGATCAGTTCGGTAGGTAGCAAATCAAAGACTGGGATGCAGTTTTGCAACATCTCAACATAAATGGCCCTTGCTAACAAGCTTAGCTTGAACACTCACTCGCTGCATTCGCGCATAACAGCCAATCTCGTTTTGCAAGACACGGTCGAGAGGGTTTTTGTCGGGAACCGATATGGCGACATTGCACGAGGCGTCTTCCTCGTACGAGGTGAGAATGTTGTGCTCATGGGCGAAATCGTAAGTACAGAGCCGCACCTCTGGGCCAACAAAGCCCTCTTTCACATTGCTCTGACTGACAGTAATCTCGCATCTATGCCTGGCATATAACTCTCTTCCTGTCTAATCATTACATCGACAATCTCTGCAGGACTTGGACGCCGAAGACGAGGTACCACCTTCCATCGCTGCGCCATTGCCGCCATCAGCACTCCCTCAACTTTTGGCAGCCAAAGAGGCCGAAGCAGAATCCAAAGCAAAGAGCGAAACAAAGAAGGCCGACATCCTCCGCATAGCAAGAGGCTTCTGTGCCGACAAGAGCGGAGATGGCGATATGTACTAGACGCGCAACTGCAAGATACCACTCCATCGCATTTGATTCTAGGACCCTCTGCACATTCACACTCACTCTCTTTGTCACCTTGGCCTTCCTCAATTTCAACTGTACATTACACAATGTGAGGCACACTCAGCAGCTTGCAATCGCGCCTCTGTACGAGAGTTGTTACAGGATCAGACTGGATCCACAGACCACGGCATAAAGCGGACAGTTCGGACTACCACAGTCAATCATAGATAGGCTCTTGTATGGTCTATTGCGGCCACACGGTTTGACTTGCTCGATTGCAAAAGAATACCTAGCTGGAGAGGGACAATTAGTTGTCGGCCATGATCATGTTGTAAGCGATGGGCTTGTACTCGGTAGCGAGCTCCTTCTCGTGGAACCAGAGCCCGATCTCCTTGGTAGCAGACTCGAACGAGTCCGAGGCGTGGATGATGTTACGGCCAACCGAGATACAGTAGTCACCACGGATCGAACCGGGAGCGGCGTCCTGTGGGTTGGTAGCACCCACAAGGCGGCGACCCTGGCGAATGACGTCCTTGCCCTCCCAAACCATGGCAATGACAGGAGTGCCGTTAGTGATGTAGGCGACGAGACCGGGGTAGAAAGGCTTCTTGGCAAGGTCGATGTAGTGCTCCTTGGCGAGTTCTTGACTGGGAACGACCGACTTGATTCCACGAAGGACGTAGCCGCGCTTCTCGAAGCGGGTGATGATCTCTCCGACGATCTGGCGAGAAGTACCGTCAGGCTTGATCATGACGTAGGAGCGCTCAGTGGCGGTTCCTGCCTCACCGGCGATGGTCTTGGGTCCCTCGAGGAAGACAGAGGGAGCGGCGAAGGCCGAGTAGGTGACAGCGCCAGCAGCGAGGGCAGCAGCGCCCATGTAGCGACGAGCCGAGGCGTTGCCAGCGGTGCTAGCAGCCTGTGTCGAGAAAGCACGCTTGGAAGCGGCACGGAAAGCGGGGATGGCGGAGCGAGCGAACATTTTGACGGCTGTGAATTGGTGAGATGATGGTGTGGTGGGAAAGAAAGAGCTAAATCTTCTTGAACACTTCTTCTCGGGACGATGATCGTAGGGCCTTTTTTCGCTTCTGCACTGACCATCACGATTTTCAGTCCTTTTTTTTTTGTTTACTTTTACCTTTTTGGCCGAATTTTGAGATTTTTCCTGAAGCGCTTTCTTCCAACTTAGATTTTCGACACGGCATTGCTCTTCACACCATCAGCATCGGCATCATGGAAGCGGACCAACTCTTCCTTGGCGCTCAAGGCGGCGACGCTGGTGACGTCTCTATGGAGCCGCCCACCTCGTCACAGCCCGGAGCTGGATCCACTTTACCGACCTCAGCCACATCCGACCTACCACCTGACTCAGAGCTCGTCGCATCGCTCCCGGTCTATCTCAGCAAGTCGCTTCTCAGCGGCTCATCTCTCCACGTCTTCCAATATCCGATCTACCCACGCGATCGGCCACTCCCTATACCCTACTCCGCAGCTGCGCGAGGACTCAAAGTGTCGAGTCGATGGCGTCCACGAGCCAACCGAGTTGAAGTGGAGCTTCCTTTGGACGTTCGAGAAGAAGTTTACAACACGGATCGAGGTGTCGAGTTTGGTGCTGGTGCTGACGTACTTGCACAGAAGCAGGCTCGTGCCGATGCAGCTCACGGAGGTGCTAGCTCGAGTGAAACTGCGGCTTCAAGCAGCAGATCGCGTGTCAAGAAGGAAAAGGAGGAGGAGGCGCAAGTTAACAAAGGACCCAAGAAGCTCGAAAAGATCAAGCTGGAGAGCACACAGGTGCCCAACGCTACCGAATACATGGTCGGTGTGATCCGGGATCAAGCACTTCACCTTACGCGTCTCGAGTCGATCGTACAGCTTCGACCTTCAATGAATTATTTGGATGCTATTGACGAAGCACGAGAGGCAGAGAAACGTCGAGATCGTGCTGCGGCCGCAGGCGAGATTGATTCCGACGAGGAAGACGAAAACGAGCTGATCGAGATGGAAGCTCCAGGTGAAGGGTCTGCTCGGTCCAAGAAGAAAGAGGTCAAGAAACCTACAGCACAGACGCTCAGTGTTGCGCTTCGGACGGATCCCAACGCAAAGAAGGGCGGCGGTATGGGTATGGGCGGAGGCTCGAACAGCGAAGCACGCGATCTTCTTATGGCAGCGCAGAGAGAGGCGGATGCTGAGCGATGGATCGATCTGGAGTGGAGGGACGAGCGTTCACATGAGGCTCAGCAGATCTTTGACGCACAGCTGTTTGCTGAAAGCAAGACGCCGTTGGTGTGCAAGACAAAGCCCAGAGAATACCTGCTTCACGCACACCACTGATGACCAGTAAGCCGAAACGATTCCTTCAGACCCAGCAGACCTGCATCTTGTATTTGTATCCTTGCATCAAACCTAATTATTACAGTTCCTCATTACCGTTCACCTTCTCTGTTGGAGCATGATTGATAGAATTGCTTTGAGATATCATTATTGCAAAGGAAGGAGAACCTTGGCATCGGGTGGAATGTGTGCGGGTATACAGAGATCGAGTATCGAGGGCATCGTGGTGTTCAAGATCGATCCGGACTCCGACTTGCAGAATCAGAATTGCAGTAGGACAAAAACTCCTCCAGATTGTCAATAGGCCTTGCAGTCATGACTTCGCCAATTGGGGATGATATTGGCTCATCCGACCAAGTTGTGAGCACAATTGTTTCGTCCGATGCTGCATGCTCGATCGATTGAAGACCGGGCCACTGCTTGCCACTGCTGAATTGTGTGTAGTCGAGCAGCGATGTAGCTTCCGTGACGGCGAAATCGCCATCTCGTACGGGGTCGAACTCGTCGTCGTCATTGCCTTCGAAGAACTCATCAAGATCTAGATGGAGATTAAGACGGGCATTTTGGACATTGTACCGTATCGGCGAGTCATCAGTGGATTTGGCGCCTAGGCAATTGAGGAACTTCTGCAAATTGAGCTGGGATACCCGAACCGGATGTAGGCCGTGATTCTCCCAACGGCTTTCAGTTGTGACATCTGAAGAGATCGAGCTCGACTGGATATTACTATCCGCACTTGGATCGGCCATGGCTGATAGGGAGGATAAGAGCCAGATAGCTGTGAGAAGAGCTCGAGTGAGCATGCTTGATTCGTGCAATGGGTATAGCAGGACGCTCAGAAGACGAACCGGCGGCGTGTTCGAAGTTGAGGCTGAGCTGCAATCTGAGTGTTTCAGTTTCCCGAGTCATCCAATTTTAATTTGTAGGTCTAACAAACTGGTAGATTTGGTTCCGGTTTCACGCTGCATCTTTCAGCAAAGTGGAGTAAAGAAGCGCCAAAATGGCTGGATCAAGCGCTTGAGCCTTCTGCGGGGCAAAAGCAGGCAAATGTAACGCCTCAAAGTCTTCTTCTTCCTCGTCACCCTCGCTACCATCATCGAAGCATCGCCATACCGGGCCTCATTCTCGCTTGGGACCACCCCTGTCTCACAGGCATCATCATGGACGACGCATCGGCGTCGCCGACGTCCGGCAAGGGTCGGACGTCACTCTTCAGCAACTCGCTTCACCCTTCTTCGTCACCGAAACCTGGAAGGCGATTCTCATCATCATCCTCAACGCATTCCACCTCACCTCCTTCCGAAATGTCGTCCTCGCGAAGCGGTGGAGGACTTTTCCAGCAGACGTCAATGGCGCTGCAATCGTTCGCCATAGAGTCGGTACTGGCGGCTTCTGCTGCACCACCGAGGCTACCAGTCGCTCAAAATAAGGAGCCTCTCTCGCTACCGACAACGACCAAGAACTTCCGAGGGTTCGTGCAAAAGTCAGGTCCCATGTTCTGGTTCCAAGATGGGGTCGAGGCAACACTGATGTGGCAAGACACAAGCTGGACACTCATGTGGATGGGAATCTGGGCAGTGGTATCCATCTACCCTTGGCTCTTGCTTTTGGCGCCGAGTACGATTCTTTCAGTGATTTTGGTCATGACACATCGTGCACGCTATCAGGACACAATGACGCCCAATATTGCCCGGATGGAAGTTCCCAAATCTCCAGCGTCGAAGGCTCGTGCTGCTGACAAAATTGTACCCACAGCATCCCCTGCGGAGGTCTTGGCTTACGCAACTACCTTTCCCACCAGCACTGGCGAAGGCGTCGTCCAGCCTCCGCTCGTTCCCAACCCACCCCATGAAGGCACAGTCAAATACTACGAGAATCTTCGAGATATTCAAAACATGATGCGAATGATCATTGACGGTTACGATCTCCTAGCACCCACAGTTCCTTATTTCAACTGGTCCTCCTACAGTCGCAGTCTTCACATTCTCCAGCTTTCGCTGTTGACCACTGTGCTAATGTTCTTCATCGCGCCATATGTACCGTATCGAGCGGTGATGTTTTTGGCAGGTGAAGGTGCTTTTGTCTTGAATCATCCTTGGACGAAACCTGCACTCGAAGGTCTAGCGAAACGTGTCGATAGTTCTAGAGAAGGCAGGAGACTGATCAAGATTGCAAAGGAAGGCGGACACAAGGTTCGCGAGTGGATCGAACAAGATCGACTCGATGACCACGTTTGGGAACGAGGTTGGAGAAACGTCGAGGTGTTTGAGAACGAGCGTTTCCTTCCAACTAAGCGCGCGGCTAGCTCGAGCGGAGTTGTCGGTGGATGGAGCGCACATAACTTACGCATGGGCGAGAGACTGCCTTGGACAAAAGGACCCGATGGATGGTCGTCAGATGAGGTGGACGTCTTGCCGGGCCACAAGATCGATATCAGGTAAGTCTTCTAATTTGAACACAGTCTGAATTCAACAAGATGCTGACCTCTTCTCAACTTAAACACTCGCACCACAACAGCAGGCAAGTCGCGATGAAGCTCGAACCTGGCTGGGAGTGGATTCCAGGTGACGATTGGCGTATTGATTGGGGCGGAAGCTGGTCCGCTGTTGGCGTGGACAATGAAGGGTATGTGTACACGGACTCGAGCTGGCAGAAGCCTGCGAGCTATGCATACGGCCATGGCGGAGGTGTGCCGGATTATCCACCTTCTATCTTTGATATGGAGGGAGATGGAGATCAGGATACGCTGGTCGATGATGATGGAGAATCAGATGCAAGGAGTATATTGCCGCCGCTGAGTGCCGGAGTCGTGGATCACGATCCGAAGATGAGGGCCGAGACTCGGAGGAGACGATGGTTACGAAGAGCTGTTCGTACTTCTGCTTAGATACGCTGAAGCTGTTTCTATTCGTTGTCACCGGCTATAGTGTCTGAAGCTCACAACGATTTCAAACGTCACTCTTCGATTGTGTCATGAGTGTGGTATTGATGCGAGAAGTGCATGGAATTCATCAAGTACTTGTCTGTGCCAGATGATACAATCCTTGTACGGCACGACGGAAGAAAGTAACGTTGTAATCAATCAATCCAGTCTGCTTGGAATGAACATCCGAATGTATCAAGGCGATTAAAGCCAATCTGTGGTTGATCTGCCAGAAACACAAAGAGCGATCCGGCTGCAGCCTTGTCACGGATGAAGCATAGCGCTGTGTCGTCGATGCATTTCCTTGACCATTAGGCTTAGCCGCAGCTTCTGTCGTTTTTGTTTCCTTCGACATCCTACCCAACAGAAAGCGGCGAGCTGAAGAAGGGGAAGTCGAAAGCATAGAAGTGGAGTTGTTGCTGCTGCTAGCCGTAGCGGTTGCAGCTGTTGCTTGTTGCGAGCCCGACTCTGCCTGTACGCCAGCATAGAGATTGGCGAATTTCGATAGGAAGCCAGCGTAGTCGAACACAAGATCAAAACTTGCTGTATCGAATGGAGCCGAGTCTGAGCCGATAAACGTCCTTGTGGGAAGGTCGAACAGGAACGCATTCTCAAAGCGACATGTTGAGCAAATGGAATCACAGACCTGCTCCATCGATTCAGCAAGCGTCAAGCTGCGCCGAAGAGTGGCAACGGCAGGTCGAGTGGGTTTGCTTGCGTCCGGTTCGGCGTCACCAGATCCATTAGCCGCTGTTTCGGTTTCAGAGTCAAGCGGTTCCTCTGGCTTGACCTTATGCGCAATACTCTGCTGAAGCTTGCTAATAGCGACAAATACACTTGTGTCATAGATCGAGGTTGCGTGACAGTGAAGTCTCACAGCCTGATCAAGGTTGATCAAGCCTGGTTCTGGAGCTACGTCGGATCGATGACCTCCACCTCCTGAGAAAGTAGAGAACTCGGATGCACTGGCATCGTATCCTCCACCTCCCGAGCTCGAGTTTCCTGCTGCTGGCGAGCGTGAAAAGCTGATGTCCTTGCTCTTACTTCTGCTGCGATCTTTCCCGTTCTTACCCGATTTGGTGACTTTGGCGGGGAGGGGCTCCGGGTAAGACCAGGGCTGAGCGACGAAGCTGGGACTACTGTCGACGAGGTCATCGAGCACCTTGCCTTGGATGGTCGAGAGAGTGTCTTGTCGGTAATCGTTTGAGTAGCCGTCAATCTTGTGTACGAAGACGTGAAATTCGATGGTCTGGTTTTCTGCAAAAGCAGATAGGATGATAGTCTGCAACTTCGAAAGCGCCTCGTAGTAATCGTCTTGAGCATCGATCACAAAGACGACTGCAGAGACTTCGGTCCATAGTAGCATTTCAGGTGCTGCTGTGGTCGTCGCTGACCCGGAGGGTGCGGTTGCACCGTTGTGCTGTTGTGGTGGAGCATTTCTGGCGGGGACGGGAGGTGGTGGGCCGGCACGAGCTGCGTTTGCGGGAGTAAGAGGGATGCCCTTTTCGAGCCGCACGTCACCCAGAAGCACACGGCTTGGCGTGTCGATTATTCGAATGGGAAGAAAGCTGTCGGAGAGGATGAAGCTAGGTTTCGTTGTGGATTCTAAAAAGACAGTATCATCGGGGTGAACCTCGTTGTAGACGACGTTCAAAATGGAACTTTTGCCGGATCGGCGCAATCCGATTACGGGGACTTGCAGTCGTTTCGTCTCCATCCTTGGACAGAAGTTTCAGCTCTGGGCTTTACGCAGCGACCTATACGCGACCTCTTACCCGTGGTGACTCCAAAAGTGCAGGCAAGGTGACTGATTAGTCGATGATGCCGATTGGCTGAATGCACTCGATTTCGGATGAGTGGTTATGATGAGCAGTTCGGATGCGGCCAGAATGGTTATCGATGGTGGCTTGAGGAACTGAGAAGCCGGAGAGAAGAAGCGGAAGGAGGAGATGGTAGGTGAAGAATGTGGTCAAATCACTAGAAGGATCGACGGATGATCCCACAGCTTATCTTTCAATTCTGAGTTTAAGCGCCGCCTGGTCGTGGGTGTGTGCGTAAAAGAGACCCTTTTTCTCCACATGCAGTCCTCTTCGGTTTCACCAAAATTCCGAACCTTTTTCAATTTTCTTCGTGCTCCTCATTCTTCAACATCCTCTTTCAATCGGATGTGCCTCTAGCATTGGCCTTTTCGATGTCTCTCGAGCTCCAGCGCTCCTAATAGCAGCAATAATGCCGCCGAACAAGGCAACAGTCGACAACAGCACCACCATTAGAGCCGCCTCTCGAAACAAGCAACGTTCCCAATCCTCGAACAAGTCGGCAGCATCAAGTCCTTTCGGATCATCAACTGGTGGCTCGCTTGCATCCTCACTTTCTTCTCTGTTCTCACCGCAACCTCACGGCAAGGATGCCGCCTTGGCTTCGCTTCTCGCGTCAAGTTCTAAGCCACCTGTGAATCTTGGTCAAGGCTCGCGGCTCGCTGCTTTCGGTTCTTTCCCGAACGCTCAGCCTTCTAGCTCGTCCACTACGATCACACCATCACTGGACGAAAAGTCAAAAGCCAAGAAACAGAATGCAGCTGCTGCGACCGCAAAAGATGATCTCTCCTCTTCTTCTTCAGCAAAATCTGGCGTAAGCGCGGACCAGGCTGCAGCCTCCAGCAGCATTGGCAAAGATGCTGGCGCCGCTCCAAGCCTGAAAGAACAGAAGGCAAAGAAAATAGAGCCGACTTCGAACGACAATGCACGCTCCGATGCTCACGCTTCAGCGTCAGCATCCACCTCGAAGCCGGTAGTACCCAATGTGCCCTCCGGGAGGAAGCCAGTCTTTCGCCCAGTCCTCGCCAGCTCAACAGCAGTCTCTTGGCCAGAGATGCCAGTCGCAGGATCCAAGACGGTACTTCACACCTTGCTCGAACTTCTGGCTGAGCCAAGCCTTCAAAACACTCTGAGAAAGGATCTTGGTCGAAGATCACGCTCAAGATCGTCCAGACCCAGGGACGAAACTGCTGTTGCAATGGACGTCGACAATGACTTGGAGCCGTCATCTTCGCATGCCGGCCCTCAAGTCCTGGCAGGGATCAACAGCATCACACGTGCTGTCGAATCGGACATCGCTGCTGACTTACAGAAACTTGACACCGCTGAAGCAGCTGACACGAAGAAGAAAGGCAAAGCGATCATCCCAACGCCTCCGAGCGTGAAGGTGATTTTCGTGTGTCGGCATGATCTTCCTCAACCTTCGCTCATTGCTCATTTGCCGATGTTGATTACGGCAAGGAACGCCGTGCTTCACGCGAACTCTTCCTCGAACGGAGATGAAATGGATGAAAGCATCTTTCTGTTCGCCCTCCCTCCTGGATCCGAAGACCTTCTTGCCAAAGCATTGCATCTCCGTCGGGCTTCCGTTCTTGCTCTCACCTCAGCCTTTTCTCCAACACAGCTTGCCCAGATCATTGCTGCAGTCAGAAGAGAGACAGGTGATGTGTGTCAATTACGCGCAAATTGGTTGGAGACTGCGGTGCGGGCTGCGAAGCAAGCCGCTGCGAACGGTAAAGTTACGTTAAGCATGACGCAGGAGCCGACGAAGATTAAGTTGTTGAGAACAACTCAGCCGGTCGACTTGAATGCGTGCAAAGCGTTGAAGAAGTCAAGAAGGAAGGAAAGAAGCGCAAGATGGAAGAAAGAAAAGATGATGACACAGCAGAGGATCAAGTCATTAAAAGCTGAGTTGAAGCATGTGACGCGGAAAGAAAAGGAGATGAAGAAGAAGAATGCTAGGGAACGCCAGTTCGAGGTCAAAAGTCAGACAAAATCCGATCGCATGGACACAAACTAACTAGCCATCCTCACATAGAAATATACCGACGTTACACCTGCGACCACTCGATTGAAAGTCTATGACGTGAGAAAGAGCATGCTATCATTATCAATGAATCCAGACAAAGTGGGACGTGTGAGGGATGAACAAGACAGTCTAGTGCAAGATTTCTTCGTGCTGGCCAGGATGAAGTGGTATCAGGTGATCTAAGCAAAGCGCGAGCATCAATTTTCTGCGTCTTGGAAGTCGTCCTCATCATCCTCATTATCATCGTCCTTGCCTACAGATGCATTGGCTGGCTTTTCATCTGCATTTGCATCGTAACCAGCCAGATTGTATTCCCCGTCCAATGCCTTTCTTCCTTCCTCGGTCAATTTTGGCCTTCCATCAGAGATATCAGCATCGAAGAATCGCGGCACGAACGTCTCGCCGTTGCGCTTGCGCTCAGCTGCTGTATTTCGCTGTTTTTGCTCAATGTCCTGCTTGTGCTTTGTCGCTTCGCTGTACTTCTTTGACAAAATCGCGTTGGTAACGGGCTCCCAGATTTTTCTACTCTCCATTTCCTCTTGCGCCGTCAAAGGTCTCACCGACTTAGCGATGGGATCGATATCCAGCACATTGAGCAACAGCCGCGACTCCTTCTCACCCTTCTTCTTGTATGTGATCTTGCCCTTCCAGCAACCCTCAAATGTGGCTAGCACTTTATCGGAAGGCACTTGCTTAGCGTTGGTATATTCTTCAGGATCGTCGTTGGGTCCGTACGAGTAGATGACACCTTCAAGTGCATATTTGGCCTTGGAAATCCAGCTCTCGTCTTTGTACTCGACAATCGCACGCAGTCGTGTACCGTCATCGCCGTCGCCTTTATCTCGCTTGCCGCCTCGACATGTCACATAGAGGTTGTCGCAGATGGCCACCCACAAGCTACCGCGCAACAGACCGTTGATGGATGCGGTCGGATGCGTGATCTGGTACTCTTCGCCTGCAGCACCGCATTTGGCGTTATCGGTGAGGCGCAGGAAGATGCCCTGATTCTGCTCGCCTGGGAAAACTTTGACAGCAGTGCCCGTGAATTTGGCTCCAAGCTGATCGACACCGTAGAGTTGAACGCCGGCATCCTTTGCTTCACAGAAGAAGGAGGAGATGGGTGGATGGTGGCTGACCTGCTCGGTCAAAAAGCAAAGACGTCGCTTGCCCGGTCGTTGAGTGCTGGACCCAGAGACCGAGGCGTTGTCGTTGATGCTGCCTTCGGCATCATCGCCGGCTGCTGCGGCGGCGGTGGAAGAGCTAGCGGCGGCTTGCTGATCAGATGAGCTATTGTTGCCCTTCTTGCGCCCGAGCAGCTTTGACAAGCCCTTTTTGGTGGAGCTGCTGGTGGCAGTGCTTTCAGTGCTGACACCTCGAAGCGAAGCAGGTCGAGACTTGTCTTGGGGCTGAACGAGCGGGGAAGGTGGAGCACTGCCCTTCTTGGCGGACATTGTAGGTGTCTGAGCAAGGTGAGTTGCGAGCGGCAATGGTTCGGGTGAGTCGGAAGCAACACTTTGAACGGGCAAGATGTTCGAGTCGGTCAGCTTGACAGGTTCAACATCCCAGTGACAGCGAAAGTGCTCTCCCAAGATGGAGTTGTAAGGTTTGCAGATCTTGCCCTTGACATATTTGAGCTCTTTGGTAAAAGTGAAACGCAGCACGGCGAGCATTCGATCCAGAGGGTCGTCCAGATCAGCAACAAGGGTGAAGAAATCGCCGCGGTCGAGGTAGTTCCAGTATTCGAGGTTGGGAACGGGTTCTAGCAAGTTGGCAGGAAGCGAAATGCGGATAGCGGCGATATCCTTGACTCCGATCATGCGCTTCAAGATGCCCATGAGCGTTTTGAGCTTGCCCGAGTCACTCTGATCTTTGTCGGAGGCAGCACCCATTTCTTCCTCGTCGGTCATCTGGACAGTCTCGGGAGGAGCAGCAAGCTCATCGGCCGTGGCATCCTTGTCGCTGGTGGCCACCGGCGCGGAAGAGGAGGCGTCTGTTGCTGCCGACATGCTGGCTTGTTGAAGAGATACGGGTGCTCTCCGGTGCTCGCAAGTGCAATCTAACTACGTGAAATAATTCGATGGTAGGCCGTCTATATGCGGATCCGAGATACGAGCCTGTCAGAGGATGTTGGTCGGGTTGGTCTGCTGAAAGTAGCTGGTGGTTAGACGAGGCTGGGGTGTAAAAGTACGATGCCAAAAGACTGTGTTGATGGTCAACGAGAGAAAGAGACCGAAGGGGATTGGACAGAAGCCAGCAAGTCGACCAATGATCCGCTCTGATGATGGTGAGAAGAGAACCAAGGTGTATATGTGTTGTTGTAGGCGAGTGTGAATATGGAAGGCCTCGCTCGGTTTCAACTGAAGGAGCATGTAAGGTTGTCACAGTTGGTGTGCGAGGTGAGCATCGGGCGGTGGTTGCGCCTCTGGTCGTAAGTTAGATAAAATGGAAATGACGTTGGTTGCCGTGTCGCTGCGCCTGTGCAGTGAGTGAGTTACAGTACGACAAGTTGACTCACGGGCCAGGCCAACAACAACATTTCACGAATTGTGAACTCACAATTTCTTGGCCGCTCGGAATTGGGTGGAGAAGCGGCAGCTGGCAGCTTGAGTTCCAAGGCAGCAGGCAGCACGAGGCGATGGTGGCCGGCGCGGGGCAAGACACACCTCAGACTGTGCCAAAAAAAGGGGCTGCATGAGCAAAGAGCTGTGCTCAGGTTGGGTCCAGAATTAGCAGAGCAGCAGATGAGGGCAAGACGGCAGTTCGGTCCTTTACCGGCTCATCTCTTTGCAAGTTGAAATTGCATTCTCGGCTGCATGTGATGACCCCACGCAGCAGCAGCAGCAGCAGCAGCAGTCACACGTTCTCGCTCGCTCCGTGACAAGGCTTGCAGAGCACAATCTGAATGAAGGCTAACGTCAAGCACGCGCGTCATGATGAACGTGTGCCGGTTGCAGGATTAAGTGTTGTTTTCTCAGCCGGCCGATTAGAGGTTGGAACGCGGAAATCGGAAATTGCGAGTCGAAGCGTTGGAGTGTTGATACGCGATGCAACACGTCTTTGTGTCGATCTATCTTCGCTACCACACTCATCGGCCTCGACCATTTCCGCATCGTCAGCTTTGGCGATTGCGACGACATCTTAGGGCATTCCGCTCGGCGACGTGTCATTGTGGCGTCAATCTGGCATCGTAGAAGACGGCATCCTTATATCTGCGGCTTTCAAAGCAGCCGAAGGTACATCGCAGATCTCTCGGACCCTTGTTTCTGCACGCGATCACCACAAGGTCGTGTCATCACGTCCAACATATACCCGAAACAAGACATACTCCAAGCTTCAATCTCGGAAACGTGAATCTTCGTCTCCTCCATGCATCGAGCATTTTGATGCCATCAGTCCGCTACATAGCCGGTCCGCCGTTCATACCGGCAATCGAGGCAGCATATAGTCGAGAAGAAGAGACAGCAGGGACCAAAACAAGTATTAGAGAAGCAGCAGACGGTATAAGCTTTTAAGCGTCATGGGTGGCAAGGACTCAAATCCGGCGCTCTCAAGAGCGTCGCGTGATGCTGGCTCAGTAGCCAACTTCCCTTCCGCAGCGCGGACCAGCAGCAACGCCCCTTTCTATCGCCAATTTCTTCCGAATCAGCTTTCCAATATCTCGCCTAACGACCCAATACCAACGCTCGATGAACTCACAGCTCTCGCCAAACACCTCACCAGGATCAAGGCAGAATCAAATGCTCGGCTGTCACGACTCGAATCGCGCTCGTCCGATCCATTGAAACCAATCTTCTTCTCAGCGCCCAACGATCTCTTCAGCCCGCCTGGCCTGTCGAGCTCCTCCCTCAATTTGTACTCTGATTCGTCCAGACAGACTCCTCGCAGCGCTTCTAATTCGGCACCAAACTCGAAAAACCAAAAGGGGCGCGAACGCTCTTTCGCATCACCTGGACCTTCTGCTTCCAGCTCCAACCTCAATGGCACATCTACCAGCAGCACAGTGGCATCCAAAAACAAGGTCAAGATCAAGCGCGAGAGGGACAATGACAGCGCACCTGCCAGCTCTTCGGCGCTCTACTCGGATGCAAGATCCCCGCATAAGCTTGGAGGAGCAGGTGGTAAAGCAAACCCTCGTAGCAAGGCAGCGCGTGGTCACAGCCTTGACGTCGGAGCCGATGACGAAAGCATCGCCTCTACCGATCCCGAGTGGGATCTCGACGAAGACTCCATGCCAAGTAGGCCAGGTCGGACATATGCAAAGAACAAGAAGCGCAAACGTAAGGATGTCGATGCTGACTCTCACGACGACGAGTCGGGCTCTGAGTTTGAAGCTGGCGCATTGCTAGGTGCCGCGGGCTCTGCACGAGGCGGAACCACGTCAAAGCATGTTGGCTCATCAGCATCAGGGACAGCAGCGAGGTCAGCGGCAGCCACCGCAGCGCTTGGAGCTGCGTCACGCAGAGGCTCCGAAGTTGGCACGCCAGCAGGTGGTGTTGCTACGCCAAAGATCCCAAGCATAGGAATGCGACTCAAGGCGAATACTGGTGCTAGTAATGCATCAACGCAAGCAGCGCCTGGCTTTCCCAGAAAGGCGTCAGACGGCACCAATGTCTCGACCAGGCGCAACAGCGTGCTTCCTTCTCCGTCCCCATTGCCGTCAACACCGTTGGCTCAATCAACACTGCCGGTTGTGCCTCCCGTGATCTATGCACCTGCGCCAGGCTGGGAGCTGCCCGCTCGCACACCTTCCAGCTTCATGCCGCATCTAGAAAAGTCGCGCAAACCACGTGCTTATCCGACCAAGCCGGGCGAGGTCAATGAGAACTTTGCCGACAAAGACTGGAAGGAGAAGGAAAGGGAACGAGATCGCCTCCTCGAACGCGAGAGTGTTGGCCCTGGCACTCCAGGAGGTCCAGGACCGGGACAGAGCCTGGTCAAAGAGGCCACCACAGGTAGAAGAGGAGGCAGAGATTTGCAGCAGACGCCGATCAACACGTTCTACAACTACGCCGACGCATTCTTTAAGACATTGACCGAGGATGACCTGGCGTGGCTCTCACACAAGTCGGATGATCAGGAGCCTTTCCAAATGCCGGCGCTCGGAAGACATTATAAGGAGGCATGGGAGGAGGAAGACGCTCTGATTGCTAGCGGTGCCGTCGACGCATACGGTAATCCTGTTCCTGCCCTCTCGCGATCGCCATCCGTCAGTCTTGGAGCCGGTGGCGGTCTCCCGCTCGATGTCAGCGCCCTTGCAGCGGCCAAGAATGGCGCAACAGACGACAAGAAGCATGCTGCACGGTCCGAGCTTGAGATTCCTCCACCACCACATTTCCGAGTCAAGCAGATGACAGATCAGCATCTCGGATTCGAGTCGCCTGCCGTTGTCGATGCACGCAGCGGACCTCTGTCGGAGCGACTCGTGGCTTCGCTGCTTCCCACGCTCAAAGAGGACGACGAGGACGATCCAAACAAGACGACTATGGGAGCGCCGGGGAGTGCAGGATCTGCTCTTCCTGCGACGATGATCGCTCGTCTCAACGGCTACACCCGGCCAGAAGATGAGGAGGGCGAAGACGATGACGCGGACGGTGAGCCTGATCTCGAACTGGATGCGATGGTGCAGGATCAGGACATGGCGACGTTTGAAGAGCGGATCGCTAAGGAACTCAAAGCGTTGGAAGTGCTGGGAGCCGACGAGACCCTCGACTGGTCCTCACGTGCCGATGACGAGATTTCGACCACACTTAGAATGGTGCAGCGCGAGCTGGCTCGTCAGCAAAAGGTCAATGAGATGCGCAAGGATCGTCTCTTTGGCATTGCTAAGGATCGCATGGCATACCAGGACTACCTCAACTGCCTCAATTCGGTCGAGAAGGAGATCGAGGCTGGATGGACGCGTCGTTTGCGTCAGATCAAAGCCAGTCTCAGTAAGCGCAAGAAGGGCGGACACAGCTCTCATGTCGAAGAATTGTCGCAATCTCAGGCAAACGGCGTCCAGTCTGCCACAGGGACACCGCAGCCAGGAGGTGTACCTTACAACGGTCCGGTCCGACCTCAACTACCAGAGAATGTGGTGGCTGCGATGGACAGGCGCCAGAAGCTTCAGTACGCATTCAAAGAGCTGTTCGACGAGGCGCAGCATGCTTGGAAGACGCCTACGGAAAGCGTGTATGCTGACCTGCATCTGGATCAGGTTTGAGTGACGTGTGCTATCTAGCTAGCATCCTTTCAGCAACCATTTATACCATACCATCGTCCATTCTAAGCTGGTGTTTGAGCATTTTGTGACACTTCAACTTTCTAGTTGGTCTTGTGTGAGCTGTTTCGAGTCTGTCAGTGTTCGAGATGCTTGTCGCTGTCAATGACAGTCGACATCGTACACAAGATGATGCCAATGTTGGAAGAAAAGTCCTGGAGATGCGGATGTTAGATCAAAACGATTACAACGCGAGTCGATCATTTTGAAGTATGCAATACAAGGCTGATCAACAAGATCGGATTTTTCAGTGGAAATTCCCCTGATCTCTGATCTTTTTGAATACAAACTGCAGACGCCGCACGGACGGCTTGGCTGGCTGACTGACAAACTGACTGACTTGACTGACTTGACTGAATTGACTGACTTGACTGACTGGCTGGCTGTGTTTGGTTTTTGGCTTTGAGCGGCTGTGCGTGTGTTCGCCTTGCTGCGAAAGCGTCAAACATCGCGTCGTTGCTTCTTTTGCACCATTGTCGACGCTATCAGAAGGTAACTTCAACTACCTTCTCACCACGATATCATTCACCAACAGCTGTCACTTTCCATCGTCATCACTGATTCTGCTACTGTCATTCCCGGCACGCTTCTCGTTCGAGTTCCTCAGGTTGACGACGCCACACTTCGAGCTATCCTGCACGCTTCAATCTCGGAATTTAGCGTACGATAGTCGTGCCACGAATCGTCCTTTCAATACTCTTGCACTCTTGTCATCCTTGGGTTCTCGCTTCAACTGACAAGCGTATATCTCTGTGACCCGCTCGCCTTGGTCAGGAATCTTTACAAATCCAATTAGCACTTGACAGCATCGTTTCCGACCAGCACGACACAACACACCGTTCTTTTGCAGCCAAGTAAAAAGTCACAATGGAGGCCGACGAGCAGCTATTCCCTATCGCCATCTTGATCGATGAGCTCAAGTCTGACGATGTCACACTTCGTCTCAACGCCATTCACCGCATTTCGACCATCGCACTCGCCCTAGGACCGGAGCGCGCACGTGACGAGCTTATCCCATTCCTCCAGGATTCTCTTGACGATGAAGACGAGGTACTCCTTGCACTCGCGCAGGAGCTTGGCTCCGGCTTTGTCGAATACCTAGGTGGACCTTCATATGCGCACCTGTTGCTGGGACCTTTGGAAAACCTCGCAGCAGTCGAAGAGAGCGTCGTTCGTGAGAAGGTAAGTGATGCAAAACAAGTCCATATTATTGTTTTGAACGAATGAAGATGAACTGACCACTCTGCTCTGGATTCCTTACAAATTTCACATGTTCAATCGTCCTCGCAGGCCGCCGAGTCGATTGTCAAGATTGCCGAAGTTCTCTCGGAATCTCAAATTGAAGAGCACTACATTCCATTGCTGAAGCGACTGTCTGGTGGAGACTGGTTCACCTCGCGAACGAGCTCCACCTCCCTCTTCTCCGCAGTTTACCCCAAGGCCAAGCCCGCGACACAAGAAGAGCTTCGCAAGATGTTCACCGCCCTCTGCAACGACGATACCCCCATGGTCCGACGAGCTGCTGCACGCGATCTCGGTCCATTTGCCAAAAACCTCTCAAAAGAGCTCGTAGTCTCAGACATCATCCCTCTCTATCGAAAGCTCTCCTCCGACGACCAGGACTCGGTCCGTCTGCTCACAGTTCAGGATCTGATTGCCATTGCAGAGTCACTCAGCCACGACGAGTCCAAGAACTATCTCCTCCCTTCCATTCGCAGTGCCGTTCAGGACAAGAGCTGGAGGGTACGTTACATGGTGGCGGATCACTTTGTCAAGCTCGCATCCGCTGTTGGTGAGGATGTTGTGCGCGACGAACTCGTAATGGCCTTTGTTCACCTCTTGAAAGACAACGAAGCGGAGGTGCGAACTGCAGGTGCGGGTCAGATCCCTGGCTTTGCCAAACTTGTTGATCAGGACATCATCTTGGCAAGATTGATGCCTTGTGTGCGCGATCTTGCAGGCGACAACTCGCAGCATGTGCGTGCTGCGCTTGGTATGCAGATCTCCGGCCTTGCACCTTTGCTCGGCAAGGAAGCTACAATTGAGCACCTGCTCCCTTTGTTCTTGCAACTCCTCAAAGATGAGTTCCCGGACGTGCGTCTCAACATTATCTCCAAGTTGGAACAGGTCAACGAAGTCATTGGCATCGACCTTCTTTCGCAATCGCTTCTTCCTGCCATCGTCGAACTCGCAGAGGACAAGCAGTGGCGTGTGCGACAGGCCATTATCGAGTACATCCCTCTCCTTGCAAACCAGCTCGGTGTGCAATTCTTCGATGAGCAGCTTAGCAACCTCTGCATGTCGTGGCTCGGTGACACCGTCTTCAGCATCCGTGAAGCCGCCACTGTCAACTTGAAGAAGCTCACGGATGTATTTGGTGTTGAGTGGGCAAGGCAGACCATCATTCCCAAGGTGCTTCAGATGGGCACACACCCCAACTACCTCTACCGCATGACCACCATCTTTGCCATTACCACCATGGCACCTTCGCTCGACACTCCAGCAATCACCGGCGACGTGCTCGAGACCGTTTTGCCAATGGTTAGCGACCCCATCCCCAACATCCGATTCAACGTTGCCAAGGCGTTCGAGGTGCTTTCGAGCGTGCTGGTCAAGACACCAGAAGGTAAAGAAGTTATCAAGGCCAAGATCACACCGGCATTGGAGAAGTTGAAGGAGGACTCGGATGCCGATGTTCGCTTCTTTGCACAGAAGGCACTTGACTCGGCGAACCAGCAGGCGTGAGGTGGAGTAGGAAGGAAAGAAAAAGAACCAGTTTTGTACACCCATATCATACATGTTGTTACTGCCCGACTCTTTTGCAATTTCAAAAAGTCTCTTATGATTGAGTCGGTTGTATGCTGTGCGAAAAGGAAAAGGAAGGTCCTGTGCTGCCTCAAGCAGCTCGAGGTAATGGCTTGGTGTGATGGACACGGCATTTCGCGACCATCTTTTTTCTCGCATTTTTGGGCTGCATTTTTTTTGCAAAGGGAAAACCCCATCTTTATTCAGCTTGGTCACATCTTGTGAGAGCATTCAGCACATCGGCCAGAACGCTCTGATCTAAAGACCACTGTTCAGGTCGCAAATTACCCCATGGCTGCACATTCCTCACAAATCGAGCACAGAGACATTCAGATCGCTTTATACTAGATGGTATCGTTCATTAGCGATTGAGCAAGCACAGTGAGGTACCAAAGTCAGATGAGAAGTATGAGATGCTTTAGGCGCTCTCGATCTCCTTGATGTACTGAGCAGAGTCACCCTCGTCTGGATATACGAATCAGATGCGAAAGCAAGACGATGAATGTGAGTGATTAAGTTCGAATTATTCGCAACTACCCGATGTGGATAGAACTTACCCTCGTGCTTCTTGAGAATCTCAAGAAGAGCGTCAACGTAAGCCTGCTGAGCCTCCTCCTTGGACATGCCCTGGTTCTTGTTCCAGGCCTCCCACTTGTACTTGCCGGTCAAATCTGTTGCACCATCGAGTGACGGTCAGAGTGTCAGTAATTGTATCGAAGTGGATTTCCGTTAGGGCAAGCTGTACTTACCGAACATGCCGGGCTTCTTGGTGTTGACGTCACCGATGGTGGCCTGCTTGTAGCTGCACATTGCAAGAGTAGGAAGAGAGGTTAGTATGTGGGTGTTATGTATACAGTTGAGCTCCATTTGGTGAAGAACACTTACTAGCCGTAGAACTTGAGCTGGTCATCCTGAGTAGGCTGGACGGGGCCGTCCTTGGGGAGAGAGCCGACAATGGAGACGGCCTTGTTGAACTTGGCTTCGACAGACATGATGGCGATGGACTCTGATTTGACGAGTGATGATCGTTGGTTGGATGAAAGAAGAGGAAAGGGCGAGAGTAAGATGGCGTTACAGTATACTACTGAGTCCGGGGCGGAGAGGTGGCTTGGACAGTGCGCAAGTGGAAACGCACGCTCCATTCCCATTTTCACGGTGTTGGGCACAGATGCCCCCAGCTTGAACCTCAACGCTGACGCTCTCACGGCAAAGCTCAACAACAGCTTTCTTTTTTTCGAAAATGACGGTGTTCGGACGCGGCAAGCTGCTTTTGCTGCTGCTGCTGCTGCTGCTGCCTTGTCGATCCGGGCTTTGTGTGTGGAGGCTTCAATAGGAAAAAGCTCTCCGACAGCTGAAACGTGAAAGCAACACCGGCACCTAACTTACTCTTTCGACAATACCACAGCCCACCTCGCTTGATTGCAGGAGACATTCGATGATGTTGTCACAGCTTGATAGCTTCGTGGTCCTTCTTCGAAGCGTTTCCGATCGTTCCTGTGAAGGTGAGAAAGGCAGAGCGTTAATGCTTTGGCATAGCTCAGCGATGTTAGAGTCCAGAGAAAGTATTCGCACGAGTGCAGATCGATCACCTTCGCGACTGCGACTCAGCGCCAATCGCAGTTGAGGAAACCGCGTTCAAGAACCGACTCGCTTAGCTTCGTAACTGCAACACGGCTCAACGGCTCTCTCATCCCCTCTCCGAGACATCTCTCAGCTCCTGCTGTCATTCAACTGCCGCTAACCAACCAGCATTCTTCAGTTGCTTCCTCGCTCGGCCCTTCTGCATACTGTATCGTGACCTGCAGCCAAGTGTAGCTGCTCCTCATTCCCCGATTCGACGAGGTCCTTCCCTTGACTGGACTGCAGACCTGGCCTAGAGCCGTAATCCTGTTGGCCGCAAATCATAAGGGCTTGGGATAGGCTTCCCGATCCGATACAGTATTGGACCTCAGAGTTGCTGCCCTCTGCACCGAGACCTTTCGTCTTACGCTTTGATTGCTATAAGCGCTCCTCCCGATAAGGCTTGTCTAGGGTTTCGAAAGAGGCGCTGTACATACACCCATCCCGGTCATTCGCGGCTTCGCTCCTCCTTCGGCTGCGATTTTTCACTGAGCGTCGCTCCTTGGGTATAGGCTCGGTCTGAGCAATTCTAGCTAACAACAGCAGTAGAATAGCGACTAAACTACGGAAGCCGTTAATGATCATCTAGGGAAGCCCTGCCAATCTACCAGCCTCGAGCGACATTATCACGCCTCTTATAGACCTTTTGGTGTTACTTTGTTCGTCCGTCGGCGTAAAGAGAAGCAACAGTTGACTGGCACGAGACAAAGCTGAAGAGCCGAATGTACGAGCTGCAACGTGAACCTGAGGCGCGAAAAAGTCGCGACGACGATCTGACACTCTAAGTCTGTACGCGAAGCTGCCAAAGCTCGAACCTCGCGAGCCAAAGTTGGATGGCCATGTCCCAAACTCAAGATCCTAGTTCCGAACCTTCGCCCAAGCCATCACATCAACCTGTCAACCTCGCATCCACCTCAACCTCAATTCCTCCCACCTTCGCGACCCCTCCTTCACCTTCGACATCGACCCCACCATCCTTCGAGTCCTTGCGACCACCGACTCAGCAGCAACAGCAGCAACAGCAGCAGCATCAGCAGCATCTCCAAAGACTCGATCAGGCTTCTCGCGAATCTTCATCCTCTCTTTCGCCAGCACCTTCTTCCACTCCATCGGTGCCATCTCCTCTGCCCGTCGACGAAAGCGGCTCTTCAAAGAAACCCAAGCTTCGATCAAATTCCGCACGTTCTGTATCGCGATCTTCCGCAGCCTCACGACGTTCAAAAGCTTCTCCTGGTTCGAAAGCAGCGGCCTCTCCATCTGGCTCTTTGCATCCTAATCCTCCCCTTCATCATCCCGGTGACCAATTCTCTCCTCACTCGATCGCTGCTCTCCCCGGCCGTCCTTCACCCTCGTTCGCCGCGCTAGCTCACGCCCGTTCGCCGCTTCCAAGCTCGCCGCTTGCCTCTCATCCGCCTCAGGTACACCACCAACGAAGCCCTCAACCACATTTTCACGGCAACTCCCCACCTGACACGCACCATCCAGGTCACGGCTCCCCTCATCCTTCCACAGCACAATCGTATCCACGAGGTGCGACGCCGGCTCTAGTGCACCACGCATCTAAGAGCACACCCGCTGCATCCTATTATCCCGATCCCGACGCGTCGTACCAGCAGCCACATCCTAGGCTTCCTGTCAACACACCCTCGCAACCGCATCTAGCCGGTCGTCATCAGGCTCTGCTGCCGTCTTCTCAAGGACAGCCGGCTCCGCACCGCCAAGTTCCTTCCCATCACTATACGCCTCAGCTCGTTCCAGCTTCCGCTCGCTTTGGGCCGCATTCTTCGCACGCTGTTCCAGCCACTCCCTATCGTGGCCCTCCTCGCGAGCACCCGCAGCTTCGACACGCTCCGTCCTACCATCCATATCCTCATTACTCTTTGAATCCGTCCGCTCGATTTGGACCGTCACCTCTAGCGATGGACAACCAAGCACACATGGCGCAAGCTCAAGCACAGGCACAGGCGCAAGCCCAGGCTCACGCGCAACAAATGCAGATGCAGATGCAAATGCAAATGGCTCAGGCTCAGGCACAAGCGCAAGCACAGCAGCAAGCTCATCAACTGCGACGAAAGAATGCGCAGGATGTGTTGGTGGGACAAGGTTTCCGTGGGTTGAAACGTGGGCGTCCCACCGACCGCAGCTTGCCTCCTTCGCTGAAGCGTCAAGTACCAGAGTCGGCATTCTACACAGATCTCCAGCGCATGGAGAAGAACCTGGACTGGACTGTGGCAAGGAAACGTGCCGAGCTCACTGACGGTCTCTCGCGACCTCCCAAGATCAAGCGTACGTTACGCATCTTCTTGAGCAACACCTGTGCCAATCAGCCTTTCCAATTGGCAGAGAAGCAAAAGGCCAAAGATCCCAACGCATCACCAGAAACAGGCGAGACTGGTGACGTCAAGGCCGAGGGCGCAGCCGATGCCGATGAGAACAAGGAGGAGGATGCAGTACCATCTTGGACCCTTCGCATCGAAGGCCGTCTGCTGGAGCCCTCCTTCAAGTCGCGAGCCAACACAGCATTATCGGCGCAAGCGAGCATCAATCGAACCGGAGCACACAAATTCAGCAATCTCGTCAAGACCTGCGTCGTTGAGCTGATGCGCGACCAGTCTCTCTACCCAGACGGCAGCAACATTGTAGAGTGGCACCGCCCTGTGCCTTCGGTAGCCCCAGCAAGCGGCATGCAGGCCGGTGGTGGTGCCGGAGGTCTTGGAGGTACTCAGGGTATGGAGGCGCCGCTTGTTGCTAGCGCCGAACCAGCTTTGGATGGCTTTGAGATCAAGCGCAAGGGTAATGTTCCCACCAAGGTCAAGATCGTGCTTTACCCAGCCTACACCCCGGAACGTTACTCGTTGGCACCGCAGCTCGCAGATCTGCTTGACATTCGCGAAGAGTCTCGTGCTGGCGTCATCTCGGCATTGTGGTCCTACGTCAAAGAGAAGAAGCTCTTGGACGAGACAGACCGCAAGAAGGTGAAATGCGACACAGCATTGCGAGCACTCTTCAACACCGACACCATCAACTTCCATCACATTCCCGAGGTCATCAACCGTCATCTCCATCCTGCTCAACCTATCGTTATCGAGTACTGGGTCCGAACCGACAAGGCCGAATACAAGCATTCAACAGCATACGACATTGAACTGGACCTTGAAGATCTTGCCATCCGACAGAAGCAGCACAACGTTTTGAGCCAGTTCGACACTGCCAACGATGCTACATCACGCGAGATCGCCGAGTTGGATGACAAGATCGCCCAAGCCGCTGCGACTATCCGCAACCGTGCCAGTGCTCGCGATTTCCTTTCATCCTTTGCAAAGGACCCGCAAGGTCATCTCCGAACGTGGATTGCCAGCCAAGCGCGCGACCTGGATGCCATTCTCGGCAACAATCCTATTCCTGGCGCAGGCGGTTCTGTATCAAGCTTCACGGCAGAAGAGATGCGCCGAGCTGAGACTTTCCGTGGAGCTTGGGTGGACGAGGCGGTTATTGTGAATGAGGCGCAGAGGCTGGCGGAGAAGCTGCAGGAGCTTCAGTCGCAAGCTGGTCAGCCGCAACCGAATCAGCCTGGCGCATAGTCGCCTATCTTACCACCGTTGCGTCACGATTGTCTCGTCACTGTCTTGTCTTCCTTTTTTTCACCGTTTCACGCATATGCCATATCATTAGTTACTCGCTCAGCATCACTGCTGACCATGCTCCTATTGGACGCGAAAGACATCTCGGCAAAAATGAGCTCTGACGGATGATGAAATCGTGAGGAAACTTTGAGACTGACATTGCGATGCAAATTGAACGAAACTGCGAGATTAACCAACGAAAAATGTGACAAAAGACAAAGACTGCAATTGGGTGACAGAGCAACAAAGAACCAAGCGTAGAAACTGGGAGGAGTTCTGAAAGCATCTGATCTTCAAATGAGCGTCCTCCTCTACTCTCTGAACCGAACAAAAGCAGACGCATACGAAACAGACGAATCCTGCGGCGTCAAACATTGACTGCTCTGTTCGTACCGTGTAAACCTGCACTCTGACCTGACTTGATCCTTCCTTTCCAGTTCCGCCAATGCTGCGAGCAGGACACCGATCGGATGCCTCCCACAAATGGTGTTCTTGGTTGTGGAGAGGTATTCAGCAAACTCATCCTTTGCCTGCTCTGCTGTCTTGGCCTCACTACCGTCTTTTCTCCATGGATGAGTGATAGCTACAATCCCACTCTCGTCGAGCTCTCGAATGCTTTGGTGAATCGGCTGCGAATCGTATGCTGACCTTGGTGATCTCAGCGAGAGTTGTGTTGCTAAACTCGAACCTGCTGGGCGATAGTGTGTGTACCTGAAACGTGAGCCCCAATGGCAGAAGTCGCTCGACACGACGAAAAAGTTACGAGGGTCCTTCAGATAAGGGGCCAGCAGCTTGCCATAGATGTCCTCCTTGTAAGTGCTTATACTTCCGACCAAGATCGGGACAATCTGGATGTTCTTTCCTTCAAATACCTTGCAGATGTAAGGAAGGTGCATTTCGATACTGTGTTCATCTTCGTCCTGAGATTTGGTCATGGTTTCAAATTTGCCGGTTGCTTTGAGTTCTTCGGTAGTGGTGCGGTCGATGGTGAGGTGGCCTAAGGGTGTTTCGTACTCTGAGCAGCCAGAAACAGCACACCCATCGAGATAGACGTGATGGGATGGACCAAGAACAAAGACGCGTTGAATGTTGGTTGTGTCGATGCAGCGGTAGGCGTAAGCAGCGGCTGGACCGGAATAGCTATAGCCTGCGTGTGGACCAATAAGTGCTCGGATGCCTTTGATGGGGAGGGGAAGAGATGAAGTCGATGGTTTGCGCTCGCAAACGGAGAGCGGCTGAGGGAGCCCATCCTGATTGACATCAGACAGCCATTCGGATAAGGAGGCGTCGAGGCTTTCTTGATCGCCTTCGTACCAACTCCCGGCGTGAGATGCTTGCCGCACGGTTGAAGCAGATGGCGCCATTGTGTAGCATTCCAGGTCTCACAGGGTACCCGTCGTCGTCGTCGTCGTCCTCGTGGAGACAGAAAAAGATAGATGATAGGACGATGACAAGCTGCTACGCAAGACAACCGAGATAGTCATAAGTGTCAACTAGCGCACGCGACTCAGCCCCGACTGGCGGGTACAGTTGTGACTGGCAGGAGAGAAGAGGAGCAACGCACACTCATGCTGCTGCATGAGACCCTGCAGCACGACGTCAATCCTTTGATTTTATTCAGCGCACAGGCCAGTATTGTTAGAGTTCGCATCTACTCGCATTTTGTCTCCAAAAAAAAAAATCGACGTGCAGCCCGATCCTCGCTATGCAGTTCTGATCTGATAGCACGGCCGAAGTCAAAAACAGGGCCCATCTCTCTCTGTCCAGCGCGCGTCGAAATTCTTCTTCTGCGAGCTGAGTTGCCTAAGCTCTTGCACTGGAAATTCGAGATCGCGGGCTGCAAGCCCAAATTTGAAGAGCTAGTTCGTCGCTGCAGTGTGTGTGTGAGAGAGAGACAGAGAAAGGCGGCCTGCAAGCATCTTCCCACATTTGAGAGAGTGAGGCAGACAGGCAGTCCAATCAAATGGACGGAAGGAACCAAGAGGAAGCCAGCAGCAGCGCAGCAGCGAGCAGCCTCAGCAGCCAGGGGTGTGTCCACGAGTCTAGTCGAGTCCGCGGTCCAGGTTCAAGGATTCGAGTTGGTCGTCGTCGCTATCGTCTAACCACCAACACACATATCTTCAAGATGGCTTCCGCTAACATTTCCAAGAAGAGAAAGGTAAGGCATCGACAACATCACCCAGCCATCTCTGTCATCTGCTCTGCGCACCGCGTTTCAAGGCCGACATGCTATGCACCGACAATTCTTCAGCCACCACATATCGAGAGACTGTAGGAGCACCAAACACGCCAGATGTTCCACAGCGATAGCAGCGATCAGTATCTATACACCAATCTCAGGCCTCCAACCTCACCACGTCAGAACCTTGCATGTTTCCGTGCATCTGTTGAAGTTCGTCCAACATGCTTCCAGAAGCAGCGCCATGATCCAGCGTACCGAACCAGCCTCATGACGTCCCATCAGCGATGTAGACACACCACGTAGCATCACTTGCAGAAGCATGACCGCCACCGATGCTGGCGCTTTGCCTCCTCCGCGGCGTCAATCCGATCAATCCACATGCAGAAAGATTGCGACGACAGCACACCAGGCTCAAGCGCCATGCCGCCCCATGGTCCCTAGAATGTTGACTTCACCTCGGTCGAACAGAGACGCTATGGATCTTGTGCGCATCAGGGCATATTCGTGTGATATTTCTTGCTTCACCACACGTTCGACAAGCCGCCACCACCACCGCTACCACTAAAGCTCGAATTCAATCGAAAGAGCAGCATCGCTACCCGTCTATCTCCATCATTTCTGTGCGCTCGCAGACTTGTTTCTTCGGCCTTTCGTCTCCGTTCTGTACCCAACGACGGGGTGCCTTCTCCATTGAACAACGCAGCACAGCATTCCTTGTCTTGTAACGTGGGATCAGAGCAGAGCAGAGCAGATGCGCTTTCGACCAACAATAGTCTCGGCTCTCAGAACATAGCATCCTGACATTCTCTCCTCTATTTACGCATTTTCGTGATCTTCGAAGTTTGTCGCTGACGGTGTTTTCGCCGCCGAGCTCAACGAGTTCTTCACTCGTGAGCTTTCCGAGGAGGGATACTCCGGTTGCGAGGTCCGTGTTACACACGCCCGTACCGAGATTATCATCCGTGCCACCCACACCCAGGAGGTTCTCGGTGACAAGGGTCGCCGCATTCGTGAGCTCACCGCTCTCGTCCAGAAGCGATTCAAGTTCCCCGACAACTCGCTCGAGCTCTACGCCGAGAAGGTCCAGAACCGTGGTCTCCATGCCGTCGCCCAGTGCGAGTCGCTCCGATACAAGCTTCTCGGTGGTCTTGCCGTCCGTCGTGCCGCTTACGGTGTCCTCCGTTTCGTTATGGAGTCCGGTGCCAAGGGTTGCGAGGTCGTCATCTCTGGTAAGCTCCGTGCTGCCCGTGCCAAGTCGATGAAGTTCACCGACGGTTTCATGATCCACTCCGGTCAGCCCGTCAAGGACTTCGTTGACGAGGCCGTTCGTCACGTTCTCATGAAGCAGGGTGTTCTCGGTATCAAGGTCAAGATCATGCAGGGCTGGGACCCCGAGGGACGTGCTGGCAAGCCCTTCCCCCTCCCCGACGCCGTCACCATCCTCGAGCCCAAGGAAGAGGCTCCTATCCTCGCTCCCGTCTCCGAGTCGCGACAGGCCCCCGCCGAGGTTGCTGCTCCTGCTCAGCAGGCTCAGGCTGCCCCCGCTGCCGAGGTTCAGCCCGAGGCTGCCTACTAAGCAGCTGCTGCAGCTCTCTACCCCTTTGCATATCTCGCCCTCTCTCTATCCCCAAGCTTCCCTACATTCCCCCTTTTTCAATTTCATTCGCATTTGACTTTGCGCCTCTTTTCGTCGATTGACAACATCGGCATTTAGCGAGCTCTACGCTCTTGCATACATTGTACCACACACATAGTATCACGCACGCGTTCGCGCCCTTCCTTCGAAGCTGTAGCATCGGCAGGATCGAAAAAATATCATAGTTGGCCGTAGCGCCACATTGCTTCCGAAACGTCATTGGTGTGATTTTGTGTGAAAGCCGAGTGTAGCGTTACGTACAGAATCACATCGTCGTCTTCACAATGCGGCATGTGCTTTGCCGCCAAGAAACAAACGGTTTTGCTCCGATCTCATCGTAAGCGAGTGTTACCATGGCCGATTTGAGAGCATTTGTTAGACCGTCAATTGTGTAGTGCGCTCATACAAATTCGAATTGCTGCGGCCATGTCGAGTGCGAAGCACCGGACCCGCGATGCCTCCTCTGTTCGCTGTCAAAGGTCGTGCGAGCAACACAACACACCCAACTGACTCTCAGAACATGTTCTTCGCGTCTGTTTCACTCGACTCAAACAATCAGAGAGATCATCGCCAGCATCCGTACACGATGATCAGGTATGAATATGGTTCCAGACGTGGATCGAAAGACTGGTGTCAAGGGCCAAAGATGATATTCGTTGTCGAACGCAGGCTGTTCTTCTTCCGACCTTTGCACCGCCGTTGCCGTACGAACGATTGAACGACGCAGCGTGAGGAACAAGGACAAAGGCTGATCGACTGTGGAATTGAAATGCTTCTTCCAAACGGTGGGACCAGAGAAATCAGATTTGAATTGCTTCGAGAGAGAGAGCTCTTTGTTGTTGTATTGCTGAATTACAACAAAGCTCTGAAGCATCAATTTCCGCTTGCGGTGACAGGCACGAAAATTGAGGGGACAGCAGGCACTTGACCAGTGACCTACGCTGTGGAAGCAATTTTGAATACAAAAATATTCTCATTCCCTTGGAGCGTCTTGTATTCTTTTTTGAGTGACAGGCCACAGGCAAGCCTAGGCGAAGGCAGGCTGGCAGCAGCTCACAGAGGCAGAAGAGGAAGAAGAAGAAAATAGAGAAAAAGGCAGGAAAGCGAAGAAGAGCTGCTGGCTTGCTCGCTCGCTCGCTCTTTCGCTCGTCGTCTTCATTTCTTGGTCGTCGTAGCTCCGTCTCGCTGTGTTGTGCTGTGTGCTGTGTGCCGTGTGCTTCCTCAAGCTGCTTCGAGTTGACACTTCCTTCTCGCTCCCTTCACCCTATTCTCTTCCGGTGTTTCGTATCCACACCTTCTTCCTACAACGGAAAGTACGTGTCACAATCGCATCGCACCAGCATCGTCAGCATCCGACATCCTCCAACAAACCCCAGCTTTGTTCGTACCGGCAGTTTGAACGTCAAGGAACTCGCTTTTCGGCAGCTTTCGCAATTCCTTCGATCGATTTTGCATCCATCGCACTCTCAGTCGGTCCTTGCTGATCATCGCCAGAACCTAGCAGGCTGTCAGAATCGATTGCAACAATAGCACTTCGACCGAGAAAGCGTAGCCTCTTGCGACGTCCATCCTAGCCTACGACAATTCGTGGACGAAGCATTCCACAGAATCAGTTGTGCGCTTCGTCTTATCTTCTCGTTCCCTGTTCCGACTACTGCAACCTCGCCTTCAACTTTCATTTGCGACAATCAACTGACTCTTGCTCATCTCATTTCGACATCTTTCGGCTTTGTTCTTCACTCACTCCAGACCGCTCCCGCGTCTCGCTCCTTTTTAGAAGGTTAGTACTCCTCATTTTTGGCTGCTCGTCGTTCTCAAGGTGCTGCACAGAGTACATTCGCAACGCACAAGCAACCACAGACGACCTTGTGCAACCTGGAGACATGTGCAGCAAGCAAGGTGCTCTACGCAACGTCGTTTGAAGACAGCAACCAGCGCACCGTCCAGGCCAGTGTCCGAAAGGGTCTAGCTTTGGGCACAGATCATCCCTTGACATACGAAGCAACAATTCTGCCGGACATGCTGTTCGACATGATTCGCAGCCGCACAAACGAATCGTTCAGCGACGGCGAAGATGTTAGACGCCAGTAAACCTGGACAGGATTTATGACGCTGTTGTCTCAAAAGGGCATCATTCATGTGCTGGCTAAGACCTTCACGTCGAGACGCGACCATCAGATCGTCGACATGATATCGAGAACGATGACCACAACACCATACACGACCTGCAATGAATCTGGCACTGACCTTCAGCATACCTCATTCCGAATCTGTCCAACAACAACAGTACACGCCTGAAAGGATCAAAGACGACCGTACGCCATGTCGGTCGCAAACAGAAACCCTTTCGCCATCCTCGGTGGTAAGTCTCAAATACATTCTTGATAGGAACGAAGCCAAGTTATATTGGGAGTTTGCGTTCAGCTTGCGTCGAGCCTGCTGTTCTCAATGTGTACTTGCTTTCGCTGGTGTCTTCACTTCTTCACCTCCAATACTGACCAAATCGACCACTGTCTTCCGCCTTTCGACCATGCTCATCCACAGACGACGGTGAGGACGTCGCCGCCCCCAAGGCTGCTCCCGCCAAGGCCGCTGCTCCCGCCGCTGCCCCTCAGCCCCAGCGCAACATCCCCGGTGCCGGCCAGCAGCGCCGTGGTGGTGCCCGCAACGGTGCTCCCCGCGCTGCCCCCGCCGGTGACGCCGTCGAGGGCGAGCAACAGAAGGACGCCCGCCGTGCCCGTAACAACGGTGAGAGCCGTGGCCGTGGTGGCCGTGGACGTGGCCGTGGTGCCCCCCGTGGCCGTGCTTTCGACCGTCACTCGCAGACCGACCGTGTCGACTCCCAGAAGGCTGTTGCCCAGGGTTGGGGCGGTGAGGACGGCAAGAAGGAGCTCGACAACGAGCAGAAGGCTGAGGCCGATGCTCAGGCCGAGGGTGCCAACGCCGCTGGCGCTGTCGATGCCGCTGCCCCCGCCGCTGAGGCCGAGAAGGTGCCCGAGGAGGAGGAGGACAAGACCATGACCCTCGACCAGTACCTCGCTTCCAAGGCTGGCAAGAAGCTCAACATCGAGGCCAAGGCTCCCCGTGAGGTCAAGGGCGACGACTCTGCCTATGCCAAGCTCACCAAGCACGAGAAGGAGGAGGCCGACTACTTCGCCTCCACCAAGACCCAGAAGGCCAAGACCCGCGCTCAGAAGGAGGGCAAGCAGTTCCTCGACATCGAGCAGACCTTCAACCAGCCCGCTGTTCAGCGTGGTGGCCGTGGCGGTGCCCGTGGTGGCAACCGTGGTGCTCCTCGTGGTGAGCGTGGTGCCGGTCGTGGCCGTGGTGGCCGTGGTGGTCGTGGCGGCAACGCTTCGGTCAACCTTGCCGACAAGAACGCCTTCCCTTCGCTTGCCTAAATTAGGCTGCGTGCCATGCCAGCAAGCCTCTTCAGCCATCGGTCTTTGCACTTGATGCAGTCCTTCTTAGATTGACCTACACGGACGACTTGATCGCGCTTCGCTGCCAATAGTAACATCGGAGTCAGCGCCTTCCTCAAAGACGCTCATTTGTTCTCTTCTTACTCCGCTTGACGTTTCCTGTTCATCGTACCATCCCAGCGAGCTAGCTTGTCAGCTAGTCGTGGACCGTGGGACATGGATTCGATTCGTCTACCAAAACCAACCCCTTACCCTGATGTTCTGCACCCTATCTACGTCACCCCCCCCAAAAAGCAGATTGTACTCTTCTCCTCGCTGTGATGACTCTTTCCCTTTGCTCGAAGAGATTGCCTTTCCGGACGATGTGGTCGGAGAGTGTGTGTGCCTGATGATTGAAATTGTGTGTTTGATGTATTTTCTAGGACTAGGACAAAGTGAGATCTACTTGAAGAACAAACCTGCATTTGAAGGTTTTGGCTCAACTGTGTACTGTATCTAGGATGTCACAACCGACAAGAACGTCACTTCATACGATATGTCCTGCTAAGAACACGGACCTCGTGAACACTGCGCCTGGACCCTGTCGGCATTTGCATGAGTAGGACGAGAAACAAGCTACATGAATCGAGCTGTCAAACAGACTACGAACTTATGATCAGTCAAGTAGGAATCTGTGTTTGAGAAGCCCCTGGGCCGATTTGTGTATTTCATCTCGTTGTGTGTTGCAGAAGGCTTTCCGAGCTCACATGAAAGAGCAAACAGGCGGTCGCGACTCATTTGACTCTGCGCGTCATTTTTGTTGTTTCAGGGGCCAAAAGAAAGTGTTGGTCTGTCTGTCTTCGCAGCGGAAGCCACGGGAACAGAGAAGTTGATCATGAATTTCCCGCGCCTGTTAGCCTAAGGAAAAGGGAGAATAGGGGCCAAAATTGTGTCCTGCCAAATTGTGCATGTTCGAGCAGCAGCTGCAGCAGCAGCAGCAGCAGAAGGCGTCTTCGGAGTTGACTTGCTTTCCACAGCAGCCTGCCACTTTACACAACTTTAGCTCAAAGTGGGTTGCTCGTTGCCGTTAGATGGCAACTATGAAGTAACCAGTGGTCTGGCCATCGTTCCTTTCTTCCCTCCCACCTCCATCTCGCATCCTCCAGGCAAGCTCGGAGCGAAGTCGTGCCTTGTGCTTTCGCACACGAAGTGGTTCAAGCACGTAGGGACGTTGACATCACTGCCGACCCAGTCCTGCCTCGAGAGGCGGAGAGAATCTCTTTTATCCTCACAATTCATTCAACGACCAGGCCGAGCTCACGTTGAAAGCCAAGCTCCATCCTTACGACTTATTACAACACCGAAACGAAACGAACGACTACGACTTTGCACACCTTCCCGGCTCAAAGCACCTTCGGCTCCTCGAGCATCTACAACATTGACCGATCATGTTCGCCCCTCCAGGCCCCGTTCCGGGCAGTCGTCCCACCTCGGCAGCCGGCTACTACCCACAGCAACACCACTACGACCCGTCACGCTCGCCATTGCCACAAGAGCAAAGGCTCCATCGAAGCAACTCCTTTTCTTGGAAGCCTGAGCTTGGTCTGCCTCCACCGCCCAGCGAGATCGATGCACTCGGCGATTCTCTCGACCGAGCCCTCACTCCGAATATGAGACCTGCCTCTCGTGCTCGCTCCGTCTCTCCTGCGGCACGAGCACCTTCACGCTACGACCTCGAGTTTGGTGGTCTGGAAGATCCAGCAGAACAGCGTGATCGCACACAAGATCACATGAACATGGTCACCAAACATCCAAAAGTCAAGATCGATGTTGTTCTCTCCAGCAACATCTTTGAGGCCGGTGGAACCGTTAGCGGAAAAGTCGAGCTGACCTGCACAACGAGCCAGAGGCTTCGAATCGGACAGATCGCCATCGAACTTGAAGCAGTCGAGCAGCTCACCTCTCGCGACCACGCAGCGACACAACTCTTTCTATACAACCGCACAATGTTTCAAGGCGACAATCTTCCGCCCTCCAATGCTGTCTTGCCCGCTGCACCGGTCAATGGCTACTGGACTGCTCGCAAGGGTCGCACAACTTTCCCGTTCAGCTTTAAGCTGCCGTCCTCTGCGCCGTCCTGCATCACATTTGCCGGCAATGCATCGCTCCGCTATGGACTCAAGGCAACTGTGCAAACTTGGTACAACGAAGACAAGATGATCGTCACGGCTCGCCGCGAGGCCTTCGTTCTGGAAAAATGGTCGGATGAACATCATCCTCGCTTCCGCGAGCCAGTCGAGGCAGTAGGTGACACGCGTCTTTTCATGGGAGGCAACGGAGCGGTCTGGCTCGAAGCTGGCATCAACGAACAGCTCTTCTGGGGCGGTGGCCAGATGCTTGTTCGTTGCGGCATCAAGAATAACACCAAACGTCATCTGAGCGGCATCAAGGTAGCACTCGCTCGACGACTCATCTTCCCCGTCGGCAGTGCAGAGGGCTTGCATGACAGTCCAGACAAAGTCTCGCTCGAGCCACGAATCACCGAGATCGTGCACGACCAGATCTTCAAAGGGCGCGAGTACGAGTTTGGACCCAACGCTGAATCGGTTTGCAACGTCGTTGTCGACATTCCAAGAGATCTTCGCACCATCCGCAAGACACGACTCTTCGAGGTGCGCACTTTCGCTCTCGTGAGTCTCTTGCTTGGCTCTTTCGCCAAGGACCTGACCGTTGAAATTCCGATCTACGTTGCGCACACGGCGAGTGGAAGCGGCCAAACACGACACAATTCAGCCAGCCAGCCGTCTCATCCACCCCTTCACTCCTTACCACAACGACCACATTCGTCCATGGGTCACTCGCAGCACCATCAACAACCTCACCAGCATCACCGGCACCATCACCATCATCAGCAGCATCACGCTCATCCAGTTGAGTCTTCGCACAACGGCCATCAGGGACACGGCGTAATTCCACAGATGGACCACGGCATGCTCGAGGTTGAACGCATCGCCGCTGAACGAGGCTGGTCTCCAGCGCCCATGCACGATCCTAGTCAGCGAGCTGGCCCTTCCTCCAGGCCCGCCAGCACCGCTCCAGGTATGATCCAGCTGCCATCGCAGGCCCAACCTTTTGTTCTTGGTCCCAGTGGACAGCTCGAATGGAATCCGGCAGCGATCAGCTGGAATGCCAGTCGACTCATGACACCGGCCTCTGTTGCCGGTCATGGCATTCAGCGATCGGCTAGCGCGGCTCCTGAAGTGTTCCACAATGCAGCACATACCCAACCTATCTGCCAGACAACAGCAACCCCAATGGACGCAGTCGCTGCATGGACAGCCACGCAGCGATCCATGTCGACGTCACCCGGTCCTGCTGCCTTTGCTCAACCCGCCAACTTTGTTGCTCCTCAGCAGGTTGCTGCTGCAACTACGAGCGATCGAAGAGCATCTCTTCCTTCCCTTGCTGGGCCTCACATCGTCGCTGCGCCTCAGCACGCGAACTACCACAGCGCAGAAGTCCTTCCGCCCATGCCGGAGCCGCAAACTATCGCGATCCAGCAACAGTATTCCGCTCCACCGCAGCAACCAGCAATGAGCTCGTTCTCAAGCACTGGAGGGGCGACCCCTATCGCCGGTCTAGCTACCATCGAGGAAGACGGCGAATCGCAAGCCGGGACCATCAAGACTCTGACGAAGCTTCCCACGATCGGTAAGAGTGGTACCAAAGGCGCAGCTGGCAATAGCGTTTCGAGAAACAACATTGAGCACTTTGAAGCGATGGCTGAAGCTGAAGAGGACGAGGAGGAGATCAAGAGGCAGATGATTGCCATGGGTATGCAGCCTGACGAAGATGCGTTCCCATCGCGCGTCAGAGAAGCTGAATTGGCTCCTTTGGCAAAGGTGTCTGCTTCTACGTCTGAAATTTCGGCGCCACGTCCGGCCGCCTCTTCAGATCGTCGCAACGACGCATCTCAGGCTTCGCAGACATCATCGACAGGCACCTATCGACCGAAAGCCAGTGACATCTTCCACATTAATCTCGCTCAAGAGCAGCCTCAGAGTCCTCAAATAGCGCAGACGCAACGCGATGCAGCACTTCCTGAAGCTTCAGTAGCGAACATCGGTCGCTCGCAGCAAGCCACTGAGCCTTCGGAGCCCATTGGCGATACCGGCAATCAGACGAGCATGCCACGCCGCTCGTCAGTGGTTTCATTGCGAAGGTCCTCCTCATCGCAAGGCATCGGTCTGCAGGCGCTTGAAACCAACCTTGTCCGTTCGACTACGCCTAAGATCGCCTCAACCCCACGTGCGGTCGTGACCATGGCCAACGTGGCTCGAGCAGACAGTGGCTCTTCCAGCCCTCTGGCCTCTCCCTCCATTGGTCACGGTGACGCTCCCAGGTCACGCAAGAATAGTGCCCTGCGCGCAGCTGCTGTGGCTCGAGAAGAGGCGGAACGAAGAAGCGCGGAGGAGCAAGCTCGTGCTGCCGAAGAGCGTGAACGACATCTGCGAGCAGAACAAGCAAGGCAGGCCGCTGCTGCAGAGAAGGAAGCGGCTGAGAGAGCAGCAAGGAGGATTCGCGAAGAAGAGCACCAGAGACAGGAGCGAGAGAGGATCGCAGAGCATGCTCGCCGCCAGCGTGAGTTGCGTGAGCAGGAAGAGGAGCAGCGACTTAAAGCTGAGGCCGAGAAGTTGGCTCAGGAGCAGGAGCAGAAGCGCCGAGAGGAGGAGGAGCGTGAGAGCAGACTGCGTCAGGCTGCCGAAGAGGAGGCAGCACAGGCCCGAGCAAGACGAGAAGCGGAAGAACGAGAATCGCGTCGTTTGGCTGAAGCCGCCATTGCCAAGGCCAAGCTATCGAGCAACTCACTCGAAAGGATCCACGCAGCCATTGCTCCAGCGACTAGCTCGATCGCGCCCTCTGTTCCGTCCAAGACGACAGTGCCAGCCTTTGCTGCTCCGAGCCGGACAAGCGACCGGGACCGGATCGCGCTGCAGCGACAAGCTGTTACACGTATCGATGGTTGGCTCTCGAATGCTGCTAGTCCCAACCCATCTCATATGGAGACTCCTGGTACACCAAGTGCGTCAGTGCTGTCTGTGATGCGACGCGAGGAGCCACAGACAGCCACTGCGCGCAACGCGGAGGCTCGCTCGTCCTTTGCATACCGTTCGCCATCTCAGGTGATCAATCCTTTATGGGAAGGCAAGTCGACTCGCCCTCACACATCTGAGGGTGGCATGCCCAAGTCACAGACTATGACCGATCTCACTTCGTCATCAAAGAAAGCTGCTGCATCGCAGGATGACGCCGTTCCACAGTTGTCTGCTGAGCTGCGAGCTCTGGTCGATAGCTCTGACATTCGACCTGCTCGTAAGTCAGGCACCGCACTCAAAGAGCATCCAATCAGCCGCCGTCTATCTGGCCTCGGATCTACAGACAAAGCCACTCCGGTGTTTGTGCCAACCCCGTCCGCATCTCACATGACGTCCTCGTCAGAGGCTAAGCGGGAGCGTCACACATCGATGCCATCATGGCCACGTCCTGGTCTGCCTGTCCAGGATGGCAGCATAGTGCACAAAGCAGTCCCGACAGCAGCTTTGCCTTACTCCACCTCGAGCACAAATCTCGCTACCACCACGGACCGCCGCGCCTCGCGAGAGGTGGGGATTCCGAGTCGTGTTGAAAAGACGCTCATGGCACCTGCTCCTCAGCAGGCGTTGGCGGGTGACAAGACGGAGCCTGCTTACGATGCCCGATCTGCTCGTGGCGGTAGAGGTGGACGAGTCGCATCGGTTGCTCAGCTGTGGTCCAAGATTGCAGGTGACGATGATGATGGAACCGTGGAAGCCAGCAACGGCTCACTCGCAGCTCCTCCGGGCGACTTACAGCCTCGAACAGCATCGCCGACCAGCGCGTCGACGGTCAAGCCCAAGCCAAGGCGATCGTCTTCTGCTAGCGGAGGTGCGCCTGCGCTTGACTTCAGCAAGAAGGCGATGGCGACGTCAACCTCGACTACGGGTGTGACGGCGATTGCTGCCACGTTTGGAGGAGCAGCCAACTCGGTCAAGCCAGAGTCGCTCAAGAGCTTCACCGCACCGCAATTCCTGAACACAGCGAGTGTTTCCAAGCCTGTCTTTGCCAAAGTTGGAGATCAGCCCGCAGCAAAGCCAGAAAAGCGACCTCTACCCAAGCCTGTGCTTCAACCAGGTGCGGTACCAGCGCCGCAACTGGTGCGACCCACTGCGATGCGTGCTCAGAAGGTGCCTGCTGCCGAGCGCTCATCTCGCAGGATCAGTACGCAGTTGCTGTCGACATTCGAGAAGGAGAAGTCCTCGAACGCAGAGACATCGAATGCAGCATCAGTGCGAGAGATGATGAGCAAGGTAGCGGTTGACTCAACCATCCTCGGTGCGCTTCAGGGTGTTGATGCATCCACGGTACAAATGACGCACGACATGGGAACATTGAGATGCGCCGATGGGACGGAGATCAAGATGAGCGGTCGAGGAACGACAAAAGCTATTGGAGAGAACAAGCTCAAGAGTCTTCGTGCTGTTTGGGGCAGCTGAGTAGACTCTGCTGATAACCTTTCTCATTTCATAGGAACAATCTCTTTCAGCATACACATCAATCACATACATAGCATTTTGTAGCATCACATGGACTTTTCAATCTAACGACAAAGACTTTGACGAATACGGGCCGTGTATGATCTTTTGCACTGAGCCATGTGAATGAGTTCAGCGCGAGCTCTGATGGGCAGGTCGCAGACTTGGAGCAGCCACGAACTTGACGGTCCAGAACGAGGATGGTGGCGACAACTGTCTCAGAGTGACCGCCATGGTCAAGCCTCTTCTGCCAATGGCAGAGCTCGACAAAACTCATTTGGCATGAGTATTGAAACTCGAACACCGGTCAAGACGGAGCGGAGATTTCCGCTTCTTCTTCTTCTTTTTCCTTTTTCAAGTTTGCCGTGGCTTGGCAACAAGGCATCACGCCACACTCGAGATCTTTTCCTTTCTAAAATTAATTAAATTTCCGAAATACAAAAAATAAATAAAGAACGTGGTTGCTGAGATAGACAGACCGAATGCATGTAGTCTCTGCAGAAGTTGCAGCTTTTCTATCGATGGAAAACCAAAAAAATTGCCTTTTTCGCGAGTTTCTCGAAGTTGTGATTGTTCCTGAGACAAGGAGCGAGACTTGGGGAGAAGAGCAGTGACAAGGCGGGGCAAAACTGGAGTCACCTATCACAAACCGCATCGTTCGAGAGCAGCCACAAGTGGACATCAACAGGATCGTATCTTTGGGTCGTAACAAGTTCGAACATCCTTCCTTGCCACCACCATCCACATTTTAATCCTTTCTTCCCCTCCTGATCTGCTCCTTCCACGCAGACAATCTTCACTCGCAATCATGGTTCTGCCAACTTCGCAGGCCAACGCCTTGGTCTACTCGACCCTATGCGGTTTCATGTTGGTCGGTCTTTATGCCGGCTACAGGGTCCGCAACACTGTCGACTTCTTGTCAGGTCTCCGAACACAGAGTGGTAAGTGTCCGCTATTCGAGCTGTGATGTTGAAGTCATGATTCAGTTGGCTAACGTTTTGATCCTTTGTGTAACGCCACAGTCTTTCCACTCACCCTGAACTGGATCGCATCAAGTTAGTACACCGATCCCCGGTCCTCTCCATTTTGAAGTTTATTCTCTCGCCTCTCCTCATCCCACCGCTGCAAACAGCGGACTCGAACGGATGTGAAATGAGAAGGCATCAGCGGCCTTAATGGCATGCTGGAGCTGCGAACATCCAGCATGTCTTGCTTTTGATAGGTATGTTCCCTTCGCGAAATCCCTCAGCTCGATCCTTTCGGTATTTCTCTCCTCCCCCCTCTCGTCACCTTTATGGCTCGACGCCTTCTTTTCCTGATTTGATTTGGCCTTTATGGCATTGTCGTTCTCCATTGCTCTCAATGGGACGGCTCGAGGATTATCTTGACTTCGATTTTGAACATTCATTAGCCCTGCGACTCGGCTCTCAAGACTTCGGCCCTCAAGATCGTCAACATCAAGAACATCAGCTTCAACGCAACGTCTGCACTCACGAAACCTAAAACCGAATTCGAATTTGAACTTTCTCCTGCCGCTCCATGGCGAAATGCGAGGTGGACGTCAAGCCCTACAAAGACCAAACTCAATCAGTTTGGCATCAGCTACGGGTGCTTGCGTGTCTGGTCTGCGATATTCATTGTTCGGTCAATCGATCGAACGATTGTCATGTTGCGGATCCTCAGGGTCAGTAGTCTGGTAATGCGCAGCGAGTTTTTCAGCTCTCAAAGCATACACCAGATGGCTGACTAGACACGACGGGCTGAGATCATACCGTCATCGGCATCCATTGGACCATCTTTGCCAAATTGTTGCGATTTCAGTTCATCCTGCTCTAGCAGACGGGTTGACTCCGCGATATTGGTGCAAAGGCGGCCAGGATGCTGATATTACCTGATCGAGTTAGGACTCGCGAAGGGAATGCTGCATGCCTGCTCTATCCATCCCGATCCCCCAATTGTATTCCTCCAATGTACCGTTCGAGTGGGCGGGGTGGTCTCGAAAATCACGGATGTTTCCCTGCTGCCAGACTGTTGCTGTCACTCCGAGGAGCGGCATGCTCGGTGTGGCGGTTTGCAGACTCCGTGGTGTTCGGTTTCCACCCGTCTGCTTGGATCCCTCCTCCCTGGCCTTGTCTCCTTTCCTAGCTTGTTTGCTACTTCGATGGCGCAAGAGAGTCGTGCAACCCCCGGCATCGAGAGCTTTAAAATCACAGTGATCGTCAGCCAGAGGTCAGCTTTGCAACGAATCAAGTTGAAAGGTCCACCGGATGGGCAGCGTCGCCTCGGCACTCGCTAGGGAACGCATGTCTTTCTCCCTTAGCGCAGCCTCCCTTGGATTTGCCCTTTCCCTTGGACCCCAATCTGGCCTCACTGAAGGATTCGCCGTGCTTTTTGTCTTTCGATGTTGAGATTGCACACAACTCGTTGCTGTTTGCCGGCTAACCCTACTCACACGCTCACCCATTGCCTTGTATCTGCATCCATCTATCTTTGTTTCCTACAGACATGTCTTCGTCTCTCTTCTTCGGCTATCCTCAGCTAGCTGTTATCCCTAACGCTGGTATCCTCGGTCTTTCCGCCTACTGTTTCTCGACCGTTGCTCCACTCTGGGCCTTCGCCTGGCTCGGTCCTCAAATTCGCCGTATTTGTCCTGATGGTTTCACTCTTTCCGAGTATATTCGTCGTCGATTCGGCTGGCCTGTTGGTGTGCTTTCCGCGCTCATCTTTGTTGGCTTCATGTTCTGCTTCATGCTTGTCGAGCTCAACACGTATGGTTCTGCTGTGAACACGCTTGGTGGTGTCAATCCTACCATTGCCGCACTCATCGTTGCACTCAGTACCACCATCTACACTGCTTACGGTGGCTTCAAGGCTTCACTCTACACCGATAACGTCAATGCGGTGATTATTATGATTTTCATTATCATTGCCTCTGTCGCAGTCGGTGTAAATCTGGACATTGACCATGCCAGAGTCGAGTCTTCCGGTTTGCTCAAGCCTCAAAGATTGGGTGGTGAACTTTGGTACATTTTGACTGCTGCTATTGTCTTCAGTCAAATGTTCAACCAAGGATTCTGGCAACGTGCATTTGCATCGAAAAACAACAAAACGTTGTATCTTTCGGTAATTTATGCTACCGTTCCACTTTTCGCTATTTGTTTCTTAGTTGGAATGGCAGGTCCACTCGCTTGGTGGTCAGGACTTTTCAATGGTCCTACAGCTGAAGATGACGGATCATTAACGTTTTTCTATATCATCAATACTCTTCCCAACTGGGTAACTGGTATTGTTATAGTTCTTGCTGGATGTTTATCTTCTTCAGCATATGACACTTTTCAATCTGCTCAAATTTCCACTATTCAAAATGACGTTTTCCTTGGAAGGTTAAACATTTGGTGGTGTAGAGCAATTTTAGTATGTCTTAATGTTCCATCGGTTGTTTTAGCTGTTAAGAACATTGATATTTTGGAAGTTTTCCTTATTGCTGATCTTGCAGCTATTGCATGTATTCCTGCATTTTTGTTAGGTTTAATTCCTAAGTTATATTTCTTAAATGGAATTGATGCTATTGGTGGAGCAATTGGTGGATTTTTAACAGTTTTCTTATTTGGTACAGCTTTCTATGGAAATGCTGAAGAAGGAATTAAGTTGATTGGTTTACCAAATGGTTTGTATTTAGATGATTATAGTGTTCTTGGTGCATTCTTTGCTGCTCCTTTAGGTTCGTTAGGTTGGACTTTTGCTACTTGTGGTATTAGAGCAGGTGTTATGTGGATTTATTGTAGATATACTGGAAAGGAGTTTAATGTATTCGAATACAGAGAATTTGATGTTAGTAAGTGGGCTCTTCCTGATGATAGACCTGCCGATTTCCATGGAGTTCATGGAAGTGGTAATCCAAACGATGGGAAGAAATTGGAAGATCCAAACCTAGAAGGTGGTGCAAAATTGCAAAGATACGAAAGTGAGACTTCAACTAATGAAGCTATCACTCAAAAGTAAAAAACAATCTTTCCCCTTTTTACTCCAAATAAGCAACATCAATTATTGCCTTATCAAAAAAAAAGTTTCTACCTTGATCAAGTTCAACACTTTGATCCTTTCCAAAAAAACAAAGGTCTTCACAGTTCTTCCTCTTCTTCGATCGATCACATCACTCTTTTCAATTCTCATCACAGCCCTTTTTTCCCTCCTGGTTTCGGTTTCCTTTGGATACTTCCCCTTCTCCCCTTGCCTTTTATTCTATCTTCCACTCCCCCAAAAAAAAGTTTCCTGTCTCGTGTGTCAGAAAATAGGTTCTCAATGGTTCTCTTTCAATGCTACTTCCTTTCCCACCTTTTCCCTGCTTCACTCATTCGTGTGTTGTCTGAATCAATTTTTCTGAAGCCAGATTTTATCACACACAAAACTTCTAACGTGAACGTTTCAGACAAAAAATTCTACAATCAAAGCCCAAACAAATGAAAGAGAAAAAAAAGCATTGATTGACTTGATCGCTAACATGTCTCAATAGTACAATTCAAACCGCATCTCTTCTTCAATCCAAAAGTCCTTTTTCCCTTTGCTCTTTACGAATATCTAAAGCTAAATCCATTAACTTTTTTACTTCACTTCTTTCTTTAACCTCTTTCGGATCTAAAACTGGCTCATTATCATCCTCCTCCTCCTTCACGACTTGAGCGTCCTGTTCACCTAAACTCTGATTCGAATTTTCTAATCGAATCTTTACATTCTTAGGTCTTGGTCTAGAATCAGGAGCAAGAGAAGCAAATCTTAAAATATGTGACAATTCTCTTTCTCTTAAATCGAATTCTTCATCCTCATCTTCATCTTTATCCTCATGCTTCGTTTTGTGCTCAGTGGAGGAAGAAGAGTTGAAACGAGAACCAAGATTGTTAGGAACATCGACGGTATAGGCTGTTCTTGATGTTGTCAAAGTAGGTTTGGTTGATGCTGATGATGGAGTATCGGGTTTGGTGCTCAACGCTGAAAAAGTAGGTGTTGATGCAGGGTTGGAGTTTGATACAGCAGTTGTGGAGGGGTTGGTTGATTTTTGTCGCTCTATGATGGTAAGATCTCCAATCAAGTTAGTGACTTGTGCTGTTGCATTGCCCTCTGCCATATCACTCTTCTCTTCTACTAGTCGATGATCGGTCTGCACTCCATCTAAAACATCATCATTCTCCGCATTAGCAATGTCAACCCCACTCTCTCTTTCAATGTCCTCCAATAACTCTACCTGCTCATAATCACTGAAACTCGTCATTTTTTGCCATTTACCACCCAACACTCCCCCTCCTCCTCTTCCCCCCGCTCCTGATCCTCCTATCTCAACCTTCTCATCCAAAAGTCCCAACTCTTTATCCCCCAACACCCACCTTAAAATCCATTCAGACCTAGCATAACATCCTTTTCCACAAAAATATTCCCTTAAATCATCCCATGTGTTTCCTGCTTCTCCAAGATCCAAATCTTCCACTGCTTTAATCGATTTATTCTTCAAGCTAATCCGAAACTTTCCTTGTGCGCCCTTGGAAGAAGGGGAAGGATTTGAACAAGGTGGATACGAACATTTTCCAGCTAATTTTCTCTCCTCTAATATCTGACCCCATGAAGAACTTGATAAGAACAACAAAGACTTTTTGAGATCGGAAAGTGACGGCGACGAATCAATAAGTTGCTCTTGATTAAATAGAATGACACGTTGTCGTTCTTGATTCGAGAGAATGGAAGTGGTAAGAAGTTGAATGTCTGTTGGTTGGATTGGAGAGGAAGAGGTGGTTGAAGATTCGAGGAAAGGTGCCATAGCTTGAATTGTACGAGTTTTGCTTCGGAGTGAAGATGGCACTGCTTCAGAGGGTATTCTGGATGTGGACGCAGATGAGGAATCCTTGGATCGTTCTTGAACCTTCATACTGGCAGCTGAGCCGGGTATACGATTGATATCAGTTGGAGCTTTACGAAAGGTCCAATTGGAGCTGAGCCCGCTTGCATCAGGATTAGCTGGAGCGCGCGCCGATGATGCTGACGCTCGGGTAGCAGTCATGTTGCGAGTGTGTAGGATGTGGTGATGAGGATATAGGAGTTCAGAGCAGGAAGAAGGAGGCCTGAGTGAGAAAGGCTACTACGGTAATGGGAAGGACCCTGAACCGAAGTTGGACTCAGCTTCCGAAGCCGCACCTTTTTGGCACACGCCGAATTCCGTGTCCCGAACCACCGACCCCACAATATGAATGCTGTTCTTTCCTCGTAGAGTCAAAAGCCTTCTCAACAAGCACACGATGTCACAATCAATCTCACAGAATGACCCTGAAGTACAATCGACTCAAAGCTTGCCATTGATCGTATTGCCAAGTGCAGCAGCTGTGTGTGTTCATTCGCGAGTTTCAACGAAGCAACTCATCCAAACCTAATCCTCTCAACCCTTTCCTACTCCTATTCACCTTCCTACCAATTAACCAGGCGGCCACACCACCTGCACTCAACATTCCTAACGCTCTCAACACCACCGCCACCACTAATGCTCTCCTCACAGCCGAATAAAACGCACCTAATGCCATCCCACTCCAATTAAACTTCCTCTCCATTCTCGTCCCCACACTCGACTCCCATCCTCTTACCACGTTTCTATATCTCCAACCAAAGAACCAGATCCAAAAGTTGACATCAGGATACGAGAATCGCGGAAAGACCGATGTCAAACTTGGTGCGAGTGCATGCGATGCAGGTGGAGGGTTGAGATGAAATTCGTCCCTGATACGAGATAGAAGGCGGTTGGTGGAGCTTAAAGGTGCAGAAAAGAGCTCCGAGGCAGTCGGAGTCGAGTTAAAGCGATGTGCATCTTCCAATGGCGGCACTGAGGGAAGGTCTGACCATGATCGCGAAGGAGAAGGTGGTGCGGTGATATCACCGGAACGGAAGGAAGAGCTGCTATTGAACGTCGTCATATGCGAAAGCAAGTCCAGCGTCATTCCTAACGTCAATCCCCATAGTCTCAATTCCGGTCTCCCAGATCCTGGACCTTCTTCTATCCTTGCAATGTGCGAACCTGGCTTCTCGCCACCTCCCCCAATCCCACTAGCATCCGCAATCTCATCTTTACCCTCATCATACTCGGCAACAGCCACCGGATCATTAGGTAACAAGATACACTTGAAATCCATCTTACCCACTAACGCTCTCAATACCCATCTAACCAACGGACTCTTCGGAGCCAATCTACTACTGATATCAACACTCGTCGTTCCCCATTTCGGTCTCGGCGTATACAATAACTCCAAAGGAACCCAATGCGCACTTGCAACTTCACTCGGCTGTAAATCTGGCATAGGACTAAACGGACTTGTCTGAACAAACACGTATGGTGATAAAACCATCAATAATCTCTTACCCAGACTAGTAGTAATTTCACGATCGTCCAATTGACCAACACAAGAAAACTCTTTTTCAGCTAAATCAATTCCAACTTCCTCCCAGGTCTCCCTCATCGCTGTGTACAGTCCATTTTCATCACCTTCCTCTTTCCTACCACCGGGGAAAGCCACATGAGCCGACCAATTGTCACCGATTCGAGCCGCTCGTTTGATGTACAGAATCTCGGGAGTTCCGCGTTTGACCCAAGGTTGTTCGAAGAAGTTGGTCAAAGTGGAAGGTAGGTCGGTGCTAGCTATACTCGAAGCCATAGATGAGATTCCACCTGCATGACCGAGAGACGCTTGTGAGACATGTACACCAGAGCTGGCTAGTTCATGGCTCGCAGCAGGGTCCTGCGCAGCGGCGGAGGCGGAAGCGGAGGAAGAGATTGGATGTTGAGTTTCAGGGTCATGATGTTGTGCAAGCCAAGCTTCGTCTTCGGGTGTGGGTCGTACTCGGAGAAGAATAGCAACAGAAGCTCGACGAGGTTGAGTCGGAGGCGAAGCGATTACTCGCGGTGGGATGCGAGAAATGCGGAGAAGAGCGTGAGAGAGGTGTGTCAGGATAGCGGTGTTGCCGTTGACGCTTGACGAAGCCATGATGCCAAAGACAGGTGATGATGTGGCAAGGCTGCGAGAGGCGGCGCGATTTGAGGGGAGCGGTGAGCGGGCTAGAGGAAATAAAGGAGCGTTAGAGAAGAGCGAGGTACGGACTACGGCCCCAAGCCGTCCTGCTAAAGTGTCCAGACCGGGTATGGCTGCGATACGAGACAAGCGAATGATTGCCGGGAAGCTTGTCGATCTGGAAAAGTCGAGCCCTGCTAACGTGACAAGATTGCGAGCTCGAGGAAACAGGCTGAGGAGATTTCAAAGCGGGGATAAGGTATCGTGAATGATTTTTGAGATGGTGTTGGTGGAAAAGGAAGCTGTCAAGCTGTGCCAACCAGCTGCTGAATGAGATTTCGGAACCATAACACAAGAATGAGTTGCCTGATCTGACCACGCCTCCTCGCGCTCTTCCGACCCAATTCGCGTGCTTTTCCGCACACTCACAGACTCGCAGACTCATACACAAGCTCAGGCTCCAGAATTCAGTCTCAGCAGCGCGACGTTACCACTCTTTCAGCTCTTCCGGGCCCGGCATTCAAACGGCAGAGCGCTAGCCGGACTTCATCTCAACTGCGTCGAGTCTGACGTGCGTGCATCTGCTCATGTCAAGTTTTGCTTGCATACTCCGTCAGCACAATGTCAAGCCATCTTATCAGCTCAGCGTTCGTTAGACCGGTCAAACATGAATCATCATATTGTTGAATGATCAGAGATAGAAACAGGCATCAGCGCCAACATCAATCGTCCTCTTCGTCCTCGTCATCCAGAATTGCCAGTCTGCGCTTCTTGAGCGGGCCTGTGCTGCTTAGATCCGAGACAAGCTTGGCAGTGCCTCCCGACGCCTCCTCTCGCTCCTGTGGTGTCAAAGCCAGGATGTCATCTTCATCCTCGTCACTGTCTGCAAGGAAAAGACGCTTCGTGTCGACGCGACGATTCTCCCGCTCGCTTGCATCTTGCAAAGGTTTGCTCGCCTTCGTGTTCGTCTTGGTTTTGGTTCTCTGTTTGGCAGCGCGCAAGGCTTGAAGCGCGTTGAGCTTGCCTTCGTCTGCTTCCTCGTTCGTGTCAGCGAAAGAGCTCGTCGGTGGCGTATCTTCGTCCATGTCGTCGTCCGCGTCGGAGTCCTCGACGTTCCTCTCCTGTGTCGCAGCATCGTCATTCAGATCACCCATGGCAAAAGCAAACTCGTCATCACTGTCGTTGATAAAGTCTTGCTCCATTCTTCGCTTCTGCTTTCGAGATCCGCCTTTCTTAGACGTCGACTTGGATTTCTTTCTACCACCACTGCTACGAAGCAGTCCCCCATCAGCTGCCGCATCTTCGCCACCAACCAAACTGCGATTGGCACGAACACGGTCAAAGTAGTCGCCATCTTCATCTAAATCGCTCTGTCCTCCACTCCAGCCATCGGGAAGATCTGCCGGATTGAGCTCCTCAGCCTCGCCTCCAGCACCTGCTCGTGGTTTGCGCACCCGCATCACAAGAGCATTGAGCTCTCGCCCGTTCGTGTCTAATGGCTCTCGGATGAAGCGCTCGATCGTCTCGACCTTCTTATCAAGGTGGTCTGGAAGGATCTCCTTTGGTACGGTCCACCTCCAATTCACCAATTCGGCCTCGTTTGCTTCGAGACCTACGAGTCGGCACAGCAACTTGAGCTCGGGCAGTAGAGAGGCGTCCGTACGAAGATCATCATTGCCCTGGTAGGCAAGCTCATACGGCTGGAAGCGTTCCACAGGCGACTCATTCTGCTTTTCAAGGTCTCCAAGTAAAACCCCATCTTCCGCGTCAAGTACGTCGGCAGATGATTCGGCTTGACGCCTTGCCTCTTCCTCCTCGTATCGCAGCACCAGCTCTGTTCGCATCGCGCTCGCCATTTCGAGCGCAGACTTGACCCACAGCACAGCCTGCATCTTCTCCTTCTTGAGCAAAAGGCCAACTGCCACTCCAATCTGCTCTTCGGGCGACATGCCCGGTCGAACCGCGATCTCGGATGGTACCTTTGGTGGCTTGGGTGGACGAGGTGGCCTCTTTCCGTGGTCGTAGATGGATTGCTCCTCAGGCGAAAGCTTGCTGAATTTCCTCAAGATGTAGTCCATCAACTTCTTGAGGTTCGGCGCCGAGTTAGGCGCACGTGCTTCCAGAATGCGGATAGCGTCCCCACTGAGCACCTTTCGCAAAGCTGCACGATGCGGTCCGAGGAAGAATTGGCGATAGTCGTTGGCCTTGATCGCTATGCGATGCATCACAGTCACTAGCTTGTTGAGCTGCTCTTCCATATCGGTATAGTCTTGCCAGCGTGCTAGATAGTCGATGCAAGCTTTGGCGAGTTGCTTAGTGGCGAGTCTACGTTGAAAGTCGGCGAATCGGAACTCGCGCTCTGATCGAGTCTCTTGCAGCTGCTCCTTGATTTGTGTAGCTTCGTCTTCATGTGTGTCGAGGTCTCCGTCTTGTCGAGATCGGCGGACATGCTTCTTGGCCTGAACATACATGTGATCGCGATTGGAGGCGTATCGTTCCAGCATCTTGGGCATCACATATGCGAAGGTGATGATGGTGTCGAGGAATGCAAAGCTCTGCGAGGTGTAAGAACGGACAATAGCATGACAAGCATCTAGCGTTTCGCTCATGTAGTAGAATTCGGCTTGCAGACCTTCAGCGACATCCCTCTCCGCTTCCTTCTTGCTGCTCGCAAGCTCATCGACAAGGCGCAGCAACACGATCCAAAGCTGAACAGATGCGACAAACTCGAGCCATGACTTGGATTCTTGCGCTTGGATCGTTCGAACTAGCACCATGCGGAATGCCCACGGTTCGAGCCATTGGCTGACGAGCTCGAAAGGCCACTCCTCGACGGGCTCTGCCTGTTCAGGTTGCGGTTCGTTAGATTGAGCTTCACTGGTCTGAAGTTGTTGCTGATCCAGATCAATGGTGTTCTGTGTTGCGTTGACATCTGCAAATGTCGTGGGTCTGCCTGCCGTCTTGCGATGAGCAGCTGCGGCTGCACGACGAAGGAGGAAGTACTCCAAGAAAAAAGCTCCTAGCTGCATGATACGAACACGCGCCACGTCGAGATCGCCGAGCTTGTCCCGTTCGGATCGTATGTCCTTGAGAATGGATTTGGCCAATGGCTCGAAACCGGACTGGACGAAGGTGTCGGCCCACTCTTGTAATGTTACAGCTGCTTCCGCTGTCCAGCCGTATTTCAGCTTGGGAGCGCCTTTCTCTTGGGCATCCTTGCGCCTTTGAGCACGTCTCTTGCCCTTGTGCATAGCTTCGTCCGCAAGCTGAGCTACGGATTTGACCAAGGCTGCTTGATTGCGGGCAACGCGTCGCTCACCATCCGGACCGACAAAGTTGATTGTAGTTCCAAATCGAGAATGACGTGTTGGCACCTTTCCTGCTGCTGAGGCTCGCTTCATCTTTGCTTCGGTTGCGAGACTGTCAGCGAGAGCCGAGCTTGTTCGTGATGTACTTGCGGCCGGTCTTGAGGTGCCTGCTGAGGTAGCATGAGCCACGTGAGAGTTGGACGAGGTGTCGAAACCGGTGGAAGGTCGTTCGTAAGAGGCCACTTCAGCAATCTCTTTCACATTGGTACCAACAAATACGTGAAAGATGCATTCAGACGCGACCGCGTTCCATGCATTGAAGTTGGGTGTTTCCGCGCTGCTGGCCAGCATGAGCAATGTGTCGAGGATGTAGTGCTTCTGCATAGCTTGCACGAGCTTGCTCTGTAGGTTGGCGTTGGAAAGCTGAGCTACGCTTGCCAGACTGGTGGTAATAGGGTCGCGTATGGCTAGTAGATTGCGGAAGAAGTGAAGACACATGCCGATGATGCCGGTGACGAGGCTGGAACGTTGATGTTGCTTCGTGGCCAGGTTTGGCAGCAATAGGTAGCGCATGACGACTCCGAGCACGTCGTGTTGCTTGTCGAGGGATTGGCTTCGTAGAATGACGGATTTGTAATCGATCAGGTGCTTGTCAAGCTTTGTGATCTCGCGGAGCTCGTCGGAGTCGAAGCCCTGCTTTTCCTGTTCGCGTACTTCGGCGACACCATCGAAAGGCCAGGTCATGGCCGTCAGTAGGTCCGTGCAAGCCAAAGCGATGGCATCTCCTTCCTTGCCCTGACCAGCACTCTCAAGCAAGGCGGGCACGATGAAGTTTTCGAGCACTTCGTTGTCGGCGAAAGCGCGCGCTACTTTTCTGGTGGGATCATCATCGTCGAGCTTCCAGAGCTTTCGCAACGATCTCAAGGCGCCTAGTGCTCGAGGACCGCGCTGCCATCGAGTGTAGACCTTGTCGGTGTCGGTGTTGTCTGCATCCTCTTCGTAGTCGTACTGACCGATCTGCATGCACAAGTCTCTGGCGGCATCACGGATTTCCTCCTTATCGGGCTCGTTCGCCTCGTCGTAGTCCTGCGCTCCTCCATCGCGACCGTCGGTATAGCTGTCCTCACTAACATCTGTCAGAAAACCCTCGTCGCCTTCGAGATCGTCGGACCAGTAGTCGTTCTCGTTTGACATTGTGACCGCTGAGCGCCCCTATAGGTGCTGCAGACCATGCACAAGTCTTGCTTTGCAAGAATAGTTGATTTGGTGAGGCCGGATGGGTTCAGCTCTGCAATGTCATAGGGTGAACGAGATAGGTCTGAGAGGTGGAATCGGTAGAGTGGTCGGTGGTAGAAATGAGGATCTTCGAGAAAGTGAGAAGACCCTGTTTAGGTGTGTGTCATGTAAAGAGCTGCAGCATGTCGAAGAATCCAACACCACTCAACGCGGCGCGACGTTTGGACGCGTCGCAAGCTGTTTTTTCGTGTTTGTGCAAATCGCTGCCCTAACATGTTGACTCCGACCGGCGTCCTTGAAGACGTCAAGGTTGCTCCTTCTCAGCTGCACCTGGCGGAGCAGGTGCCGACTTGACTGGCGACTCAGCAGGCGAAGAGGAAGGAGCTGAGACAGCGTCAAGACTGCGTCGGATGGCTCTTTTGTGTCTTTCTGTCATCCAAGGTGCGAAGTCTGACTTGGCTCGTTTCGGGGGACTCACCTCTCGACCAGGAGCAGGCGTTTCAACTTCTGATACAGCGGGTTGTTGAGTCTCCGCCGTAACGTCAGCAGTGCTGGCATAGTCTCGAACAGAGGGCACAAGGCTGAAGTGAGAAACCGAAATACTGCTATCGCCTTCCTTTGGCACTCTCTGACCTTCACGTGCTGGAGAAGAAACAGACACCATTCGCTCTTTGGCACTGGCGGCCTGAGGATCTGGCTTGGCAGCTGCTGCAGAGTCGTCATCGGCAGCAGAAGCATGCTGTTCGGATCTGCGCTTATTGCCACTGTCAGCCCTCTCGATACTCGGGGTGGCCTTCTTTTGGCTCGAATCTGATAGCTTTGCTGGCGTAGCAGATCGTGCTCGTTTCGAGGCAAGTTTTCCATCCTCTAGAAGTGGACTGGTATGTCGTCTCGCTGGACGGTCTGCAGTTCGTTGCGTTTCCTGATTGATTTCACCTTGCCCTCCGACTGGCGCTTTGTCTCTTCCCCACTCCTGATGCCATTGCGAGTCGCTTCTCAGTTCCTTTGGCATCGATATCGGAGGGCTAGCTACGCCTAGGTCTGTGTGTGAGTTGTCTTTGGATGAACGAGACGTCCAACCTCGCTTTGGACTGCTCATGATGTTATACACGCCTATCGCTACTCGTGCGGCGCGAGTCGGCAGCAAGATGGTTGTGAAGAAGGAAGACCAGCGTTGACCGAGATGACGCATTCTCGCTGTAAGCATAGACAGCAAGTGGATGATTGCCTTCATTCTTTGCTGCGCCAGCGACCTTCGTCGGAAGGCCCGATATCACAACCAAGGGAGCGAGGGAAGCACACCTGAGATCATGAGTCATCAAACATGTCCCCTTGCCTTCCCACGCCTCATGAGTGAAGATCGGAAGGGACCGACGGGAGAAGAGCCATCGTGACCAGGAGTTGCCCGCATTTGTCAGACTGTCGGTCGTTCCGACGATGTCGAGAGAGGAGTGGGCTGCGATGGTATCGACTTCTTTGCACTTACAATCTCATAGGGAGAAAAGTGAAAGTGAACGACGATACATTTCTTCTTGAAGTGGCGCCGAACTCGAATTGACCGGTGCTTCTCGCTCTTTTTGGCTCGCCGACGAAACAAAGGGTTCGCACTGACGATCGTCTCGCCAACGGACTGACGATCTATAACAAAGCAATCATCTGCCAAGAATGAATCGCAAGAGTTCGATCTCGGGAGCTGACAGGTGTCAACGTGCAGCGGACATTGGAGCACGATGATTGGTAGACGGAAATTTCCGACGGTGAGAAGATTCAAACTCGAAACGTAGGGTCACGAGAAGTTTGAGTTGGCACGTTCGGATCTGCCGCTGCTGCTGCTGTTGCTGCTGTCGATGCTGCTGCTGCTGCAACGATGACGACCTTGCATTGCCTCTTCTTCCAAATGATCGGAGGCTCCCACAAAAAGATTTGCAATCATTCGGAACATCCAGGATCCTCTAGGTTGCTCCAGAACAGCAGAAGGAACAAGCTGTCGATTGCAGCTTCTACTGTCAGTCACAGCATTCCGGCAGCGGCAAGGGCAGACCGCAACCAGCCACGCGGCAGAAATTTTCCGTCTGTCCCTCACCCCGGACTTTTGCTCTCCTTGATCCACATCGCCGTTTTTTGGTTTGACTCCGTCCTCTTGTACAGCTCACAAAGACAACATATTTTGAGTGCGTGAAATGCTGTCTGAGTGCAGCAACACTACCTTGATGCTATTTGCACAGGCTCAAGAGCCTGCCAAATCCTAAGCAGGAGATGTTTTTTTTGCTCGGTGAGTGGGCGAGGGTCGATCTCGCTTTCGGAAAAGGGCAAGTCGGCGTGCAGCCCCGCAGGAAGATGGAGCTGTCTGCAACACCCTGGAGCATCTTCGGTCGCTCCAGTCGCTCTTTTTGAATTTTTTATCTTATTTTTTCAATTTTATTTTAATTACAAGGGCCAAATGAAGAAACCACGGCAGCGTGCAGCTGACTCGACCATCTCTCTCTTCATTCGTTCTGGGCTTGTTGGCGCCGATGTGTACAGAGAAAGGTCGGCTGGTCCGACGCTCGCCTTCTTACGACCAAGAAGGAGAACGACAACGATGAGAGCCACGTCAGCGATCGAAAGAGATCTTATGAAACGCTGCGTGTCTGTCGTGCGCGACGCGAGGCAACAAGTGCGCGAAGGACACCAAGTTGAATCGAGCCTTCCGATACCGTTCGTTGTTCCTGTCGTGCAAAATCACGGAAAGTGAGGTGGGATAGAAGATGAAGAAGGAGTTGCGAGCCGAGGACAAGCTTCGCTGAAGTGCAAAGCTAGGCATTTTCGAGAGACCAAGCTTTCGTCTCTGTTTTCGCCTCTTCGGAAGTGTTAGTCGAGGGAAAAGCTGGAACTCGGACAGTGACAGACTGCTGATCCTCCTCGCCTTCGGTTGAACCCCACTCTTTTTTTGGCTCGCTTCGACTTCCCCGCATTTTTTGTAATTTTTTTTGGTGTCCTTCCTCTGGCGTTCCGCTTCCGCTTCCGTTTCTGTTTCTTTCTTTTGTTGTGTTCTGTTCTCATCAATCTCTGCCCCACACACCGCGTCACAGTCCCAATTCTCTCCGCGGCGCGCTCAATCCCACTCTCAAACTTACTGCCATCCTCAGATGCAACAGCCCACTTTTGCCGTAACTTGAGCTACAGTCACCATCACACAGAAACACAAACACTTGCTCACACAGACACACACACACACAGCGCACTCAGTCACGGTTTACAGTACAACAGGTGCAGACCCTTCGGTAGAAATCCGCCGACTGCGTGTACAGTAGCTGTGAGGCAGAGGCAGCGGCGTCGTCGTCTTCGTCTTCGTGTTCCAGTCACCTTTGCTCTCGACATTTCTTGGCCGGTGCAACAACTCCGTTTCCGGGCCCCCGCGCCCGTCCAATTGGGATTGCTCACACAAAGCTGCTTGCACAGTATCGTTCTTGCATTCTTGGCTGCACCCTTTTGGGCTTGAGCAGCGCCTCTCTCCGTGTGTCTGCATTCTTTCTTTTTTGGCGCCCTGCCTCCTCCTCCGCCTTTCTGCGCAACACTCTCGCGCCTCACTTTCTCTGCTGGCCCGTCTGTTGGTCTCTGTCTCTCTCTCACTCGCTCTCTCGCTCCTCATCGTCTTTTTTCCATCCGTGACGTTCTCTCATCACTACCAACTTCGGCTTTACGTCCTATCTTCATCTCTTGCAGAACTCACTTCGATATCGCTTTGCTCCCACGATCGTTTTACAGCTTTCATCATCTCGCTCGGCGGGACGTCCGACTAACACCGTGAGCCGGATCACAGTGTCGAATCTGTTGCTAGCCAGCCGGTTGCGCCCACCAAAGCAAACGATATCCATCAACAACGTCCTATTCTCGAACTTCGACCAAGCAAAACGTGCCTATCTCTTATCTCCTCCATCTTTGGTAACGGTGCTTCGGCCGTCGACCGGTCTTTTCAAACTTTGTTCGCCCCCTTCAACCTCCCACCATCCTCCTTCCCACCCCGGTGCTGATCATATCAACGGCAAACTTCATCTTCCGGTCCCTACCTCGACATTCGACCTGTACTGTAACTCAAACTTCAACCAGCCCAGCAAGCGATCCTCGAGCGCAACCATAGCCGAATCCAGCTGCCTTTACGTTGCCGGTGGCTACTAACAGCCGGTCAGAGCATTTGACACCTTCACCTTACGTGATACGAGCCTATCAACCTTACTCCGATGCCTGCTTCCGTGGAAGCGTCGGGGTCCCATACCATCGACATCATGATGCCCAAGAAACGTCAGCAGGGTTTTGATCCAGGCGCCTCCGGTTCTTTCTCTTCAACCGGTGCCGGTCCGAATGCAAATCACTCCTCCTCCGCTACAATGGACTCGCACTCGTCTAATCAAGCGCATAGCAACAGCTTCTTTGGGCCCTTTGGTACAAATGGTCTGCCCAGCAGCTTTATCGATACCGACATCCTCCTCAACGACGATCTGTGGAATCAGTTCTCCCCTGCCACTACCAACAACTCTTCCAACAACGGCACCAATCCGCCATCAGACAATCAGAAGCACAACGACAGTGCTAGTGAACACGCTTTCGGCGAGTCGTACGTCAATATCCCTCATACATCTTCTCTTGACATGTTCGGTCTGCAGTCGCGTACCTTTGGCACCGTCCGCCCTACCCACGATGCTCTAAGCCGTCTCAGTAGGGACGCCTCCTCCATGGATGATGGCGACTCGCCCGATGGCTCCAATGGGGAGACCACTTCTACTATTGCGACCAGTGTGCTTTCGCCTAGCTCCCTTGGCACCACAGTCGGAAGTCTTCCCAAAGGCACAGGTGCACGACATGGCCGTTCAACTAGCAGTGCCTCTTCCTCCAACAGATCTAAGACCGCTCGTAGCTTGAGCCGAAGTCGCACTCGTGTAGCGGCTGGCGCTTCCGAACGACGTGGTGCAGAACGCTCTCCCTCTCTTGATCGTGGTGGTGTCGGCAAAGCACCTTCGTCCCGAGCTCGTGTCAGTCGTCGAGCCACTGTAGGGCCCGCTGCACTTGCCAACAATCTTCAGCCTGCCCCAGCACCGTCACTCGCTCCACGAACTTCGGTAACTTCGAGCTCTGGCGCGCCTGCTTCCAGTTCGGCTATGGGTCTCTCCTCCAGCTTCCAAGCACAGACACATCGTTGGAGCCTGTTTGGTACCGATGGCTCGAGCATGCAACTCAACTTGACCGATCAGCCCTCCTGGCATACACATTCGCATGATGGGCAAGGTAGACCAGGCACAACGTCCGCTTCGTCGTCCCTGCCAACGTCACACAACTTCCACACAAGCATGGCTCACCTTAATTTGCAGACCCCACCTGTGCATAGCCAACAAGACGACAGCAACTCGAATCAGACCTTCAATCCCTTCCTCTTCCCCCCTTACACGCAAGTGGGAAATCAGTCAGGTTTGTCGTCGGTCGATCCTATAGGTGCGCAGACGCCCGACTCAGCACATGGATTCGGAGGCGTGCCAGCGGCTCGAGAAGCATCGACACGATCTAGTGAAGCGTCGGAGATCAGCGAGTCGAAGGCGACGCCTACCAGCAAAGCACGACGTCCCAGCAAGGTTGCCTCACAGACCTCGCGAGAACGCGCCATCAAAGAAGTCAAGTCAGAATTCGTCAAGACCGAACCTAAATCTGTCAGTCCCGCAAATGCTCATCAGGCCGAAGATGAGGAGGAGGATGACGGTGGTGACGATGACGATGAGCAGCCACTGGCGGGTACCGGTGGCAAGAGCGAGGCAGAAGCGAAGAAGCTGGCAGAGAAGCGCCGCAAGCGTCGAGAGTCGCATAATGCCGTCGAGCGTCGCAGGCGGGACAACATCAACGAGAAGATCACCGAGCTGGCTACCTTGTTACCGGAAGCAATGCTTCTCGATGCCATCGCTACTTCCACGCAGGGAGGCAACAGCGGCACATTTGCGCCCGCCTTGGCTGCCAAAGCTGCACTGGCCGCTGCTGCTGCAGCAGTGGCTAAGGGTGAAGCTATGCCGGACGGAATCGATGGACAGTCCAATCTGCCCAAGTCGTCCACGGAGGCGTACGCGGCAGCCCTGGCGCCGGTTCACGCCAATAGTGCAGCCCTGGCAGCAGCCCAAGCCAAACCGAACAAGGGCATCATTCTCCGCAAGAGCGTCGAGTACATTCGACACCTGCAGCAGTTCTTGGACATGCAGATGGGTCGGATCAGCTTCTTGGAAGCCGAGCTCGCACGATCGCACCAGGCACTTGCAGCTTCTGGAATGCAAGCTCCTCCAACTTCTGATCCGCAACAGGGCCTCGGCATGATGCATGCCTTCTTCAATCAAGCTAGCAATGGCAACACAGGCGCTTCGGATATGTTTGGTGGCCCACTGCAGCAGCAGCAGCATCATCAGGTATCGGATCAGCAACAGCAATCGATGCATCATCATCAGCAGCAGCAGCATCAACAGCAGCAGCAACCCCCTCCGCAAGACTTTAGCGCCATGAATTTGCTCAGCCTAGGTATGCCCATGGATCAGCAGCAGCAGCAGCAGCAGCAGCAGCAGCAGCAGCATCAGCCCATGTCGATGCATCAGGGAGGTCTCTCGATGTCGCACTCTAACTCTGGATCTCACGACGTCTCGACTGCTGGTGCACCTGCCCTGGCTGCCTGGCTCGAAGGATTCGACCAACGTACCGGCCTTCCACGTCGTTCTTCTGTCGACCCTATCGAAGAAGAGGAGCACGAGAGCGGCGAAGAAGATAAGGAGCTCAGTCGTCGTGGACGCAGTCAGACTTCACGACTCTCACATGACGGTCATGACGATCAGCATTGGCGCGGACGCTCCAGGCATAAAGTTGGTCGTGGCAGCAGCAGTCGTGTGCAGGAAGGAAGCTGGCCGGAGTTGCACACGTCAGAAGCTCAGTCACCTATGCAGTTGGTGTCGGGCGATGACCATCAGACGACGACAGCTTCGTTTTCGGATTTGGGTGAGATGAAGCTCGATCTGTAGATGCACCGCTCATCATTTGGACGCTGTCGTTAGGTATCTTAAACGCGTCCGTCTTTGCTTAGTCTCTGTCCTCCGCGCATCGAGATTCCACTTGATAAAAGCAAAGTGTAGCTCTGGTGTTTGTCCGATTGTCGTACTCTGATTGTGAGATTCTTGTTCTGTGGTTGTTTTAGATGCCGGACTGATTGTGAAGTGCGAAGTTGACTGTCGTGTTCGGCATGGTGAAGGAGAATCGCGGAACTCGGCCACTCCACCTGAGGGGCGCGCTTTCGGAAACAGAACGCAGACCCAAGTGCAAGTGTCATTGTCGCACGAGCCAAAGTTGGTTCTGGTCATCAACACCTTCCTTCCCGACCTCCATACTCTGCCTGTCTCGCAACATTCAACACGATCAATACACCAGGCTACTCAACGGCTGACTCATCGTTCCTATTCTTCATCTCTCCCGACGCCCCTCTGGACGCAGACTTCATATCGTTGCAAGTATCCCGATCTTACAGACACCTTGCGCCTCCCACTTTACCCAATAGTCACCAACAATGACATCTATACCGGAAGCCCGCACAGCCTTCAACCTGAAAGTCTTGCGGCGGCATGATCCTTCTATTGTGGAGATTATCGAGACAGCATCCTTCGTCGTTCTCTACAACTACAACTCTTCTGGCGAATGGACCAAGACTGGGGTGGAAGGACCTCTTTTCCTATTTCGACGTCGACTACCACCCTACAACGGGTTTTTCCTGATGAACAGGAATGGAATCGAAAACTTCTCAGCTGACGTTACTCCAGAAGATGATCTTGAGATTACGCCAGAGTTTATCATCTACAGACCCGAGACAAGTACCGAGGTGTATGGAATCTGGGTGTTTGAATCGAATCAAAGGATGAGTGTTGGGGATAAGTTGTTAAAGCTGCAACAGATGAGCGAAGGGCCGAGTGAGGATGTGGTAAAGAGGGCATTGAGCGGAGATAAGACAGAAGTGGAGAAGGTGGAGGAGACGAATGGGAAGGAGAGTGCGAAAAGCGCTAAAGGCAAGACGAATGGCAAGGCTAAGAAGGGTGGTAAAGGCGCCAACACGAGCGAGAAGAGCAGCGATGCGAACACAACGACAACAACAACACCAGCAACAGCAACAGTAGCAGTAGCAGCGATGGAAAGCGGAGGAGAGAACGAGGGTGGAACACAGATCAGCCTTGACGATTTGTTTGGCAGTGCGACTGGACCTGGTTTGGCACTGACTGAAACAACAAAGCAAGAGGTAGAAACACAGTCAAAGTCAACATCAACATCGACAGCAGCAGCACAATCTGAGCAATCGACAGCAACAAATGGCATTTCACTCCTCGACTCACTCTTCTCATCTGCTACTTCCCTTGATACGACTCCTTCTCAGCCTTCACAAACGAAAGACGACGCCAATGACGTTCTTTCCCTTCAAGGCAGCAGCAGCAGTATTAACACAAATAACAACGACAAGTCAACCACTCAACTACCAGTTCGATCCACAGAGCCAAAATCACAAGAAAAAGAGAAGAAGGAGGAGGAGAAGGAGAAGGCAAGTGCACCTAGAATGGCAGATCTAATCGAAGCAGGTATTCGTGATCGTATTGGTTTAGGAGATGAAGGAAAACCTCTCTCAAGAAGAGAATTTGTCACTGAATTACTCAGTATGGTTCATGTAAGTTCCCCCACCCCTCCCCAGAATGATTCTTGATTAGCGAAGAGATAAAGAAGGGATGAATAACTGACCCGATTATTGCGATTGATTTTTGATAAAACAGACAAATCCAGACTTTGTTACCGAACTCTACAACTCTTACATTGCAAGACTGCAGTAAAGTTTTTGATTTTTTCCAGTAGTATAGGGGTGGGATCTTTTCATTAGGTGCAATTGACTACATCTCACCTTGAATCAATTGCGATTTTGTGATAAAAGAGTCGCATCCAAACCTCATGAAAAGCAAAACATATGAATAAATGAGAAGTGATGATACAATTACAGTACAGTACAGTCAAAAGCTTTACATGAGCTTGGATCATTAAAAGTACAAAACACAATGGTTTAAGAATCCAATAAAACTACAACACCACCACCATCTTCAACCCCACCACCACCACCTCCTCCTCCTCCCCCTGCGCCATTTGAATTACCTTGCAAACTACGTCTACTTCTAGTCATAGAAGTGTAAGTAGCACCATTTCTTCGAGTTGTTCTGGTAGTTGGAAGGATAGATGAAGGGGTGGAAGATCTTTGAGATTCTGATTTGATTGCTGTTTTTTCTACTGGTGAGATTGTGGTTGTGGTGGTTGGTGGAGGAGGAGGTGGAGTTGTTTCTTTTTGCGGGACGGCGGAGGATGGTTGTTCTTGATTATCCTGTTCTGTCTCGATAGCGGTGTTGGGTAATTCTGAGGAAGAAGTGGGTGGTGGTGGTGGAGTTGTATGTGATTCATCTCCTGCTTCACCTGCAGTTGAGGCGATAGTAGAGGTTTTTGGAATTGTGGTTTGTTCTTGTTCCTCATTCACTACGTTTGATTCTGCAAGTGGTAATCGATTCGGTAACCTTTCTTCCAATTTAGTCAATCTCTCCACCATCCCCTTAACAACTACTCCATGATCTACAAGATCTTTCTCAACCGACATTAAACGATGACTTAATTCGGTTGTAACTGCTCTAGTCTTTTCCATTTTTGTTTCCATTTCCTCTCTCGTTTCATCCGTTGTTTTGCCTGTAACTCCATTTAAAACTACACTATCACCTCTTTCATTCCTCATCTCTACTTCTTCAGCCTCCACTTCTAATTGTCCTGTATGACCACTACCCAACATATAAGTTCTAATTTTCCCCACTTCTAAACTAAAACAATCCCTTAAATCATCCAACTCCCTAGGTGTAGTCCTATACATTCTTCCAATCGTCTTTTCACAACCTCCACATCTCAATCTTGCAAAAGTTGCCCCAATATCCTTTCCCTCTTTCGTTGAAGTCTCAAAAGTACTATCTTGTAAAACAATTTCTGAAACAGAAGAAAGAATAACATAACCTAAATCAGGATCGGTTGCAATAAAAGAAAATGAATCTGCTAAAAGTCGAAAACATGAACCACATTGAAAAATTAATGGAGCAGGTGCAAGTGTATCCTCAATTCCTTCTTCATCACCACCACGACCGTCAGAATAAGATTGAGAAATATCAGCATTTAGTAAGGCAGGTCGACTCGAATTGTGAGTGGTGGTGGAAGAAACAATTCTACCTCTACCTCTACCTCTACCACGACCTGGTGGACGACCTGGACCTCTACCTCTACCTCTTATTGGTCTAGTTCCTGCTGAAGTGGAAGAAGATTTTGGTGGAGCTATAAATTCTGTTTCTTCATAATTATCTTCTGCTTCTGAGGTTTGTGCTGTAACAGCAGCAGCAGCAGCAGTAGAGCGAGAGGTAAGATGTGGACTGGTTGTACCATTAGCATGATGATTCCCGTTTTGTGTAATTGCAGCGGTGAGATAGGCAGGATTCAAAGGAGCTTGCATAGCAGTAGTAGTGCTTGGACCTATTGAAGCTCGAGTGATGGATGTTCCTGGAACATTATCGTAATAATCTGAGATATTAAGTGGTGGAGCATCATAATCTTCGATTCGAGGTCGTTTAAGTAATGGTGCCATCCTGTGCGAACTTGAATTTCCTCGGTGATTGCGACGAGAGAAAACAGAGAGAGAGAGAGAGAGAGAGAGAGAGAGAGAGGAAGAGAGAGAGAGATCGAAGGTGGTTCAATCAGCCACGCAAAAGGGAAGGACGAGAGAAAGTGTGGAGTGAGGACCCTACAATAACCTCTTTATGAAGTCAGAATTCGTGGCACAGGGAGAGAGAGAGTGTTGCTCTCGCGCGTCAAAGCTTGCGAACGCGTTTAGAGCAGCAATCTAATCGCAATCGTGTATCGGTGTTGAAGCCAAGCCCTTTCCCGATGCCTTTTGGCGGCGGACAAAAGCCGTGGAATCCCAAGAAGAGCCGAGAACGCTCTCTTTTTAGAGAAAGGATCTTCAACTCGGCTTTTTTTTTTTTTTGATCAACAGAAATAAAGTAGACTTGTCAATTCACACACGGATTGCGCACGGACGCATACCTTACAACTCATTTCTGCGCAAGAAAAGGCTTTTCGGCAAACCGTCGGCCTTTCCCATTCCGTTACTTGAAACACTTAATCCCGCCCGCCGCCTACCATTTCAGACTCTACAGCGACATCTATATATAATCCCAACCTCTCCTCAAGGATCGAGCTTGCTCACCATCCCAGCCATCACCCAGAATAATTCAACACAATACTTCCATCTCCTCTCATTGAACAAAACAGAAAACGATCGCAAAAATGGTAAGCAAGCTCATCGTCTCCTCGCGATCCTCCCTTCTTACCATGGCTATGCGAGCCAGCATTCCTTCAGCTGCAACTAGAAGACTCATCACCACCACATCCTTTTCTTCTCTTCCTTCTTCTTCTTCTTCTTCTTCTTCTGTGTTGCGAACATTTACTCCGGCTCGATCCATCGCCGCTGTTACTGCTGGTTTCAATGACGTTCCTCTACAAACCTTGGTTCGAACTTTTGCTACTACTCCAACACGATCGACTCCTCCTCAGGCTATTTCTAAAGGCGACCAAATCCCAAACACAACCTTCTCCTATGTCCCTTACACTCCCGAACTAGCTGATGGAACCGCTTGTGGTGCTCCTACCAAAATTACCACTCACGATGCCTTCAAAGGTAAAAAAATCGTTATCGTCGCTGTCCCCGGAGCCTACACTCCCACCTGTCACGTCAATCATATCCCTCCTTACATTCAAAAAGTCAATGATTTCAAATCTAAAGGTGTAGATCAAATCATCGTCCTAGCTCAAAACGATCCTTTCGTTATGAGCGCTTGGGGCGTTCAGAATAAAGCAGAAGATAAAGTTATCTTTGCAACCGATCTAAATTTGGAATTTAGTAAAGGTGTCGGAAGTATTGCAGATTTAAGTGCTATGGGTTTCGGTGAGAGAACAGGTAGATATGCGGTTATTGTGGATGATTTAAAGGTAAAGGATTTCAGCGCTGAACCTAATCCAGGTGCGGTGGAGGTTTCGGGCGCTGATCATGTCTTGGCTAAGCTTTAAAGAGAAAGGTTTGTTCAAATTCGTCTAGCGAAGGGAGGATGCGAACCAAGAAATTGAATTGTTGATAAAGTAGGCTCGAATTTGATAATGATGACGAGAAAATTCAGACTCTATCATATCATAGTGTGTGTGTGTGTGTGTGTGTGTGTGTGTGTGTGTGTGTGTGTGTGTGTGTGTGTGTGTGTGTGTGTGTGTGTGTGTGTGTGTGTGTGTGTGTCTGAGTTGTGAGGATGAACAACAGCTCGATTGTCACAGAAGAGAAGCAAGGGAACGAATCGAGATCTATGGCATTGCAGGTGACTTGAGTGTGTGTTAGAGTATATGCGTATGTACGTATGTACGTATAAAATGTGTGTTATTGACGAAACCAACTCGAACAAACGAACTCATTCTGATGATTGAGATCTTTCAATGAGGTGAACATTTTGGACCATTTCCACCTTTATCTCCACTCTCCACCATTGCTTTAATAGTTTGACTACCAGCAAAACCAACACAAACTACACCAAATATCAACATAGCATAATTCAACACCTTTGTTCCTCTCCTTGTTGCATTTGCCTTCAAATGTAACAGTGGAGGATAAATAAAACATAACGGTACACAAGCCACAGAACCAATTAAACTAACAAATTTGTCTAAATCATTCGCACCAGCCCAAGCAGTTAAACAACAAACCGCTACCACTGCAAATCTAAATAAATTCTTCTCCGTTTTAACTTTCCAATTATATTTTCCACTTTTCTTATTAAAAATCCCTTTTTCCAATACTGCCAATGCTGGGAAAAGTTGTAACGGAGTTGAAAGAAGAATTGCAATTGAATAAAGAAATTGCATAGCTTGAACAAACCTAGAATTTTGAGGTAAATTCGTAATAACAACCGTTTGAATTTTACTTCCAAATGCCATATAAGATAAACTACCTGCAGAAGCAAAAAGAACCATAACACCTGCCATAACTCCAGTTAAAGCTCTAGGAAATTTTTCAGGTTCTTTCATACTTTCAGTAATAGGTATAACTAATCCAATCCCTTCAAATGTAAATACTGCTGTACCGATGAACAAAGGAAAATCTTTAGAATTAAACATAACTACATCTGCTAATCCTTCGCTTACAACTTTTCCAATTTCATAATAGAAAAGATAAACAATACCAAATAGAATAAATACATCGGCAATCAATGCTGTAGTAGATAATTTAGCAATTCTACGAATTAAACTTAATGGTAAGAATACGGCCATTTGTCCTAAAATCAATACCCAAATAGGAACCATCTTTTCACAATTTGTAACAGCTAATACAAAAGCTTGCATATTTTGTGCTACAAAAACTGTATAAGCTGCAACAAAACCGAGCTGAGATAAAACAATAGATGCAAGAATTGCAAGTCTCATTTTAGGTCCATAAAGTATTCCACCCATATCACCAAACGAACCTGGACAATTGAGATTCGTCTTAACAAGAAGCAAAAATGAAACCAACGAAATAATGGCAACTGAACAAAGTGTAATAGTCGAAAAAAGTAATCCACCATTGTAAAAAGCTTTACCAAGGAATAAAACTCCAGTACCAACAAAAGATTTAAGTAACATCATAACAGCATCCAAAACAGATGCTTCACCTCGACGACGTTCTTTGGAAGCTTTACGCATTCGAGTTTGAGTATCAGCTCTTTGCAATCCTCTTCTACTACGACGAGAGGAACGTAAAAGACCAGATTGTTCGGTATCACCGTTACCTGCTGCTCGACTAGTTCCTGGAATAGCTCGAGAATCATCGTCGTCGTCATCGGTAAGATCATCGTCATCGTCCTCCTCGTCATCATCGTCATCATCATCTTCCTCTTCCAAAAATTCACCAGCAAAATGACCATACAAGCTCAAGAAATCAATAAAACTTTTAAGAGCTCTGGGAGGAGGTCTACCCTGTTGTTCGGCTTGGGTGTTGACAAAGAATCTTCTGAATCCTCCTGGTTCTTTGATACCCTGTACGTCCAATTCGGGATCAATTGTGGCGGTACGTGGCATGTGTAAGCTCTCACTTCTGGTACGTCTAGTTGAAACTCGACGATTTTTGTGCGCCCAACGATAGACGTCGTCAGTGATAGCACCTCCTTGCATCTGATGCGGACCACGATAGCTTTCTTCCACATCTTCTAGTACAATTTCTGAGGGTGATTCGATGGTTCCATCTCCATTTGCGGCTGGATTGGGAGTGGAAGAACCATGCACGCCATCTTGACTGGTGAAACTTTCGTCAGTGTGATCGGTAGAAGGGATGGAAGAGGCGGAAAGAGAATCACGATGGTTGTTGGCATCAGCGGGACGAGCAAGGTGACGTTCGATGATGCGTGCTTTGCGTTCGTCCGAGATGGGAAGCGAATCGAGATTGTCAATGTTGCTCGGGGTGGAAATGCCAGAGTCAGCGGGTGGAGCAAGGGAGGCAGAATCGCGGGATGGAGGTTCGATAGAGATGGTACGCTGGAAAGAGGAAGAGTCGTGACGTTGCTGTTGTGAGGAAGAATAGAGATTGAGAGGCTCGGCAGAGGGGGAACCAATGCGAGGAGGAATGTTGGGGAGGGAAGGAGAGGCATGGCCAAAGCCATCGTTGAATGCGCGAGCTGGCGATCGGATCGGAGTAGATGCAGTATCGTCCGTGTTGCGAGGCGATGGTGAGGGAATGGCTCTGGCTTTGCCATTATTGTTGTTGTTGTTTGAGTTTGGCGTCGACATGATTGCAACCTTGCACGCAATGCCTGTGACGATGCCGTTGTGCTTGGTAGCAATGTCGTGTGCGTCAAGTGTTGCTACGAGATTAGAGCGAGTTGAACGATGGCTGAGCAAATCTACCAGCAAAGATCAAAAGGGATGGCTGTATGCGTTGGATTGTGTCCCACTCGAAGACGGGGAGGTGGTGGTGAGGGAAAAGAGGAGGAGGAGGGACTTGAATTCGAACACGCTGCTGTGCGGTGTGCATGTTGGACAAGGAACCGACACATCCGAACTCAACGCGGCCAACTGTGAACGTTGAATAAAAAACGTGTGTATTGGAAACGTTACACAAATGCTCGGCACAATCTGAATTGGCCGCTTCGGTGCTCATCCAGCCGACGCCGCTTACACTGAAATCACAGAATGCGGCCTACGGTCATGCTCAACCAACACCACCACCAACACCACTGCCGCAGCTTATCACTTGACTCAGACCGGAAAAACAGCATTACGCACATCAACCTTGGGATTGTCATCATGTTGTCAAGTGAGCTTCAAGTTGAACAATGAGATGGTGAAGCGGGACCATGACCTCATTTCACCGCCGACTTCTACACTGTGACTGTGACTGTAAAGCTGACTTTTTTTCTGTTGTCCTCGTGACCATATTCGTGCGCAGCCCCCTGAGCTGTTAGACCTGAGGAGTAAGCACTCATTAATATTCGACATCTCAGATCCAAAGTCGCCGATGCAAATAGCAAAACAGATTCATTCGTGCATGGACCTTTCCGGACCCTTTCTTTCCAACACCTTTCTTCCAGAATCACAGCCTTGTTCACTACGACCCACCATCATCATCATCACCTCCTCAAGCACCTCTGAGAGATAGCAGCACGTCATGAAAACATAGTATTAGTAACCTTGATCAGCTCCCAAAAGAGCCATACACCATCACAATGTCGCAAGACCAAGCTCAGCAGCTCATCCAAAAGCTGCTTCTTCAAGCACTTTCGCGGCGGCTACCGCAGTCCAAGTGGCTCTCACTGCTTCATCAACTTGTTCGACGCATTGAATCGTCCCAAGAAAGTAGCAGTAGCAGTAGCAGTAGCAGTAGCAGCAGCAGCACCATCTCGGGCTCAGATGATACAGACCACACTCTCGCTAGATCCTACGCTGCGAGCTCCCTCGTCCAATACATTCTCTCCCAATCATCCATCGATCCACTTCTCATCGAATACCTCCAAGCTCTCATCTATGGCAGCGCGAATCATACCGGTCTCGTACCAGATCAAGGTCCAGTTAGCGACGTCATCACTGTCACTCTCCATCTTCTTGCTGCCAATATTCACAATACAACAGCCGCTGTATCCAATGTTCCGGCCATTGAAACCATCTCTTCCGTCATTGGTCAGGGATTGCTGATGACGTTCCAGGCTCCCGTGCCCTTCCGTGTCTCTGATCCTGCTTTCCTCTCGGCACTGCAGAATATGTTCGCCATCACGACTACTGCCGGCATTGCAGCACCGTCCATCACGTCAGATAAGGATTCGGCGATAGCTCAAGCCGCGCTATCCTTTATCGTCTCCAATATGCGTCTACTTGCACTCGCCGCAGATCCCAACATCCCTGCACCACAAAATCTGCTTGCGCCGCGTGTGGCTATCACAGTTCTTGTCAATGTTGGCCAGAACCTTCTTGCCCATGTTGTTCAACGTCTTTCCGCCGCCCAAGCATCCAAGAACAGCAAATCAAAACCTCAGCATGACACCTTACAGCAAACTCGATCTTCGTCCAAGGCATGCATATCCGAGATTGAATCCGTACTTCAATCCATGAACCCTGCCTGGAAAGATGAGATTGCTCTCCTTCGCTCTCTCACCAGTCAACTCGGAGTCATTGATCAGCTCAGCGAAGCACTCCTAGAAACTACACCCTCCGCATCGAGCTCATCCCTTCAAGCCCGTAGCAAGAAGGCAGAGACACTGCGAGATGCACAGTCTCGCGCTACCTGGGACCACTTCCTCGACGCCTCCTCTTCCTCCACCAAACCACCTGTCCAACCCGAAATGGCTCTTCTCATGCACCTTCTTGTCGATCAGCACGTCTCGTGGCAAACCAAACTCGATGCTGTCAAGACTCTCTTCCTCGCTCGACGCAACGCAGCAGCACCATCGCTTACATTTGAAAAGTCTCTCACTGCTTTCTACTTTGAGCTGCTCCTTGCCGCCATCGATGCATGTGCAAGTGTTGTCGAGATGCCACCTGCCTTCAAAGGCGCTCAAGTGTACGCTGCTATCTGGAGAAACGCTTTATGCGGAATGATACCAGAAGTTGTCATTCAGATGGAGCAGTGGCTAGATGTTCAGCATCATCTTCCACTCAGAGGTCAAAGATTGGAACCACCACATATGAGACTCGAGAGCGCTTTGAAAGCTGCTTTGTTGGTCATGGTCGAAAGGTTCAATGTTTGTGAGACGACTGCCGGTCCCTTCTCCAATGGCGTCGCCACAGCAGGTGCAGGATCACAAGCAGCAGCAGGAGCAGACTTACCCGACGTCATCGGTTTAGACACACCTCCAGCTCAACCTATTAGAGCCTGGCTTCTCCGTGCATGTATCGAGCACTCTTTAGCTCGACCCGAAGCTATTGCTGACGAATTTCCAGACGGTCATAAACTCGCTTCCGAAGTTCAAGCTCTAACGCAATCCCTCCGTATGGACGCCCAATTGGAAGGTTTGACGCTCAACACTCTGTTCGAAACGCGAATTTCGAGCGATGATCCTCTGGAACTATTGCACAGAGTTGCGAGTGATCCAGGTACACATTCTATCTTTGCGCGTCAGTTGGTGGTGCAATTTCAAACATGGCTGGAGCAGCACGATTTGGAGACAATCGCGAGATGGTGTAAAGCTTTGAGCGAGGATGCAAGTGGTGGTGGCGATGGTAGCGGTGGTGAAGGAGAGAGCGGAGCCATGTTGGATACGATCATGATGTATGTGGATCCTCACGAATTGATCGATCCGCTCGCAAGTGTGCTCGATCGTCAGGATGTTGGACAGACGAGTGACGAGCCTAGTACTTTATCAGATGTGTTGCTGTTCTTGCAACTTGTTTGTTATCGCTACGAGATCTCTCCATCACAAATCCGTCGTTGGTCCCCACCGAATCACGAATCAGAAATGGAGCTTGATGGCTCTTTTCCAGGAAGCAACCTCGTCAAGACTGCGCCATACTTGTCGACCTACCTTTCTTTTTCGTCTGCATGCCCATCTTTATCCTCTCTCACCGAAGAAGAACGTTCGCTCGTCTCTCGTTGGATTCACGCCCTTTTTGGCAACGAAGGCATTTCCGATGATCTCATTTCCGCTTCACCACCAACCCTCCTTCTTCGACTTTCACCATTGCTCTTCTCACAGAGTATCTCTGCTTGTGTACACGGCGTCATCGATCTTGAAACACTTCGTGGAGGACTCAGCTATTTCCTTCAAGACCTCTTATTGTTTGCACTCCCTCCTGCGCTTAATTGGTTACTAGGTGAGATACGTAGAGTACCACCGCAGCCTATATTGGACGTGTTGAGTGAAGATGGGTTGCAAGCGAGCGTTATAGACGCACCTTCAAGTGATGGTGTGCTGGTCAATGGTCTCAGAAGGAATGCTACAAGTAGAACGGTGCATTTGGAAGTGTTGAGTTTGTTGTTAGATACGGATGGATGTGCTGGGAGTGTGAGGCAATTGGTTGGAAAGAGTTTTCATGAGTTTGTTAGGTTCGTTGAGGATGAAAGTGGATTGGAGGATGGTTGTGAGACTTTTAACATGAGCAATCTCAAAGCTAGGATGGAAAGTGCGGGTGTAACATCGAGATTGTTGAGTGTCGCAACAGGTGGAGAAGGTGGAGGAGGGTGGTTGCGCAATATTATAGGATCAAGTCTCCATCAGTCTCAACAACTTCAACTTCAACAAACAACCTTGCAAGGTCAAATTGCACCCCACCAGCAGCAGCAGCAGCAGCAGCAGCAAGCACAAAGTATATCTACGCGTATAGACTCCGAACTTATCTCTCTCCTGTGCACGTCCTTCCCTAAATCTCATGATTTATCTCATCAAATCGACCTACTTCTTTCAGCCCTCACAAGAAACAAACCGAATCTCGTTGAACAAAAAGCTCTCGCTACATGGTTAACTCTCATTGCACCTACCATCACTGTCTCCTCAAAACTTCACCCAATATTAACATTCATTAACAAAATCAACTTTTCTTCATCTACTATACCCGAATCATCCTCATCCACGATCGAAGTTATAATTCGTACTATTGGTCTTATTCTAAACCTTATTCAAGCAGATGAAGCTATTCATCCATCCCCCCAAGATAATAATATCGCTAGTCAAATTTTTACTCTTTCGACTACTAGCGCTAAAGTCAATAATGCTACAACCAGATCTGGAAAAGGAGAAGGAGAAGGATTATTCGAAGAAGAAGAAGAAGAAGAAGAACCATCTACACCACCTTTACCTCCTCCTCCTCCTACTCTACCTATAACATCAACTACTGCCACAACTGCAGCTGCACTACTAACTCATCCCTCATTTCATATCACTTCAAATCAAATTCTTGATTTAATAGGTTTAAAACTTGTTCAAGCAAAAAAACATTGTAATAAACGTAATGCAAAAAGGAAAGATTCAATTTGGTCTATAATTCAAGAAACTTTCATGGATAACGCTGATCTTTTCATCGGTCATTATAGTGGATCAAAAGATGATAGTGTTTCAAACGCAAATCAAGAAAAAGAAAAAGAAAATCCATTACTGGGTTGGCTTAGTATTCTTTCAACATCATAACAGTTTGTACCAAAGAAGAATTAAACCTTTTTTTTTTCACAAGTTGAAATTTGAGTTGTGTGTGTGTGTGTGTGTTCGTTACAAACCCAGTTCCTCTAAACCTGATGAATTCTCATAGGAATCGCCAACTCGCCCCAATCCTCTATTTCCACTTCATGCAACCTTCCTCTGAAACTATAACTTACCCTTAACCATTTTTTCTCCCCCATAATCACATCATAAAACCCTAAAATATTACTTTTACTTCTTTCCCCAGGAATAATAATTTGACTTTTATTTACTAATGCTTGTAAAGGTATATTCACATTCCAAACTGTTTCTTTCTCCACCTCTTTTTCTTCTTCTTCTACTTTAATATCCGACCAGATTTGTTCAGGGTTAGTTATGCTAGCTAAGGAAGGTGGAAAACTTTGTTTTCTTCCATACCAAGCATCCAATATCACCACACCACCTTTCTCAATTTCAATTTTGGCTTTTTTAATTGCTTGATCTTTTAATATCTGTTGTGCTTCAATTGCACTCTTCCTTTTTTCACCAATTAAATCTTTATTAACTTTCCTTAACTCTTCCAATCTATTCCTAACTTTATTCTGTTTTTTAGGTTCAATATATCCCTTATATAAACCAGTATATACTGCTGCAGGAACCACAGTAAATGCGAGAATCAAATCAGATCTAAAAGTATGACTTAAAGTTATAGGAAGTAAAATCTTCTGACCTAATCTATTCACCTTCACTCTCAAAACAATTCCTCCGATTGGTAAAGAACATGTTAAACCTAGCGATAATCTTGTAGTCTCAGTAATTCTTCTTTCTGCACTTGTAAAACCAGAAATACCGGAAGCAGTACCTAGATTAAATCCAGATCGAATTTTTACACCTCCTAAAACGATCATTGAATAATCAAAAGAAATATTTTGATCCAAAGATGAAATACTAGTTTGTCCCGTCCAACCTTTACCATCACCTATTTGTTTTGTTAATCCAACTGAAACAGTAGTAGGTTCTTTTCTAATCATCAATCCTTCTTTTTGTAAACCCCAACCAAAAATCGAATAATTTCCACTTCTAACACTTGTAAATCCAGTCAAACTACTTTTACTACTTAATCTTTGTCCATAAGTTAAACTGAGATTAGGAGGAATTAGGAGAGTTTGTAAAGTAGCTTGCCAAGAAAAAAAAGAATTAGAATCAACCGTGAATTGTCCTTTGGTAGTAATAATTTGAGGTCGTAAAAAAGATAGTGTAATATCAGTGAATAATCTTGGTGACCAATGAGTTTTTAAAGTTCCAATTAAATTTCCACCTCCTAGTCCATTTCGAGATACCATTTGTCCTGAAAATGTTATACTGGTTGAATTTGTAACTTGAGTTTCAAATCCATGTTTTCCTATTAATTGGGTACATCCTATTCTTTCTAATCTATCTTTGAGAGATACTTTCTTTCCTAACCCCACCAGATGTTGTCCACTCTTCCCTCGTTGTTGCTGTTGCTGCTGTTGGAATTTAGAAGAAGAAACAAAAATGGAAGATGCATCAATCATTGCAGTAAAATCACCTTTACTTTTTACTAAACCTTCAACATCTTTCAATTCTCTTTCTCTTCTTTCTCTTTCCAATTCTTGTCTCAATTCTTCTCTTGATCTTCTACCTCCTCCTCTAACAGCAACACTCCAAGAAGATTTTAAACCTTCTTCACCAAAATAATCATAAACACTTCTTTTTTCTTCATCACTTAAAATCTCATAAGCTCTTTGAACTTCTCTAAATCTTGATTCGGCTGCTTGTTTACGTAATGGATCCCGATGTTTATCAGGATGAAGGATTACTGCAAGAGAACGATAAGATTCTTTGATTTGTTCGGATGACGCATCAGTGGGTACGTTGAGAATTGCATAGAGTTGATCTTTATCAGAAGAAGAAGCAGAGGAGGAGGAGGAGGGATGGTGGGTATCGTGGAAAGGTGTACCACCGAATAAAGGTTCTTCAGTTGGGTTGGTACTTGATTGTGGAAAAGAACCGTGAGAGCCGGAGGAAGGTGAAGCTGAAAATGTTTGTGATGCTGATGGAGTGGGACGCGATGATGATGATGATGAAGGTTGATAGGAAGGTTGCTGTGAATCAGAGGTGGATGCGGTGTTGGTGGTGGTGGTGCCGCTGCTGCTGCGAGATGTTGTTGAGGAAGATGCAGAAGAGGAAGAAGATGAAGAAGAAGAAGATGATCGACCACTACCATCTTGTTGACCGGGTCGATAAGGAGCATAGGGATCATCTGGATCGTCGAAATCTTCGACTGTTGCTCTTGCTGGGGGCGGCATTTTGTGAAAAAGTCGTAATGGAAGCTATTCGGAAGACGCTGTTTGTAAAGCTTGATAGAAGGATCAAAGCAAGCGCTAGTCAAAGAAGAGAAGGTTAGCAGGACGAAAGGAAGAAAAGTTGATGATGTGTGTGTGTGAGAGAGAGAAAGACAGAGAGAAATAAGGATTAAAGTCAACGTGGAGGTTACTGTCACACAGTCACGGTGTTCAACCTTGGACTTTTTTTCTTTTCTTTTATTTCCCGATTTTCATACCGTTATTCCAAAGAAGACCGTGCGAGAGCGCCTTCACAAGCCTGAAGCGTTTAGCTAAACCTTGTTTGACACACACACTAAGCCGTGCTCTCGCAACTACTTTTCACACACACACACACACACACACACAAGTGTCGCTATACGACACACACACACACCGAAAACTCACTCACTCTCACTAAAACACACACAAGAGATTCTATCAAAGTTAACAAAAGCTTGACCTGTAAAAGAATCACAACCTCTTTCTGTACATCAAATCAATCCCTTAACGGTTTAGCTCCACCGACCACCCTACCTCTCACAAACACCGTTGCAATATTTCTATCATCTCCTGTAAACATCCATTTTTCAAACACATCCGGTAACGTATCATCTTCTTCAACAAAACAACCTGGATTACCTGTATATCCACTAGGTCCCCAATGACTTGTAGTTTGAACTAGTAAAGCATCAAATTCTTTCCCCACTTCTAAACTTCCAATTCTACTATTCATAGCACAAACTTCTGCTCCTCCCAAAGTAGCTAAATAAAACAACGTAGCTATACTTAATGGTCCTTTTGTAAAATCAACTTTGCTTTTCATCGTCAAGGATGAAGCTGGATCTTGAACACTTTGTTTTACTTCAGAAGTAGAAAGTGTTGAAGTAGCTAGAGAATGAGGTTTTCGAGGTTGATATTGTCCTGCAACTGGTGGACCAGGATATCTTCCATCAATGGAAGCTACTGCTGCACCGGCAAGTGGTTGTTGTGCTTGTTCTTTCACTTGTTCACTTGTTAAAGGTGAAGTTGCTGTAAGCTCATCTTGTTCCTCTTTAGCTTTAGATTCGGCTTGAGCACGTTGAAAAGCTAAAACCTTAGCAACAACACTGGCTTCTCTAATAGCACTTAACATACCTAACCCAAAACCTCCACTAACATCTGTACCTAAACCAACTTTTATACCCATATTTAACATTTCACCTACTCTACTTGCACCTGATCTTAAATTTAAATTACTTGTTGGACAATGTGAAACTCCACATTTCCTCTTTTTAATAATTGCCAATTCATCAGCATCTAAATGAACAGCATGAGCTAAAATCGTCCTAGGTCCTAAAAGTGAATAATGATCATACACAGAAGTATAATTCTTAGCAAATGGAAAAAGTTGCTTTGTAAACGTAATCTCCCCTTCATTTTCACTAAGATGTGTTTGAACCCTTAACGTAGGATCCCTAGATAAAAGTGCAGAAATTCCAGTTAACATAGCATCCGTACAAGAAATTGCAAATCTTGGAGTAAGAATAGGTTGAACCAGTGCATTATTCAACTCTCTTTCTCTTTGTCTAGATGGAGTTGAAGTTCCACTATTTTCCCTATTAGAACGAATACTACTACTACTTGTCTGTCTTACAACAGGTATACTCGTCCTCTGTGCTTGTCGAGATGATGGTAGTGGTGGTGCTAACTTTGTAGAAGAACTAGGACTTCCTCCAACCTCACTAGGAGGTTTACTACTCGTTGGACTCATTAATTCATCCATAGTCGCACTTAATCTTGCAATACTAGCATCCATTTCTGGAGTACTATCCTTCAAATCAGCAGGACTCATACTTGGACTACTAACATCCGGTGGTTGTCCATAAGGTCTTAAACTTCTAGTAAACCTAACAAATTCCTTTGTATCTTCAATACTCTGACTTGCATTTTTCTCAATATAATCAATAGGAGAATTTCGATCCATCTGACATTTTCCTACAAATGCACGTTGTCCACGTTCATTACAGATCTCTGCTAGGATCTTACTTGCTTCAAGATGAAGTGTTGCATAGTAACATGCAGTGGTAGTGCCTGAATCGATAAGTCTTTGAACTACGGATTCGTACGTTTTACGTGCATAGCGCGAATCTTCGAATCGACGTTCTCGTGGGAAAGTGACATGTTGAAGCCAATCCAGAAGTTCGTATTGTTGACCAAGTCCGATGTTGGGCACTTGACACGCGTGTGTATGTGTATCGATGAATCCCGAACAGAGGAAACTGCCGGGTGGAAGACGAGTGAGTTTGTATTGACCTTGTCGCCAACCATGTTTATCAAGAACGTGTTTGATGAGTTGTTGTTCTCGTTGAGCTGCGTCGTCTAAAGTAGGGTTGGTGGTGGAGGATCGAGATGGAACAGCAGGAGGTGGCATTTCGAGCGAGGTGAGCTCAGGTGCATCTGGTAGAATTGAATGGTGTTGCTCGTTGTTGTTTTTGCTAGAAGAGGTGTTGATGGCAGATCCAGGGATAGGAACGGGAGTTGAGGAACGATCTTCAACAGTGCTAGTGGTTCCTGCTGTGCTGGTGGAAGCCGATGTGGATGATTCGGCAGAGGGAGACCGGGTGGAAGCTGTTGAAGATAAGCCAGACGAGGGATGTGGTACTTGCTTTTCAAGAACATCAAGATCCTCGAGAAAACGAATGACACCACCAGAGCCAACACCGAGAATACCTCTTTCGATGATGCTGAGGTCGGTAGCTGATCTCGAGCTAATGATGGCACCGACAAAGACACGTTTCGGAAGCAAATGTGGTGCAGGCATTGCTGGTCGAAAGTTTTCGGATGCAGACGTTGGCTGCCATTGCAAATATTGCAGATCATCACGATCGAGTTAGTGCGATGTTCAAAGAAGGCAAGCTAGTAGAAAGCATGGGACAAGACTCTACTTACGTATCCATTGCCTCCGAAAGGCGGTCGAAGGTGAGGGCGTGCGATCGTCATGGTGGCTATGTAGTCTTACGACGAGCCTCGCTGCAGTGCGAACCGAACTGAAAGGTTTGGTTTTGAGAGAGGCTTGTCAAGCTGAGCAAGTGCTGACGGAGGCGTTGCAAAGGTGCTGCTGTCTTGTGGACTGATGAGGACAAGCGAAAGAGAGAGCCAAGCCTAGAGAGGAAAGGACGAGAGTCGAAAGCGTTGACAGGCGTGACTCCGGAATAGAAAGACGTCCGTGCAGCGAAGGACAAGGGAGAAAGAAAAAGGGCACAAATTCGAGAGGCAGCAAAACGTGGCTCTGAAGATGAGTCTTTTTTCTTTTTTTTGTCTTGTGGCTCGAGTTGAAAATCCGAGGATCCGGTGCTTTGGACACAGACCCTTGCTTGTTATCACAAAAGTTGGACTCTGGATGACGTTGCAAAGATAGTGACCGATAAGCTTTCGTAGCTGGCTGGTTGAAACCAACTGCAACAATAGACGACACTTTCCAATAAGCAAGCTCGACAAAGCTACTTGAGAGTTTGGCTGGTCGTGTAAACTCTTAGAGAATATTCCGCTATGTCACTTGGCTGTGGGCGACACAGTCTGGGTTGTGTGACAGAGCTGGGGTGTCGAGCAAGGAGCTTGGTTGAAAGTTAGAATACGATGCAAGGAAACCAAGTCAATATCAGGGCAAGGTTGATGATGAAGAGGAAACAACAGGATATCAAGATATGAGGGCAAGGTGGGAGCTCTCTTAAGAGTGAGTCTTTATCTATTTACTGTTGTGCCGTAGCACGAGCGACAAGATCCAAGGAGCCAAATCAAAGACCACAGCTACTGTACACAAAGAGGGTTACACAAAAAGAGAGCAAGCTTCTGGCAAGAATAAAAGTGAAAAAGGTTTTGAGTTGCATCGTGGGGTGATGTGGGGTGCGGTGCGGTGCGTCGAGCAACGAATCCTTCTCACGGCGATCTCCGAGACTAGCAAACATCTTCTCAGTAGAAGACATTCATTCCAACCTGCCTGCACTGCTGAAGCTCAGCATTCCGCCTGAACCTTGTCTCCGACACAGCTCGTATGCTGTATTCGAGAAGAGACTCTGATAGCTGAACAGCCATTGACCCAATCAATTGTGGGTCAGCTCGTTGTTCGGGTTCTTTTCGGTCTCACCGGAGAACAAGGATGAGCTTGATATTGCAATGAGATCCGTCAGCCACCATTTCCTTTGAGTGATTTTGAACTACAGTAAGTCAAGTCGTCGAAAGCAACGTTCGGCAACCAGATCGGCCCGGCTTACCATGCTCTTATCACCAGTTCCTCATGTATGCACGTATGGGAAAGCGCCCAATGAGAACACAGCTGCCAATCTTATTTGCAGATGCATACTGTACTAAACTACGGTAATACAGCAGCTACTTTACTTCGGTGCGGAAAGTGTTGCACCGGAGATGACCGAGTCGCATGCACAACATCGCTCTTTTCTTCTGTTGTTCTGTTTGAGAATCTCATTTTGCTTCCTATATGTCCGAGATCCGATTTCTTTTCTGTCTCCATAATCGGGACAAGTCGATGAAAGATGCCACCGATACGTTGTGACTTTGACTCTTGCCCAACTTGTGTCGTTGCTTTGAAAGCTGAAAGAGAATCGTTGCTGTAGAAATCCGAAAGCTCAATCCTGCTGAACTGTCTTGCACTAGTTGAGCTCGCACCGCACCACAGACGCATAATTGCTTTGATAGAAATCTGTATTGAAGAATCGTGGTGCACTAAGGCGGATATATATGAATACATGCGAAAGAAAGAGGCGAAAATGATTTGATCTTTGTCTGCTGACTGACAAGTGTGCGAGCAGAAATGGATGGTTCGACTCAACGGATATTCGAGATGGGATAAACCTTTTGGAGATGATATTGAAGTCTGACAGAAACGTGAGGTAGTAAGAATAGCACCGCGCGCTGCTTATACCATGGTAGCTGGTGCAGCAGTAGCAGCTTGCGAAGAAACTGCTGCATCAGCAACCACCTTATCTCTGGCCTCATCTTTTCTTGCCAATTCAGCTTCTCTCAATTTCTTCTCTGCCAGGTTTTTCATTTTAAAGTAATCCTTGTGCAATCCACACTCTGTTTTACCAGCCTTATCCTTCCACCTACCTGATCTTTCACCTGAATCACCAGCTCCTGGAAGAGCTGTTGAATGCCAATCACCAATCGATTTGTATCCTAAATCCAACAACTCATTGTATGGTACTGCATTAGCCTTTGCATATGTATCCACCTGTCCAAAACTCCAATTCATCAAAGCATTCACCTTGATCAATCCAGTCTCATCCACTTCAACAGCATTCAAACTTGCTCTATCTGCACCTTGAGATCTACGTCTTCCAGTGAAAACAGCACGTACTCCCAACTCTTCATAAGCGCGACGAGCAGGTTCAACTTTAACCAGATAATCGTACGTTTCGTCATCTTTTTCCCAGAGTTGAGGTCCCCACTTGTCCTCAAATTCACGAACAGTGTTGGTACCAGGAGGGTAGTAGATGTACATTTGAGCGTTGTAATGTTTGGCAGCTTTGTGTGCCAAGTCGAGCGTTTGAGGAAAGTGGTAGAGAGTATCGACAAAGATGAGAGGAACGAGGTGTTTCGATGCGATACCAGCTTTGGCTGCACGTTGTTCAGAGATACGAGAAATCATATCGACAGTGATGCAGCCAGTGATGCCGAATGCGGTGGTTTGATAAAGTCCAGGAAGGTTGTCGATTGCCCAAGCGATGATTTCAGTTGGGTCAGCCTCGCCGAGTTTGCGGTTGATGGCTTCAAGGTTGTTGATGACATGACGGATTTGGGCTTCCTCTTCAGCCTCTTTGGAGGATTGTGCGATCTGGTTGGGATGCGTCATTGTGTTTGTCTAGGTGGTGGACGTGGTGTCAATTTGTAAGTATACAAGGAGAAAGAGTTGTAGACCGACCGTGGTCTGGGTGTCTGTGAAGAGAAACGTGGTCCGATGGAGCAGATGAAGCACAGGAAAGTGTCTTTCTACTTATACGGGATCAGTGCTGGTGCTGAGTCGAGTGGAGGATGGTATGCCGGAGAGTGGATAAGGATGTGGTTGTGAGTGAAGGGAAGAGAGAAGGGAAGGAGAGCGGAAGGGAAGGATTGTGCAAGGTCTAAGACTAAAGACCGTGCGAAGTGCCTTTGCTCATGATGGCTGGGAAGAGGTTTGTCACACCCACAACCACACTCGCTCGCTCGCTCTCCTGCTCACACACCACACGAACCCCACCACCAAAGCGATGTCAAGGCCATCGGCAATGCTGTACAACGAGGAGGCCGCGGCTAAACATCCAGAGAGACAGGGTCACTTCAAACAGGGGAGTTGATGCCAGAACAATAACAGCAGAGATGTTCTGGCACTGCCAAGTCTAGTCTCGGGGATAGCGAGAGAAGAAGATCAGATCTGTGTCCGTCAAGTCACGACGAACGGGCATGCATTCACCAGCGGCGCTAAGAAGTAACGTACAAGAAAAGAGCGGTTCAGGATGCGGGAAAGGATCGCAGTCAAAGGCAACAACGGCTCTCCTTTGTTTGCACACAGCCGGCGAGGGAGAGAGAGGGACCCACACAAGATCATGGAATCTTGAGAAGGATGTCAAGCGTCGGAAAATTTGAGAAGCGGACACTGCTACAGTGAGTACAGTAAGAAGGCGGCGTTAAAAACTTCATCTCAGAATGGCTGGAGAAAGGTTTCATGCTGCAGTGTCGTTCGACCCTGACTTTGACATCATGGCCATTGCCTCGCCTTCCTTCAGCTTGTTCGTTTCTACCACTCTGTGCTGTGCTGTGCTGTACTGACTTTTGAAAGGATTGTCGTACAAATCGCTCAGCTGCTTGGAGGCTCAAAAATGGAGAACAATCAGGCAGGAAGAGGCAAGAAGAGCAAAAGTGACTCTTACGCTCGGGAATGCACCTCCAGCTGAATGAGCATCGTGGCGGGGTTACAGTAGATAGGCGGCTGGCTGCACAGCGCAACCAACGATCAAATCGCTCGTCATCACACAAAGAGCAGCGTGGAGAGTTTTCTTCTCCTTTTTTTTTTCCTCAGCCGAGCGGAGTGATGATGCCGGGTGGTGGAGACCAGCAAGCAAGACGATGGGCAAAACAGCAGATGATGTGAGTCTCACGTCAAAAACGTTCAAGATGGCGTGCTCAAACATTCAATCACGAAATCTCGACTTATGAATTTGAATTGCCGTCGCCGAAGTAGTTCGAGTTCGGATTCCAAACTTATCGTGCGAACTTGACGCGGTGCAATTCTCAAGATCCTGTCGCGGAGAATTAGATCAGATCGGGAGATCGTTGTTCTGAAAAGTCTCGTGCTTGTGTGACCAATTGTGTCCAGACGCGAGACTCGCGTCTGGTGTGTGTGTGTTGTGTGTGTTGGTCTGTTGGTTGGGTTTTTCTGCATTCTTTTTTGGTTTTAAAATGCGTTCTATTTTCGCCTCGGAAAAGCAGAAGAAGAAGCAACGTCGCACAGAGCTTCTTTTCGTAACTCAGGTTACATAACATACAGCTGATATTATACATGCTGCGGGTCGATCCTTGCCACAGCGTTGCAACGATCCACACGAGACCGCTTTGAAGTGAACTCCGACGAATGCATTGAACTGTACCGCTAGGCCGGTTGAGACACGGCAACAAAACGCAGTCTCCTGTACAGGCCAAAACGAGCATGAGCCCTTTTGCTTCTAGAACCTCTTCCTCCTTCGCTTAAATTGCTCGACTCAACAGAGCTGTTTTCCTCCGGACTCACCGGACACGATCCGCATCAATGCTATGCATCTATCCGCAACCAGCGTAATAAGTTAGAGGTTGTTTCGCACTTGCAAAGGCAACTTGAAATGCATTTCACGCTGAGGCAGCGCACGAGAGTCAGGTCAGGGGAAGAGAGAGAGAGAGAAAGAGAGAGAGAGAGAGATGCACGCACATGTTGCTTTTTCAACTGCCGCTGGAGTCGTGCAGCCACACAATGAACACGCTTGTCGTTGGTGTCTGCATTGGTTTTCGCTCTTTTGCAGCATTTTCGAAGTCTTGTTTACGCCCCTTTTGCTTGAGCGTTCGACCCCAATCCAACAGCATTCACATTTGATCCTTCCTCATTCTCAGCTTCTTCCAACACTATAACAGAAAACACTCTCCTTACTTTCTGGGAGTGAAAGGGCCGGCGATAGACACGTCTCACAAAACAGCAAAGAGGCCAAGGAGATCAGCTGGCGAAATCTGCAAAGTTAAGCGTCGGACCCTGATTTCTCACCGAAGCGCTGCCAAATCAAAGAAATATCAAATCTTGCCTCTCTCTCTCTCTCTCTTTCTTTCTCTCACACCCTCGGCTCATACTCCCAACCTCCACCAACAACTCACAACTACATTCACATCCGCACCTCACTTGACTCCCTCTGAACATTCTTTGGAACTGCAAATCTTTTGGGACCAATTGGGGATTGCTGTTGCAAAACCACAAACAAGCTAGCGCAGCCGAATTTTCACTGCCCGATGCTGCAGTGAGACACCTCTTTCCTCCTAGCCATGTACACATCTCTTGGCGCCTCCACCATACCTCCCCGCACCAATCGACAATACTATGAGGTAGACTCGGCTTCGTCATCGTCATCCATTATCAACTCTCCCGATCCTATGTTCGGCTCTCGAAGTGTTAGCAGTTCAACCACCAACACCATTGCTTCCACTACTTACGATTTTGACGACTTGACTCAAACCCCTAAACATTATCATCCCAGCTCCAGCTCCAGCTCCTCCTCCTCCCGAGACCAACAAGACAGCAGCACAGCCGAAAACTCACGATTCGATAGTCTTCACGAACTCCTCGAACGAGCAGGTTACAAAGAAACTCGCATCGTAACACCTGATCGTCAAACCCTAACAAACATGTTTACAAAGAAAGTCTCAACTCCACCTCCACGCAGCACAAAACCCAGACTTGTAGATGATTTCACATCAGATTCACCTTCACTAGCAGCTAGCGAGTTAAGAAGAGCTGTTCAGACCAATCGATCTACGCCGAAGTCTGGTGTAAGTTCGAGTTCGAGTAAAAGTTTGCCTTCGAGAAATTTAAAGTTGAAGCACAAAGTTGTGGAACCAATACCAGTTGCTTCTTCTTCAAGTAATACTAGTTGGTTTAGTAATATTTGGTTTTATGGTCCAGGTACGATCTTTGGTGATGTTTCATCAAGTTCAACAGAGGAGATTGAACAAGATGTAAAACGACAAGAGTCAAGCAGTGCAAACATTTCAAATCTACCCCCACACACAGTAGAAGCAACAGCGTCAACGTTGCCACCAACACCACCACCACCAACGCAGCAACAGCAAAAGCAACAGGAAGCTAAGAAACGTACAACAACTTCGAATTCAGTTTGGAATGCCAGCGTTGCTTATCGATCTCACAAATCTCTTCCTACACGTAAATCTTGTTCCCCTATTACGATGAATAACGATGAAGAAGCAGAAATGAGTTGGGCTGCTCTTCAATCTAGTAACAATTCCAAAAAAAGACCTGGTTTAGTAGATGCGTTTACTTCATCACCCACTAAATCAACTTCCATTTCCGATAGTAAAGATGTGGAAAGACAACGTCAATGGAAAAAAGAACGTGCTGCATGGCGAGAATCTTTAGGAGATTTACAATTAATGATAGATCAATCTAAATCTAAACGTCAAGCAGCTACCTCTTCTCACATCAACACCACCACTGCCTCCAACTCGGCTGAAATTAAGTTAGAAAAGGAGGAAGAAGCAATAATGAATTTACATTCTAAACCAGCATTACCATTTTTATCAACTGATCCAGCAGTTTCACTTAGAAATTCAACTTGTACAACAAAACCTATAGGTTTAAGTGTTAGAAGGATGAAAAGTGTTGAAGTTTTGAATAAGATTATTGCTAATCGAAATGGAAAAGTAGAAGAAGTAGTAGTAAAGAAAGATAGAACACCACCTAGATTAATGATTTCAAGTCCTAGAGGTATAAGTTCACCAAAAGAATTGGAGTTGAGAGGAGAAGAATTTGAACCTAAATCTTGGTCTCCTAATCAAAAAATATCAACTGGAAAAAAGAAAAGAGGAAGTAGTAGATTGAGAAATGTTTCTTCTGGAAGTGATCTTCAATCTCAATCTCAATCTCAAGCAGAAGCAGGAGGAGAAGGAGGGGGTTTGAAAATGCCGATAAGAAGAGTTAAAAGTAAAGATAGATGTAAAAAAGGACCTATTGAAGTTATTTTACGTGATAGTGATAGTGGTAGTATTGGAAGTTTATCTAAAGGGAATAAAATTTCTGCTTTAAGAAGTAGAGGTGGGGATATTGATATTTTTGAAGATGATATTCAAACAGTAATAGGAGGAGGGGTGGATGAATCTCCAACCAGAAGTAGAGGAAAATATCATCAACGAAGACCTTTAATTCTTATTCAAACTCAGGGAAAGGAATTATCAACTTCAGAAGGAGGAGTGGGAGTGGGAATGGAGGTTGGAATGTTGAAAAAGAAAGATTTTTCAGCTAAAATTAAAAAAACAAGTAAAATAATGAGATTAATTGAAGAAGTTGAAAATATTCCTGATATTTCATCGCTTTTATCGAAACAAAAGGGAATGGATGAATTTGAACAACAACAAGGAGGAGGATTTCTTTCAAATTCTTTAAGTAAGAAAAGTAGAGAAAGAATGAATACTATCACTAGAGTTTTAGGTCAACGTAGTCAACCTCAGTAAACAATAAAACAATAACTCCCCGTCCCCCGTCAAAAGTCCACAACACACACACACACACACACATGAAGTGACTTTTTCTACACCCACACAACCCGAACGAACCGTACCGCGCATCCGCAGATTACTTCCAATAGTCCCGTTCCATACACAATACAACCAGTCCCCCATTTTTTTTTGTTTTCAGAAAGCAATTGTTTTTCCTTATGCAAGCATTCAATTTATCCAGAATCCGTTTTTTTTCTCACATCGTATTAAACTCTTTGTGTTTGAAAGAGTCGAAGTGTGTGTGTAAGCGATGGAATCAGAACAGGATTACCTTGCGAGAGTGGGACATGCTTCATAATTCATCGTTCAAGGGGGTTAAAGTCCAACAATATGAACGTCTCACTTGTTACACATACCATTCTTACGCTTCAGTTCGTCTTGTTTTCTGGGAAGGTAAAATAGTGTCCATTGAGAGAGAAAAAAAAATAAAAAGTGATTGTGAACCGATGACCAGTGTTATACTATTTACAAAGCAGAAGCCTCTCCAATCCTTCTCTGTGAGAAGCTTAGCAAAGTTCGGGGTAAACCTTCTTTGTTCTACCGACGATTTTCTTGACATCTTGACTTCTTGCTCTTGTTGTAATTAACAATGCATCTGGGGTATCCACAACAACGACATCGTCTACACCTAAACAAGCGATGGGTCTTCCACTAGCAGGAATAATGAGACCACCAGCTTGACTTTCTGTAACTACCAATCTGGAATCTCCAAGAATTCTAGGTTCACCTTCTTCAGCAGGAATCAAGTCGGCGAGCGAAGAGAAATCTCCAACGTCGTCCCAACCGAAGGTGGCAGGAACCACTGCGACTTTGCCAACTTTGGATGCGGGTTCAGCAACGGCATGGTCGATGGCAATCTTAGGAAGAGTGGGCCAGATCTCGCTCATAACGGTGGAACGAGCATCACTGTCCCAAGAAGCAGCGATTCGGGTCAAGCCGTCATGCAGATCGGGAACAGTTTCTTTGAGCAAGTCGAGCAAAACCTTTGCTTTGACAACAAACATACCTCCGTTCCATCGGTAGTCACCGGTGGAGAGATAGGCGGAAGCGGTTCTTGCGTCTGGCTTTTCCTTGAATTCGGTGACTCGTCGTGCGTTGGGTGCTTCGGAAACGTTGAGCTTCTCTCCGAGTTTGATATAACCGAAACCAGTGCTTGGATGGGATGGAGCAATACCGATAGTAACAAGATATCCAGCTTTGGCAGTAGCCACAGCTTCTGTGACAGCCGACTCAAAAGCGTCGCGACCCGAGATAATGTGATCGGCAGCGAACGAACCCAAAACGGCCTCAGGGTCTCGCTGGAGCAAGACAGCAGCAGCCAAACCGATAGCAGCCATAGACTCTTTTGGAGAAGGCTCAGCTAACACGTTTGCTAGCTCCAATTCGGGCAATTGGGCAGTGACACCTCCAACGTGCGCCTGACCAGTAACGATCATCATCTGTGCCTGACCTGCGAGAGGCAACAAACGGTCCCAAGTGCTTTGGAGAAGTGTCCTGCCGGAACCGGTCAAATCGAGCAAGAATTTGGGGTATGATTCACGCGAGAGAGGCCAGAGACGGGTTCCGGCACCACCAGCGGGTACAACAGCCCAGAGGCCGAGCTTTGGCTCTTCTGCAAGCAGAGGAGCTGGCTGAGCGTAGTGAGAGCCGCCCATGGAGAGATGAGGAGCGTGAAGAAGGTCGAGGGCGCCGTTCTTGGGTGGAGAAGAGGATCGGCGGCCAAGTCGAGGTAAGAGACCGGGACTTTTGAGAGCGGGAGACATGGAACCTGGAGTCATGGAGCTGTAGAATGAATTGCGTCGTGCAGTAGCCTCGTTTTGGGTTTCAAGAGCGTCCATTCGTACGTGCAGTCGGGAGAGCTAGTGGTGCAAAAGAGCAAGCAAAAAATGTCAGCAAGTGCGATCGCTTCGTTGCTGGGCAGTGGATTGTCGATGCGCTGTGTTTGTTGTACATACCTCCTTCTGCATTGTGAGAATGCCCGAAAGGACCTGGTCCATAGCGTTCTCGGAAACGTTGCCCATGTTGGGTGATGTGTTTGTGTGGACGTCGGCGGCAGTGAGATTGTGTAAAGCTTGCTCGTCTTTGGCCAGAGGAGCGTCGAGGGAAGGTGTAGCTTGGGTGGTGCGGGTGATTCGGTAGCTGTCAAGATTGTTGGTGGAGCGAGGATCGACTGGAGTATCGAGATCGGCTTTGGTGTCGGTGGGAGTGGTGGGCGAAGGCGAAGGCGAGGACAAAGTCTGGTTACGCAACGCAGAGGGGATGGATAGGTTGGAAGGAGTTCGAGTCGGAGGAGAGGGAGAGGAGGAGGAGGAAGGTGGTTGAGATGGACCAGACATGTTTATGAATGATTTCTTGGGGGAAGACTGTTGATGGTAACTACAACAGAGGATAGGAGAGGCTTTCGGGCACAAGAGCGAGAAGAGGAGGAGGAGGAGGAGGAGGAGGAAGAGGAAGAGAACGAGCTGAATGGCTACGCCGATGGCCGATGGGAAGGTGGATGCTGTCGCTGCTGCTGCTGCCGATGCTGGTTGGAATCAGGGTCTCTCTTTTCTTTGGCAGAGCTGTTGGTGACGCTGATTGCTGCTGTTGCTATTCTGGAAAGAGAGAGAGAGAGAGAGACCGAGCAAGAGCCGGATTAACGTGTGTGTGTGTGAATGTGTGTGTGACACTTGTCGAGGTCGGCGAGACGGACGTGGCTCAAGAAAAGGGTTCGCACAGCAGCAGCTGCACAGGCGCCGGCAAGACTGTGTGTGTGTGTGTGTGTTGGTTGTTCGCGGGAAGGAACGAGCAGAGACAATGAAAGTGGCACTTTGGCACTTTAGCTCTTGGACTAACCGTGCAGTAGCAGCAGCAGTAGCAGCAGAAGAACAAGCAGACACGGAACATCCCGAGTCGAGCGCAGGAAAGCGGTCATCAACTTGTTTCAATTTGGCTCTCAGACACTCAACGGTCCGCATCCACACCAAAATGTTGCCAGCCGAGACGGCGGAAATGCCCCGGCGTTGCTGAATTTTGTTCATTAAATTTTATTTAAATAAATGCTGTCTCAAATCAGGGTTCTTCGTCCCTTGCCCGTCGTCGTCGTCGTCGATGATCCGACATCATTCCGTTACACGCCGACTGGCTGCCTACACAAGAGTCAGCAGCAGCAATTACTACTTCAATGTGCTTCGTGATCAAGTACTGAACTGTACTGTGGTGGAGGTGCCTTCAAGAGAGTCGCGCCGAGTATGATCAAGAGGAAGCACGGTTAGCAACCTTGTTTTGAGCTCTCGTTCTCGTGGCTGCATGGAACCCGAAGCGGGCACCGGAATTGAAACAAGCCTGCTTGACCGCTGCTGCTGTTACCGTTGCTACACTGTCCGAACATATAGTAGCCTAGGGTCGTTTGTCGCTTCTGGTCTGATCGATTCGCCCTTGTTGTTGGCTTCCATTGCGGCTCGACTTCACCTTTACTGAAGCGAAAGATGAAATGCCTCGATATGTGGGTTCGTCGGCTATTCCGAAAAAGGAGAAGAAAACAGAAAAAAAAAAGAGGGGCCCACAGCCATGGAATCGCGAGGTCGAGCAAGAAGCATGAAAATCACACGTCGACGATCAACGTCACCGCCTTTGTCTAATTTGGTTATTCTCTCAAAGCGGCTTTTCCGGTTTCCTATGGCGCATATCCCTTCCATTCTCGAGTACATTTCGCTTCTCGATGATGAGCTTTCCTCGATGGCTGTTGTCTTCCAAGCGTTTCCGCCGGAGTAATAGAAGCGAGATCAAAGGAGTGAAAACTGAGAAACATCTCAACATCACCACGTCGATCAACAGAAATCTGAAATCACTCTGTCTTCTTTCATACCCGTCCTCGGACCTGTCAACCTGTACATCATCGTTAATGAAATTGGCATGCAGCGAGTACTGTGCAGTAGATCATTGGTTCTGGCTCGCGGAGAATATCTCAGTTGATGTGGAATTGGCATCGGATCAATGCCAAGTCGGACTTGACTATCACCCAAACCCAGACCAAGAACAGGTTGCTCGGTGTTCTTCCTTCGCCATCTTACCTTTTAGCATAGAGATGCAGATCAGATCTCGACTCCTCCTGCTGTAGTTGCTGCAAACTGCAGTCTCGGGACCCTCGATGCTTCCTGTCCTAACTTGTCCAGATGATAGATCCATCGTTCTTGCCTAATTTTCCGCGACACGTTGGGCTCATGTGCTTCTGCATCTCGGCGTCGGACCTTGTACCTTTCTCAACGCCGCCCGCCACCTTGTATATACAGTATCCTATTCTCTCTCACGTCTCACTGATTGAGCTCACCAAGCCCAATTTCAAGATCTGCATGCATGCACTCGACATGATTAACAATGCAGTCAGTCCATCTCGTGGCAGCCACCGACTGATCATGCGCAACAGAAGAGACGACACGGTGATGATAATGAAAAGCCAAGTCACCGAGCGCGGACGAGAAGAGTTTTGCCGGTTGATCAAGAACAAGCGCACTCATTCGCCACTTGAATGTCCCTTGGCAGTTCCTGTTCGTGCTCTTCAGAACGTGGACGTCTCTTCTAGACCATTTCTCGACGTGGCCGGCTCCTCAGCCTTCCGGTACATATCGGCGTATACTGTGTTGCGAAGCCTGATCTCTTCAGGATGATCCGGTCCGAGCCTGAGACGAAGCTACTGTAGACAAACATGCACTATCTCGCCACGTTGCCATCTCCTTCCAAACATATCGAACTGACTATGATATGCTTGGCCTAGTGCGTGCGTCGACAAGTTAGCATCAACCAGGCCGCTTGCCGCTTAGATGACAGCCAGTCGCTGGCACTAACAAGTGCAGACTTCAAGCCCAAATTTCCACTAACATCGGGAAATTTCCTCAGCAAGCGAGACATGGCGAACAAGCTAAGGTAGTGTCGTTTCTTCTAGCGCCGTCTCAAGCGTCTTTCACATTCTCGATTCTCTCTTTGTCTACAGAAAGAGCGGTTTAACCTAACTGTATACGACATCATGAAATCGCCTTCTTCCGGCCGACGATATCCACAAGTCCAAGCGTTGAAGGTCAGCACTACGATCAGCGTTCCTTGTGAACCCCTTGTCTATTTCAGTACCGCGGCAATCCCTCCGATTCTCAACTCCGCTTCAACAAATCGATGCTTCTTCTTCTCATGCGGATGAATACAAACATCGAGTTGAATTTCTCTCACCCATTGCAACGATCTCGCTTAAGCCATCCCCTATTCGATCGGGACATTCTGATCGTCGCTTTCCCACACTCCGCTCTCTATCAAAGAAGCCGAATCAAGATAGAGCTCAATTCTTTCATCACTGGCTGGCGGAGTTCTTGCGCCCTGCTCATGCTATGACGCTTTCCTCTTGACATTCCCACTTTGAACGCCGTAAATCCCAAGAAACATCGATCGCATAACATCTTTGGTCGAGCGGCTAATGGAACCGCTAGAGATACAGTAAGTCAGTTTGGATCGACTCTTCCGCAAGAGTTTCGGTAGTATGTGAGGATTGCTTATCCATCCGGCATCCCAGCTTGGCCGCGCTGCATTCGATCGACGGTCTGAGATTTGAGTTTCACTCAGGAACCAGTCATCCTCATTCTGATCCTGACCTTGACCCTAATCGAAGCCCTGAAGGAGTGGGGTTGTACCATGCCGCGAGTTTCGCCGACTCTGATTCGTACGTCGTCATCATACTTGCTCCTGTAGTTGCGCCGCCGTGGAATTTCTTCATTCAAAATCGCTATTCGCAGGACAGTATCGTGGGGAAAAGTTCGAGGGTGCTGCCCTGCATCCTCGCTTCTTTGAACCCTGATGATTGATTTCTACATCAGGATCGAGCCATGCGGCTGCTTCTGCTACGGTTGTCGAGGCGTTCGCAACGTCGTCTGGTTTCCGACGATCCTCTTTTCATGCTGCTGATCGTTTCATTTGGCTTGACAAATGCGTTTCAAGTCGATTCTATTCTGAAACTACACATCCTTCTTCGTTCCTTCGGTGCCTGGCTTCCATTGAAAATCGGCGAACAGAGGACGCTTCGTTCCGGTTCCGATCTTCCGGTTCTGGATGCCTCTAGATGATCGTTGCTTCTGCGTCTTCCTCACACGACGGTGGCCCGTGATTGACACGCAGCGCCAAGGCACGCAAGTTTGAGGCTGACTGGACTGCTGATTGGACATGGTCATAGTCGTTGCAGTCCCGATGCAGCTTGTCGTCCGCATATCGACGATTTGCAATTGAGAATGTACCAACACGCGCTCAAAGGTTCTCTGAAATTTCATTAATATTTTCCATCCACAATTTTGCTCATTTCTTTTTTCATGGCATGATGCCTTTTGCAGCAACAGCTCGCTGATATCCGACCACTGCCTTACAGCACTCAAGACGTCCATGTGCCTGTCAGCCAGTTCAGATTGACTCGGAATCGATTCTGCCGTCCACTGCATGTACAGCCCAGACTCGACTGGCTTGAAGAGTATCTTGAGACGACAGTCAGAGATTGCCAAGTGCTGCCAGGTGTTAAGCCAAAGCATCTGACATTCAAACATCTTCTCTGCACTGTGTGTCACCCCAGGCGATCTCACATCGTAAAAATATTGCCGGTGCCGTTTTGGTGTTGGTGTGGAGTTTTGGTCGAGCTGCATCGCGCATGTGCCCAAAGCGGTGTGAGAGTGTTCGTGTGCGTGTGCGTGCGTCTTCAGGGTCTCGGCGAAAGCATCGAACAGTTAACTACTGTCACTCACACTTCTTTCTGATCAACACACTCGTCGCTTCGACACATCCTTCACCTTCCTCTCGCGGCCATAGCATCATGGGTCACTTCATTGTATTGAACACGCGAGCGTGAAGCTCCGAACGTTCCTCCAAGTCACAGCTCAAGACTTTAGGTCTTGATAGCCTCCTTCGGCGATCATGTCGGTTTCCACATCTTCACAGCACGCCGACCCGTCTGCCCATGCCTCCTCATCACATTCTAGCATCCACTACGAGCAGCGTCGCATCGGACACATCTGTGCCATCATTGTCCGCAATCTTTCCCTCCGACCGACGAGAGACAGAGCATTGCAAACACTTACGTCCACCAGAAGTGGGGGCTCTAGTCGCTACCACACCACTGCCGACGATGCCGATCTCGCACTTAGCCTTGCACGATCCAATAGCAAGGGCAAAGGGAAAGCTACCGATGCCTCTCACCGACGGCGTAGAAGTGCTAGCTATACAAGATCAGAAGCCGACTCTTCCGACGATGATCGATCATCATTGCTCGATTCAGCCTCACCTTCGACATCACGTTCCAAATTGACGAGTACAAGCAAGCTCGGCACCCATCATGATCTCAGAGGAAGGCCTGGCTTCAGCGCCAATAATCGACGTACATCCGATTACGAGCTCACCACCTCTTCATCCTTCAGCTCATCGCCGAGCGCCGACGCTAGTCCACGTCCTATCCTCAAACGTTCTTCCAGCACACGAGATGGTCGAGATGCGCGCTTGCAGAATGGCTCACCGACATCCACGTCAGCATCAGACTTTTTGGAACAATTCGGAGCCCATACGGCCAAGCTATCACGATCCGACTCTCGCAGCTCTTCCCACTCTTCCCACACCATTCGCAGGCCTTCGCATCGGGCGAGAACTACAAGTATGACTTCCTCGACCAGTGTACGCAGCGTTCGTTTCGACGAGAGTCATATCGACAACGACCACGACGAACCTAGACGACCATCACGCATATCAGGTCGTCTGAATTCTGCTTCTCGCTATGCATTATTCTCGCACAAAAGCCTAGCGCAGATAATGAAGGATCGTATGCTCGAGTGTTGTGTAGAGCTGTCACTTTGCCGTCAAGACGGACCGGCAATATCAAGCGCCAGTGACAGGCCACAAAACAGAGACGCAGGATCGTACGAGTCCTGCTTTTATCGCACGCCAACCTCAAAGCCGGGTCTTCATCATTCCTGGGGCTACCAAGGTGGAGACCCTATCAGCCCAGAGCGCGATTTCGCAGTCGATCAAACACAATATCAGGCCGAAATGCCTTTGGAATCATCCACGGTCATCCTCAAGGTATGGGCGCGCACGCCTCGAGATGCAGATCAAGCTTCTTCCTCGACGGGCTCAACGCTAGAGAACGCAGGGTGGAAGCTTGTCCGACGTTTCAGTGTCGACCTGCGTGACCTCGACACCTTGCCCGGCAATCTTCAAGACGCCAGCCATTCGTTACCACCCAACTCGATTCTGCTCGGTCTCGCACTGGGTGCAAATTCGCTCTCTGGTCGATCCAACTTGAGCGCATCAGAATCGCAAATCGGCATATCAGAAGGGGCAGGGCAGACGGAGCCCAAGCTCAACAGGAAGATGAGCGAGAGAGAAGCCGAGAGAACCCGACATATTCTCGAAAGCATCGTCTACTTTGTTGTCCCATTGGATGCGGCGCAGGGATCGGCAGCCAAAGAGTCTGCTCAGCAGGGAACGAATCAGGACGAGAAGCATCTTGGTCGGAGTCGATCTCCGGTTCTCCGTCGCCGGGCGTCTGTGGACGGATACGCATCTGATCCGGAGAACGTTGCAAGTCACAATATCTCTGGGCAGTCCAATCTGCATTCGGACGCTATCATTGCCAATGCTACGTCCAGCACCACAGAACCAGCGACGGTCATCGCCGGAACAAGTACAGAAGCTAAACGACGCGAGCGTCGCAAAGCATTTGAAGACGAACAACGACGTGCGCTAGACCTTAGCCTTCGCGAGACCAAGATGATGCCCAGCTATACGCTTGTTCAAGCTCAGCAACTGACCAGCAAGCAATCTGAATTGCAAAAGCTGCTCGTTGAGATGGAAGAGCTGCGTTCTCGCAACGGTCAAGTGTTGCAAGACCCCCGGGGTATTGTGCAGCTTCGATTGCAGCTTGAACAGCAGAAAGCCAAATCTGAAGCTGTACGAAAGATGGTCATTGCCGAAGTGGACGATTTAGCAACAAAGAGAGCTGAGTTAGAGAAAAGGAAGGCAGCAATAGAGTCTCGACGTAATGCAATCAGAGCTACAACTTCTCTCTTCGATACCGCTGAAGCTATATCTATTGGGTTGAAGAAGGAAGTGCAAAGATTGGAGAATCATAAAGCTACTTTATCCCATCAACTTCATTCGCAACAAGCGTCTTTACTTCGCGATCTTGAGGTCATCTTTCCTATCGAACTTTCGGATGCATCTTCTCTTCTTTTCTCCATCTGTGGACTTCCATTACCTAACGCCGTAGCATCCCTTCCCTCCAACGAGCTATTACACGAAGAAAAAGTGTGGAAAGAAACCGTTCGGCGACATCCTAACCCTTCTTCTTCCAAACCCATTTTTCACCCTTTCGATGACGATACCATTAGTTCGGCTTTTGGATTAGTAGCTCAACTCGTTGTTCTATTGAGCACGTATCTTGCGGTTCCGATTCATTATCCTTTAGCTACAGCTGGAAGTAGAGCTGTTATTCAAGATGGAATTTCGCTGATGAGTGGTCCAAGAGCTTTTCCATTGTATGCTAAGGGGATGGAAAGGTACAGGTATGAGTATGCGGCGTTTTTGCTGAATAAGGATATTGAACAATTGATGAATGTTAAGCAAGTGACAGTGATTGATATCAGACATACTTTGCCAAATTTGAAGAATTTGATGGTAACAGTGAGTGCGGCGGGACCGGGAAGTGAAGGAAGTAGGAAGAGTTATTTAGGTAAAAGAGAGATTTCGTTAAGATCGAATAGGTTGGTGGATGGTGATACTGGTGGAGGAAGAGGGGGTGAAGGGGAACGAGGGGGAGGAGAAGGAGGAGGGAAGAAAGTAGGTTTAGGGCTAGGTTTAGGTTTGCCTACTCTACCAACAGCGATAACAGGAGGAGGTGGGAATAAGACAGAGTCGAAGCCAGATACAATAGTAACAACCAGGGTTTTAGGAGCACCGGCCAAGGCATCAGCAACATCAGCGACAACAACAGCTAGTGGCGCAATAGCGTCTGTATCGAGAGCTTTTAGCTATTTCAGTGGTGGTGGTGGTGGCAGTAGCAACGGTGGAAATGGTGCTTCCACTCGCTGATATCAGTGCTATATCCAAGCCTTCTCAGTCTTTTTCATACACACAAGTCGTATCGATGTCATCTTTGGAAATGGTGTTCTGATTAGATTATTGGAAAAGTGAAGGTGCGATCACTGAGCTTCATTTCCACGCTTGTCGAGCTTTTTCTTGAGTTCAGCGTCCAATTCAGCTTCTTGGTCGGTTTGACGAGTAGAGTAACCTTTGTTTTGTAAATCACGTTCGATTTGTTCGTTGTGTGTACGTTGAGTACCTGCTTGTTCCGCTGCAACGTTCTACGATCCCGATTTTATCACCAAAAAGATGTCAGAGTGTTAGTGGTGAGCAAAAGAGAAGGGGTAGAGCAAGTAGGAAGGGGGAAAAAGGAATGGGAATTATTTACGTACGCCATCATGACCAGGAGCTTCTTTCATGATTTTTTCGTTGAGGTTGTCGATTAGGTCGTTTCCGTTTGCACCAACGACTTGATGAGTTTTCTTGAACGATTGATCTGTGGTTTTGTTGCCCATGATTGCGAAAGTGTTGAGGTGGTGGTTATTGGAAGCGATGTGGTGGTCAACAGGGGATGAATTGAAGGAGGGAGCAGTTGATCTTGGTGAGGTAAGAAGATGGAAGTTACGAGCACCTTTGGGTCTATATGTACTTCGACAGGGTTTCGAGATTGAACTTCTCAGGCCGAATCGTTCATGAGGAAGGTTACGCAATGCAACAGATCTTCCACTTCATTCTGAACAGGCAGAGCTCATAAGGCACTATACTCTCTCTCTCTCTCCCTTTCTGTGCAGTTATGTTGCGGCAGAACATGAGTCAGAAAAAGCTTTAAAGTCTGACGTCCTGTTCAGCATTTTCGAGAGACAAACAGGTCAAGAGCGGTACGGAAGATCTTCATTTCTGCTGCTGCTGCTGCTGCTGCTGCTTCGGCTAAGCAAATGCTCACGTCAAGAAGCGCCATTGAGCGTCAAAAGATTCACATTTGTGAGTGACATCGACGTCGTTGGTGAATCAGCTTTGCTTTTTATTGTTCGCTCTCCTGTCACTCAAACAGTTCTGTCGATATAACATTTTGTTGAAATGGCGCCTCCACTTCCTATTCTCGAAGCGCGAACCACGAAAGTGTCAAGGCTTTTGCTGAGAAGAACAAGAAGTCACACAGTTGGATTCTCATCATCACTCACAACGCCTACAGCTTGGCTCGAGCACCGATTGCAACTCTCGAGATCTCAACCTTTCAGCACATTATCAACCAATCTTCTTCGTCGTCGAGGCTCACGATACTCCGTCGAAAAGATCATTCGCTCATCAAGCTAAATCGTCGATCTGTCCAGAGCTTTGCGTACCTTCCATCTTCGGACTCTTTATCAACAAACACGGACTTGGGATTGACTTTAGTCAAGGCAAGATTCAGCAAAATGAATTCCGGAGACTTCTCCTCTCCTCCCACATCTTCCAATACTGGCGGTGGGGGCACACGTCTTCCAGGACTAGCAGGCACCGAATCAGAAAAGCAGCTGACGCAACGAGAACTTGCAGCACTCAAAACCATCAAACGTAATGTCGACACCACCAAATACGCAGGCTGGATCGTTGGTGCCGCGGGAACCTATGTTCTACTTTCTCGCCGCAAGCCTCCTCCTCGAATGATCTCGAAACTAGGCTGGAGTGTTGTTGGTGGTCTCGGTGGAAGTTTTTTGACCATGCCTATTGGGATCTTGTTGAGTAGAGACGTGTTGAAGGATGTCGAGGATCCACAGCATTTGAGGAGAGTGTTGGCAGGTGCGATCGAGGAGCAGAGACAAGGAAAGCGACCTAACGTCAGTGTGACTCCACCAAAGGGACTGGATGGCGAAGTTGGGTTTGAAGCGCAGCACCAGCACCACGGAGGAGGAGGAGGAGAAGGCTGGGGTGGAGAACGCGCTGCAGGGAATGACCCAGGCTTTGATAGCAGTGGAAACATTAGCGCTGGAGCAGCCGAATCATTCGGAGGATTTGCATCGACAAGTTCAAGAAGTAAGAACGATAGATCAAGCGAAGAAGCATCAAATACTGGTACATCGCCTCCGGGCACAGGTCCAGGGACAAGATGGGCTCAACTTCGAGGCGAGCGTGGTGTAGAACCGAGTAAATGGGAACGAATTCGTCAAGACAATGCTCGCACTACCTACAATCGCTCCAACTCATCCTCTGCTCAGCAACCACGATCCGACCAGCCTCAATCGGATGATCCCTCTTCGTTCAATTCTGCCTCGCAGCCCTCAACAATGCCACAGCAGCCCCGTTTCTCTTCTCGCTCAACTTCTCGCAACCGAGAAGAGCCAGTCATGACCCTCTCTGGCGCAGAAGACGATCCACGATGGTCTTCACCAGCCAACTTTTCACCTCAATCAAGCGGTTGGGGTAACAATGAGTTCCTTGATGACCCTGCTACTAATTCGTCTTCGGATCAACAACGTAGAGCGGCGGGCTCGAGGAGAGGATATGGAATCCTTTCTGTCATCGAGGATGGTTCAGTTCCCTCCACCGGGTTCGAGATCGAATCCGATGCGCCGATTCAAGTCGTCAAAGGTTCACTCCTCGCTTCTCTTGTCGGTGGAATCAGTGGCTCCATTTATGGTGTTCTCAAAGGACGTCAAGGAGCTGGAACAGTTTTAGGAACGAGGATGGCTTTCAGTTCTTTCGCTTTTGGTTTTCCTTTCTTTGCTGTTCGCGAATATGTTGTTTCGCCTGTTCTCAACCGCACTTCTTCTGGACCGGATTTGCAAAATCGACATATGCGACTTCGAACAGTCACTAAGAATCAACATACACATAATGTTCTTGCTTCCAGTTTGGCTGGTGCGGTGGTAGGTGCGGGTGCAGCAGCTTTCACTAGGGGTCCTAGAGCGATTCATAAAGGTGTTGCGACTTTTGGTGTGGCATGCATGGGATTGCAATTCGCCGGTAATGAGTTGAGAGTGGCAAGGGATGCTCTGATCAGACCTAGTGGGAAGAGTAGTTTGAAGGTGCCAGAAGAACTCAAGGAGAAGGCGAGTGATGCTGCTGTATCGGTAAGTCAAGGAATTGCTCCTTTGGTGGATGTTCAGCCAAAGAGAGAGGAGGGGAAGAAGGATGGCGAAGGCGGAAAGACTGGAGGATGGTTCGGAAAGGTGAAGAATGCGATGCCGATCAGAAGCGTTTCAGACGAAGAGTACGAGCACAAGTTGAAGGAGAGACTGAGTGGGGTGAATCAAAGGATGGCAGATGTCGAGTTGGAGATCAGAGAGATTGAAGAGTTAATCGCTCAGCAAGAGAAGCAGCAGAAACCGAAGCAGTAAGATCATATCTCGTACTGCGACCATACGAGTCGACACCACCTCTGCTGCTTGGAGAGCATGATCTCTTCTTTCAATGTATATGTTCGCATACTGTCGCAAGAAGCAGACATACTTGACAGTGCTTCTAGTGTGTGAGACCACCAAGGGTCTATCAAGGGGTTGGGGTGAGGGTTAGAGATCAACCAGGAATGTTGGTGCTCAGCCATTCGGCCCTACACTGTCCAATGCTCAGTCTGTCGTTGCTCAGTCTTTCCGTGATAAGCCTGTCTGTTGCGAGGTCCATTGCGAGTATGCTGTGTGTCGTTTGCCGACTGCTGAGTCAAGCACATAAAGGCCACTGCTGCTTGTGATAGAAACACTTGATTGAGCCGATACAAATACATATGTATTGAGCAGCTTAAGAGCCGCCCAAAGGATTACCAAAATGATTTATTGAAGGGTTTGGTGATGTCGATGCCAAGGTTCTTAGCCCTGACGCTGTAAGGAAGGAACAAGGAAGCGAAATCAGTATCAGGGTCAAGAATTGTCAAAAAGATGCGCTTGACTTGCGCTGACACTCACCTGCTTGTGCTTAGGATCCTTGCTGCAGATGACGTAGAGTCTACCTTTGCGTCGAACGACTGAGCAGCCGTCGCAAAACTTCTTGACGGACGAACGCACTTTCATGCCTCGCTGCTGCTGTTCCAATGCCTTGATTGCTGTGGATACTGGCGCTGCTGTTGCGGTAGGACGAGATGCTGCTGAAGAGGCGGTTTTAAGGAGTGTGGAGCAGGTCGAGGTAGAGGAGCAGCATCTTGCTTGTGCTGGCAAGGAAAGTACTGAGCGCAGAGGCTGCTTTGAGAGGACACGGAGCGTTGTCGTGAGCATGACGTGCTATTGAGAGATTGTTATGTTTGTGAACACGATGAGAAGCCAGAGGAAATGCAGATGCAATGATGATGATGGTGAAGATGATAGACGATGATGAGCAAGAAAAGCTCAATTGGGCAGAGCTCGCACACATTCGGTTGTCTCGGGCGATAAGAAGAACTACTCTGTAATTGCAACTCAAGAAAATTTCCAAATTACTGTAGACTTGTGACTGAGGAGCTGCTCCCATTTTTCCCCTTTTTTTTGCGATATTTTCAGGGTCCTTCTCACGGACCGTCGATACAGTAAATTTTAGGATGTTGTTGTCCTCCACACACAACTCAAAACTCATACTTACACTGTATCCATCCTCTCGACCTATCTCCTTGTCTTCGTCTCTCTATCTATATATCACCAATACGGACCAGAACATCTCGACTTAGATAGAGACCGGACCATCGGGAAGGCACGAGTAGTCATGCCGATCGCAACGCGCAGTGATGCGGCAGCTGGATCGAGCAAGGCATCCAGCTCCATCATCATCCCATCATCGCCGGCTCTGGCAGCTGCCTCTATCAATACCTCGGAGCAACTCGTCAAAGCGCTTCGTGTGCCACAGTCTACAAGTCATGGAGTTACTAAGATCGACATAGCATCAGAAGCATGGCGGTCAGCCGACTTTTTCGTGCCCAAGAAGGCCGAATTGCTTTCTCAATGGGTACTCGAATACCTATGCTCTTCGTTGAAGACAGCGACTTCAGGCACGACACCAGGAACACCTAACAAAGGGAAGAACAAATCTCGACAGCAACAACAGCAGCAACATCACTCACTGACAGGCCCTCCCGAGCTCGATTTGAAAGCATGGCAACTTCTCTCAGACATCGTCACGGTACAGACCGGCTCCGACTCAGAGCTCTCCGAAGCTGCCAAGCGAAGCTGGATCTCTCATCTTGCCAACACCCAACCCGTTCTGGCTCTTGCTGGAGCTTTTGCCAAACAGCTCAACCAGGAAGGAGGCTCGTCCCAATTTGATCGCGAGACACTACTGTCCTCGGCCTCTACACCTCTCGTCAGACTCTTACCTCCGGCGACATCCAGAACAGCAGCTACCAACGTCGAAGCTGCAACCGACTCAATTCAAGCTTGGCTCGACTTCTTCAGTCAATCGCGCAGCCCAGCAGAAGAGCAAAGTGGCAGCATCGTCCTTCACTCGATTGTTGATACATGGACAGCTACACTGCAGTACGGCTCGAACGCCAAGAGAAACCATCAACACTTTTGCAACAGCGCGATTCCATCGCTCCTGCTTGCACTTCATACTGTCTCCGCTGACGAAGCCACACCATTGAATCAAGTAATCAAGCAAATTGCTGCCGAGTCTCTGTTCACTGAGGATGTGCAGCGATCAATCTTGCAAGCTGGTCGAAGCGCCGAAGTTGGTCCTTCTGCTACCTGGAAAGGGACCAAGAGCACGACAAGCAACAGTGTTGCTCGGCAGCTGACCTTGTTGCTCCAAGATGAGCGTTTGGCAGCTGCCACGCTGAGCTCCTTGCCCATTCTCACCGAGTTGCTCTTCACGAAGCTAAGCAGGAGCGAGGCACTCAATTCAATTGCAAGCACAAGCGCTGCTTCTTCCGGCTCAGTCCGCGAGACACAACTTTGGCTAGTTCGCAAGACAATGCTCGCCGAATGGCTTTTCCCCCTCTTGCCGTTCCTCGAAACAAATCCTGATCTTCGAGTCACACAGTCCGAACGAGCAGCTGCAAGGAAAGGTCTGCTGCATGGCATCGAGCGAGACAGTCTTTATGTTATGGGTTGCGATGAGCGCCAAGAGTGGCATTCGCTGTTTCGAACACTTTTCGACAGTATCCGTAGCGATTTGCTCAACGTTGCAAGTGATGCAAGCCCTGCCTATCGAATTCAAGTTGCAACCCACTTTGCTTGTCTAACTTCTCTCTGGCGGCTGGAAAAGTCGGTGGTGGAGGACGAACTCATTGACATCCTAGCTGTAGCAGCCACGCAGAGGGTTAGCAAGACTGCGGTTTGGGCATCGGAAGAGCTGCCAATTGCAACACGAGCTGCATTGGACTTCTTCCGGGCGGTCGTGACCATCGATGTACGCTTCCGAACCATCCCAACCCTCGTCAATAACCTGCTCAGCAGTATCTCTACTGCTGCTGAGATTGTGATTGCAGATGGTGATGGACAGGAATCATCGTTGTTTACATCGCAGACTTTCCTGTCGGAACTAGGCAAGCTCTGTCGAGACAGCGTGACGCCAATGCAAGTTGCAGATCTAGTTCATCGCTTAACGACGATCAAGTCGAGACTTGATACTGTCTTACAGAACGCATCCGTGGATGGAAGCGCAACCCCAAAAGCAGCCAAGAGACAGCGCACATCAATGACGAATCCAACTAAGACGCCAGCACAGGGCTCAGACAAAGTTGCACGTGCTTTGATTTCTCAACTTCAGATCGCCGCTCAAGTAGTTCAGAGTGTCCAGCTTGCGCCCACTCTTCGGTCTAGGTCGATTGCTGCAGCGGAAGAGTTGCACAATGATCTAATCCTACCTTGTATCGATGCCGGTCTTACTTCTACGCGCACCATTCTCCCCGCAACCATGTATGGCATTGCGGCAGCTGCGTTGCGTATGAGGCAAGCTTTGCTTTTGGAGAAGTGGCGCTACGATCCCTCGGAGCCAGTCAAGCTTGATGGCTCGCTTCCCACCGAGAGTCTGCAATGTCTCGAGGCTGCATTGGACGTAAGGGCGGATGCTTTGGTTGAGCTGCTTTCCTTGCGAAGGGAGAAAGAGGGGAGTTCGGAGCTGTATCAGTTGCAATTTCAGATCATGCAAAGTCTTTTGCAGAGAGCTGAACGCGATTATTTCCTTGGTATCAGCGACTCGCAGTACTGTCGACTTGTATCTGCTGCATCTGGACCCGTCTATAATTTGCTTAACGAGCTTTCTACAGCTAGGTTGGAGAACGGCAGCGCTTGGAATGGCAGCCAAAACCTGATCCAGGACAGGAATGCTTTGATGCAAGTCATCTGGTTGGCGGTCGTGACTCGATGGGCGCCCTTGTATGAAGCACTTGCGAGTGATAAGACGTTGGCATTGCTTGCTTCTGTACTCGTATCGAACGCACAACCGTTTGTGCGAGACGAGAGCGGAAAGAGCGCAATGCATTTCATCTCAACCACAGCTCTGCGCAATGCATCTTTCCTCGAGCTTCCCAAGTGGCGTACGCATATCGTCGCTCATATCGAAGCCGAGCTAACCAGCACCAACGAGGTGAATCGAAAACTAGCAGCTACTGCACCCCTTTCCATCACACCTAGCGACTGGCTTAATAAGTCGTCGCGTGGCCCACTCCTTGCGAAACTTCTTGCTCTTGATCACGACCTCACCAACGAAGCAGGCATGAAAGTGAAAGTGCAGCAATGGATTGACTTACGCAGCCTGTTGGCAAGGGTGATAGGAGATTATTCGACCGAAGCCGACGTTGGAGATGTGTTGCTGTTTACTTCACTCGCTGCACTGCTCTCGACGAAGGGAGTGCAAATGAAGAGTTGGGATGGGAAAGAGAAGCTTGCATGGGAAAGAGCGACTCTTGCTGCCATTCAGTCCACAGTCAAAGTGCTATCCGTAAGAGGTAAGCAGAGACCTCAAACTCAGCAGAAACTGCAGGAGGTGGTGGAGAAGTTTCAAAACGGCGTTGCAAAGACAGCAACAAAGGATGGAGGTATCACCATGCAGATGCGAGCAGCTCAATTGGTTTTCGGTATTCTTGGCAATTTGAGTGAAAGCAATGCTGGGGCGAGAGATGATACGAACGCGGGACAGAATTTGGAGGCAATCACGGTGCTTGGTGGGACCTCGCAGATGGTGGCAAAGATGACGATGAACGAGATAGCTCAGGTGTTAGAGGTAGCATTGTATCATCTTCGGGAGTTTAGACTCAAAGTCGACGGGGAACGCGACGGTCAAGAGCTGATCCTAGTACTCAGCGATAAGGTCGCTCGAGCACTCTGCATCCTATTGACTCGCTGTGCTGCTGTAATGGAAGTGGAAGGGAATGTGGATATCGCGCCCAAACAGCTTTTACGACCCGCCGCCGATGTTGCGCTTGAGGTGGTTAAGTGTATTCAAGCCTGCGGATCCTCAACCGCAAATGCCTATAACGCCACTCTCGCATATTCTGCTCTTATGGCCTCGTTGCCAGTGTTGCAGAACCAGAAAAGGGTAGCAGAAGGACTACAGCGCATGATCTCGACCCTCCAGGCAGAAGAGTATGACACTCTCTTACGCTCCATTATCTCCACCAAAGCAATAGCAGCAGCAACAGACAACGACAGTGCCTCATTCATTCATACCATTGGTCTCTTGCTCTTCGCTTCCCCCGAAGGAACATCCAAGATAGCCAGAGCACACCTTTCGCACTTCCTTTCCATCCTAACGAACCCGCACAATCTCCCCTGCTCTGGTGACAGAATAAAACTTTATTCTCTCGTAGCCTGCGTTGGATCGCTAGACATGCTCTGTAGCAATCACGCGATGCTTTTCCGAACTCAGGATATGGGAGCGATTTTGCAGCTATTCACTGCTATCATCGGACCAAGTATGGCTGATGAACCTTCAGCTTTGCTTCTCGAGCTATCTCAGTTCAAGCGGGATCAGATGAGGGAAAAGATATTCGTAGGACTAGTTGGAGTAGTTGGTAGCTTGATGAGGTTGAGGCAAGATCTTGTGTTAAGCTTTCTTCCGCAATTGGGGTCGATATTGGCAAGACTATGTACACTTTTTCGCCGTTTACGACGAAACGTAGCTGGGTCGATCGAAGCTTCAGGATCGCAGAAGCGTTCTTTGAGGCGAGAACTTCCTTGTTGGTTAGACCCAGTGTTGGTAACCCCACTCGGCGCAGATCGCGAAGCAAGGGCTTTGTCGAGACTGCTTTCAACGCTGATTGTGAAGAATGTCTCTCTCAAGAATCGATCCTCATCTTCTGGAGATACAGTAACAAAGGCAGAGAGTTTGGCTAGACCTTTCTCAAAGCATGCGACTTACATTCTAGTAGCGTATCTAAGGAGTTTGACTACAACTGGTTCGATGGTACCAGCGGAAGTTAGGGGAGAGTTGGAAGTCGGGATGATGACGATTTGTGGTATTATTGGACATCATCAGAGAGATGCTGCTATGGTGGGATTGTTGGATAGTGCTGGAAAAGTGTTGCTCAAGAGAATCTGGACCGAGTATGAGAAACAACGATATAAGGGACAGTAGCACTTTCCACTTTTTGGCAATACCATCTTCGAACTCGAATCAAATGCGCGCGTGTGTGTATGTGTGTGTGTGCTGTCAATGGGTATGAGATTGCGTTGCTATGCGGATGAGGATGCGACAGTAGTGACATTTAGACGAACGATAGGTTCGGGTCGTTTTGAGAAAAGAATCTTGCGTTTTATGACGTTGACTACGTCGTAGTACGTTGCTGTTTGTGGTTCGTCTTGCTCCTCTCCCTCTCCCTCTCCCTCTTGCTCCTCCTCCTCTCCTTCTCGTACCTTTTCTGGTCCATTCTCATCAATATCTTTCAATTCTTTACTTGGTTTGGCAATGCCCCTTGCCCTCGCCTCTGATGGTCTCGGTGGACTGGAACTGAAATCCAAAGCGTCTCTCGCTCTCCTTGTTTCAACCACTGGACTTGAACTTCTCTCTGCTCGATCTTGATTTGCATCTGCTCGCTTGGCTCTTTTGACATCACCCACCTTCACCTCTTCTCCCTTTGTATCGGCTCTTCTCTTCCCGTTACTCACTTCAAGAAGAACGCCTTCGTTTGCCTTGTCAGGACGAACTTTCTTCTCTAGTACAGCTAATGGGCGAATGAGGTTGACGAATTTTCCTTCTAATCTGTGATGCGAGATCATAAGGACGGGTCGATCTGGACGAGTAGGTTCAAATGTGAGTGTACCAAGGATTTGTCCGCCAGATGAAGATTGATTTTCGATCTCGAGCGAGCCTTGAAGTTCGATGAGGACGAGCTCGCCATTGGGTGTAAGTGCGGTTAAAGGGGCTGGGGCCGAGGCGTGACAGGAGGAGGAGGACGAGGAGGGTGCTGTGGCGGAGGAAGAGCTAGAGCTCGGTTTCGATACAGGAAGATTCAGATGAATCCTCATCTTGAACCGTGGCTTGTGATACAAAGTGGCCGAACAGGAAAGCAGGAATGATGATGATAAGGATGATGATGGAAAAGGTCAAGTTGAGGTGAAAGTGAGAAGAAGTGTTACTTTCTCAATAAACGCGTCGCGGAAACGAGCTCCGCGTAAAGTGGGGAAAGCGAAGTGGATCGGATCGGCTGATCCATCCGCCGATCGCAAATCGAGCTTCGCTTTGGTTGTTTGTTTGAGACATGTCGACTTGTGTGTGACTTTTCTTTTGAGTTTGCTTTGGTGTGTCTTGTGCAGAATGCTGTCTTCGCTCGCCTCACGTGAAGATGGCAAGCCTTCGCCGAGCTGAGCAAGCCGAAGTTCCACGGAGGTGAGAGAAAGAAAGGCTTGCGCTTCATGCAGCTGTATCATTCCTGCTCCCGAGTCGCACTGTAGCCTCCTGAACGATCTCATTGTCCTGGTCGTGCCAGTCATCCTCGTCGGCAGCACCGATGCTGAAAGGTACAGTATCGCAACAGCTCGGCTGACCCGATCGCTCGTCTGATGTGAACGCACGGTGGATGTCGTGTATTGAAGGAGGGTGTGTTCCTGCCAAAAGATCGTCCAAGCAGAACACACAACAGCTCAGCTCAGCTTACACACACAAACACACACAGGTCCTTGTTGCGTCGATGGCTGTTTGCGAAGCTCAACTTTCAGATGGATTTCGCAAGGAGTCGACGGTCCGCGGCGGGTCCAACTCAAATCCAAAAAAGATCAAAAAAAAGAGTTGTGAGCCGAGGAGAAGTGTGACTTTTTGGCTGCTGTCGTCAGACCCATGGGTCCACACAGCAAAATCGCAGCGAGGCTGACTGCACTCTCTCCCTCTCTCTCTCTCTCTCTTGTGTGAGAAATCCATTCACTCACTCACCGCTGATTCGATTCCGTAGAATTGCCGCCTCATACAGAGTTGTGAGTTGCAGAGGCAATTTTGACATCCGAGCATAACTCGCTCATCCGCCTTCTCCGCCAGGACATCTTCACCTCACCTCACTTCACTTCACCTCACCTCACCTCATCCTCACCGACGCCTCTCCGACCTCAGTGTCGCCTCGGACCCTATCCAGTGCAGCTCGCCTTCTCCTTCGGTATCTTCTGTTCTCGACAACTGAGCATCCGACCACGCTCAGTCGATCGATACTCCACTTAGTCTAGACGAGCTCATCCTCCACGCCTTGGCGGCTGACCACCTCATCTGCCGCTTTCAGAACCTCAGTACTCTCTGCGACGAGCTCCCCGCCCTAAAGACCAAGTAGCTGTGCCTTGAGCCGCTAATTGACATCCATTACTGGAACACTTCGATCCTAACCATGACGAATTGATATCTGCCACACATCGGTCTTCGCCCTCTGTGGCCGTCCGAACGGACCCTCGACCTGACTCAGACAGCCTAGCATCAATCCTGGCAGACCTGCGGGAATACTGTCTCAAGGAGATCCAACAACTTCAGCACTGCTGTCAAAGAAAGTCATCTGGCAACAGAATCTACAGTACCACTAAAGTACCACGATCTAGAACGGTCCGGCCGACCATTCTGTCGATAATATGTCTGACAATGCATATCTGCCAAGATCGCCTCGGTTCGACCTCGATGAGGAGCCTGGCGACTCTCATTCTTCCTCTGGCAAGCAGTGGGTCGGTGCCTTCGAAAGGGTGCTAGGTGACCGCGAAAGCCTTGCTTGCGAACGTCCCTCTCGATCCAGTGCCAAGCCTGTACCTTCGACCAACCCTGTCATTGGTGCCCGTGATGCCAGATCCTTGTCTGTCCGCCCTTCCACATTCGATGATCCCGTCAACGACCCTTCCCGCTCTAACGTGATTTCTCGTGCAGGAAGCGCTCACTCTAGCAGCCACGGCTCACCATCGTTCCATGGTGTTTCATCTTCCGAAGCATCCTCACTGCATCCGGTTCCTAGCGACAATCTTTCCACCCAAAGTCAGCCTCTAGCCACCGCAGAAGGAGACTACAATGGTGGTGCACTCACCCGATTCCGTACCAACTCGTCTAGCGGCAGCGTCTCGATTGTCTCTCTGCCACCCTCATCTATAGCTAGCACACACAATGCATCTTCCAGCACCAGCTATGGCGGCTCCTTGCAGCCACATGCCAAGCGAATGCCCCTGCCACTCCACATCGGACCTCCTCAGCTTCCCGATGCAGCAGAGCTCAAAGTACAGTCGCAAGGTCCCTCCTACGTCTCTGTCAATGTTCAGAACTGCCTTCGCTTCGATCAAAGCTACATCAACCACGCTCCATGCGTCCACCACATCATGGTCACAAACCGCAGCGACGACTGCAGTGCTGTTGTCCGCCTCGAATCCGACCTGCGTCATGGGCTCACCTTCATGCGCCGAAAACGATCCGTTCAAAATGAATACGAGCCCGTCGCTTGGCCATCGAACAGCACACTGTGGGCCAAGAGCGGCGGCTTCATCCCGTCCAACCTGCGTGGTTGGCGGCATGTCTTGGCCAATCTCGAGAACGCCGACTCCTTCATTCTCGAACCAAGTCAGACCACAAAAGTCTACGTTGTACTTCGACCTGCTGACTTCGTCGAAGAAGCTGAATCGGAGCGATCAACTAGTAGCTGGCCGCACAGAATACCGCCGTCGCCATCGGCAACGATGAGCTCAAACAGACTTGCAGAGTCCACCACCTTGACGGCTGACCAGCAACCACTCTCTGATTACAGCTCTGTTCTCTCGCCCGTTTCGACACCAGCCGCATTTGGCGAGCAGCAGAGCAGCTTCAGTGCGGCTAATTCAGATCAAGAGAGCACGGGGAGCATGACCGAGGAGCTTGGTCTCACATCCCCTCGCTCAGCGCCAGAGTTGCGCGAGTCTCGATCTGCTTCCCGCTCACAGCTGGCCAGACCATTGTACCCAGCCTTTGATTTGAGAGGGACCATCAGCCTCTCAAGCTGGGCGTTGCCTGCTGTTGATGGTGCTGAAGACGCAACGTGCGACCCTGCTCAAGTGCAGAGGAACGCTCAGCCTCCTTCGTCCACGGCCTCGTCGCGCCCTACTTCGATCTATGGCTCGCAGGCCATTGCATCATCTGTCGCCTCGTCAGCATTGCGGTCGCAGCCCGACGAGCGAGATATGCAAAAGATCCGCATCCCTGTGGCTGCGCAATGCTGTCGTCCCTACATTGATGCTGCCATCGCTTCCGGCGCTTCCCTTGACCTCAACTCGTCGACGCAGACGAGCCGTGGCTCTGCCATCTACCTCGACTTCGGCGATGTCATCGTTGGTCAATCGCATTCTCAGACGCTGACACTTCGCAACCTTTCCGAGATCGACTGCTTCTGCCAGGTCAAGCTTGAGGAAGCCGACAACATGCTGCAGACTCCACCAATCAGCCTCGTCCAAGCCGACACGGATGAGAAGGTACCCTCAGTCTGGGCGGGTGATCAGGAATCCTCCTCTTACAAACCTCTTGTCCTTGCTCGTCTCGCCTCCAAACAGATCAAGGTCTCGCTCAAGCCGCAAGAGCCATGTCGTGACTACGAGCAGGTCTTGACCATCACCTCCCTGCACAATTCGGCCAACAGCATTCGAGTCGTCATCCGCGCCAACATGCTCGGCACTGCCAAAGATGACGCCTTATCCGTTTTTTCTGGCGACTATCTCGACTTTGGTGACTGCTATGGTGGTCATTGGACCAAGCAGTTGCTGGTGCTCAAGAACAACGCAGACGTGCTTCTCGACGTATCTTTCGGTGTTCAGAAGGGGTATCAGGTCATGTTCCAGCTTGCCGAGTTGGCGCCCCAGGCTGAAGATGATACGCCGGATCAGGAAGAGCTTCCGCCCAGCTCCCACATCAGTGAGATCTCGCTTTCATCCGCCAGCACAGATGAACGCAGTCGTATGTCATCCGTTGCAGAGAGCAGCAGCGCAGGTCTTGGAGTTGATGGCGCTTCGAGTGCACACGAATATTCTCGCCAGTCCGATGCTGGCGAGGAGCAAGCGGCAGCAGGATCGGAGCTTGCCAAGACACCGACACATCACGCGCATGTTCCCAAAGAGTCTGCGGCAATGGAGCCACCAACACTGGAGCTTCCAGTAGCGGACAGTGCTGAGGCATGTTCGCTGTTCCGAGGTCGACGAGGAAGTGCACAGTCCGACGAAGATGGTGTTGATGCATCCTCAGTTGCGTCTCAGGCTGGGTCGCGGTCTAACTCACCCGTGCGGCCAAGCTCGAACCTGCCGCAGCAGCCTCCCGTCGACGCTCCTCTTGCCTCCTCAGCAGCAGAGGCAGCTCGCAATGGCAAGGGCGAGACACTGCACCTCAACCTCATGGATCGCGTCCATTCGGGTCGTGCTCAGTCGCTTGCTTCTGCAGCAAGTGACTTTGATCAAGCCAGTGTCTCGACCAATCCTCACAGCCACAACTCGTCCGGCTTTGCGTCTCGTCCTGCTTCTCGTGGTCGACCAGCTTACTCGGAACGTCACGATGACGCCAACTCCGTGCGTTCAGTCCACACTGCACTGTCTCAAGAGAGCCGCCCAGGCCCATACCCTGCCAGCTCGTCCAATGCAGGCTCTTCCAGCGCTCCCACGCGGAACCAGCACCACAACAATGTCGGAGCTGCCCTCTCAGGTCTACGAAATGTGGAACATGCCCAAAGCAATCAGCTTGAAGAGCTGGTGTTGCGGCCGGGTGGAGAATATCGTGTCTTTGTCTCCTACCGTCCAGAGCGAGTAGCTTGGGATGCAGATTTCACCGGCGGACGTCTCGTAGAGAAGACGTTCCGCATCTCGCTCGACTACTCGCGCGCTAGACTAGCAAATATGCGAAGCCGTGGAGGCCGCGAAAGGAGGACAGTCGTTTGTCACAGTCGAACGTGTACTTCATTTATCTCGATCAGTCCCAAGATGATCGACCTAGGCGAGGTGCAAGTCGGCACACGAAAGTCTGCCAACATTTCGGTGACGAACCGGTCTGAGCTTACGGCAAGGGTTGATCTGCGTTTTGTCTCCAAGGTGCTTAGCATGTATCGCGACGAGGTCGCCATACCTGCGCTGCAGACGGTAGAGCTCAAAGTGGAATCGTTTCCACGTAGAGTGAACGAGACGTACCGCAAGCAGATCACTGTGGCTAATTTGCTCAACAGGGAGGGAGATCAGATCTTCGAAGTGCGTTCGAAAAACGTGGACAAGCAGCGAATCAGCTTCCATTCGCTCTTCTATCGCATACTCACACCGACAGGTTCGAACTACGTCGACTTTGGAGATGTCAACATCAACTCGGTGCGCATGCGCACGTTCACGATTGAGAATGTCTCGAATCAGAAGCTGTCGCTCGAACTCAGCCCTGCTCATCCGGAGGATGTCACGCTTTACATCAAAGCTCCTGTTAAGGAGGCGATAACGGACGGCAGCCCAAAGGTCGAGGCTAAGGCTACTACGTCAAAGTACAGCGAGGCGCATCTCACAGAACCGCAGAGCTCTACCGCAGAGTCAGCCGAGGGTGGCAACAGTGGAGCGACGACCGGCAGCTCCTCCAAGTCCAAGCAGAGCAAGCCTTCAGTGAAGGGTGCAGACTTGAAAGAGCGCTTCCTAGAGACCATTTCCGTCGATTCGCCCACTTCGCTGCGTACGGAGAACGCCTCCTGGAGACTGGCACAGAAGCATAGTCACTACAGAAAGAAAGACGAAGGAAGCACCACGTCCACACAGAGGAAGAGCAATGTTTCGGGCAAACCGAAGCCCACTATCAACCTCGTCTCCGCACTCAAGAAAGGTGGCAAAGGAAGGATCACGGTCAGCTACGGCAAGGCGATCACGTTCAAGGACCGTACGCTGATCAGCGATTTCGAGTATCTTGACCTTGCTACTGGGCCACCAGTTGATGCGCGAAGAATTCCAGCCAAGAGCAAGAAGTATGCGCTTCTGGAGAATATCACAACGGGTGGCAAACCGAAGAGTCTTGGTCAGGCTACAGGCGCTAAGCCCGCTTCGACGGCAGTGGCCGACGACGAGAATTCGATTGCAGGAAGCGGCGCTGGCAAGACCAAGCCCGGCAGCAAGAGTAAGCCGAGCGCTCCTGCGAAGGACAAGGTGGCAGCAACAGCGGAGTCAAAGTCGGAGACAAGTGGCAACGGATCGCTCTCGCCCAACATGCCAGCATCTAGAGCTGGCTCGGCTGTACCTAGGCTTCCTTCGCCGCTAGCTAACGATATCATGACCCACGATGCTAAGCGACGCGTTGCTGCTTCTACAAGGGACTCCTCTTCCGGTCACCAGGCCGCCGCATCTTCAGGCGCAAGTACTGGTAGCAAGTCTCAGCCTACCTCAGCCATCCGTCACCAGGGCAAGAGCTCCAAAGAAGTAAAAGTCGCCGACTCTGCCGCCCGGGTTCACTTCTCTCCCGCGCTTACAGGCAAGCGTAAAGCCCCACCCGTCCTCTCCAATCCAGTTGACGTCTCGCGCATGTCACTCGAAGATCTCCTTGCCGCAGTCGAAGCGCAGACCAGCATGCTCAGTACCTTCTTCCTCGGCAGTCCAGATGCCGAAGAGCAATTCGTGCGAGCTGAGATCAATCTTCGACGGGAACTTCAAAGTTGCATCGATGCAGGCAAACTCATCCCTCTTGAGGTGTTGGAAGTTGCACCTCAAGCTGAAGGTCAAGTGATTGCAGTGTACCATCCTAGCGGAAGCACGCGACCGCATATCCAGGGAAACGCGAGGAAGCAGGATTCACGTATCTTCATGCGTCTCATTGAATTCGACATGGGGGTAGTCAAGAGATCAGAGGAATTCGCAGGGATGGCAGAGCTGGATGCAGATGAATTGCCGGTCCGAGATTTGATGTTGAGAAGCAGCACTTGTCGCAGTTTGATGGAGTTGGGACAACCGCATATCAATTTTGGACATATGGAGAAGGGCGATTCGAAGACGAGAAAGATTCTGATCCAGAATCGCAGCGAGTGGGCTTTGCGGTACTGCATCCGAAAGAGTGGCAGCATTGCTAGTGGAGACATCAAGCTAAGCAGTGGTAGGTACGGTGTTGTTCCGGGCTATGGCAAACGGGAAGTGGAGTTCGTGTTCTCCCCTTCCATGTCCGGACCTTTCCAAGAAAAGCTGGTGGTGGAGAATGTGGCGGACAGGGACAACGATCAGACGGTGGTTCTGAAAGCGAATGTCAGGAAGACGCCCAACTTTGCAGTAGATCCTGGGGCGATCAACTTTGGTGCGTGCAACCCCGGAAAGTTGTCAACGCCAGAAAGTTTCGTATTGACGAACACGACTGGGAAGACAAGATCCTTCGTGATTGCGATTGATGGGCATGACCTTTTGCATCAAAGGTGTCTGATCGATGTTGGATTGAGTATGGCAAGGGATGAAGAGGGGGTGGTCCGAGGGACGTTAAGTAAAGAGGAGGAGGAAGAGATCGAGAATCTGTCGCAAAAATTGAAAATAGCGTCCAGAAAAGGGAACACCGAGAAGGTCAAGAAGTACGAGGAGAGATTGGCCGCTTTAGGTGTAAAGGTGCCGGCTTCTGCGACAGGGTCCGAGACCGTGGCCGCGGAGGCAGCAGCAGAGAATGAAGATGGTGAGAAAAGTACGGTGCCGCCTCAGACCGGCGACATGGCAAATCAAGGAAATCAAGATTCGATCTCGGTGCCTGCCACCTCAACTTCAACGGGCAACGAAGCCGTCATCATTGAAAAACCTCGCGAGCTCAAAAGAATTTCTTCCACTGTCACATGCACTCTCGGACCCAATCAAAGCAAAAGGTTGATCTTGCGGGTTCGACCTAGCGCTGTTCAGTCAGCCATCCCATCCAATACCAGCGATCCAGGAGATAGGAGGACACAGGACCGATCAGGGATGGAGGAGGTTTCTGTACCTGTTCAGGTGCATGAGGTCAAGAATCAGGATGAAACGAAAACAGTGGTGCTTTTGGCAACCGTGGAATTCGCCTTGCCGCAGTGTAACGGAGCAGGAGGGGGGAATGGAGGGAAAGGAGCGGAAATAGAAAAATTCCCAAGCGATGCGGTCATCTTCAGCTCGTCAGAGTAATATCCGGCAGAGGATGTCTCGAGACAAGAACAATAACTTTCTTTTTTCCAGATCATAATTTATATTTATATGGCGCCAGCTCTCGTCGTGGTGACCCAATGTCTTCTTGCAATTGTATTCGATCGGTTTCGCAAAAGTGTTTTGATATCTCATGTGCTGATGTAGTGTGGAAGTCTGCGCTGAGAGTTTACGCTTCGAACTGTCTTCGCCAAGCCGCTCACAGATGTGCCTGCTGTGTGACAGATCATTCATCTGAAGGGCAGTATGGTTCCCTCGCTTCTGAAGAAGTCACGCTTCTTCCGTCATCACACAAATGTGACAGCCAATAAAGGTTCTTGGAGATTGAGACGAGATTTGCTTGCTCGATTCACTGATTTCTTTCAAAAGTGAGGGGCGTGCTTATGCTGGAGGAGGCGCAATCTTTCCTTGACTCGGTAACTTTCTTTGCTCTTCTCCCAAATACAATCTCTTGAAGAGCACCACGCTCGTTGCTACGAGTAAGGGGAAGGAGATCATGATCGTCTGCAGTTTGTGTGAAGAAGGAGGAGGTTAGCGGCTCAATACTATCAGTCAAAAGGGGTGGGATCACAAGAGGGGTGAAAAGCGTACTCTGATCCTTTTTTGCTCTGGCGTGAGTGGAATTCTAGGTGGCATGGCGATAATCTTGCTGTCGGCTTCAACAGAAGCTGATGGTGGAGGCGAAGGTGGTGGAGAGCGAGCAATATGAGGATGTGGGAAGGTGAAGGTTGGCTAGGATTCAAGGGTCCAAATGGAAAGTGGTGCAAGGTGTCCGATTTCCGAACTTTTTCCATCTGATTTAACCTTCCGCAGCCCGATTTTGGATCCCACTAACGGCTATCGGGAAAGGGGCGATACAAGGCTTCCGAGCCTTCATAATGGCAGGACTTGATCCCTCCTCAAGGCAACCGAAGATACTCAGCAGAACAGCCAAAGGCAAGGGAAGATGAACATCTACAGTACCAGAATCGAGGACAAAAAAGGTTGGTTTAGTTACCGATTTGAGAGAGAGAGGTTTCAACGGAGAATTTAGATTTCAGACGTCGGTGTGATATGTCACATCAAGTAGTGCGCGCCTTGGCATGGCTACGCCTCCTTCTGTTTGCTGAGCGGCCATGTCAGACATACCGACTCCGTCAGCTGTCAGCCGTCATCAAGCTGCGAGATGTGTGACCTTCCTCTTTCGTTATTGTCCACTGACCTGCTCGGCAAGCTGCCGGTGGGGTCGTTGATTTGCGTTCTACCCTTCCGACAAGTGAGCAAACCAAAGGAGCCAGTCTCGCGTTGCTTTCCTTCACAGCCGCCTCACGTTACATCACTACTGACCGTCAGCAGTCATTGCTGGGGTTGAACTCAAGACCGCCCGCTCTTTTCAACATTACCACCATCACCAACATCACCATTATACCCTTTACCTACCTGAAATCATCACGACCTCGTACAACTAAGGACGGCATCGTTGATCGATGTCTTCCTAAAGTACTTTCCGATATCAATCGACAGCCATTCGCCCGAAATCTAGCCGGCCTAGTAAGCACATCGTCCAGAAACAGCCTTGCCCATTGCATGCTCAAAGCAACTTAGCCTCGGAACAATCACATATTACGACAATGACGACCCTCGACCAAACTCTTATAATCTCCCAGGACCCTTCTGGTCTCGCCTCGAACGGCCTCGGAGGCATCGGAATCGGCCTTGGCATCCCTCTTTTGACCTCGAAACTCGCCTTCAATGACTCTCTTCCCCACAAATTTCCATCATCTGCTACCATGAATTCCACCTCCCCCAACCCAAATACCTTAGGCTTAGGTCATCCAACCCTCCGCTGGCCCTATTCAACACGACACCGCAGCTTTGGCCACGTTGAAGGGTATGACTCTTCGCCGACCCCTAGCAGCTCTTCTTCATCGGAATCCGAAGAGGGGAAGGAAAGGATCGTAAGGAGTGCTACGCACGATGTTTTGCTGAGCTATCTTTCTCCTTCAATTTCCAGTGATGCAGGCGAAGAGGGTGCAGAGGGAGTGAAGAAGGTATACCTGCTCTCAAAAGGGTTGAAGCAGCCGCAGATGGAGCATCACAGAAGGACCAAGAGTGAGACGTTCAAATTTCCACTACCGCCATCGAAGGTATCGAGACAGGGCCAGGCTCCGCTCAAATCGGCACTTCGACCATCTGCAGCCGCTCAGAAAGGGTTGGGGAGATTCAGCCCTCCAGTCCGACCCTTGTCAAGCGGCTGGAGAAGAGGCTCCGTGATGAAGCATCTCAGCCCTCAACTGGAAGAAGACTTGGAAGAGGCAAGACAAGGATGGTCCCCTTACTCTTCTGTTGCTCCTACTCCACGGCAACCCTCGCTCGCTCACATAGGCCGCGCTCCAACCAACGAAGACGACGCATCCTCATGTTCATCTCAGACCCTTGTCTCTGATCATACCGACTCAGATTCTGGCTGCGAGACTGATCCGGCTTTCTCCAGCGATGCTGCAAAATTAGCCCGTCTGCACGCTAGCCTTTTCCTTCTCGACCGCTCCGTCTCCGAGACTCCACTCTCACTCCCGGACGACAAGAAAGGTGCGCTATCTGTTGTGGGAGGGAGTGTCGAAGAGCAGATGGCGTACCTTTGCGGATTGGGGTATAGATATGGAAAGAAGAAAAGTGGCAAGAAGGGAGGTCGGAAAGGCTCGGGCGATTGGGCGAGTGAGAGAGAACAGAGTGCTGTTGTGGAGGGTTGGTGGAGTGGGGACGAGGGAGAGAAGAGGGAGGGATTCGTGGAGAGTAAGGAAGTGAAAGTGGTGAACAAAGCGGTCAGGGTTGTGAGTAACTGTGCCAGTGCTGTTAGTAGTTGTGGTGGCAGTCCGATTCTGTCGGGACTATTAGCCGCGAGTGAGGAAGAGGTGAAGGAAGAAGAGGATGCGGATGTGACAATCAGACAGCATACTTTCCTTCCTCCTCTCACCCAAGAAGAGGGATTCTTAGGAGGAGAGTTTAGCTACCTCGTTCATGAAGCATTTCAGAGCAGATCGCCCGAGTCGGAGCAGGAAGATCGAATTGCAGAAGTGAGCGGCTTGATGACGCCACCCCTAACCACGCCAGAACTGGGCTTAGAGATGCAAGGCGGATCGCCCATGCTCCTTGAACCTTGGCCCAGTCCTCTTCGTCCCAGTAAGGCTTTTAATGGATTGAAGTCATCCGACATCGTGTCAAATTCCGACCCGCCCAAGGAGGAGTCGAAAGGCATGGTGCACGGCATCGAAGGTTGTCGACCATTCTCCACTTCTTCTTCCGTCGACCCTTTTGCTTTCACTTACTCGTTGTCGAGCTCTGCATCCTGTCCGGTCTATGTCCAGCCTCTTGCTTCCTCTCAGTCGGTCTTCGAGGATGATGACGAAGAGGATGAGGAAGGAGAAACGAAGATCGCACATGCATCGCGAGCGATGATGACAACAGTCTCTGTCCTCACCCGACCACGTCCGCTTCGTTCCAGCAATTCCAACAACAGTCTCTTTTCCTCTGCTTCCTCAGACAAGCTTCAGAAGCCAGACATCAAATCTTCGATGCTTTCCCGCGGCAGGCCGATTCCAAAGAGGGAGAGCAACGACCTCACGTTTGCAGGTAAGACCTTACCTCTCCCCACCTCTCGTGTCATCAAGCTGCAAAAACGAAGCGGGATGAGTAAGTCATACTCAACAACCGCCATCGCCAGTCAACGACCCAGTCTGGTGGAAGAACGACGAGCAAGCGCAGCGCTAAGTACCGGAGCGGGAATCGGAGCAGTTTTGAAAGTTCCACAGAGAAAAAGCTCTTTGGACGTCCGTGCTCAAGCTGAAGCTCACCGTCAAGCGGAATCTTGGCCGTCAAAGATTGTGCATCCAAACAGCGTCAGTAGGGATCCAGAACTGCAGAGAAAGTTTCATTCATCCGCTTCGCCCTATCTGAAACCTTTGTCGAATCAGAAGGAAATTTGGGAGAGTGCTGCAGTTGCAGCAAAAGGCAGAAGACGAGCAGGAACAGGTGGGAAAATGACAGCATCGATCAGTCTACCAGTATTGTACACTGCTAGGACTGCTGAACAACGAGCGAGAGGGGATCATGGGAGGAATGGCGGGAAGAGGGAAGAGAGAAGATCGAAGGTCATGGTGAGTGATGAAACTGGAAGGATGAATCCGCCGAAAGGAGGAATCTTGATAGTTCGAGAAGAATTTACGACGATCGGACTTGCTCTATAATATGTCTTTTGTCTTTTTGGTTTTTGCATGTATGCTCACACTCACTCTATACCTCAATGAATGATACTTTTTCTACACTCATAACAACCCTGCACATCCTTTTTTGCGGTGAAACATCTTTTATTGTAGCATGCTTGTAAAGTCTCAAATCTGGTCCAAGATACTATCCAACTCACCGTCAATCCTATCCTTTTTCCCAGTCTTCTTCTTTCCACTCTTCTCCTTTGCTCTTTTTGTTTCCACAATAATTGGTATATGTCTTTTCTCCAACTCCTTTTTCATATCCTGTGTCTGCAGTATCACTTTTTGCGCTTGAACAGCTTGATTCCACTCTCTAACCTTACCCTTCCTATACAACTGCAAATTTAACTTATTCGTAAAATAACTGGCAAATGGCATCCTCAAAATTCGATCTGAATTTTCAATCACCACTTTAACTATTTTCTCTTTCGAATAGCCATCCACTGTATACCATAATGTATCGGCTAATCGAGATCCGTATTTATCACCGCAGAACGTGGGTAGTGCTGAGATTAGGCTTTGAGCTAATTTACGACGTCGATTGGGTTGGGTCCAGTCAAAGTGAGGGGAAGGAGTAGTTTTGGTAAAAGGTGAAGTGAGGGAAGAGATAAGGATGTGAACAGAGGTAGGATTGCAAGCGAAAGGAGTTAGAGTGGGGAGAGAGAGAAGAGAGTCCAGAACCAAGGCGCTACCCCAGCTTTCGGTAGGAGAGGAAGGAGCGGAAGGTGCAGATCGTCCAAAAGTGCGTTTGGGTGGGACACGAGGAGGTGTGACTGGACCTGGAAGGCGAAGTAGAGATTGGAGGAGTAGGCTGCCTTGAATTGTGACTTCTCCTGAGGGAAGCTCGTAGGATTCATCCATGGTCCATGGTGTCTCGTCTTCTTCTTTGTCTGATCCAGTAGTGGATTTCGACTTGGATTTGTACTTTTTATCTTTCTTCCCTTTTCCTTTTGGTTTTCCATCACGACCTCTCTTCGAGCCTCGTTCATCCCCAACATTGTCCTCATCATCACCTTGCTTACGAACATGCGAAGCATACGTATGCAAATACGCTTTCCTAGTCTTCAGAGCCAACACTGCTGGAACCAACAACTTCAATCCCTCCCCTTCTCCCTCTTCCTCTCGCTCTGCCTCCTTTGACTGAGACTTCATCCTAAATCCCGCAAGCACAACGTCACTAACTGCCTTAACAAGCTCCTTCACCTCCTCCATCTCTTCTAGCTGACTGAGCTGCACAACTCGATCCACAATAGCTTGGATACAGCCAACCATTTGCTCCTTTACCATTCCAGATGCAACCTTGATCATCTCCGTAGCTACCGTCGCGAGATCTGTTGCACTCAAGCGACGAATAAGCGCAGCAACAATATGATTAGCTGCAGGATGCACGCATAGCTTAGCCATTCGGTTGCGAACGTAAATGTCAAAGAAACGGGATGCGGTGAAGGCAGGTGCACGTTCGAGCGCGAGTTGAAGAGCGTGAGATGCGACACTGTCACGGAGTGAGGTTTCAAGGTATACGTCTTTCTGAATTTCTTCTCCTTCTGTTGAGGAGGGTGGAGAGGAAACGAAGCCATTGAGCAAGCTGTCGACTAGCGTTCCCTTCCATTTAGCTCCGTCTTCTACGGCATCAAGAGAATCTGATTCGATTTCGATCAGTAGCTGTAATAATGGAGAAGCGACTGCATCCGTTGCCCACCGACGGATGACTTCGACCGATGCCTCGCTCAGGATCTCTTGCCTCAGCGTTGCGGCTCGATTGTAGAGCAGATCGGGAATGACGACAAGGAGATCCTCGGTCGAGTTTGTAAAGGCGCTAGCTGCACCAGTGACAGCAGTAGGAGCTTTACGGGTGCGGAATTTGGCACTACGTCTCGATCGTAAATCAGAAGCTGCAGCAGCGTGTGGTGAAGCATTCGCGTCTGTCTGAATATTCCTTCCTGTCAACACGCAGAGCAACGATCGGAGGACGTGAGAACCAAATGCATCCGTGACAAGGGCAGCAAGTTGCGATTGTTCTGAAGAAAGCTCTTCGGCAATATCGAGGATGAGCTGGGTGGCGCTGCGAAGAATGCCGTCTTCGTTGACGATGGTTGCTGTGTCGCTTGCATACGCCGATGATGCAGCTGCTTTACCGTTGCCGTTCGAAGAGGAACTGTGTTCTTGTTGGTGCTGGAGGAAGTGTTGTGGTGTAGCGTGCTCGAGTGTAACAGCAGGTTGAAGGGTGGTGAGACATGCTTGGACGACGTGACTGGCGAAACGGTGTTTGGCGAGAACGGCAAAGTTTCCGGCGAGACGGTCGACAAATACCCGCAAAGGCTTGGTAGGGAGGCGATGAAGGATGCCTTCAACAAGCAGTGAAGTATCAGGGTCGGTGGAGAGCATTAGCTCTTTGCCGTCCATCTCTTGAAGAGTTGCTTGAAGGAGCAGTGCGAGCTCATCGTCCTCCTCGTCCTCCCCTGCTGGCTCGGTTTGAGAGCTGGTCACTCCACTCGATGAAGCTGCTGTCAAGGCAGTGAGCGTCGACTTTGCAGCGTAGCCTTGAGACTCGAGCTCGACTACACGCTCCCAACCTGCTCGAAGATAAGCTTTTAGCTCGGCATCGACGTAGCCAAATGGAGCTTCATGTTCTGCCTTGCTGGGTCTGTCTCCCAGCTTGACCCAATTTGGTTGTCCATCTTCATCTGTTCCCTGTGGGAGTTCTGTATCAGGTAGTATTTCGTCGCCATCGAGCGGGATGAAATCATCCTGGGCCTTGATCTGATTGGAGGTGGAGGAAGAAGCAACAGGCTGAGGCTCTATGGTCTGATGATCATCGTCGGCTTGCTGTTCTTGCTGGAGTTTCCTGAGCTTGGAGGGCTTCTTGCCCCTCTGTCGGATCTTTGGAGGCATCTTCGTATGTAAGCCTCAGATATGTGAGTCGCTTTGGGATGGAGGTGGAAGATGGAGGGAACAGTCTAAAGAGGATAAGGAGCTTTCTTCCAAAGGAAATTCGCCGTGTTCGTGCATTTTTCCTGCAAAAAATTCCACATTTTCTCAAAATTTGGCTTACGTAATACAGCTTTTCTACATATCAGCCTGGACCCTTGCCGAGCTCGACGAATGCCTTTTCTTCTTCTCCTCCCCCTTCTCGCAGCTAGATGATATCGGTGCGAAGTACCTTCTTGCAGCTGTGTACTCGACGCCGCAACAAGGAGCATGGTAATGAGAGTGGTAATAGTCCTGAATCGATCCACGAGTTTGTGGCATTCTCACGCTTGTTCGAAGGTCACTCGGATGTGCTATTCTGTACTCCATTGCCGCTGCCGCATCTGGCCTCGACGCATCAGACATGCTCAGGCTCAATGCTGCAGAGTGGTATCAGATTTGAATGCTACGTGTGCTCTCTCAACCATGCTTACGGTCACCAGCCCCTTATCTGACTTCTTTATTTCGACATAGAGACTTTGCAAATG